>OY829329.1:31521487-32217764 GCA_963691655.1 Toxonevra muliebris
ATATTATATTATATTATATTATATTATATTATATTATATTATATTATATATTATATTATATTATATTATATTATATTATATTATATTATATTATATTATATTATATTATATTATATTATATTATATTATATTATATTATATTATATTATATTATATTATATTATATTATATTATATTATATTATATTATATTATATTATATTATATTATATTATATTATATTATATTATATTATATTATATTATATTATATTATATTATATTATATTATATTATATTATATTATATTATATTATATTATATTATATTATATTATATTATATTATATTATATTATATTATATTATATTATATTATATTATATTATATTATATTATATTATATTATATTATATTATATTATATTATATTATATTATATTATATTATATTATATTATATTATATTATATTATATTATATTATATTATATTATATATTATATTATATTATATTATATTATATATTATATTATATTATATTATATTATATTATATATTATATTATATTATATTATATTATATTATATTATATTATATTATATATTATATTATATTATATTATATTATATTATATATTATATTATATTATATTATATTATATTATATTATATTATATTATATTATATTATATTATATTATATTATATTATATTATATTATATTATATTATATTATATTATATTATATTATATTATATTATATTATATTATATTATATTATATTATATTATATTATATTATATTATATTATATTATATTATATTATATTATATTATATTATATTATATTATATTATATTATATTATATTATATTATATTATATTATATTATATTATATTATATTATATTATATTATATTATATTATATTATATTATATTATATTATATTATATTATATATATTATATTATATTATATTATATTATATTATATTATATTATATTATATTATATTATATTATATTATATTATATTATATTATATTATATTATATTATATTATATTATATTATATTATATTATATTATATTATATTATATTATATTATATTATATTATATTATATTATATTATATTATATTATATTATATTATATTATATTATATTATATTATATTATATTATATTATATTATATTATATTATATTATATTATATTATATTATATTATATTATATTATATTATATTATATTATATTATATTATATTATATTATATTATATTATATTATATTATATTATATTATATTATATTATATTATATTATATTATATTATATTATATTATATTATATTATATTATATTATATTATATTATATTATATTATATTATATTATATTATATTATATTATATTATATTATATTATATTATTATATTATATATTATATTATATTATATTATATTATATTATATTATATTATATTATATATTATATTATATTATATTATATTATATTATATTATATTATATTATATTATATTATATTATATTATATTATATTATATTATATTATATTATATTATATTATATTATATTATATTATATTATATTATATTATATTATATTATATTATATTATATTATATTATATTATATTATATTATATTATATTATATTATATTATATTATATTATATTATATATATTATATTATATTATATTATATTATATTATATTATATTATATTATATTATATTATATTATATTATATTATATTATATTATATTATATTATATTATATTATATTATATTATATTATATTATATTATATTATATTATATTATTATATTATATTATATTATATTATATTATATTATATTATATTATATTATATTATATTATATTATATTATATTATATTATATTATAATTTTGAGTTCATCCTAACACTAGAAGATTTACAATCTTATTATTTAAAGTGCTAGTCACAGATATAGATATAGTTGCATATTTACAATCGGAGTTCAGATATTAAATATTAAAGTTAAAAAACATATAATTACCTTAAATCTAAATTTATAATTATGTAAAATAAACAGATAAAAACAAGGAAAAAACAAAGCAGACACATCAAAACCCTAAAATAACATTCACAAATCATATACATATCACACGCTTCTGAGAATAATAAATTAATAAATAAGTATCACAAGTTATAAAAAAATTCTTTTGATTTTGATTTAAAATGCATTGCGTTGTTTAATAGCAAAAAACTGTTTGGTAGCGAGTTCCAAAGACGAATCGTACTGACAAAGAATTGCCTCTCAGAAGAAAGTAAATTGAATTTTAAAGGAACAAAAATGTTATTTCTTTTCGATTGAGTTGTTGTAAATCTTGTGAATAGATACTCAGGTTGTTTTGCATTTAAAATTTTATGCAAAAATATAAGAGCACGGAATTTAAAAACATTTTCGAAAGACATAGAATATATACGCTTAGAAAAACTGGAGACATGGTCAGTGTATTTTAGCCCGAAAACATACCGAGTAAGGTTGTTAAATAAAACAATAAGTTTTCGTCTGCATTCAGTATCACAATTTCCGAAAATTTCGCTACCGTACAGAAGAGTTGGCACGAGACAGGATTTCACCAGTTGTAATCTTATCTTGTGTGGTGTGAAATACTGTGTAGCCCACAGTGCGCGTAGCATACCGTATGTTTTCCCAATGGCATTATTAATATGCGTATTCCATGTCAAAGTTTGAGTGAATATTATTCCTAGGTTTCTTGTTGAAGTGGTAAAATCAATTATAGAATCATTTAAAACAATATTAGGAAAATCGGAAGTATCAAGTGGCTTCTTGTAAATGACAAGAACCTGTGATTTTTTTGGGTTAAGCGACAAGCCATTTTTATTTGCCCACTCATTTACATGTACTAAATTATCATTAATTTTACCGATGCATCTTTGAATGTCTTCTACGTTGCAGGAAGTATACAGCTGAACATCATCAGCATACATATGAATGTTTATGTCAGTTAGAACAGTAGGTAGATCATTTATATATATAGAAAAGAGAAGCGGTCCTAAGATGGATCCTTGTGGAACGCCTCTGTTAACAGATAGAAATTGAGAAACATTACTGTCATGACTAACAGCCTGTGTTCTACCTTGAAGGTAAGAAGATATCAGGTTTCGATAATTTGGTTTTTAAAATATTGTGATCGACACTGTCAAAAGCTTTTTAGTGATCAAGAAGGGTTAAAAAGATAACTTTATTGTCATCCAAATTAAGTCGAATATCTTATATTACATTAGTTAATGCAGTTATGCAGCTATGACATTTTCAAAAACCAGATTGTTTATTATGTATTAAAGAATATTTAGTAACAAAATTATTCACCTGCTTGAACATCAGCATTTCAAACACTTTGGAGAGGTATGGAAGAATAGCGATAGGTCTATACTCATTATTAGTCTTAGGTATGGGAATTATTTTTGCTTTTTTCCAAACACATGGAAAAGTAGAAGTTGTGAAAATAGTATTATATATATGTGTAATAAATGGCAGTAAATTGGGTAATAAGGACTTAAAAAATATGGGACAGACATTGTCAAAACCAGAGGAAGTGTGTTTAACCGACAAAAAACATTCTAATACGTCACACTGATCAACACAAGGGAAACTAAATGATATATCTGGTAGCAGACAACTGATTGAATCAATATAATTATTATTTATGACTGGAGGCATTGGAATATCTAAAAACTGTTTGCTTATTACATCTAGGTTTTCGATATTGATATTATGGCTTTTGTTTTTTATTAGACCAGCACAGCGGATCTTAGACTAAGTCATTTTATTGCCAATCGCTGTTGAGAATTGCTTTTCAAAATATTTACTCTTTGCATTTTTAACATATTGCACAACCCTATGTTTCAAGACGCGATAGGTGTTAGGTAAATCTGGTGTCCTATATCGTTTCCAATGGTTATAAGCATAATTCCGTTCTATAATCAAATTTTAATGCGAATATTAAACCATGGTTTTTCTGGATTTTTAATTTTTTTGGTTTTTAAATTCACAAATTTTTCATATAAAAAGTTTACATTAGTTTGCAGAAATTGTACTTGATCATTAGAGGATGTCATGTTATATATTTTATACCATTCAATCATATTAATATTAACGGCAAGGTTTACGTAGTCGATATTTTTATAGTCCCTGTAACTGTAGTATTGTACATCAATGTTTAAATCAAGACAAAAATCGTATGTTAAGAATATGAGGTCATGTTTTGAAAACGAAGGAGCAGAAAGCTGGTCATAGAGAAGTTTATTAGTTATATGATTTACAAAAAATAGGTCAAGTAATGTTTCGTTGGTTTTAGTAAAATGCGTAGGCGTAGATGTATTTATTGCAAATAGACCGAGGCTACCCATTTCGAAAGTTAGATTTTCTTCTACAAGAATATTGCTATTGAAGTCACCTGCGATGATGACATCAGTATAAGACAAAGTTATATGCTCAATTACATTCACCAATAGTGAAATATAAACATTTTTGTTGGGGCTGTAAATAGTTCCAATAATAATTTTACGATCAGCAGCACAGAGTTCAATAAATATATATTCACAATAGCTATTTATAGGAGATTTGATTTTAAGGTTGCACAGTATATTATTTTTCACAAAAATTGCAACACCACCCCCATGTGTCTGCCTATCAGAATGAAAAAGATAATAGCCATTAACTTTAAATAACATATCACTCATACACGAATTAAACCAGGTTTCGGACACACAAACAACATCAACAGTTGATTCTTCAAATATGTATCTAAATTCGTCAATTTTTTTACAAAGGCTCTGAGCATTCAAGTGACATACTTTCAAACCATTATTCTGCTTACAAAGAACACGCAACATATTATGACAATTGTCTTTGGAATTGCTACGAGAACATATGTCTAAATTAGTCATATTGAAATAAAATGAAGAAAAAAGGGATAACTAAAAAGACAATGCAAGATATGCATAAAACATTGAAAATATAAACTTTGTGGTACAAATAAAGATTGCAAAATGCTGCAGAAATTAAGTTGTAACATGCATATGGAATGTAAACATAAAGTAGGGAAAGGAGGTATCTGCTTTGTTGAACATGAGTGGAAACGCTTAAGTTTAAGTATTTTGAAAATATGATATAAAAATATGGTAAAAAAATACATATAGTGGACTGACAATACAAGTATGATTTAAAGTGTAACTGTTTTTATTTTTGTTGTTGCTACTGTGTAACTTGCCCACAAACTTCATTTCTGCCATAGCTCCGAAATAATAGTTCGTTTTGTTTACTTTTATTATAAACAGCAGAGTTATTGTTGAGCTCATTAGACTGACGACCGTTATAATTACTAGCAGCAGGTGGGTCAACGCAGTTGTGAAGCGATTGAATAGAATCAATGCAGATGTTAGTATCGTCGCGAAATCTCTTTACGTAAACACGTCCATGTCGGGTGAATACAGAAAATAGACGTTTACTTTTTTTATACTGCAAAGAAGTCTTTAAGATGTTATGGTTTATTTTTGTTAAATTCTCGTTTATATATATTGGTACGTCAGATGCAAAGCCCGCGTGTCGGAGACGAAGAAAGCTTTCATTATTTGCCCGCTTGAAAAGCGCAATCGACTTCAAAAGTGAATTTCTTTGAGATGGTGATTTAAATTTAATAAAAATTGGGGCATCAGTTTTCGTATTTGAGCGTGTGGCAGCAGCGAGTTGGTGAGCAGAGAGTCGGTGAATGGAGGTAACAGAAGGAGTTGAAATATTGAGCGAGGCGCACAGGTTGGAAAAGACTTCGTGCAGGTTTTCATTTTCACTTCGAGGTATACCATGAAGTCGAAGGTCACATGCGACAGTCAAGTTATCTTGTCTGAATAGCTGTGACTTCAGGTGGGAAACTTCGACTTTAAGAGAATCAATCTCAGAAATAGCAAGTTCCAGTTTAGATACCCTATCGGACATGCTAGACAGCTTGTTGTGTACCTCCGCCATATCTTTATCAAGTTTCCTTAGAATTTGTTCTTCAGACTCTTTGATTTTTGCCGAAAGTAGCTCCGTTTGTTGGGCCAGACGTTGGTCAATGAGAAGTATCAATTCCGCTGAGTAAATACCATTCGAAGATGCATTCTCATTGCATTCTGCATTTAAGTTGCTAAGTTTCGGCTGCGATTGAATGTGCTGTGGTGATATCTGCAGTTGGTTTTGAAGCTGTTGTGTTGGTAGACTGACAGACAAAGAAGTAACCGTATTAACGATGTTGTTGGTATGCTGTTGGTGGAGATCGTTTTGCTTTTGATTTTGTTGACTAGCACCCTGTAGTAGCTGATGTTTAATTAACTGTTGGTCTGATCGACCAGCAGACAGAGAAGTAGCAGCATTTATGTTGTTGTTTGGTCCCTGTTGTTGATTTGGTTCCTCTTGTTTTTTATTGAATTTTACTTCTTCACCAGCTGTTACATGTAAAGCTGATGTTGATGCTTTAGTAGGAGCTGGTGGAGAGCGAAGAGAGGCACGTCTCGACGCTATGCAGGCATTGCATTTAAATTGTTATTTAGCATAAACGCGATATCAGTTTTATTTATATTAACACAATTACAATGAAAATATTCATTGCAGTTGCAACATTTTACCTTTTCTTGGTGGCGCTCAACTTTTAACTTGCAAATACAAGGCATTGTTAAATGTTATATATTAATTTTGCTTTATTTTGAAAAAATTTTATTTATTGAATATATTTAATTAAATTATAGTTTAAAAAAAAAATAAAACAATTTTGACGAGCCGAAAAAAAAACAACCGAACTGAACAAGCGTTATTTAATTCTAGTTCTGGCGTATGGGTATACGAATTTGTATACACATACGCCAATCAATTCTCAGGCGACGATATGCATAAACCTTATGCGGCTTATAAATACTGATGTTAGGGTATAAAATAGTTAACCTTGATCTACTATATATTTCAAACGGCATTTTTATATTTCCTTCGCATTTGCTAAAGACAATCTATGTATGTCGAATAATATTTCGATTTACATGAACATTTCGTCAGCAACTCATTCAAAATCAGCATTAAAAACTTTTTTTACTAAAAACTTTTACTTTTACTAAATATGAAGTCTATAAGGTAGTTCATATGACTGGTGGCTTATAACTAATAAATGAAACACCGGAGGTACATGGTGTTATATATTTTTGAAAAGTACTCGTTGAGAGCTTTTCAATGGTATGCAATACATTGAGATTCTCTTCATTCCATTATATGACCTTTGCTCATATGTGCATAGTATATGGGTGCGAACTGGAGTACCAAATTGGCCACAACTTCGAATCTAGACATCGGCTATACAAAGTGCAATACAATTTTGAAAAGTACACGAAGAGACCTTTCTAATGGTATAAGAACTTTTTTAATTTACTTTACTTTCATATTTCATACCCCATAGCATATCTATCTTTATACCTACTCAATTGTTTTGTCATCGCAGCAGTTGTTTCGGAATTTCAAAATTAAAATTTTTGTTTTGCCTATAATGATAAGGCGGATGAGCTGAATCGAATGACATCATTTGTTTTTTTGATTGCTCAAGCCGTTTGCTTAGAAATAAGGTTGACCATTTATTTTTGTCCAAAAAAATAAAAGTCTAAAATAACAGTTTTTTTTGTCCAACAAAATAAAAATCAAATATAACTGTTATTTCTTGCCAAAAATCATAAAAGTCAATACTTTACCGTCTTATTTAGCTAATTACGATAAAAGTCATAAATTTAAAAGTCATACAATATTAGTGAAATTTAGTCCATGAGGATCAAACCGTACACTTGAAGATCACCTACGGCTATTTTTTGTCGGTGACTTTTTGAGTTAAAAAATTAAAAATAAAAGTTATTTTCGGTTCCTGGTTTTTAAGCATGAGCTAGTTTCAAACTGGCAACAGCATTAAAACACTCTGTAGCTCTTACCGAACGTCGTAAATACTATAAGCTGCGAAACTTTTTTCACTCTTTACAGACATTCAATTTCAATTACAAATTTTAATGTAAACTTTCATTGATGAATACCTAACAGACTCACTCACTGGCTGACTGATTGCCTAACCATTCGTTTTGCCGTTAATAAATTTTCGTTGTGATATTCAATCATCATAAATCAAAGCCACACTATGGATAAACTTGAATTGTCATAATGTACCCACATATCAAGAACTGATTGTTTGAATCATGAAAATAAGAAAAAGTTAACTTTACAGATTAATAACAGCTGTTAAATTTGCTTTGCGTTTGCATTTAAATTTTTAATTTGATTTTCACGGTTGTTATTTACTTTCCTTTGTTTTATTATTTCTTCGTTTTATTGAAAAAATAAGTTCGAGAGAAAAAATATGTAGGGTAAGTATTAAATGGAAAAATAACACTGTGCTAGTCGAAAATGGAGACAAACGGGGCATCTAGGGAGTGAATTTCATATGAGTAAACTGAGCTCGGATCCATCGGCCCTTTGGCTGGATTGGCTCTAGTTTAGAAAAAATCCGTCTTTTAATTTTGGTGATTTCAGTCGGGTTCGTAGGTCAGCTCCATTGAAAAAGAAATTCTAAAGTTTATTCAAAATAATGAAGAAAATCTTCGGAAATGTACAAAATTTCGCAGAATTGTGTTTTGTCCAGCCAGCTTATTCGACTCGAAACACTGTGCGACGTCGGGGTAAGTTGACGTTTTTCAACATTTTTGAAAATCTGCTTCAAAAATTATTTCTTGGTCAGAAATTGATAAACAGTTTTCGGAAAAAATTGCCTTTTAGATTGATTTACTATACGCCATATTCTTTTTTTGTTCAAATTCAACACGGTACAAATTTTATAGCCGAAACAAAGGTGATATGCCACAGTCCCCTACGTGTTTCAAGACCCCCTGATTCCAAATATATAAATTTTATTTCGTCATTTTTGCTATTTTTGAAAAATTTTGAATTTATCGCTGTTTATTAAGTTTTTTTTTCTAAGTAATAAATGCCTTTTTTACGGTTTTTACCCAATGAACTATGGCCTAGAAGAGAACTTGTATCGGCATAAATCCATTTTATCAACTTAGTTATTTGAAAATAAAATATAACAGGCTTAGTTCATCAAAAATTATATTTTTTTGTTTGTTTGGCAACCATCTTCATGTCCATTACGTTGCAAAATTAACAAAAAAGATGAAATAATAAAGGAATATTCAACTGTTTGTCCAATAAAAAACAAGAGCAGATCTTAGTATATTTAGCAGGGACTGAAAATAACTGTCATTTTTCAACTCAAAAAGTCATCCACAAAAAATAGTCGTAGGGGATCTTCAAATGTACGGTTCTGATCCTCACTGACTAAATTTCACTAATATTGTATGACTTTTAAATTCCTGACTTTTATCGTAATAGGCTAAATAAAACCGTAAATTATTGACTTTTATGATTTTTGGCAGGAAATAATAGTTATATTTGCCTTTTATTTTGTCGGGCAAATAAAAAACACAGTTATTTTATGACTTTTATTTTATTGGCCAAGACGAACCAGTTAATTTATGACTTTTATTTTTTTGGACAAAAATAAATGGTCCGTTCACCCTTACATAAACATGTATATTTGTAATGTGACAATATACTTAATAAAACGTAATATTTTTTCTTATTTTTATAAATGTTTTAACCATTTCAGAAGTATATACAAAGTTTCAGTGTTTTATCTACAACTTTTAATATTAGACTTCTATGAAAAATTGGAGTGGTGGTCCAATTTCCAAAATGTTTTGCATGACTCTTGGTAGTGACTACTTGCATCTTTATTCCAAATTTCAACAGCACACGCGTGGTAGTCCACCAATTACGCCAATTTTTAAATATTATCTGAAAGCATATAGTTGAAGCTATATGTTGAAGTTTATGCCGCCAAATCGGGCAAACAAATGCATTTTACGCTGACCCTGCCAAAATGGTGCTGACGTAGGACATACCGTAGAAAAAACTCTATAGTTTAAAATTCAGAAGAAAGTTTCCGATGAAACGAAAAAATTATATTATAAAAAATTTACTATGATAAAGTTCTCCTAAAAATCCGATTCGAAATTAGGGGTAACCCTATTTTCCCTTCTGTTGATGAAACGACCGTTAAAGTTGGGCATCATGTTTCCATGGTCATTTTTGCTCCATTGGTTGAGAATGGAAGCGGGTATACTTTGGCTGCAGAAATTTTTAAAAAATAAACTCAACTTTATTTGACGACTCCCTACATCTTTCTTTTTTTGCATTTTGTAACTGGCCCCGCCAACGTTTATTTCTTACTAACATTTCAACATTTGAAAACGTTACCGAGAACTGATGAGGAATCGTGGCGAGCTCCGAAACATTTTAGTTAGAGTTTTAATCAGAATATTAACAACAGATCTGCATAAAAAAATACATTTTAATTTTGCAATTATCATTTTTTGTTTTTTTGTCCATATTCGCGGCACTGTGCGCAGTGCCATACATGAAAAAATGTACGCCATTGTCAGCTTTTCTCAATCAAACTTAATTTGCTTTGGTTTAAAAATAAAAATTTTGATGAATGAAAGTAAGATTTTTAATGCCTTTAACTATACGAACTAAGATTTTCTTTAATATGGGGCAGGCCCGAAAAATCTTTTGTGGAAGTAAATTTCTCGTGGTTTTTATATACCGCTGTTTAGTTTATACCTCTGGGCAACTTTTTATGGTAACAGATCTTTAATTTGTTGTGTGAAGTGAGTGCAAGATCCAATGCTTGTCAACCAGGTATATGACGGATAGCAAATGTCTTGACATCATGATTGACCTTCCATGCATTGTACTTTTGCACGTAGTACTTCTTCTCTGTTTTGTAAACCGATACATCCAAACGCTGCATGCGGTGGCTGCAGTGAGGTGGAAATGAAAGGATAGTAACACCACACCGTTCTACCTTGGCGATGTTTTTGATGACTTGGAGTGATGAACGAAGTGCTTCATAAATTTAACCATATCCACATTGTTGAGCAGAAAGACAGGTGGCATCGACAAACAAAGCCATAGTTATAGTTCTGCCACGCTCGGCAGCTGTTAATTTTCCAACATATCTGGCTACTTTTTATGAATTGACCATTGAATTATTGTTTGTCTCATCCATGTTCCAAATGGAACTCGCTTGGTTGGTTGGTTTTTGTAAGACATTTAGAAAGAAAACATCGAGGCAATATGAATAGAAAATCAGAAAGAAATGAATCAACACATGTTGTTCGAAGTAAGAAAATATAATTTTATAGCAACCGTCACACTGGTGAATAAAGTATAGAATTTGCAAACTGTGCAGCATCGAAGTTAAAAAAGTCTGACGAATTTGAAGTTTCTAATAATCCAACTTTACAACACTGCATAGTGCAATTTAGTGTTTTTACTTTTCTCCAAAGCATATTAAAATGCAAAAAAATGTCATAAAGATCTAATTTTTCTAAAAAAGATGAAAGGTTTCATGCTTTGCGTTACGTGCGAGTGTAGTGACGATGTATTCATCTCCCAAAGTTGAGAAAGCATATGGAATCAATAGACGATTTGTTTATAGAATGAGACTGTTAGGTGTCGGCATACCTGCAATTAAAAACTTCTGTGCATTTAAACGGTATTTTGTGGATTTAAACGGTAGTATGAGCGACAATACTTATTACAGCTGTGTAAGCATAGTACCTAAAATATGCAACACTGCGGAACGAAGAACAAGCACCATAAGAGAAGGTGTGTGATGAATTAATCAGTGGAGTGAAGTTAGTCAGTGAAGTTGTTATGCTTTGTTTTACTAATTGGATCGTTTTGTGGTAAAGTTATTGATGTAAAAGTCAAGAGCAGCTTTTGTAAAAAGTGTTCTCTTTGGGTCGGTAAAAAAATACAGTTGAGTATGAAGAGTTTTGTTCTGAACACGAAGACAATTGTAAAGGTAATCATAAATGTTCTGGCGAAATTGAGTAACAAGTAAACCAAATTAGTGTACATTTTGAAAAAATAAAAAAAAATATTTATATGTAGCCTTTACCATGGCATGTAATGTAAAAATTGTGTTCGATTTTTACACTACAAACTACTGTGATTTACTTAGGACTTATACAGCAGACATAAAATAGTTTCATTACATAGGCATGTAATGTAAAAATTGTGTTCAATTTTTACATTACAAACTACTGTGATTTACTTAGGACTTATACAGCAGACATAAAATAGTTTCACACCTATGCGTAACCTCGTTTGCCTTTTATTAAACTTTGAAAAATTATACTTCTACAGCTATAGACAAATACCGGTTAACATTTTTCTTAATTTTTTGGATTTTTATATCCTCTTATCTTTTGCGAAAATTTTTTTGTTACCTTTTTATACCTCTTGAGAGTTTAGGGCTTCTACTAAACATCATGCCTAGTATTAGTTTCATTAATCATTTTGTTATCATCTGGACAAGTGATTGGCCTAACGCAGATGATCCTGAGTTGATGGGGCTGCCATCTTTTGACGTTGCTCAGGATCAGCGTTTTCAAATGCATCCGGTTTGTGTCAAGGCTGATATTTGGATGAACTGTACAGTTGTGTGGTGAAGGTGAGAGACTTGGATGTTTCATACCATTACCCTCAAGATTAGGGTAGCCGGATTTTTGAACCGCGAAATCAGTACATTAGACGTTTAAAATCAGTACAAATCAGTACAGTTTGTAATGTTTTTTATTAGTGATTTCAATGTAATATAGTGATATAAACGTCCTGAAACGTTTTCTCCGATTTTGTGTGTTTTTTTACATTTTTGTTCTGGGTCAGTAGACGATATACCATTATTAGAGGATAAAGGTTTTAAAAAAAACAGCAAACAATTTTTTATTATAGGGCTTTCAAGAAATATAGTGGTTAGTGTTGTTAACTACCCTGATGGTAATATACAAAAAACAAGATAAAATTTTTAAAATTTATTAATCAAAATTAAGACAAAACAGCTATACACTTCTTTCAAAAATAATTTTAAAAAAACTAGACGCGAAACGAACGTAAAACATAAATTTTAAGGTTTTTATGGAAACATTGAAATCAAATTTTTCTTCTTCGGAAGAAAAGAGGAACTTTGCGTGTTGTGTATTGTCAAACAGTTCAATTCTTGAATTTGCCCATTATTGCACTTAAAAGCCAATAACTTATAAAAAAAAATAAGTGACAAAATGTTGAGCTAAACTAGACAATATAGACCTAGCTAACCAACAGCTTTCTAGTGGCATACCCGCGTTCAAATTAAAAAAGAAGTTACACCCTTGTGCAAATTAATGTGGACAAGACAATTTTTCTTTGAAAATACACTCATGGTAATAAGTATACTTCCAGTCACAAAGTGCGATTTATTTGTAAGATTTTTGTTCGTTCCGAATTTGTTTTATAATAATTAGCAAGTAGGAAGTTATTCAATAAATACGAAAATAATAAAAATAATCCTGTTACTTAAATGTATTGAATTCAAAACTTTAAGTTCATTGAGTTCATAAGATTTCTTAGCTCTGATGTTGATATTTCCTTCTAATTCTTTTTTATTTCTGCTCGTAATTAATTTAAACTGGGAAACTGGGAACTGATTTTCTATGGGGTTCAAGTCCAAGCTTGAAGCGGGTTTCTTCATTATTTCAAAATTTTTCTTCTTGAAACATTCAGTTTCGACTGCTGATTGATAGATAAAAATGTCATCTTATTGAATGCTATGTTGCACTTATTAATTTTGACATGAATATTGAAGAGCACCTCTTCCAGAAGAGGTAAATAGTAATAATAATATATAATATTTTGTTTCAGAAACAAATCGAAATCGTATCATCAGCCTACCGCCTTGGTAATTTCTGGCTAATTCTTTTTTAGTCATAAAATACCAAAAAAGGTTATAACTGTCAGGAACATCTAATGTAAACGGTTTTCGTTGCCAAAAATAATCGTTTCGCATTGACCGGTCCATTACAAATGTGATGTTGCAAATTGGAAACATGCCCTTTTGTGATGAGTGTTTAGGGGAAGCTAACCATTATTGTAAGATGTTAACAATCATGTAAAATTTTGTCTTGTGAAGATATCTAAATCCAAATCACTTCGAATTTCAGATATAATGAGTTTTTTGACAATTTGTAGCTTTGACAATCTTCGGTTTTTTAAGTGTATTCATGATTAGAAGTCATCCAAGCCGTTTTATTTTGGCATATATTAACTTCATTTTTTTGACGTTTGTTTACCACGCCTACATGCAATAACCTAATACTTCATGCAATTTCTCGATTAGACATTCTCCACTTTTTTTGAGGCATTATTTTTCCAACTTCTTCCGCAGAAAATGAGTTACCATGGTCCATTTTTCTTGACAATGATTTACAAATTAAACTTTTCAAATGGCTTATGGCGACATGCTGTCCAATGTCTACTATGCGCTTTCTGTAATATTTTGTTAAAGTAAAGCTTTTAAATATGACGATTGCATCGTTTGGAAGTATAATTATTTCCAACGAGATTATAATGACTGGCTTTTTGGTCGGAATTTTCATACACAAATAGTTAACTATTTCATACTTTTTTCCCAACGTTTCGGAGCAAATTTTAGGCCTTCTTAAGGGAATGATTTATTGATAGTAAATACTATTTGTAAAACATTTGTAGTCAAGTAATTAATTTAAAATAAAACATAGTCTTTAATTAACAAAAAACAAAAAAACGCGAAAAAAAACTTTACAAAACAAGTAAAATTTTTAACGCCGAAAAAAACGGGTGAATGAGTTTGGTTAACATGGTAGCATAGGATAGTAGCATTTATTTTAGAAACAAAATTTTACCAAACGTGTAGTTTTTTAAATAGAATCAGAAATAAAAGCGTTGCTAACCACCTAACCGGAAATTAAAGTATGAGCACAAAAATTCTAAATACAATAATTAAAAAAAAAAATCAGAACAAAATAAAAAAATCAGAGCAAATTTTAGGCCTTCTTAAGGGAATGATTTATTGATAGTAAATACTATTTGTAAAACATTTGTAGTCAAGTAATTAATTTAAAATAAAACATAGTCTTTAATTAACAAAAAACAAAAAAACGCGAAAAAAAACTTTACAAAACAAGTAAAATTTTTAACGCCGAAAAAAACGGGTGAATGAGTTTGGTTAACATGGTAGCATAGGATAGTAGCATTTATTTTAGAAACAAAATTTTACCAAACGTGTAGTTTTTTAAATAGAATCAGAAATAAAAGCGTTGCTAACCACCTAACCGGAAATTAAAGTATGAGCACAAAAATTCTAAATACAATAATTAAAAAAAAAAATCAGAACAAAATAAAAAAATCAGTACATTTTCGTAATGTTTTCGAGATTTAAAAAAATCATTATTTAAAACAACGTGAAAAATCGTTGTAAAATCGTTGATACTGCCGATTACGACTCGTTCGCTTTCATCTCCCGTCCCTCGCCAACAAAAAAAATCGGCTAAAAATCGGTATGTGTAAAAGCAGACTTAGTCCCGCAGCAATTCTTCGTGCAATCAATTGCATGCAATTCGAGTTCGATGGTTCGACTGTATATGCGGTCTTCTTTATTGCTAGAATATTTTACTCATTTTAATTGTTTTTTTATTGTTTCATTCAACTCTTTCCGTATGTACGGTCTTTCTTTATTGTTAGATAATCTACTGATTATAAGGATGTAGTCTGGTGTTCCGGCCTAATTTTCAAGATTTTTTTCGGGAATTTTGTATTATAACAAAATAAAACAATCATTTCAATTTTTTATGTTATTATTGACATCATTAACTGTACAAAAAAAAAACGTTTGGAGTTTATTTTACAATAGTTTATTTTACGACATTTATTTAAATGGAATGCTGTTTTGTATGCTTGTCATTCTGGCAGGTAGTAGATTTAAATATTTTTATTAAAAAATAACAAAACGGCAGATTTTTAAAAAAAAAATGTAAAAAATCGCCTTTTTTGTTGAAAATCGGGATAAAAAATAAGAAATAATTATTAGATTAATGATTACTACCTGCGATAGCCATTAGTATGTAGAATAACATATTTCAGCCCAATCGGCTTGATAGAATTTTGTCAGGCCCTCGGGCCGATCAAAAAAACGTTTCGAGAAAAACGCTTTTAAAGTTTTAACAACACATACAGTTACCCAACAGGCGCTCTCGTCTATGCGCTATAACTTCGTTAATATTTTGAATTGTGGTATGAAATTACAGTATCCTTTCAATATATTGTACTTTCGAAATACATAATAAAAAAAATCGAGTTTTTGAAATTAGAACACCAGATTACATCCTTAATTGTGATGCACTCAAAACATTTCAACTTTTTAGTTTTTGTGCTGTCTATACGTGTATAAACTAAACAACATAGCGAGCGAAATTTTTTGTTATTCCCGATACCGTGTTAGACGACCTCGATAGCCTATTGGATAGTGCACTAAACTTTCATCTGGGAGGTTCGGGTTCGATTCCCGTCTTCGTCTGGTGGTTAATTTTCATAACTTTCTTATATTCACTATCAATATGAAGTGTATGAGAATTATAAGACAGTGTACAAGTACACACATTGGTTGGTAATGGCAAAACCACCAAGCCGATAAAAAATTGCCACACCGCCGTTCGGAATCGGCGTTAAACTGTAGGTCCAACTATGTGGTATCACAATGGGCCGTTCAGGCCTAAGTGTGTCTCTCGACAGCCACTCCAACCTAACCTAACCTACCGTGTTAGTACAATGTTTTACCGTGTTAAACGAAAATATTTTGCAAAAAGTAAAACGTGTTACAGCGAGGCCGCACTATAAGAAGTGCGTGTTAACCCTTATATTGGCACCACGATCTGGATAGACATTTTTCAACTTTGTTGAAATTTTTTTTATATTTTGTAATATCACTATGATCTCCAAAACCCTCAAATAACTATTTCTTAATAGATTTATAGAAAAAATCGGAGTCCTGAAGTATAAGAGGGCGAGATTTTGATGATTTCAAAATTTTAGTCATATTGGTACCACCACGGTCTCGCCAGAACGTATGCTCTTTCTCATAGTTTTTCCGATATTTTTGCTTTACTTAGTCGTTAGTAACATGTTGTTTGTATACATATAAACATTTTCATCCTTTCTTTTTGAAATATAAACTTATTATACTATGAAAACAAAAGTTTTAGAAACGAAAACCTTTATCATCTTCTTGTTTTGGTTCCTCAGATATACTGTTTAAAGTATTTTCTTTGTATGAGAGCTCGCTTGTCCAAAAAATATCACACAAAACTTTGTGCCACTCCGCCTTTTTTTTCACACACATGTTTCCCGGAGCATGGCGCTGTCAACCAACCCCTTTGCACCAAATCTCAGTACTATAATATGTATGGTTTCGGAGATATACTAAAAATAGCATTAAGATTTCATGGGAGGTGCCACGCCCATTTGAGCACAAACTAGGATCTGAAACTCCAGTATAAGCTCGGTATCGGCAAATAATATTTCCAGACAAAAAATGGTGCTTGAGATATACCATAATAAATATTCAGGTTATATGGTTGGTGCCACACCCCTTTTTCCAACCCCATCCACATTTGTACTGTAGCATGGTATTGTCAGCCAGTGCCCTTGCACGAATACGCAGTAAACTGCAGTACTGTACTATGAATGGTATACTAAAAAAAGCATAAGGTTTGTATGGGAGGAATCCCGCCCACTTGAAATTAAAAACTCTTACCAAGCCAATAGTAAGGTCCAGTGTTGCCAGATTGTGAGATTTCGCCCATAATATGGGATTTCTTAACCCCAGAAGAGCGAAAGAGATTTTACACAGCAAAACTGGATTTTTGGTATATATTAAGATAATTCACAATTAATAAAAATTTTATTTTCAAAACAGTTTTTATAGAGCATACCTTGTTTAAACCTGTCCTAGTCCCAAAATACCTGACAGCAAGAATCTTAAGCTAAGGGGAACAATCATAAACATTTTTTAGTTGATAGTATGCCAGGATAATTCTGACTTAGATAACAAAACAAAAATATAAAATAATTACTGGTTTCTCTGCGGAAGCCACTGTGCCATGACGGAAATATTTTTTTTCTGATTTTTCGTCTTAAAATCGGGATCTTTTTTTAATTGAACTATGCTGAATATAATTGAATACTTTCTGAATTTTTGTCTTTGACCACAATTGCATACTAATGAATGGTTTTTCGTAGTTGGGTTGTATAAAAAAATACATAATTTTTTTAAATATAGTATGTTTTATTATTTAATTTAAATGGGATTTTTCGAGGGATTTTTGACATTTTGAAATGGGATAAATCGGGATTTTCGCATACGAACTTGGGATTTTTGAAACGGTCTGACAACACTGGTAAGGTCAGAGACATTAAGCAGTATTATATAAACTTTTATGTCATTTAGGAAGTATAGCCGGACATACAAACAGATTTTTACTTTTATATATATTGTTAGATTATTTTCTTGCTGTTTCAAAACGTAAAATTTTTTAAAAATTAAAAAAAATTTTTTTCAATAAATGTACATATAAGTACATAATTCTTACACACTATGTAGTGTTTTCGTACAGTTTCCATTGAGAATTCTAACAAAAGTGGAATTCTCAAAAAATATATTTCAAATTATCAAAAACTTTGTTAACTTTAGTATTTATTAATATGTATTACTACACCTCTTCCAACGATGTTTATATGCAAAAAAAGAGCTTAAAATATCAGTTCATTTTAATTACACAGTGCAACAAACATTTTATGAGCGAGGTTTTCTAACGGTTTATCCCATGTGGAGCTAACAAAAATTTTTTTTTTTTTTAATGAATTAAATTTTTTTTTTAATTTTATTGACTTCACATGTTTTCTCAACGGTTTTTGTTTTATCGGCTATTTGTCAAAAAAGGAGATTTAAACCCCTATTTTCAAGAGGAAGGGTAGGAGATGGAAGAAACGAGTATAGAAAAAAATTGTTTATCTCTTTATGCTTAACAACTTTGGTTCAGACATCAAATTCGTATCTGTTGAAATTAAGAAATTTCTTGAAAACCCCATTTTTCCGTCTTCAGGTCCATATTGTAGAAGAACTAAATGTGATGGAGAAAAAGTAAGCAGCCGCGATTATCGACTCTAAATTATCATAAAACCATTGGAAAATCTTCCGCATAAGACAAAAGTTGAAAATTTGTTGCACTGTTTTGGCAACTAAATTCATAACTTCAATTTTTATGTTATCTTGCGCTGCAGTGTCTACTCTACATTCATTAAAAACGATTCCATAATTGGTAAAACGAAGAATTTTTAATTCAGATGAAAATTTATTTGCAACAATATTATTTATTGTGCCAACCAGCTCTTCGACTTTTTGACATTTTTTGCTTCTGCTACTTATAGACATTTTGTGTCTTCTGAATGGCATGATGCATCATTTTCCAAAACAGCGATTTTATTTTTTCAGAAACAAAACAAGTGAACAAATTTTAATTTTATGAAAGACAAAAATAATGAAAGATATCTATTATTAAACACACTCGCCAATTGTATATTGAATTGAAACTGTATCTTCGGCAGACACCATGTATATTTTCTTATATACTTTTTTAACTATAAGCCAGAAACCTGCGCCGTGCGGCTTACAGTCAACTTCGCGCCGCCGCATGTGTTTACTTGCTGCCGGCCATAATATATCGGTCAAGCCGTACTCACTGTCTGAACGACCTCGATAGTCTAGTGGGTAGTGCACTAGACTTTCAGGTTCGATTCCTTTCTTCGTCTGGTGGTTAATTTTCATAACTTGCTTATTTCACTATCAATATGAAGTGTATGAGAATTATAAGACAGTGTACAAGTACACACATTGGTTGGTAGTGGCAAAACCACCAAGCCGATAAAAAATTGCTGCACCGCCGTTCGGAATCGGCGTTAAACTATAGGTCCAACTATGTGGTATCACAATGGGTCGTTCAGGCCTAAGTGTGTCTCTCGACAGCCGCTCCATCCTAACCTAACCTACTCACTGTACAAATAAACGACAAACTACATAATATGAATTGAATAACATTAAAAAGATAAATTTGCTTATAATAGGATTGTTTAAAATATTATATTCGAGTATTTTTATATCAGTCGCCGAAACAAAAGAAAATATCGGCTACAAGCCACCGTCTAAAAATCACCAAAATACCAGACGGCGCTGGTCTTTTGAGGCAACATGTTGGCCCGAAAGAGCAGAAATATAATACGATGGAAAAAATGGCGTCGAAATACCAACAGCTCTGCGGAGCGGAAATTCACAAGTACCCATTCAGAAGACACACACGCCACAGTTGCGCAACAGCTGTACCTTCTGAATGCAACCATTATCATCTATATAAAATGCCTCGCTTTCCAATACGCTGGTTGTGGTTTTAAAATATCACAAATATTTCTAAAATTCTTTAAATATATGTATGTAACTTATGGCCTGGGCACAATGAAAGCCATAGGAGCTAAGTATTTCCAGTTTGTTCTAAACTCTGGGGCAACGAACCGATCTCGTAACGTTTTCCATCGACAAACGAAAAAATAAAAATTGTTTTCTTTAACACTGCATGAGTAAACAAAAACAGCTGTTTGAAAATGTCAATGCTTGAAAAAGTTGTGCAACTTTAGCCATGCATCAAGCAACGATGCACATTTTTTATAAGCCAATATTTATTTCAACATCATTTGACAGATCTCGATGCATGCATCTTTTTTATCTCGTAAGCACAAAGCTTTTTTGCGTTGAAAACAGATAATACACAACAATAGCACTAAACATTGCACTCAAAGCTTCGCTTCAAGAATGCGAACATACAACAATGTTACTTGAAAAGATAAAGAGAGTGAGAGAAAAAGTTTGTTGCAATTTTACTTGGTGCGGGGAATCGGGGAATGAGCTGTTTTTTGCGGGGAATTTGAAGTCGTTCAGCTTTTAGTAATTAAAGTCTGTATAATATTTTTTGTCAAATTTTGTGTAATGTAAAACGTTTAACTTATGAAATATTTCATAATTTGGGTCTTAAAATCTTCATCTTTTCCTAAGCAGGCCCTGCAATTTATTGGTTTGGAGAAATCGATTTTTAAAAAGGTGTGTTGTTTGAAAGTATTAAATTTCGAAATTATTTTGTAAAAATTTCAGAGAACGCAGAGTGCTTTCGTAAATATAGACGATTAGACCGGCGAGTGTCAATCAGGCCAAAGCAGTCGCGCGGCTCTTCGACTTCCTTTTCGGCTGTTCAGAAAGGCTTAGCTATGCCTTCGTCCAGCACCTCCTGATTAACTCTTAATCAATGCTGACTAATCTGTAAACTTGCAAATTTTATATGTTAAAAACCGATAGTCAAAACTTTGATCCCGTTTATCTCAAAACAAAGTTTTTGCCATTTTTTATTTGATTCAAAAGAAATCCCATGTCTTCTCCTTTGAGAACTTTGATGTCCGAAAGTGGGCTGAAACTTATATATTAAGAATTCTGGAGCCAGAAAGGACATTTCTGTTAGTCTACCAGTCCCATAAAGATTTGTTAAGTTTTGGACCGAGAAAGTTCAGGGTCGCCTTAAAATAACACTCACTGAGGTCAATTTTGTTTTTGTAAAATGTTTATATGGAAAGTGCGTGTAGCGCTGTTATAATAAGAAATTATACCAGTGCGGAGAATTCGATCTAAATCGGAGTTTCTCGAGGGTTATCGGGGAGAGAGAAAAAATGAGTTGGCATCCCTGATATAGAGTCAAACATAATAAAATAATTAGCCACACAAAAGGTTGCCAATCCAGATTTTAGTGCCATTTGGTCAATTGATTAACGATATCGTTACTTGTCGATAAAATCGATAATTATCGAGTTAATTCCCATACCTACTACATTGCTCAAGAAAATTTGTTAAAAGAAAACTTCCTGAGGATTTTAAAGCGTTTTTTATATGAAATTTTTGCTTTTCTTAGGAGTATGCACCGCCCAAGAAAAGATTTAATAATAACAAATAAAGTGTGAAAAAAGATACGGAGTCGCCGTGACTTGTTGGTTATCGTAATGTTCGGCACGGTCAAAAAACAAAAATTGGGTACAAAAACTACGCAACACACCGCTACGCAATAGCAAGCCTCAATTCGCCGTTCGAAATAAGCAATAAACTTTCAACTCCCTTCCATTCATGTACAAATATAACTCACTCAACCTGAATGGTCCAAGCCACCATGAGCTGTTGTGCCGTTCTCTAGATTCATTGCAAACAATTAATATATATGTAATTTTCATCATCATCTGTTTGTATTTAACACTGATTTTTTTTGGCTTTTTAGACATCAACAGTCAAGTTTTACATACTGTTTTTTTAATGTTTTAAGTAAAAATAAAACAAAAGTTTTGCCGTTTTGTTAATACAAGGGCTGTGCTACATAATATATACTAAAATTACTAAAATATTTGTCATAGTACCTATAATGTCTCATAAAAATTTCAGAGTGGACCGTAATTGAAAAGACGATTTAAAAGAGTCCCATTTTTTGTAAATGCAATTTGTTTATTTGCTCGTTTGTTTTATTAAAACAATATGAAACTTTTTTATTTATTAGACCTTGAAAAATTTGACTTACCACGAACCTTTCCTGAAAATTTCGTTACTTTTTATAAAATCGCTCACGAACTACACGATTACAAAAAAATTTGATTTTTTACACTTCAAATGTTTAAATATTCGTAACTCTTTTGCACATCATGTAAAATTTTGCATATCATGTTCAAACAAAAAAATACGGGTCGATTTATTTGCACCCCATATATGAAAAAAAATGCTTGGGGCGATTTAAATTTTAAATTGTAAATATGATATGGAATGACTCAAATGCTTATTATTATTCAGGGAAAAAAACATGATATCGAAAACATTTCGATAATTTATTCCAACGAAGAATTGTTATAAAAAACAGTGCATTACAGTAATAAAAATTTTGCATTTAAGAAAAGTAAAAGCATAAAACAACAGAAAGAAAAAAATTCAAACAATAGCAAATACAAAAAGCAAGGATTCCTTTTACTCTAATTTACGCATGCAAGTGTGTGTGTGCATGTCAGTACGACTACGATGACGACAACATTCAAAGCGACATACGCGAATTTGTCACACTAAACCAAATGGTTATGCGTTTCTGTAGAATATTTCTTAAACCCCAGCTAACATTTTTATTCCCGCGATTCACATAGATACAATTTCAAATCGCCTTAATCAGATCACGCCGAAATCTGTAGGAAATAAATATTTTGGGTTTTGCTCAATTCACACTAATACAAAATAGCACATACAATTTTTTCAAAGTGTTTTTACTTACGAAGGGCGTAGCGTCATAGCGCCTAACGCCATAAAGCCCAAATCAAGAAATATCACAACGCCCAAATTAAAAAAAAAAAGAATCGTTCCAATGCCCTAATCGAATGTCATATCGCCCAAAGGAAGAAATTGTTAGTTATGGCATTCCATTTGGGTATTGTGAACATTTCTATTTTTAATTTGAGTGTGCGGTATGACATTTCTTGATTTGGCCTCTATGGCGTCGGGTGTTATGACGGTGATGTAATATCATCCAAACTCCAAAATATTTCACAGCAACAAAATTTAGACACCCTTTTTGGGCGTTATGACATTTCTTGATTTGGGCTTTATGACTGGGCGCTATGACGCTAGGCCCTCACGAAGTTTAAACTCTTCAGAGACGAATTTTCAATTTTTGATTAATAAAAACGAAAACTTGTTTAATTAACTTTATTCAACATTTAATAATATCTTTAATTCAGAAAATTAATTTTTTTTCTTTAAAAGTTGGTAAAACAGGAATAACAAACCGTCCACATTTGGGTACTTTGGTCATTGCTGGTTATGGGTTGTGATATTATTCCATGCAGGAGGGTTTCTAAGATCCATTCTTTTAAGGTAATGTCCTATACCATCCAATTTTTTTTTGAGAAAAACCTTTTTGCCAGGTTTTCAATTTTTTGGCGCTACTTCTTCGTCGGTGGTTGATGGTCTTCCCCTCTTCCTGTTGTCTTCACCCATTTCAATTAACGGTCTCTTCTTTTTCTTTATAAAGCATCCAGACCAGTGATGGGACTAAAAAATTTTTTCCGGTGTTAGATTTGGATGCAAAATTGTGCTAGATTGTGGAGAAAGCTAAGCTTTAAATTAAGCAAAATGTATCAACTTCATTATATTATTTTATTCAATAATTCAAAATATAGTAATATTAGTAATAGTAATTCATTCTATTAATATACATAAAGTAAATAAAATACATTAATTCATTCATTTGAATAAGTTTAACAGATTACTTTGAGACTCAACATAAGTCAATAACATGGCTCAAAGTTTGTAATAGCGTTATTTCCAACTTGGAAAAATGTTTCTTATAAAAAAAGAATAAAAATGACATTAAGGAATGTGATTGTTTTGTTTTATCTCAAAGAGATATTTAAGTTACATTTATGTTAAGAAATTAATATAAATTCTTCATCTACAAACCTGTAGTTTTGCAAATAATAGCTGCGTTTTATTCGCCAGCTAGTTTAACATATGCGAATAAAAAGACCAAGTTGTTAAGTCGCTTCAGTTTACTTATGGCAGTTCATGTAGTTAAACAACTTGTTATGTATACATAATAGCTATAATTATACGTGTTATCTCTGTGGCTTTATTGCAGTTTTCTCATACAATTATCGCTGCTAGTTACACATTAATAGAAGCAAGTGGTGAATGAAATGCAGCAAATGACAAAAACGATACTAATTTAACATAATAAAATAGCCAATCACAATAGTTTTGCGATTGCAAGGCTGCAAATTGACGCAATGTAAATAAATAAAAAATAAGATTAAAAAAAAGAAAATGTGCTAGATTTGGAACCATCGGTGCTAAAGGTGTTAGAAATCAAAGTTTTTGGAAAAATGTGTTAAATCTAGCACAATTGTGCAAAAGTCCCATCACTGATCCAGACGTTCATTATGGAAACATCCTATGGTAAAACTTTTGATTTTTAAGTGCGTAAGGGTAGTGTGGAATCATTCTGCCTCATTCTATTCTCAACTCATTTTTTAACTTATTCTTGCGTCTTAATACCTGCATATGAAAATATCGTGTGAACAATATTGCCCATCGTAGACTGATCCTCTACGGCGTTTCATCAAAGTTTTATCATTAGTAAGCTTATCGGCACACTCTCCAATTCTGTTTCGTCTAATAGTTCCCAGTGCAAGTTGAGGTGGTGAGGTTTGTCCTGAAACAGTTTGTGGTTTTTATATTCAACTCCTTCCCATAATTTGGTCACCTTAGCACCAATAACGCCAAATTCTGTACTTGTGGAATGGAATTTTTCAAACGATCATTTCATCAGTGGCTTGGAACTCGTTTGCCGTTGTGGCGTTAGTAAACGTTTTTGATAGCATATCTAGCGAGGGAGAAACTTCGATAAATAAATCGATCCATTTCTCGAAACGTTTAAATGGCATAGCATCAGCTAAAATTTTCGGTCGTAGCGTAGGATTTGAAGACCAGTATAATCGATAATTTGAGTAACTTATATATCCCGTAACAATGTTTTTACCGAAGAACTGCTTCAATTCAGAAATGCTGATATTGAATGTATTCTTGCCGCATTGTACAGCATAGAAGACAGTTTCTTCAGCAATATTATTAAAAAACACTTCTGAAAATATTTGAATAAAGTGTCGACAATTTGATTCTGGAAAACATTGATCATAAATATAATGTACACATATATTGACAGATACTAACCATATTCAAATGCATATGAAGTGTATGGTTATCACCAGGACCCGGATTTTGTTGACCTGAAAAAATTACCAATAAAATGCCTTAAAAAACTAATAAAAATTATTTTGAAAATTACCTAAAAAATTAAAAAAAATGTTTATATACCATTTTTATTCCGTTGCATTGCAATAAATTACCATATAACTATGTATATTCGTAAATCAGCCTGAACATTTTGCACAACGAAAAACTTCGCACAACATCGACACTAAAAAGGGGTGAAATTTAAATAAAGTTATACGTTGGAGCTTAATTCTACGTCGGATTGTAAACGTTTTTTTTTTATGCAACAGTTGTTTCAAATTGCAGAATTTTGAATTTTTCCTTATTTTTTGCCATTGTCAATTGCCATAAATAAAAACAAAATGAATTATAAAAACAAAAATCAAAACCAGCTGTATATTGTTGAAGCTAGAGGTTGACGCTCTTATTGTGTTTATTCTCTCAAAAAAATTCGGCAATAGAAAAAATTACCTAAAAATAAAAACACGAAAAAAAATTATTTCAAATTAATCAGTAATGAGTGAAAAAATAAAGTGGGCGCGTATTTTCATAAAAAGCGTTAGTAAGTACATTAATAAGAAAACCACAAATTTTATAACAATTAAAGCTTTTGCGTTGGTAAGTACCATACGATGTTATAATTTAATATAGGGTTTTGTTAGAAAGCTTATTAAAAAAAAAAAAATATTTTAAAAGTGATCCAAATTGCTACCACTTTCATATACTTAATTCGAATTGCTGATCCGAATTATAAACAGAAATGATGTTTATATGTGGTATCACAATGGGCCGTTCAGGCCTAAGTGTGTCTCTCGACAGCCACTCCAACCTAACCTAACCTTGTATAATTGTAAAACTTAGGATAGCTGTAATTAGGGGAGAGGGACCCAAAATGGACATTGAGTATACAATTTTTACGGAAGGTGACAGCATATTCTACTTTTTGTCATTGTTGTTAGTTGTATAGACACAGTTTTTATGCAAGAAAAAAGATTTTTTTCGAAAAGCTTTTCAACATTTTTAAGTTGAGTCAGTGAAATTATTTAAATTTCTGATTTCGAGCAGGCCATATGCTTTCTGTACTGAGTAATGCAGTAAAAAAGTAATGTTTTTCCCTAGAGCGTGAACGCATCTAAAACTCAGATAGTGCACTATCTGCGATCACTGTTCCCAATTGAATGCGCTAGCAACAAATCTTTTGTTTTTTATTATTTGTTGTCGTACAAATCAAGAAGTAGGCAACACTAATTTTCTCTCTTACTCAGAGTAGCATAGTAACAAATATTTTACTCAAGATTCCTCAATCCCGTAGTGTATATATTCCCCTGATCCCATTTTCTCCACTGATAGTATCTTGGGAGTAGATTTTAGCGTTCTTGCATCCTTTGGAATTCCGTTTATACTGTGGCTTAATATTTTAAGTAGGCTTCTTGTGGCTGCATTGGTTGTATTATGTTGGACCGCCCAGGTTGATAACTCTTTTTTTAAATTATCAGACCAACAATTTTCCGCGATAAATTCCTCTTCTGAATTATCTTCACTATCGTCATTTTCCTCCTCACTCATGTCAATATCTCTTGGGAGTAAACAATTTTGGTTGCTAATTGAAGTGGAAAGCTCTAGCATCAAAGTCTCGGCAGCTTTAAGCGGTCCGACAATAAGTCCACTCCCTGCCTTCATTTTTTAGTATTATTTTCACTTGATTTTCTTCCTTTTTCACTTCACTTTTGTCGAAAAACATGTTATTCACAATCACTGCCAGATACATATTTTTTGCAGTGTTGCCATAATAAAATATATAAATATTTTCTCAACTTGAAAGCGAATGTTGAGAAAAATATTTGATATCGATTGGAAAATCATGTTGGATATCAACTTGAAAATTAGAAATTTCTCAAAGGTTAGATAATTTTTTGATGTGTAAACATTTTAGCTCACGGTATGAGCAAAATTTCAAATGTGTAAAATGTAACAATAACTGTATCGTAAGATGTAAGATAACTGTAACGTCCAGTTCCCGTCTCGCTCACACTACTGCGCGGCATGACTGTGCTACTCTAAACAACAAAGAGAAGAGAGAAGAGAAGAAGAGAGGGAGAAATTAAAATACGAGCGGAGTTTGTTTGTTTATGTTTCGATCAATTTACTCACACATATATGTACATACGAAAACAAAATGTGTGTGTACATTTATTAGTGGCAGAATTATTTGTTGGTGTTAAACGTGTGGAGATCGACTATACCATACAAGCAGAGAAATCGCCGTAGCAAACACAAGAGTTTGATAGGTTTTGAATTCGGTTAGTTAGATTGAATTAAAATTACATATTTTTTAAAATATAAAAACAATACAAAATTATAATAATAAAGAATCTAGGTTTCAATATATGTATAAACCAATTGTAGTAATAATGATAGCAAACCACGGCTTATAAAAATTTTGCTTTGTACATTAACACTTTTTTTATCTATGTAAATAGCAAAAATGTTAAACAGAAAAAATCAAACTTATTTATTATAAAATCACTTATTTACTTCAAAGTAAATACATTGATTATTATTTTTATTAAATGCAGTTAAGGCAAATCTCTTTGCGGTGCTTTTAAAAAGTAGTGGAGTGACTGGTCACCCCTGTTACTTTTCTAAGGTTAAATAAGGAAAGCATTTATCGTCGCCTAAGAATTGATTTGGCGTATGTGTGTACAAATTCATATACCTATACGACGTTATGTAAAATTTTCAAATCTAATAAAATTTCAAATCGACAGGAAGAAAAACTTAAAGCGCGGAAAAAAAGATGCAATTGCAGTTGCGTATATGCGAGCATATCGTGCCCGATGCATCCAGTAAAAGAAAAATGATTCAACTACAACATATCAGCCCTATTCACGATTTGGTGCAAATGCAAGATATTTCTGTTATCACAACAACAACCACATACGATATGGAACAAAAATTTGCATTTGCATTGATGAAAGGCCATTTGCAATTTATAGTGAATTGGGATATTACATAAATGTATATAAAAGATAATGATATCTAATAAATTTTTAAGTTTATAAAAGAATTCTTTTAATTTGAATTATTTACCTAAGCATATAGATTATACATCAAATCCCTATAAATGACTATACATATGTGAGCTTATGTATATGGCATTCAGTTGGTTTAACTGTTTACACATCAAATTTCTTGCGTGCCTTGCACGCATCCATTGTTTTTTATGTGCTTGTTTTGAATATACCAACGAGGCATACGTCAAAACGTTTTTTATCCACGAATGTAAGAGAAAAGTACACTTAACGTGCGCCAAAATCAGCGGTACTACCATACATGTCCGAACTGTGATTCAGATGATTCTACCTAAAATTTGTATGCTATTTCTCTGAAAAAATTTAAGAAAAAAATAGAAAATGAAAGAACATTATCTCTATACTATGTCCATCTTGGGGCCCTCTCCCCTAATGAACGTTTTTTGGTGGTAATTGGAGTCGAGTTTTAAGAGAATTGGTTGTAGTTAACCCCAAATCCTCGCCCCTTCCCCACGCTATTGCCCTCACGTAAGTCCAATACTTTTGTTTTTAATATTATCGCGTCTATCGCCCAGCCACAACCTCCTACCCCTAATTTTGATACGCACATGATCAGGCTCATATTTGAGAATTAGCTTGGTGTGGAACAAATGAGCCTCATAATCAAATTTTATTACTTTAGCTCGATATAATATTCTAAGATACTGGATTTCCGTAGAAATGCCACGCCTACTTTGACATTTATTCGATACTTTTTATAGCCAACAACTTGACACTTATACGGATTAATCTCTACAAAACAGTATATGAATACATATATTGCTACCTTAATTTGCTAAATTTCGCTAACATGCATTTTTCAAATTTTTTTACAGGAGAAGCCAAAAACATCGATTTTTAGAGGACTGGTCCCAAAATTTGTAATTTAAAATAGTGTCCGACCGAATATTCGGTTTCGGTTATGGTTTCGGCCAAAAATACGGTTTCGGCTAAGTTTCGGTTTCGGCAAAAAATATGGCCGAATATTTGGCCGAAACCGAAACTTTATAAATCTTACTGTAAATTGCATTTCAGTACGCAATGGACTGTTTTTATTTTTAGCATATAACATAAAGTTATTCAATTTTGAATATTAAAATAAAAATGTGAATTTTATTTGTACCTATACCACAAAATGTATTTTTTAGTGCCTTTAATATGTTTTTTTTTATTGTTAAAATAATATTTTTGTTATTTTATATATACATATATAAGTATGTATATTAAGGCGTACCAATTTGTATGGATGAATTTTTTTCGGAGTACCGACAGAAGAGTTCCATATTCTATGACAAAAAAAATGGAGCTTACCCCCCGTAAAATTCGTAGAAGTTAAAAGTAACTATCGATTTTTATTCAAACAAATACAGTACGTAGTACTGAAACTTCTTCGAATTTTACGGGGTCTAGGATCCATTTTTTTGCCATACATTCTTCGGCAAAGTTGATCAGAATCGAATACGGAATTTTTCTGTCAACGTACTTTTCATTAAAAAAAAAATTAAAATGATTTGAATTTTGTTTTTATCATATCTGTGGTCATAAGCAATAACAACACAACTCGAGTTTTGTCGAATTCGAGTTATTATCATAATTTGAATCTTCATATCCGTTTTCATATTGTGTCAGAATTTTATGACTATCGGTTCAGTGGTTTACGAGATATTAGGGCGGAAAAATAGCACAACTCAACCTGGTTACTCTTAGCACTTGAACCTTTGAAGTGCTCTCCTGTAAAATACAAAAAACACACTTATGCTGTTATGCCTTGTGACCACAGATATATACATATATATTAAAAAGTTTCGGTTTCGGTTTTGGCCGAATATTAGAAAAATGGCCGAAATTCGGTTTCGGCCGAAAAAGTCGGTTTCGGTCGGACACTAATTTAAAGTAAAAAAATTAACCCTAAGCTTGTATGTCTCCAAAATTTTCAGTACGGATGAAAGTGGAGACGCTTTAACATAATCCATCAAAAACTCGATATTGAAAAACTTGATATTAGAGCTTTAGCAAATTAATGCTTCGATATAAGGAAAATACATGTGCGTATGTATCAATGTATGTATACACGCATATATACGTATATAAAAATTTCTTTTTTATATACATTTTTATTTCCCTTAAACATTAAAACTACCTTTTGTGTCTAGATTATATTATATTTTTAAGGAGGTATTCATTAGGTTTCCAGATCACTGCGACCATCTAGGGCCTATTGTGATATCCCTCTAAGAATTTATTATTTTTATAGTCCTCCTATGAATTTATTTTCTTTGAGGAAATTTAATTTATCTTTACCAGAACTATCCGCTATGTCTTGCGGTTGTAATATAGAATTTCCTAAGTAACGAAGTTAGAATCTAACTTAACCATCACAGTGGCACAAAATATGTTTTGCTGTTTCTTCCTACTCGTCTTATGCTAGATCCAAGGTCTATGTCAATTTCTAATTAATTTTGATGATCCAACTTGCATGCACACTGAATTTTTTGATCCGAATGGCATACCATATATTTAATTTTTTTCGATATGATGTTACCTCAGTAACTACTAAAATAGCAAGTATTCGATACTTTGAAAAAAAAAAACTTTTATATGATAAATTAGTTTTGCATGTTCATTCATTTGATTTGATATAATGTTGACGCTGCCTTTATGTCGCAACTTAAAATGGCTTTGTAGGCTGTGTTATAAAATCGCAAAAATCAGGGTATAAATGCTATTGAGCAAAGTAAAAGAAAAGAAATAGTGAAAGCTTGTAAAAAACACATCTATTTTACATGATCGAAAATGGTTCAATTGTACCCAGTACCCAAATACTTGATACTCATGCACCACTACTGTGTAATCATCAAAATGGTAACTGGGAAATAGTAGTAGCTGTTACGACAATGACTTCATACTTGATGCAATATGCGTGTGCATTTTTAATTAGTAACCAATTGAAAAAAGGCAACAGCGACGACAACGACGAAGGAGCAGAAGAAGAGTATTCGTATGTATATAAATGTAGATAAAATTTACGCAATTGTTGAAGAAGACACAATATTTGTTCATGACAATGTTGTCCTTGAAAAGTCGACATTCATAAACGTCACTTCAATTAATGTCAGCAGCAAGTAGCAAGCAACACAGTGAGACACCAAACAACATATCCCAGTAGGCAGTTTCCTAAAGAAATCGTTGACGAATTATCCACGTCGTGCACTAAACATGCTGATTCAACCATACGAAATATGTACCAAAATGCTGATATAAGTGTCCTTTGTTTCGTCGATGAATAAATAAATGACAGAAGCATGGAAAAGTTTTTCTCAAACGAATTTCAAAAGAAGCATTCAAGAAATTTCAAAACCACCAAATTTACATTTTTATCTTCGTGTAATTCCCGCAAATTCGACTAAAATTGTTTTAGACACAGCTTCGATAATTTTTTGTAAGCCGGCAGAGAAAATCTTAGAATATGAACTTTTTTTTTATTATCTCTTATGGTTTACACACAGTGGTCACTCAAAGTTTTCGAACATGTGCCAAAGAGTCATTTTCAAGAACTCATAACTTCCGTTGTATGAATGGCAATTTAACATTATGTAGCTCGTTGAAATTGTAATACGGAGGACTTTAAGAACACAATAAAAAAATTAATTTCAGGAACAAAATTTTTCAAGGACATAAAATCCTTCAAAGATATGTGAATATCTCATGAAGTACCTTTTTTTTCCTTTTAAATTTTATTATTTTGTAGGCTTAAAAATGTAGATTAAACTCTGAAAATGTCAAACTGGGTTCGCGGTGGGTTAAATTTCATTTTAACTTTTTCTCCTTAAACCTCAATAAAAACGTATGAAAAAATCTAAAACGTTAGAATTTTTTAATGACTTCCCATTTTTCTTATGGTAAAACCATTATAAATATATCATATCTATATAATTCGTGGACAGTTTTTCATTTTGTGGTGCTTGAGATATGTGCAATCAAATTAATAACACAGTCCAACAAAATAAGAATTTTTGGCTGGAACAGAATAGCCACCCTATAATCCTGAAAAAGCATGATGTATAGACAATTTTTGTAAAATTAACTTATAGTCCAGCACAAATCAATTTTTTTACAGTGGGGCAAAATTTCCATTTTTTTTTATCGAAAGGAGCTGAATAAATAATAAATAAACAAAAAATGCGCGCCCATCCACAGTAAATCCAAATTACAAAATTAGCAAATTACAAAATTAGCAAAGACTGAATATCTCGAAAGCTATGACATATACGAAAAAATTAACCAGTACCTTTTTTTTAGGAAATTACTCAAGCTTTTTTTTGTAGTGAATACTTTTTTGATATCTCCAACGGTTAACCAGTTATTAGTAAAAAAAATGGCTTTTTCACCAAACGGGTTTTTTTGGGGGGGAGGGTCGAACTGGAACCCCAGAACTGTTTTTTGTGGTTTTTCCATCTATCATATACGACTAACAATTACTGATTCTTAGATAAGACTTTTTATGAACTTTTGGTGCATTTTTTACTCTACCGACTGGACTTATATGCCATGACTGACGAGCGTTGTTCTATCAAAAAGTTGACTGATATTGAAAAACTACTTAAAATTGTTTTTTTCAGATTTTAGAAAACCGTTGCAAAAAATTTTTTTTTCATACAAATTTGGAGCCTGACTGACGGACACCGGAATAATATTTTTTATTAAATACATAACCCGGATATAAGGTTTCAGCCTTTAGAAACGCGTTGCACTTACCTCGTATTTTCGACATGTTTGAAAACCCAACTGTGCCACCTGTTCTAACCAAAACCTGACTGACCAAAGTATGTTCATGTATTTCACAAGTATAACAGCATATTACAAAACCAGCCTTTAGAAAGTCAGAGACTTTTTTGTCATGGGCTCCCCGTCTAACACATATTGCATTTTAAAAAGTTGATTTTTGATACGTGTGTTGCTGAAACATAAGTGTAATTAGTATAGGAAATTTGTTTTAGATTATTTCTTGCTAATATTAATGAGAAAAAATGCAAAATGGCTAGTTCAAAAATTAATTGGTTCTTCTAAAACTAAAAGAAATTCGAACAAGATCACAATAATTAACTCGTAGGGAAATATTTAAAACCTCCCCTATCTTGGCTTAATTGGCCTGATACAAAATCCCAATCTTACCTTAATTGGCCGGTTACAAAATCCCTATCTTATCTTAATTGGTTGGATACTAAAACCCCTAACGTACCTTAATTGGTCGGATATTAAAATCCCTATCTTACCTAAATTGCGCGGATCTCTATCTTTCCTTCAATGGCAGGGTAGACAATGGCTAAGTGAAAATATCAAAAATTTATTATTGGATAAAAAATATAAAAATAAATATTCTTAATGAATAAAAACCCCAAAAAGAGTTATCTATAAAGCAATATTAAAAAATTTTATTTTACTTCAATTACTTATTTTCGCTCACAGAATAATTAGTTAAATTCAGATTCTTAAATTAAAACAATATTGGTTAGAAATATTCTTAAATATAAGAGATGTATATTACATCCTACTATGATCATATACTGAAATAAAATTGTAAGTGCATAATAATCCAATATTGCTCATCATTTTTATGTTCCGCAATATCATTTTCAATGGAAAAATGTTCCCTTATTCCGCACTTACAAGTGTACATACGATCATGCAAAACTATTGCGTTCACAAGAGAAAAGACAAAATTTCTAAAATATAAAATCATTTATTTATTCCTACGCAAACACACACACATACTGAAATGAAGCAACCACTTCAGTTGCCACTTATACATTTTATTTTGTACCAATATTTAAAAAAAATGTACCAAATGGGGGAAAAATGTACCAAACAACATAACATAACATTAATGTGTTATTTTACACGCCACTGACTCTCGTAGATAGTAGAATTGTTTATTTTTAATAGGCCGGAACACAAGAGTTAATAAAAAGTATTACATTAATTGAAACTAGTCGGTAAGGCCACTTTGGTACAATTCTACCAAAACTGGTACATTTTTTTTCCATTTTTCTGCGTTTGGTACATTGGTACATGGTTTTAAAATTTGGTGCATTCTGTGTTCAAAGTTGGCTTTTATATTAATTAAGAATTCTAAACTTATTTTCCAAATATTTTTTATTGAAAAAGGTAAAATTTAAATGTATATAATAAGTAGGCACCTAAAAAAGATTGTATGGGCCTGGCCCGGGCGGTTACGTTACTTGAAGTCATTTTAAACAAAAAATTTGGATGGATTATTGTTCTATGGGCTTGTAATTCTAGCAGGTAGTAGATTTAAACATTTTGTTTAAAAAATAACAAAATGGCGGACTTCCAAATTTTTTTTTTTAAAAATTGCGTTGTTTTTTGTTGAAAATTGTTGTAAAAAATAGGAAATAATGATTAAAATAAACAATTCTACTACATACGAGAGCCATTGGCGTGTAAAATAACACATTAAAAGTTACGCCCAATCGGTTCGATAGAATTCTCTCAGACCCCAGGGCCGGTTGTTTCGATAAAAACGCTTTTTAAGTTTTAACGACAGATAAAGTTTTCACAACAGGCGCTCTCGACTGTGAGCTATATTTTGAATGTTGGTCTGAAATTTACAGTATACTTTCGAAATACATTTAAAAATCGATTTTTTGAAACTCGAACAGCAGACTACATCCTTAATAAATAAAATTTAATGTTACTTATTATATTGGTACATTTTTCGCTCATTTGGTACATTTTTTTCTAAATATTGGTACAAAAAAAAATGAGTAAGTGACAAACGTGTTGGGAGTCAGACTACAAGTTTTTAGTGAAACAACTTTTTTGGCTATTTGAGGGCTCTATGTGTTTATATGCTCAGTGGTATTAGCTACTTAGATAATTGCAAAAGGTTCCACAAATGTATAGACATTTCTTTTAGAAAAAATACGATTTTTTGTTCACAGCTTTTTTGTTACAAATACAGTCATACTTAAAGCTGTAAAAAATATGAAAAATACATGAATCCATATACAGTGATGTGAAAAATAACAGGAACAGTGAGTAGTTTAGTTTTCAAAGCTACCTAAATAAAAAATATTAACTTTTATAAGATAATAAAATTTTTACTTGCTAAACTAAAATATATTTTCATATTTGAACACATAAATATTGTTGATTACAACCATATAATTTTTCTACACATTTTTTTATTTTGATAATGAGTCCTAACCATTATTTTGAATTTGAAATAGTACGTCATGTTTGTTCTACATTATCGACAGTGGGCATCGGTCGATAAGTAGTTCCTAGAGTTCCTAGACTCATAAATTTTTGAAACGTTGTTGGCTAAATATGTAGTCATATAAATAATATTAATCATTATTATTGTTTTTATTGCGCTTTGTTTTTACTTATATATTTCATGACTCAATACCTAAAAAAAAAAGCATAAACATTTTCTAAATTTCATTTCATCGTTACTCTTCATAATGAAAGAACAAATATGTCAGTCACCAGATATTTGGGTAGAGAAAAGAAAATTATACTTTTATTGAACCAAATCTCTGTGTTATTTATATGGGAAATATAAAAACCCGTTGAGCGACCTCTAAACATTGCGTCTCTGAGCCCGTGCTTCGTGAAATTTCTTTTTACAAGAAAATCGCGCTACACGAAAAATTCGAAGCAGTCAAATGTACATACTTTGCATCATGATATCAATCTGGTTTTAACTTAAGCATAACGCTCGTATCTTTTTTCGGACCGAAAACTGTATATTTTTACTAAAAAATTTCAAAAAACAGTAGATCGATTTGAACAAAACTGTACATTTCGCGGTATCAACTTTATTCAAAGAAAATTATCAAGGAAAGCAAATTATCGCAAGCAAATATACATTTGACAATCAGAATCGCCTTCAATGTTTCCACTTCTATTGCCCGTGTTGCTATTGTTCTCTCTGACGTTTCGCATTGCGATTGTTAAATTTAAATTTCGAATAAAATTTTCTAGTATAAACGCGGTATTTTGTTAAAATAAAGCGGTATGCGGTTTTGGATTCTAAAAAACAGTATAATGCCGCGAAAACTGTATATATACGAGCATTAAGTACTTATGCACCATGTTACATTCTCGTCCTCATCTTTTGAACTTATTGATGAACGACAGCATGGCATTTCCACGTCTCTTAAAAATTCCAACAAGTCAATGCAATTATTTGCAGCAGCTGCATGGCTTCATTCGCTTGCTTAGACGAACTCGCCTCGTGTTTTCCGTTTTTTCATATGCTGTACTAATAAGAGCAATACCAATGCTTTGAGTTATTACAGCAACCACATGTCTTCTACAGCAAAATGAATTAAAAGTTAGATATTTTGTTAATAAACAAAATAAATAAACTTACTGGGATATTTTAAATCCTTAAGTAAATTTGTGAAGTATCAAGTATCACTCTTACCGAATAAATCAGAGAAAATTTTACCAGTGTAATGTGCATTTGTTATGCCCTATTAGGTTGCGATAAGTTTCTATTTATAATTAGATTTACCCTTACTTGGTCCTTGTTTGTACTATTCCACATTCGGCGATTACAAGCATTCCATTCATTCATTCATATGCACACAGCTACGTGCATGAAAATACGTCGACGAAATGAAATCCTACTGGGTAAATTTTACTACTTTTATTAAAAGCTGTTACTAGCATATAGTGTATGTATGTTGGGATGGGTGAGAATTATGTTTTATATATAACCGCTATGCGATAGAGTAGTTTGACATGAAAGTCTAGCGACTTTACTGAAGAAGGTATAACTCTGAAAAAATTGTGTTCTCCCATAATGAATGTCCAATTTCGTCGACTCACCAAGGAGAATAATTTAAAACAAAATTAAAACAAGCTTCGAATCTGAGATATGCACCACCTTCAGTCAAGTTGCATAACATTTCATGTAAAACAACATTATCGTATAGCCGATATAAATAAAATTCTTCGCATATAGTTTGGCCCACTCTAATATGTGTATGCTGTTTGCCCTACTTATATAAATATACACTTTTTTCTATAAGCATCCACTGTTCACTATTTTCTTTATGTGCTCACATACATGTGTATATATGAATCATGGTTTATTTCTACGCCCACACTTGTCCTTATAATTTGTCTTTTCTTCATATGAAACGTTGCATATGTGAAAAAACTATATGTATGAAAGTAAAAATATACTTCATTGTTGTTGCATTTGTTTTTTTTTTTTTTTGTACGTTCCTTTAATACTTTTTTGCTCTTGTAAATTGCTTGCATTAGTAGCCACTTGTCTTCTTGTATACTTTTTGTTGTTTTTTTGTCCTTCTTAAATAGGAAAACATGTATGTGTAAGGCTTTGTGTGTACATATTTTGACATCTGGTTGTCGCCCTGTACTTGAATTAACCGATTGGAATGCAGCAGCAACTAAAAACTGTCAAACAACCAAACCAATAAAGGGACTACCACCACCTTTACATTCGAATTACATTCTTTTGCGTGCAAAATTTCTAAATGCATATACAGTGAATACCGATTACAAAACCTTGAAGGGAATGTCCAAATTCGATTGTTATATCTGAAAATGATATTAGCGTTTCTGTTTTACTTTAGAAAACAATTTAAAAACATGCTAAACCATGTGCAAGAAACACATAGTTTTTGATTGAAAACATTTTTAAGGCCTTTTTAAGGCCTTCCCATATGCCAACCATTTTGCACGCTTATTTATCTTTAGTGGCAATATTATAATAGAGGTCTTCATGAAAGATCGGAATCTTGCATATTAGTATTTGCTCAAATGAGTACACTTGACAAGTTATTTATTTTCGGAAAAAAAAACATTTCGAACTTATTAGAAAGTTTTGTGCATCTGAAAAAAAATTATTAGGGGAGACTGAGGTAGATTTGGTACATTTTTTTCAAAGTTATATTTTAGGAAAACTGGTTCATGGATCTAAAAACGTTTAAGCTTATTATAAACATTTATTCTTATCCGAACTTTTGATTTCTCTTAACATTACAAAATTTAAATTTGAAACCTGCGCCATTCATTTATGAAATAAAGAATTCATGTAGCAAAAAAATTCAATTATTTAAACAAAAATGTAAATACCTAGCACCTATTTTACTTAAACGGCATCGAGATGCCAAAGCTTGGTTGAATCTTTCGCCGATTGTGCCCTGTTGCAAAAAGCTGACTGTGCTTCGCCCAGCTACGCTGTCCGGGTCTGGAAAACTACAACAACAAAAAGTTGTAAAGTTGAGCGTGGCAACTCTATCTAATTATTTTACTTTTTGAACACCAAAATGAAACCAAGTTTGGAATCATTGTTCTATTAAAAATTTATTCATAATGATAAAATTTAAAGATGATGTTCTTTTTTGAGTAAGCAGGGTTGCATATTATTATCGAAAATGAAAAAAGAGTGTGTTCGCTAATATAGTTAGGTATATAAAACACTTTAAAGTGCGCAAGCATGAACGTCATGGACAGAACGACCGTGCTCATATGAATGCAACCATGACGGACTTTTTCTAATCGAAAAGGAACGGGGGATTTGGAATTTTGTCACTTTTTCTTGTGCTCATGAAGATAGGTTCTTTTTTTTTCGCAAAAAATGCAAAACAAATATTAATTATGTGTCTTAAATGTGTACTTAAAATTAAAAAAAAGAAATAAAAACAACAATCTCTAAAGAAAAGAAAATAAGTTTATTAAAAAAATAGCGAGAAAATGGAGATTGTGTGTGCGCTAGAGGCGCATTGTTTGTTTGCGTTCATGTAGCCTATTGAACTTGGTAAAATCGAAACAATAATAATATGGTACATTCATCAATGCGCCGATTTTTATTTTATTTTTGAGTTTTCGACACATCTCTTCTATCTCTTTCTCTCTACCTATTTTTCTACCCCTCTCTTTCAAACAGGCAGTAATGCTTGCGCCCGTGTGAGCAGCCTCAAAGGGATGCTCCAGAAATTAACAAACAGCAAGTTTAGTCAAAAGTTCATATAAAAAGTGTAGCTAGACATAATTTAAAAAATCGCCAGAGCAATCAATAAGCGCTGCAGCAATAAATAAGTGCTTTTTTTTGTTAATTTCCCGCGCAAAACTAAAAAAAGCGCCAAATTGGCGGTAAATCGGTGGTAACCTGTCCACACTGCATGAATAAAAAGAAAATCGGTTTGTTTGACAAATATACAAATGTATATTTTGTACTTACCAAGTTGAACTTTGGATGATCGTAAGCAGCGATGCCAACTTGCGGGAATTCCTCGATTTGCGGGGAGTTTTACTTAGTACGGGGAATGAGCTGTTTTATGCGGGAATTTGAAGTCGTTCAGCTTTTAGTAATTGAAGCCTACAGAATATTTTTTGTCAAATTTTAACTTATGTAGAACGTTTAACTTATGAAATATTTTATATTTTGGGTCTTAAAATCTTCATCTTTTCTTAAGCAGGCCCTGCAATTTATTGGTTTGGAGAAATCGATTTTTAAAAAAGTGTGCTATTTGAAAGTATGATATTTCGAAAGTATTTTGTAAAAATTGGTGAAGATGAAGTTAATTTTTTCTATGTTAAGAACCGATTGGTCAAAACTTTGAACCCGTTTTTCTCAAAACAAAGTTTTTGTCATTGTTTATTTGAGTCAAAAGAAATCCCATGTCTTCTCCTTTGAGAACTTTGATGTTCAAAAGTGAGCTGATCATATAAGCGTTAAGAATTCCGGAGTCAGAAAGTTCGTTTCTATTAATCTACCAGTCCCATAAAAATGTGCTAAGTTTTGGACCGAGAAAGTTCAGGGTCGACTTAAAATAACACTCACTGAGGTCAATTTCGTTTTTGTAAAATGTTTATATGGAAACTGCGTGTAGCGCTGTTATAATGTGAAATTATACTAATGAGGGGAATTCGATAAAAAATCGGGGAATTTCTCGAGGGTTATCGGGGAGAGAGAAAAAATGAGTTGGCATCCCTGATCGTAAGAGTAATCGTTGAGCGCTCCAAAGCAAGCAAGCGATTACTCTCTATTGCTCCAGAGCTCTTGCATTTTGTACTTTTTAACATTGTATGTCCTAGGGCATGGAGTACTCGTTTTAGCCTCCAAAAGGAGTAATAAAGGAAGACACAATTACGAGCATGACCTTACTTGCATCTCATAGAAAAACAAAACTCCGAAATAGTTTCTCACAAAATTCATTACGCCATAGACTAGTTGTCTAAAACGCCAGTAAGCACTTGTGTGCCAAGGTTAAAAACCCATAACATTTTTTTTATTTTTATTATAATGTTATATTCATTTCTTTTCATTCTTTTTTTTATTTATTTACCATTATCGTTTTATTATTTTCTTGTGTTGCCTTTTTGCAGACTCGAACCTGTGACCCAAAAATTCACATACTGGTTTTAAACTCTTTGATGCACACGACTTGAAAGAAAATAAAAACACCAGTTGTACAGAATTTTTTTAATTTATATCATTGCCAGCCGAGTTTTTTGCCCTACCTACTGTAAAGGGTTAACTAGGCACGAGAGAGTAAGATATACAAATTTGAACTACTCAATTAGGCTGTCTTTGTTTATCATTATTTTTAAAAATAGACCATTTAAAATTATGAAATTATATTAGTGAATCCAACAATTTTGTTACTGTATTGGAGTTTCTCGTTTATTCCTCCTTTTGGAGTAATGAAATCACTAATCATTTGAGGAGTACTCACTTTTTGTGCAACTGGGTATTGTTTGATATTCATCACGTTAGCATTTAAAAAAATAAAATAGAGTTCGTATGACTTCCACATTAGAATGAAGTTTTATTGTCACTGGAATTTCATTTTATATAATATACATATGCATTTGACAACGGATTTTTAAACAGCGCAATGGTTGGATATTAATGGATGGCGAACGTTTTTATTAAATGTTATCAACGGGAAAACTTTTTTATAATTTTTTAACATACATTTTTTTTAAATTAAAATAACTTTTTTCATAGTAAACACAAATTTTACTTTCTAAACTAAACTATACGCAGTGCATATAAAATGCACCAAATTAAACTCTAATAGTGTAAACATAATAAAAATTAATAAAAACATTATTTATAGATGCGATAGTTGTGCTAATCGGTCATCTACTTTTTCCCAATCTAAAGTCAACGAAGCCTTAGCAAGCTTGAACGTGCTCAGTGAATTTTTTAATTCTGTCCCTAATACGAAAATGTCGCAATCTGGTGATTTAATCAAAAACTCTAATAATTCGCCGGCTGTTAGCAATTCAAGGTTAACTCGCTCTAAGACTAAGGTCATTGACCCCACCCGAATGCCTTTTCTTTCCAATACAAAACGCAAAAGCATATCAAATTCGCCTGTACTATTGCACTCAGTAAATAAAAACATTAATATAAACAATAACAATATTGTTAGCACTCCATCCTCTCAACCATTGCTGCGCAATGCATCGAAGAGCGAACTCACAAAATCTCTCTCTCAATCAAAATTAGTGCAATCCACAACATCAAATTCTACTACTTTCACTCTGGCTATGGATATTACTTTTATTACCGACTCAGATATTGTTGTAATCAATGCAGAAACTACTCCCATCGCATCTACCGTTACTCAAGCTGAAGATATTCTGCCTCTCTCGTACTCTACTTCTTCGGATGCTACTGCTTCGCTGTCTACTAGTAAAGTTGGGTCTCTTTCATATGCTGCTGCGGTCGCTGCTTCAGCCGCTGTCGTTACGCACTCTTCGGATGCTACTGCTTCGCTGCCAATAATATTGGGTCTCTTTCCTCTCTGGATGTGTCAAATTTGTCTTATGCTAATGATGTAAATCAAAACCGAAAAATAAATGCAATTATTGTTGGTAGCAATCGTAATACGGAGTTGGATGTTGTTGTTCCTATGAAATGGCTTCATTTGTCATCTTTTAAGCCTACGGTTTCTGCTGAAAACATCAAAGATTATATTTCTAATCATGCTTGCATTGATCGTACTCTAATTCCTTGCAATAAATTGATTAAGAGAGGCGTAGATGTTGAATCTTTAAAAAGAGTAAACTTTAAATTAGGCATACCTCTGTCATATTACCATAAACTGTTGGACTCTGCGTTATGGCCTGCTTCCGAAAAAATATGCCCGTTTCGTTTTTTTCAACGAGCACCTGCTTACTCATCTGCATCTCCTTATTTAAATCTACACAATACTCATATTCATCAACAACACCGCTCAAAAGCGTATCAGCAGCGAAGTCAAAGAGACTGCTCTTTAACACATCAACTACAATCAGACCTACATCCTGCTACTGGTAATATTTCACAATGGGTTCACTGTGATGGTAACTCTAAGGATGCACTTTCGTTGTATTATCAAAACGTAGGAGGATTGCGAACAAAATTGAATGAATTATCATTTGTCCTACTCGATTGCAGTTATGATGAAATATCATTTACTGAGACGTGGCTACATGAGGGTATTTTGTCTGCTGAGCTGTTTGGTAATAATTTCACGGTATTAAGAGGGACTGGCTTAACTCGTGGAGGTGGAACACTGATTGCAATCCGTTCGTCTTTTAGGAAAGACGCAGGGGTATCTTAAAAGTATGACTTATCTGGATACTACATCTGACTGTGAGAACCTTATATGTGATATGTTTGCATCGTTTTTCCAATCCAACTTTGTTAATGAATTGGACCCGATTTCGTTAAACTCGCCACCATATCGAGGCCCTTCTATTACCGATCTTGGTTTTCTGAAACTTTCTGAGAAGGAGGTAGAGTTAGAACTGCTTAAGCTAGATATAAAGAAAAACCCCGGTCCTGATAATATTCCACCACTTTTTCTTCAAAAGTGTGCTCACAATTTGGCCTTTCCGTTGACTAAAATATTTAATTTATCATTAGCTAATGGGGATTTCCTAGCTGAGTGGAAAGAATCAGTTATTATCCCTATTCATAAATCTGCCTCTAATCCCTAAAGTCTTTGAAGCCTTAGTGAAAAAAAGAATTTATGCTAACATTAAACATCAAATTTCTGAATTCTAACATGGATTTGTTAGTGGTAGATCCACAACAACCAATTTAACCCTCTTCTCTCATTATTTAAAAAATGAGATCGAGATGGGAAAACAGGTTGATGTAGTGTTCACTGACTTTGCCAAGGCTTTCGATAGAGTACAGCATAAGGTATTAATCAGAAAGCTTCAACTCATGGCCTTTCATTCCTCTATACTTAGGTGGTTGACAAACTACTTACTTGAACGTAAACAATTTGTTCGATTGGGGAATAAGTGTTCAAAAATCATTTTAAATTACTCTGGGATGCCGCAAGGTACCCATCTTGGCCCGCTTTTGTTCGTCTTATTTATTAATGACCTTCCAAATTATATTCGGCATTCTAGATGTTTAATCTATGCTGATGATGTCAAAGTTTTTATGGCAGTGTCCAGTGTTGAAGAATCCCGGTACCTTCAAGATGACATTGATAATATATACCAATGGTGCATTGTCAATAATCTCTTTTTTAATATTAGTAAATGCAACATTCTTACGTTCTCTATGAGTAATAATAATTTATTGTATAACTATACCATAGATAATACAGGTCTCACTCGTCTAGATTCAAAAAAAGACTTAGGCATAATTTTTGATAGTAAAATTAGTTTTGCTGATCACTACAATTATATAATTTCTAAGGCAAATGCCCTGATGGGCTTCACCCGTCGAAACTCTGACGAGTTTAAGGACCCATTCACTCTAAAGACAATATATGTTTCATTGGTTAGATCGGTTGTGGAGTATGGTTGCATAATCTGGGATTCTGCTTATACTTGTCACAACGAGAGGGTTGAAAAAATTCAAAAAAGATTTACTCGATTTGCCATATCAAAGCTTAACTGGAACTTCAATCCATCGTATTCTAGCCGTTGTGCTCTCTTGGGCTTAAAACATTTGATGACAAGAAGAAACTATTTTCTGGTATTATTCGCAAGGGATGTGCTCATGGGTCATATTGACTTATATGCACCGGAAAGGCCAATTAGGCAAAGGCAATTTTTCCACTTGGCATATCACAGAACCAATTATGGTCGCAGTGAAACTGTTCAGAAGTCGTGTGTTAAATTTAATAATATTTGCAATGTAATCGACCTCAGTGTGACAAGAGACGTTTTTAAGTCAAATTTAATGAATTTATTGTAGTAAGGGTTTCAGTTTTGTTTTATTAATTGTTATAAGTTACTGCTTTAGTTTTAAATTTATATTTTTTAACTATAAGTAATCTGTTAGAAATTGTTTCGACAGATTAATAAATAAATAAATAAATATATAAAGAATTACAATTACAACTTTGCATTTTATATGGACTTAAATTGTAGTTAATGAAAAAACAAAAAAGCAGTCATTTTAATTTTGGGAACATTTACTGTAGTCATGTTACCTGTTTTTCTTTTTAATAACATATTTTGCCCCATCTCACTCTTGAAATCTTAAGCAGATAAAATGTTTGTAGAAAATTTATAGTGATATTAGTTGCCGGAGGAATTTGTGGACGTGATCACACACGCATGCTTTACTTCCAAAATTTACTTTTTCTCTTAATTTATTTGGCCCATTTGTGGAGAATATATTACTTTTACGCTGAACAAAAACGTTTATGAGGATCGTTGCCGTGTTTGCAGAAACTAAAACCGTTTTCTGCAAAAGATTAACAATTTTATGATGAACGAAAATTCGTTCACGATAAAATTAAGGCAATTTTCTTTTCTGGCAAATGAAAAAAACGTTTCTGCTAACGAAAGTCCACAACTCTTTTCTCTTTTTATTTTCGTTTTCCTCTCATCAGTGATGGGACTTTTGCACAATTGTGCTAGATTTAACACATTTTTCCAAAAACTTTGATTTCTAACACCTTTAGCACCGATGGTTCCAAATCTAGCACATTTTCTTTTTTTTAATCTTATTTTTTATTTATTTACATTGCGTCAATTTGCAGCCTTGCAATCGCAAAACTATTGTGATTGGCTATTTTATTATGTTAAATTAGTATCGTTTTTGTCATTTGCTGCATTTCATTCACCACTTGCTTCTATTAATGTGTAACTAGCAGCGATAATTGTATGAGAAAACTGCAATAAAGCCACAGAGATAACACGTATAATTATAGCTATTATGTATACATAACAAGTTGTTTAACTACATGAACTGCCATAAGTAAACTGAAGCGACTTAACAACTTGGTCTTTTTATTCGCATATGTTAAACTAGCTGGCGAATAAAACGCAGCTATTATTTGCAAAACTACAGGTTTGTAGATGAAGAATTTATATTAATTTCTTAACATAAATGTAACTTAAATATCTCTTTGAGATAAAACAAAACAATCACATTCCTTAATGTCATTTTTATTCTTTTTTTATAAGAAACATTTTTCCAAGTTGGAAATAACGTTATTACAAACTTTGAGCCATGTTATTGACTTATGTTGAGTCTCAAAGTAATCTGTTAAACTTATTCAAATGAATGAATTAATGTATTTTATTTACTTTATTTATATTAATAGAATGAATTACTATTACTAATATTACTATATTTTGAATTGTTGAATAAAATAATATAATAAAGTTGATACATTTTGCTTAATTTAAAGCTTAGCACATTTTTCCACAATCTAGCACAATTTTGCATCCAAATCTAACACCGGAAAAAAAATTTTAGTCCCATCACTGCCTCTCATCTCGCTCTCGTCGCAGAAAGAAGCAGCAGCAACGCTTACATTCAAACACCACACAACAACAAATCAACACAACATAACATAACAAATGATTTGTCAACGCATTATTGAAGAATTTTAATTGTGCATTGAAATTATTTCATCTCATTTCTTTTTGTCTATAAAAAAGTGCATGGTGTTTATAAAAAACAAATAAAAGTGTGATTTATAATAAATAATACAAAAATTGTAATAATATAATTTTATGTAAATTCCATACACTTTTTCTAGTTTTTAATCAGAAAATTTTATTTGAACAAAAACCACAATAAAATGCCAATGTACTTATGAAAATTGTTTTTGCTTTCTTTTTTATATTTTTCTGTGAAATATTGCATTTTATTGCAAACGTTCATCGTAATTGAACCGTTTATGATGAATAAATGTTCGTTCATGGCAACCGAAAAGAAACGTTTGTGGAAAACGTTTGTCGGTTATTGTGAAAGAATTGAACCGTTTATGATGAATAAATCTTCGTTCATGGCAAACGAATACAGTCGTTTATGATAAATAAATGTTCGTTCATCATGAAAACATTCCATGAACGAAGTTCGTTTGGTGAAAATTTCGTTTCTGAGAAACTAATTTTTTCTTTACATGTTTGCATAACATTCCTCTCATGATTATTTGCTATACGTATGTAACCTGAGTGCAACCAGTTCCACGTTTTCTCGGAAAAATTCGTATCTCAGACATCCCCACAACAAAAATAGTGAAACTTTTTATGTAAATATTTTTGGATGCATATTCATGTACGTAGTTGAGAAACATATAAAGTAAAGATTTTTCAAATATCAAAATGTTTTGGTTTTACTTTCATCGTACAGAAATAATCGAATTAGTAAAAATTCGAATAATTTTAAATTTGTTTATTAATCGTTTGAACAGAAGTTTTCCTGACGGAGAAAATATAAAAAAAAAAAAAAATATATATAAAATATAAAATTTTTTTTTAAACATATAAAATTCCTCACAATTCGCTATTGTGAGAACCAGTGATATTCTTCAGTGATATCAGCAATTTAAAACATTTAAATTTAAACGCACTTGGTGCTCTAAACTGACGAACCAAGGCGGATTTAACATGGTGGTAGCAGCATTACAACAAGTACAACGTAACAATAACAACACGCAACTTTGTTGTTGCTAAAAATCGTAATTGTCAAATGCATGGAAAACAAAAAAAAAAAACAAAGATTTTGACAGTTAAGATTATCTTCATATAAAAAAAATTAGAGAAGAAGAAGACAGAGCTGACGCTGCTATCACCTATTATAATTTCGCCATGTGACGAACCATCAGTGTGAAAAAAATATGAGTGAAAAGGATAATAAATATGAGGAATGCACACTCGCTGGCGAACTTCTTAAGCTAAGAAAAAAAACAATATTTTTGAACATTTATGTGAGGACGAAGTGTCTGAAAAGAAATCTGAGTTGAAAATAAAAGAAAAAAATCGAAAAAAATAATAAAAGGCGTCGGGGCAGTGTTAGCTCTTCGAGCGCCAATAATTTGAGTGTGCAATACAACTTCTTGTTGCAACAATTAAAAAACGAAATGATGAACTGACCGAGCTTCGTAAGAAATATGAAAACGCGGTTGCTGTAATTGAAAAATTTACAAGTGCCAATGGGCAGCAGGGTATAAACCCCGATTGTGAATTAGAGGCTATGTTCAGCGATGCTGGGAGCAGATGCACATGATGATGCTATTGATGATGAAGATATCAACTATAACAACACAAATATTAACTACAATAATAACAACAAGGTAGTTGACTCCTTCCCTCCATTGCCTCCACCAAAATCATCATCAGTGACAACCAAAAAAAATGAGAAGCCAACTGCTGCAACTACAATATCATCTGATGGTACAAAAGATGCTGCTGTAAGTAAGAATAAAAATAAAAAAGTACCGCCAATTTTTGTATGTTATAACATAAACCAAAAAGAAATTTGTTCTAGTATTAACTTATTATTAAAACATAAAAATTTTTCCTTAAAACCATGGAGGATTATAACAAAATTAAACTGTTTTTGATTGATAAAAGTGTTAAGTTTTATACTTACACACCAGAGAAGCAGAAACCATACTCGTTCATCATCAATAAACTCTCATTTGTTTATGACGAAGCAGAGGTTCTGCAATACTTAAATGATCTGCAGTTAAATTTGAAAATTATAAAATTATGCAAATTAAATAAAAACTGGCTGGTTCAGTTAACCAAAGATTCTAACATAAGTGAATTGAGGTATTAAGTATATTTTAAACTGTAAAATAAGTTTCGATAATTTCAAGCCGCAGAGCCCTACGCAGTGCAAGAATTGCCAACGATTTTTTCACGTTGCAAGTAACTGTTGCATGCCATATAGGTGTGTAAAGTGCGGTGAATCGCATGGCTCTAAGAATTGTAAGGTGCCCTCCAAGGAGTTAAACAACCAAGAGGTTGCATATACTGACCTTGCTTCTGGCAAGGTCCTGAAGCGAACCGGTACTGGTACCGTCAAGTGCGTTAATTGCAATATTGAAGGTTACAGAGAATCCAGGTAGCAAGGTAGCAAGAAATTCAAATGTCTGCAATCCAGTTGCTTTTAATTATAGAACGTTGAGGACCACCGAGACTTATGCTTCGAAATTCTACAATGCATCTTCAATGCACTCTAGTGCTGCTGTATTTAATAGCAACAACAAATTTGTCAACAACAACAAAAAAGTGCATCTTGCAATCTTCCAATCGAGTTTGGTAGAATCGATGAAGATTGCAAGAGACTTAGGTAAAGAATTTTTTGAGTGCTTAAAGCGTGTCGGTGAGTTCTCATCTTACTATAATACCTTGTCAAAGGATGAGGACAAATCCAAGGCACTATTTAATATATTGATTACTTTTCGTCTTGATGCCTAACAAGCTTAAATGCATATTTGTGAATGTCAACTCGTTGATTTCCATTCAAAAAAGACATTACTTCAACATTTTTTTTGAAAACTCATAAACCAGATATTATGCTAGTAGCTGAACACAAGCTAAATCATACCCATAGGCTTAATTTTGAGGGTTACATTTTGATCAGACAGCATAGTAAAAATGGAAGTGGAGGTGGTACGGCGATTTGCTTAAAAGAAAGCTTCACCATCAAACAAATCCTCAGTGTCACAACTGGCTCAATTGAAAACACTATAGTTGAAGTAAAGTTTCACAATAACACCAAAATAGCATTTGTCTCTTTGTACAATCGACCCAAAGATCTTCTATTTGAAGGAGACCTTAACAAAATCATGCAGTCCTTGCAGAACACAAATGAATTTGTATTGGGTGGGGATCTGAATGCAAAGCATCCGAATTGGGTCATGCAATGCAATGCATACATGAACCCTAATGGTAAGGTGCTGGCTGAATGGCTCACTAAAACACCGAACGTTGCATTAATCCCTACAAAGTTTCCTACAAGAAAGTCCTTTCATTGATTTCTTCATGACGTCTGCCTTTGTTAGCATCGTGTATGATGCGCACTTTCCAAGTTTTTTGAAAACTCATGATTTCGAGTCTGATCATAAAGCAGTAGAGCTTGTAATACTAACAAATGAAAGCATTCGCAGCGAACCAATTGAGATTTTCAATTTGGACAAAACAAATGTTGCCTGTTTTAATCTAATCATTAGTGAAGAACTTGAAGAGTATGTTCTACCTACGGACGGAAACGTCACGGTTGAGGAAATCAATGATTGTATCAGTAGGATGAACCTTTGTATGGGTAATGCAATTGAGTCATCAGTCCCGAAAGTGAAACTTCGACGTAAGGGCCAAATTAATCTTCCTCAAAATGTGTTAGATTACATATGAGAAAAGAGGAGATTACGTAGGATTGTTTTCAGATCTGTATGCCCTGTATGTATGAGAAAGGCTACTCTTATGGCAATAATTAAAAACTTGGACAAGATTATCCATGAATTGATCGTGCTTAACGAGAGAAAGTTTTGGGACAACACCTTCAAAAATGCACGTATGAACAACAAAACGTACAAGAAATTGAAAAACTTTTGTGGCGTAAGTAACAAGTCTCAAATCCCTGATCTTGTCGGCACTGATGTAGTTGCTGTGGATGAGGCTTTTGATAAACTTAATGCATTAGGTGATGGATTTGAGAAAATACATTCTCAAAACCTCACCATTGGATCTCCTGCTTTCGTCAATGCGGTCCGAGCGGAAGTATCCACCCTATCGAATGACTCATTCATAGTAAACTTCAGTACTATTCTGTCGGCAGATGGGGAGAGTAGGACTCCGAGCTCTAGCGCAAATCTGAATGTTAACACAGTAGCAAGACATAAAAGCAGCTTCATAAATTTCAGCGATATACAAATTTCACTGAAATTGAAAAACAACAAACGAAGTTCTTTAGAGGATGGGGTGCCGAACTTTCTTCTCCGTAAGACGACCAAATTCTTTTGGAGATTTCTTGCCATTTTATTCAACCATTGCTACAACATAGGGTATTTTCCGCAAATCTGGAAACTTGAAAAGGTAATTCCAGTACTAAAGCCTAACTCCGATCTGAGAAATCCTGCAAGTTATAGGCCAATCTCTATGTTATCAAATATAAGCAAACTTTTTGAGGAGGTTATTTTCCTGAAACTGAAGTCTCACCTTTCTGAAAATAAAATCCTGAAAGATTTTCAATTTGGATTCAAAAGCCAACACTCTACTAACCATGCATTGACATTACTGTCTGATTTTGTTACTAGCAATCTAAACAAGAGGCAGGTGTCAATTGCGGTTGCGTTGGATTTCGCTAAAGCTTTGACACAGCTTGGATTGAGGGTATTATATTTAAAATACGAAAACTCTTTGGGTTCAACTGTTTTAGTTGCAGGATAGTTTTGAACTATTTAACGAATCGGTCATTTTTTTGTCACTAGCCGAAATGAAAACTCAATATGTAAGACAATCTTAGCGGGGGTGCCTCAAGGTTCGCTATTAGGTCCAATCCTATATAACATCTTCTTAGCAGATTTGCCGGAGCCGGGTCCAAATATGCAGACTCTAGTGTACGCTGATGATATCCTTATTCTAGGTTCTAGAATAAGGGTGTCGCTGGCGAATAGAGCGATATGTGCTTACTTGAGAAAGCTTGGGACATTTTTTGACAAGTGGAAGTTAAACTTAAACATTAGCAAGTCAGAATGCACTGTGTTTAAGGGCGTGAAAAAATACCTTTATACCGAACATCATGATTGGAGGGCAATGCTTACAGTATAAAGAACAAATTAAGTACTTTGGTGTGATCTTGGATAGCAAATTCAAATTCATTAGACATATCGACTATGTATTAACCAAAGCAAAAAAGGTATTTTTTGCTTATGCTGGTTTACTAAAACGTGCTAAAAGGATGGATGCCAAAATAAAATTGAATTGCTACAAGCAACTAATCCGCCCGAAACTAGCGTTTGCCTTTCCAATCTGGTTCAATATATCTTCCTGTCAAATGGAACGTCTAAGATCATTTGAAAGGAAGATATTAAGAATCTGTTGTAATATGAACTTTCTACCACGTTGTGATGGATATGAGTATCGTCGCATGGTGTCGAATCGAGCACTGTATGCGCAATGTGAAATTATACGAATCGACACATTTTTGGTTGAGTCTGCGGTTAAATTTTTGTACGGAATGCAGTTCATAGAGAATGACTTGATGAATAAATATCAGCAAAAACAGGGTAATATTATTTTTCCGTTTGAGGAAAAATATTTATCGCCTCTTTATTTAAACGCATAAACGCATACACTGGCACTAAGTTAATGTATTATTACAGGCGTTACAATACATATGATATTGCAAACAATGTGTACAACACTAGTCAGTTTATGCCTATAACAAAATAATGTGATATTTACACTACTTCCCGTTTCCCATGTACATAGTTTGTAAGTCATATTGATAAGTTAGTGATAAATGTTAGTATATAAGTTTTAACCATACATAAGGTAATTTCCTTTTTCACCCATTTTGGGGAAAAACTATTAAAATGCTATCATAATTATGAATGTATAGCTCTTAATTATTTATATAAATTGATTTTTTAATTCTTCATTATCCTAGATAAATACAAATAATATGTATGTTAGGAGAACCTAAATTATAAGAAATTTTTGTTAAATCTGTAAACAATGTTATTATGGGTAATAAAAAATTTTCGAGTCAAAAAATTATTAATCGTTTGAACATGAAATGTTTTTATGTTTTTTATACACTTTGTGTATTTGCATGTTGTATATTTAGTTTTGTACTTACTTTTTGTGCATAAAAAAACAATTTGTATAATAGCACAGTCGGTAGAGTAAAAAATGCAACAAAACTTCATAAAAATTCTTTTTCTTCAGTAATTGTTAGTGGGGGTAAGATAGATTCAAAAACCACAAAAATCAGTTCTGGGGTTGCATTGGGCCGCCTCCCCCCCTCCCGGCAAATCCCCCTTTGGTGAAGAGATATTAAAAAATTTCCTACCTACACAAAAAAAGCTTCAGTGATTTCCCAAAAAAAAAGGTACTAAGTAATTTGTTCGTATATGTCATATTTTTCGAGATGTTCAAATCATCTTGATTTGAGAGAGAGAGAGGGCTGAAAAATAGAGATTTTAATAACAACGCACGAGGAGTTTAGGGTAAAAATTTATAATATTTCACAGAGCGTGAATTTTACTGAGAATGTAAATGATTTTTTGTAAGCAAGGGTTACTCAAAGACTAAACTAGATTTTCTCAAGCAATGGGATTTTATATCGTCTGGCAACTGGTATAATCCCATGGATTGAGATAATCTATTACAATATTTTTGTATATAAAGGGAATATATACATAGATATTACATTGTAATAGATAAATACCGGAGGAGTATTTCAAAGGAATTTAACAATTCAAATTAATACCAGAGTGGTATTTTAGGAAAATTCAACAATTCAAATTAATTGAAGGTAATTCATTTTTAGTTTACTATATTTAGGGTGGCCGCGAGCGGAATGGGTGGTGGTGATGACGGATAGTGCAGGGAGCACTAATCAAACTCAATGAGGGGCTCCTCCACAGGGTCCTCAACATAGCGGGCCCCTTGAACGGATTGACCGTTCAACGTCAACTGCACCTCCTTCAGAACCATCACAACTGCCGTCAAGAGCTGGTGATGTCTCGGTCTTCGCCCTCTGCCAATTCGCACGCTCTGACTAGGCTGTGGCGTGGGCTGTCGGGCGGACCGTGGACGAGATCGCTGGGCGGATTCCTCATGAGATGGCCGCACTGGTACCACCCGACCAATCCGCTGGCGCGCCGGGAAATGCGCGTGCAGGAGAGTATGGTGGCCTAGACCGCAGGCATGGCAACTTTGCAACGACGTACAGGTACCGGTGTGATGAGAGTTTGCCAGGCAGTTTACGCAATATTGGTGTCTTCGTACTGCATTGCATCGCTCATCCGGGGTCATTGCGATGAACGACCGGCAATATTTCAATGAGTGGTACCTCATACACACCCGGCAGTGGAAGAGTTCGCTTTGTTGATATCTGTCATATAAGACAATAATTATTATCTCATAAAACAAAGCTGATATAGTGAAATAATGGTGAATTATTGAATCAAGAGTCATTGAGATTGAGAAGAGTCGGATGAAGCATCAATGGGAAACACGCAGAGCTTTACAATCGGCTACTCTTATGTGATTGTCGGCGCCACGATATATCTTGACTACACGGCCAAGACGCCATTCGTGAGGAGGGAGAAAATCATCATTAATGACGACGAGTTCGCCTTCACCGATGTCCGTTTGAGGATGCTTCCACTTATATCTCTTAAGTAATTCTTTGAGATATTCTTCTTTCCACCGTCTAGTAAACTGGTGGTGCAAAATCTTGAGCTTTTGCCATCTAGTAGAGAAACTGAGATGTTCGGCATTCGGTTCAGGCAAAGCTAGGAGTGGACCACCGCGTAGAAAATGCCCTGGAGTGAGGGCGAGTAAATCAGACGGATCCTGAGACATGGGTGATAGTGGTCTAGAATTGAGCTCTGCCTCTATCCTAGTGATAAGGGTGAGGAATTCCTCGAAAGTAAATTTGTGAGCCCCAGCAATTTCGATAAAATGAGTCTTGAAACTCTTTACTCCGGATTCCCAGAGGCCACCCATGTGAGGTGCATTTGGAGGGATGAATTGCCTGAGCGGTATATTTAGCTGAAATATCAGCCAAAACCTCTTTCAAGAATTGAATTAGGTCTTTGTGGAGTGCACGTTGGGCTCCCATGAATGTCTTCCATTGTCGGACATCATTTTGCTCGGAAGACCTCGTCGGCCAGTAAATCTAGCAAATGCTGCTCGAAATGCTTCAGTTGTGAGATCTGGGCAAACCTCGAGGTATATCGCCTTTGTAGAGAAACAGACGAAAACACAGACATATGCCTTTAGAAATGGTGATCGTCGGAGAGTTGACGACTTCACCTGACTTCACATATCTACCATCAGATCGTCTTCTGGTTGTTTCTTTGTACAACTCTTCACAAATTTGTCTTCTTCTAACGCTGCTGAGGAATCCAGTATTTCTTCCTGCTCAAATTGTGGGAGGACTATTGCGTGAGCTGCAATCTTTTTATTTATGTTTGAGGAACATAGTGTGAGAGAGCATATTTAATTCGACTTTTGAACCATTCTACCTCCCATATCAGAAATTGATAAATGAGCTTCTGTTGTGGGGAGTGCTATGATTTTTTGAATTTTTGATGATATAAAGGTTTTCTGGGAACCTGGATCTATTTACGCACGGACCTTATATTGCAGTGGGAAGCAACGTTTTTTCTTCAATATTAGAATGGTGAGCATGAACTTGCTCACTATTGGGTTCACTAGGCTTTTATGAGGGTTAGCTGTAGTGGAGTGAGCATTCGTAGATGCATGAGAGCTAGGTCTGGGTTGACTAGATCTGGGCCGTGAATTTTGAGGACTGCTGGATATGACATGGAGCATTGAGTGATGCTGTCGCTGGCAGTATATACAAGTGAATTGACTTGAACATTCATTTATCATATGTGAATATGACAAGCAATTTTCACAATATTTATTCTCCTTTACGAACTTCAATTTATCGAAAATAGACAGGCGTTTAAATTTTTGGCAGTATTTCAACCCATGGTTTACGTTGCAAAGCCTACATGAGAATTGCTGCCTATTTTCAGAGTGATATGATTGAGTTCGATTCTGAGTTCTATTTTGAGGGAGATGGGTTGTGGGCGCCCTAGGTTTCAAAGGCCGATAGCGCGTTAGACGCTCAACTACTTCGAACTTACTTGTAAGAAATCTATCCATTTCAGGCCAAGTTGGGAGCTCTTTCCGAGATGTAAGAGATTGTTTCCATAGAGCTAGAGTCTCTTCGGGTAATTTTGAGGAGCAGATGTATACTAGGATGGGATCCCATGTATTCACTAAAATACCCTGTGTCTTGAGAATCGACAAACAATTGTTGATAGTGTTTTGAGTTTTTTTGAATTGCTTCGTATTTTCTGTATTCATAGGAGGTATGTTCATCAAAGCTTTTATTTGATTATCCACTAAAATTCTACGATTTTCGTAACGCGATTTTAGTGCTTCCCATGCGAGATCGAAATTGTCATCGCTAAGGGGTATTCTTTAACAATGGCACCAGCTTTGCCTTTTGTCTTATAGCGAAGGTGATACAATTTTTGAGCAGGAGTGAGCTTTGGATGATTTATGTAGACGGCAGTGAACATGTCACGAAAGGATGGCCACTCTTCATATCCACCATAAAAAATTTCAGTGTCACATGGTGGGACCTGGAGACAGATATTTGCTGATCCAATTTTATCTTCGCGAGAAGTTTGGGTATTGGAACTGGAGAGTGGTGGAGATTTAGTGTTTGAAGTAGAAATCTTCAAAATCTCATTTAATTGGGCCTTGCAGCTTTTGAAATGATCGCTGCAATTCCAGAATTTCCGCTGAACTTCTAATGTTTTCATCGTCAGTACGCGAGACAAACTTTGTTCAAGCTCATGTAATTTTACTGCCAATATGCTATCAGTTGGACCATCTGATGCAAAATTGTATCAATCGATCCGATTCAAAAATAAATTTTTTTTAAGATCGCGTCAAAAAAGTTCCTGGATGAAGATTGCGTCTTCCCTTGTGGGAGATCAAGGGATTTTTTAATAGCTTCTTGTTTGCTAGCTTCTGGTTTGCTAGCATCGGGTCTGCTGGTTTCGGGTGGTGACCGTTGCATTTTATTTTATTAAAATTTCTTAACAATTCAAAAGGGGGTAAATTTATTCGAAAAATGAAAAATATTTCCAGAGTCAACAAAAAGGTTTGTTGTTCGATATGCAAAACAAAGTTTTTTTTTTTAAATTTTTGATAATCAACAATGATGTTTGCTTGTGCAAAAAATTTTGAAGAAATATCTATTGTGTTCTGTTATACAAATAAAAGTTAAATATAACAGATTTAAAAGATTGTGGAGAAAAATCTTTGTACGAGCCACCAATAGGGAATGCTGGTCGATACTTTAAATAAACTGTAGTCAGAAATTCAATAAAGCTGACCAGAAAGCTTTATTGTTAAAAGATTTGTCAAAATATACTATAAATATAAATTCGAAAAATTTAATATAACAAATAATTATGTTTTGTAGAAAACAAAATGTTTTTTTTTTTTTTTGTAGTTTAGTTTCGTTTTCAACCAGTAATAAGTTTTGAACTTATTAAAATAAACTAAAGGGATAGTTTATTCTGTAAAATTGGAAATATTTTCTTTTTTTTTCGTCTCTCCTTATATATGTGTTAGAGAGAGAGATAGAGAATTCTATAAAAAAATTTATAAATGTGAAATATTTAATGATTATATAAACCGCTAGAGTAAGCGAATATATAATCACCACAGAGTTTTTGTAATATGCTATATATGTGTAACAGCCTTAACTGCTATTTCATATATGTAGGGGAGTGTACCCGGGTATGAGACAGCACCAGGTATGAGACAGTCGATTTTTTACATCATGCAATATCAATATTGCCGATCTGACTACTATCAAACTTTTCTTTTGTCATGAGCCAGTTTTTGTGATAACACCGAAGTGAATAGATGTATTGCTTGTATCAGCTGCAAACATCGTATGTGAAAATGGATCACGAAAACTTTTATGATTTTTTCCAAAGTGTTATATTTTCGAGTAAATGAATTGAAAAAGGTGAGTGTAATGCATTAGCATTTAGTGTTTTTCGTATATTTCGCTATCCAATTTTGGATTATGCCAATATATGGTTGGAAGCAATTCTTTTTTGTTATTCTCAAAATTGCATCATTTTCCGGGCATGAGACACAGCATATCACCGGGTATGAGACACCACTTAACTAGTGTTTTGATCCAATTTTTATGTATTTTCAGCCATGTCAACCCCAAAAAATTAAATCGTCCATGAAATGAATCACATGCTACCAGCCTGTTCATTTAAAGTGTGCAAACATTGCGAAAACGAGTTGGATGGAGAAGACGATGACTAAGAGAGAGATGATGAATAAAAACTGCCATTTCTTTTTATCTTAGCCACTAAAGGCCTACAAAATACAATAATTTTATGTTTATAAATAGTTATGGGGTTTTTACTTCATATTTCCCAATTTTTAGTGGATTTTTGTAGGTGTCTCATACCCGGGTACAAATTTTTTTTTTGGCAAAAATACACATCCTCAGAAAATTGGTCATAATATTATGCGTGTCAATGGAATCACTATACTTTCTTCGGATGAAAATTGTGTATTTTCATTACCTTTCCGACAGTATATAAAACATCCGATTTGGTTTAACCAGAGAAAATTTATGGCTCAAAAACAAAACCCGTCTCATACCCGGGAACACTCCCTTACATATGAATATATAAGTTAGCGGAAAAACGGAAAATTTTGTTTAAAGTATATAATAGCTCGAACGGCTTGATATATACATATATAAGTCTAGAAAAAGCGGGATCCCGCAGAGATAGTGGACATTCTATATTACGGAAAATTTCAGGAATTTGAATTTACCGGTATTTATGTTTTGTTGAGCTTTAAAATATATATATCGTTTAGCAAGAATTGCTAAATTTTTCGATACATATGTACTATGTATATAATAATTGGAAATTATTTTTAAATACTGCAAAAAATTTGCCCCTACAGAGGCGTATTTTGAGGCAAATAAAATTTGGAGTGCATGATAATGCAGCCCAAATCAACAACTGCGCGGTGATGGAGTCAAAGTAACAACTGAGGCTGTTCGAAAAGTTTTGCGAAAAAATGGTTTCCACGGACGCGTTAAAATAAAGAAGCATCTGTTAACAAAACGGCATAAGCAATTAAGACTCGAGTTTGTATATAAAAACTTTACAATTGATGACTGGGCAAGAGTTGTCTGGTCAGACGAAACAAAAATTAGTCGTTATGGCTCAGATGGTCGTCAATGGACTTGGAAGAAGCCCCGCGAACCAATTAAAGATCGTTATTGTGAAACCAACTCTTAAATTTGGCGGCGGAAGTTTGATGATTTGGGGATGTATGGTAATGGAAGTTGTTGGCAAATGTGTTAAGGTTGTAGGACGAATGGATGCCACTCAGTATATTACCATCCTTGAACAAGGACTCCAAGGAAGCCTCGAATCCTGGAATAAAAAGTTTCGGACATTATTTTTCAGCAAGATAATGATCCGAAACATACAGCTAAAGTAACAAAAACATGGCTTCAAAATGAAGGGTTTGAATTGCTTGATTGGCCGCCACAATCGCCTGACCTCAACCCAATCGAATATCTTTGGGTTGAGGTAAAGCGCGCAATAACAGATCTGCCAGGAGATTGTCCAGACTTAAACGCTTTATGGGATCGGACGCAAACTGCTTGCAATAGTATTAGTTCTAACAAGTGTAGGACCCTTGTAGAATCTATGGAGAAGAGAATCAAAGCAGTTCTTAAGGCAAAAGGAGGTCATACGAAGTATTAAGATGGAACAACTTATCAAAGTCAACAAATTGATCAAATGCCATTACAGTTTTTTTTGTTAAAATTAAATAGTTTTAAAATAGTTTTTGATGTTTATTTTTATCGTTTTAAAATAAAATTTTTATATTGTATTTTGTTTCAAACTACAGTGAATTATCGATATAAATAAAAAACTTACAGCATAAAATCTTTTTTTTTTCAAAATCATTTGATCAAAAAGTTGAGTCACTGTATATGCGATATGGAATATTGTATTTGCAATGATGCAAGACCATTTGCAAGTTATAGTGAATTGTGCTATTGTATATAAAAGATAACTAATAAATTTTAAAGTTTGTTTTAATTTGAATTATTTACCTAAGTATATAGATTATACTTAAAATTCAGTTGGCTTAAGTGTTTACACATCAAATATCTTGCGTGCCTTGCACGCATCCATTGTTTTTTTAAGTTATATGTATAATGTAAAATTTTTTTTGTGTTCACTTGTTTTTAATTATATTCTTTTCACTTTTATTGTATGTGTTAAACGTATTGTTTTTTAGTAGGGGAATATGGGGAATGTCGAACCACACTTTGATTTTGACTGATAACTCACCCTAAAATCGTAATTTTTCAAAATTTGAGAAATGGAGGTTAAACTAAAATCAAAATGCCACGTTTTGGTAGTTTCAGAATTTAAAAATTCGAATTTGTTGTAAAGTTTTAAGCGTTTTACCAAAATATTCGATTTTGTCATTTTGAAAAATCATGGGGACTGTCGAACCACTTTGCAAATTGAGGAAATTCGAACAAATATTGATGTAAAACTTTTATTTATGACTTCGTTATGAAAAAACATAAGATTTGAATGAAAAATATAGAGGAAAAATTGATGTTTTTTATTCGGAGTCGCAGTTTTTGCATGTGAAATAGCCACCAGTCATGTGTACACATCGCAAGTGATTGTTGATTTTAATCTCCTTTATGGCCGCTAAATATTCTTGGAGATCATCGGATCGATCATTTTTTGTTGATAATTTACTATATAACTATAATCCCCACAAAAAGTGGTTCGACATTCCCCAAAAGCTGTGTTCTACAAAATAGCCGCCCATGAGTCACAGAACCAAATTTCATGCAAAAAAACTGTTTTGACTGTAAATAATATTCACACACAATGATTTGAAAAATATTTACCTGCTTGGTTTTACGCAAAAATGTTGAAAAAGCAATGCAATTTTAAAGCACAAAAACACTTTTGGAATCTCAAAAATCACTTGGTTATCGCAGAGAGCACAAAATACGTCTCACAGGTTCGACTGCTAATGAAAAAATGAGATGAAGCTGAAATAACACAATGGCAAAAGTTTCGTATAGATCGAATGTCAGATAATACAGTTAAAACTAATGGTTCGACATTCCCCACATTCCCCTAATATTTCACAGAGCGTGAATTTTATTGAGAATGTAAGTGATTTTTTGTGAGCAAGGGTTACTCAAAGACTAAACTAGATTTTCTCAAGCAATGGGATTTTATACCGTCTGGCAACTGGTATAACCCCATGGATTGAGAGAATCTATTACAATATTTCTGTATATAAAGGGAATATATACATAGATATTACATTGCAATAGATAAATACCGAAGGGGTATTTCAAAGGATTTTAACAACTCAAATTGATAGCAGAGTGGTATTTTAGGAAAATTCTACAATTCAAATTAATTCAAGGTAATTCATTTTTAGTTTACTATATTTGGGGTGGTCGCGAGACGACGGAATGGGTGGTGGTGATGACAGTTAGTGCAGGGAGCACTAATCAAACTCAATGAGGGGCTCCTCCACAGGGTCCTCAACACGAGATATTCAATATTTAAAACATTTCAAACTTTGTACGTTGGATGTATTGTGGATGCGCGCGCATCCTTGTTTAATTGAATTTTTGCGCGCGGAGCCTATAGGAAAATTTAATTACTCGAAAACCAAAAAAGCTAGGAAGAAAAATCAAAAAGGGGTTTGAAGGGGATATAAAGAACAACATCCTTTGAAAACTGAAAAAAAAAACAATTTTTGAGATATATATTCCATTCGTTTGGGTCTTCTTTCTATTTTTAAGAAACAATAAAAAAATCGCCAAAAATTTGGCCAACTTTAATTTGCTGATAAATTCGCTAAATGTGAATGTTTTTATTTCTAACTTTTAAGCATTTTCAGTAGTAATGTCTTAAACTAAAAGATAGTAAATTTATAACATATGGTGAAACCACTTATTTTTATTAGGCCTGCAAATAGTTAAAGTAGCAAAAACCAACAGGCAACTATTCTATAATGTTAGAAAAATTATCCATAGTCAATGAAAATGAAAACCTCTTGTTACCTGTTATATCCCCTTGAAAACCCTGCAAATAGTTAAAGTAGCAAAAACCAACAGGCAACTATACTATAATGTTAGAAAAATTATCCATAGTCAATGAAAATGGCAGAGGATATTATACCTTGAAAACCCCTTGTTACCTGTTATATCCCCTTGAAAACCCTTTTTGATTTTTTTCCCAGCTTGTTGAGTTTTCGAGAAATTCAATTTTTCCTATAGGCTCCGCGGGCAAAAATTCAAATAAACAAAGGTGCGCGCGCTTCCACAGTACATCCGAAGTTAATATACTAAAAATTATCCATAGTCAATGAAAATGGCAGAGGATATTATACCTTGAAAACCCCTTGTTACCTGTTATATCCCCTTGAAAACCCTTTTTGATTTTTTCCCTAACTTGTTGAGTTTTCGAGAAATTCAATTTTTCCTACAGGCTCCGCGGGCAAAAATTCAAATAAACAAAGGTGCGCGCGCTTCCACAGTAAATCCGAAGTACAAATTTTGCAATGTTTTAAATATTGAATATCTGGAAAACTATGACATATACGAAATTAAGAGTTTATTCAAGCTTTTTTTGTGGTAGGTATTTTTTTGGTAACTCCAACGGTTAACCAGTTATTAGTAAAAGAAGGCTTTTTTCAACAAAGGGGGGGTTTTTGGAGGAGGTTGCTCTGCAACCCTATCTATCTATCATACCTCCACTAACAATTACTGAAGAAAAATCTCACATAAGAATTTTTATGATGAAAATCTTAATAATGACTGGACTATAAAAAAAAAAAAAAAACGAAAAAAGCATTTTGGTGGGATTCGAACCCACCCCACAACAAAACTTCTTTTCACATTCAAAACTTCAAATTCCTCTCTTAACAACTCATCTACACACCACTATGTAATAAACTACTAATATGTAGTTACATTCATGCAAATGAAAAAAAATAGAAAACACAAAGCTCTCAAACACTCATGCGTTTTGTTCTGCTTTGTGTTTGTGCAAAAACAAATGCAAGGGAAATGAAATTTTTACTATAAAAATGCATTTTGCAGACAAAGTATTAATTTTAAATATGACAAATAAGTAAGCAAATAAGGAGATCTACAATCCTTTCATACAGTATTTTGATTCATCTCTTATAGTTAGTCTCAAAGTTACGCCACTTCAAGTATTTATTTTGTATGGGAGGTCACACATCCACTTGTTTTATTGAAATAAAATATAGGCTATGTTCAAACGGGGAACCCCACCATTACAATACCGCAAAAAAATTTCCTAATTTGTTCCGCGGAGCCCCTTTGGAATATAATAGAAAACAGAAATACATTTTTTAACCTAAAAACCCTAGGGCTCAAAATTTTAATGCAATCGGTCAGTCCATAGTTGGCGCTCCAACACAAAGAAAAACTTAAAATTTCATGAATTTTTCTAAATCCTTGGAATATTTTTAAATAAAAATACACGCCATAAATGGCACAGAAAACCCTGGTATACAACCTACCGGGTGAAACTATAGTATGCATTCTTTTATAACGTCTACCAAAATGTATATGAGTAAATATTTACTACCTGAAGAAACTATGTTTAACTGTGATTGTATAAATCATGTTGATGTACTACAAAATTTTTAGACATAAAATCAAATGATGTGGGGTTTGGTAATCTTTTCCCAACATTTCTAAAAGCTCTCTTTGGTTTAATAGCTTATCTAGTCCCTAAGATTTTGTTTTTTTTTTTTTGAAAATATACAAAATGGCGGATTCTGAAAGATTACTCACGGATTTTCAACGAAAAAAGTATTAGTTTATTGTTAAAAATAAAAGTTAACAACAAACGAATCCTCCGATAATCGATAAGGTCTCTAGGGACCTATGACATTTTCAAAGAAGCAATATTTTAATATGGTTAGATTGAACAGCCTCTGCCGACGTGATTTCTATAAATGCGATGTTTAGAAGCCATTAAAATCGGCTTCGACACGACTTTAACCAAATTCTATTAAAAAATATTTAAAGCTTTATAAGTAATGACGCCTTTCTGGAAAACATGCTTCTCGGTGACCAATATTTTTCAAATCTAGATCATTTGAAATCCAAAAATGAAAAAGATTTGCTTTTATTATAAGATTATCTAGTGATTAACAGTTAAATTTTCACTACAAAACGCTGGTTTTTCGGCTGTAAAAAAAATTGTTTTGCATAAAAAAAATACTCCTATTATTCTTTAGATTATTGTGTATTGAAAAAGCATATTAAATTTGAAGATAATCGGTTTATTAGTTGTTGAATAATCGTGGTCACCGATTTCAATAACGACATTTTGAGAATAACGCATTTAAAGCTTCAACTTACAATAACAAAGAGTCAAAAATTTTTTCCGGCTCAACTTAAAAATTTATAGGCATATTTTTGATAACATATAAAGCGCGAAATTGGCACGCTTTGTTGTGGTCACCACGTCGCCCCTAGTCATAAGAACAACAAATTTTTTACTGGGATTTGTTTACAATACCGTTACCGTTAGTAGATAAATTTTTCATATTAATTGATCGCAAGTTGGTGATTGTGTGCACAATGGAAGCTGCAAATAGAAAATTGATTGTGAACAAATTTATTGAAAATCCGTCGTGGTCTGGTTCAAAGATTGCGAAAGTGTTAAATATCTCCAAAAGAACGGTATGTAGAGTTATAAAACGATATAAAGAAACTTAGTGTTGAAAGAGCTAAAAAGTTGTGAACAAAATGGGAACCACCAACCTAAAATTAAAGGCAAAAGTCTCAAGGTCCATCAAAAGCAATCCCGGACTATCGGATAGCGATGGTGCCAAAAAATTCAATACCAGCAAAAGTACTGCTAGACGAATACGCATAAAAGCTGGGCTAAAGTGCTATCATGCTATAAAATATCCAAATAGAACAGACAAACAGAATTTGCTGGCCAAAAAACGTGCTCGTCTTCTTTATAATAATTTTTTGACCAAATTCAATGGATGCATTATTGTGGATGACGAATCATACGTAAAATTTGATCTTAAACAGCTTCCAGATCAAAAATTTTATATGGCAACGAATTGTGGTAATGTACCCTCAAAATTCAATTACATAAAAATGGATAAATTTGCAAAGAAAGCAATGCCACACCATTGCTATTTGCAGCTGTGGTCTCAAATCCAGGCCATTTGTGACATCCTCTTCTATGACGTCTGATATTTACATCAAAGAGTGCCTTTCGAAACGAATATTGCCATTTGTTCGTCACCACCATTCGCCAGTGAAGTTTTGGCCTGATTTAGCCAGTTGTGACTACTCTAAGAAACCCATGGATTGGTATCAGACAAATAAAGTAGATGTAGTACCCAAATATATGAATCCACCCAATTGCCCCCAGCTTCGACCGATCGAAAAATACTGGGCTATTACAAAATATAAGTTGAATAAAAATGCAGGTATTGTCAAAAATGTGAATTCAATGTTATTAAAATGGAACCAAATAGCCGCAAAAGTATCCAGAGCGGATGTTCAAAGGTTGATGGGGTCCATTAAAAGGAATACCCGGAACTTTTTGCACAACAAAGAAATTTAAATCTTATGGAATCGTGGTCAAATTTTTTTTTTAAATCAATTAAATATTTTTTTTTTTAAGAAGCCTAATGTAGTTATAATAACAAACTATTCCATTATTTATTTACGTAGTGTGAATGGCTTGGTTCTAATGCCAAAAATTCGGTTTTTGCATTAATGACGTAGGTCATTTTGGTGCTTTAAGGCCCATCATAATTTTTAAGAAGGAACATTTTCTCCAAAAACAGTATAACTGCTTTCTCAATGGTTTTTTTCATCGGCCATTTATCGAAAAAGGGGATTTAAAACCCCATTTACGAGAGGAAGGATAGGAGATGGAGGAAAATTGTATATTCACAATAGTTTATCTCTTTGTGCTTAACAACTGTGCTTCTGACATCCAATTCGTATCTGTTTAAATAAAGGTATTTCTTATTAGCCCCTGAAGATCCCATTTTCCGACTTCAGGTCCATACTGTGAGAGAACTAGATGTGATGGAGCAAAACTGAGCATGCAGTCAGGATCAGCGACCCTAAATTATTATAAACCCGTTGGAAAATCTTGTTTCATCGTGTTATCATCTCTGCGTTTGATTACGTTTAATAAAAATGAGGAAACAGGATTTTTCGATTAAATTTTTGAAATTATAATTTAATTTGTGTTTTTTTTTGTATAGAAAAACATATGTTTAAAGCTATCTTTATAGCATTGAAGCCAATATAACGGGTTTTCGCGTCGAGGAATCGGAATATGGCATTATTTGCTTTTAGAACTGATTCTAGAGAGCTCCACCATACAAAATTTTCTTAAAACTCATTGTTTTTATAAGTTTTCTTCTATAAAATGTTGCAAATTGTTATTTAGAGGGGCTCTGGCTGATTTTTTGTCATACATCTTGGGCTAAGTTGATCAGCATCAAATTTCCCGTAGGGGACACACATACATATATATTAACATTCCTAATATATATGTATACGATTATGTGAATGACATATGCTTATGTTGTTAATGATGTTATGGTTATGCAGAAATCTACAAGAAATTCACAATGAGATATTTTATGTTGCAAATCTCATTGTGTTAATTAGAGTATATTCCACTTTTCTTTTTTATTGTCTGTGTGTATGTGAAAATATTGATTGACAAAAAGATTTAATTTCTTTATGAATTAAATATACTATACATTTAATTTTTAAAAGCAACACGTAATGTTGTACAAAATTGAGACTTTAACTCAAATCGAAACTCCACGTTGAGTCATAACTAAATTTAAAGTTAAACCTTAGCTAAGTGTAAGCCCAAATCTAAACTCAACTTTACGCTCAACTTCAGTCTTAGCCATATTTTCAGGCCACAAACCGTCTCATTTTCAGTTTTGGGCTTAATTTCAAGCTATCTCAGACTTAGACTCAATCTGGGCCAACCCGGGTTTTACTCAACCCCAGATTTATTCTTTCTATCTTTACGTTAGTCCTTACGCTCATTCTCACTCTCCTTATTACTCTGGCTCTCACCATCACCTTCATCTCCATACGCAGCTTCACTTTCATCCTTACTCTCACCATCTCCCTTGTCTTCACACTCAGCCTAAGCCTCAAACTCAAACTTATCCATAACCTCAAGTCTGGCTCAAATTCGTCCATACTATTTTTTTCTGGTCAAACTTTCCAACTAACCATTTTTGTTACTTTTTTTATATTTATATTTATTCTATTAACCATCATCTTTCACTGTCACTTCACACATATAATTTTTGATAAATATTCAATTTGACCCCATTTTCATCGGCGCTTTAATCCCCTGCAGAAAAAAAATAAAATTTGGAACCCCAAATTACACACAATTTGTTTTTTTCTACAGAAATTTATTTTTATTTTTATTTCCTTTAATATTAGCACTGTACTATGGAGCCGATGAAAAATCTAGCTGGCCAAAATTCAAAAAATCTACTCTATCGGTTTGAATCCAAAAGTATATGGGCTTACTCTCCATAGATCCCCCATCATATTCCACATTTAGGATATTCTAATTAGGCGAAGGATCTGGCTGTGCGAGCGTCGAAATTTTCAATATCCTGTCGATAGTTTTAATATTGTTGAAAATTTGTTACATACAAAGTCTAATAACTTAGCGAATACTAAAGCTAGACATTAATTTATGATCTCATATTGAAGAAAATGCTATATAATTTTATTAACACAACTTTGTTGGTTTAGAGAACAACTTTTTATTTCACTAATTAATAATACAACTTTGTTGTTTTAAAAATTATTTTTATTTTTTTTACTAATCAGTAGAACCAGAAGAACCAACTTTGTTGGCTATAAAAATAGTTCTGACTGTCCATGCAGCTTGTCTTGCTTTTTATAGCATTTCGTCTCTTGATCATGTTGCAGTAATTGTTGCAATGTTATGTTGCAGAATTGTTGATCACGTTGCAGTTAGTAGAATCATGTTGCAATGTTGCCTTGAATGCGTACTGGTCTCTTATTAACTGAATGTGTGATGGTTTCTTATTACTCTTATTGGCGTCATTGCTGCACTGCTTCGTTGGTGTCAATTTATATTTATAGTTTATCTTAAATTAACTTTTTAATTATTTATAATTTATCTTAAGTCTTAAATACTGGCTTAACTTAGTGGTTTTGTGAATGTATGGAGGTCGTTAAGGTGATAATGTAACAATATACTATTAATAGATATGATGAAAAATTAATTTATCATTTTTTTATACTTAAAAGTGTAATGAAAATATAACGATTTTTTTTAGCATTTTTTTTATTTTTTTAATGGATGAGAATAAAGCTCCGATTTTCTCCGAGGGGAAATAACCACCATCACAAGCATCTACTTTAAAACAAGGTATGAGTGCTTTGCAACTTTTTGCCACTGTTTTAATAACAAGCAAAAATATGACATCACATAGCTATTAATTAATCATAGGTAGTTATTTAAGGCAAAAATTGGTATAGGGAATCAAATCTTAGACCTTATTGACTCTGTATGAAAAACTTTTTAACTGGGCAATTGCAACGCCTCCCTCCAATATAAATATATATTAAATTTAAAAAATGCAATAGCTTTAAACCCATTACAGATATAATCATTAAATTGCATGTGCCCTGGACATAAGCCATGCTTTAACTATAATCAAAAAATTCTGATAATTTTTTTTTTTATTTTTTTATTTTTAAAGTCTCACATGTATGAGAAGTGGGCGCAACAACATTCTAATCGTGATAATTTTTACCTGGATGTATTAATACGCTATTATTTATCAGCATATACAATTCCATCACTATATCTGCAATGAGTTCCAAGTTATAGAGTTTTAAAAAATTCACATATATGGCAGGTGGGCGTGGTAATAACACTATCCATCTTCTTATGATATATAGCAGCAACAATGTTAATAAGTATACAAAATTTCATGATCGTATATACAATATATACCAAGTTATACCCTTTTCGCGGTTTCATTTGTATGGGAGGTAGGCGTAGTAATATTCCGATCGTTATAATTTTTCACGCAGTAATTGACTCCATTAGTAAATTAGCCAAATTTCAGAATTTTGGCCAGCTAAATATGGATTTAGCCCCATAGTGCACTATGATAGTTTTTTCTATCATTAATCAACATTTTTTTGAAGCAGACTGCCACTCATACTACCCCTATGCCAAACATTGATTTCTTTAGATTTATGTATTTTGTGTCCACAAGAAGATACATACATATATACGAAGTAGTTTCAATTGATTGTAATCGCCAACGCCGATGTTTATTGCGTATTCGACGCATACATTAGAGTGGAGCACTTTTTCATCATGCATCACTAGTAATGAAACAAAAAAGCATTTTAAGCGATACAGGTTTAAGGGGGAAGGCCACTGTGATGGCTGGAAGCCAACAAAAATTTCCCCCTCCATGGTCGCGTCGATTTTTCAAGAACGGCTTTTCTGAAAAAAAAAATGTTTAGTTTTCAATCTATATGAGTATAATTCTCGTCGTACGTAGCGCTTTTTTTATTTTCCACAAAATAGGGACTGATTGAAAATTTTTTCATGTTTTCGACCCTTTTTTTTGTTTCAAAAAAGCTTAAAAAATAGTAAAAATCAAAAATTTGAAAATTCGACCAGTTCGAAAAAACGCGTTTAAAGTTTTCAGCCCATTGCGTTTTCAGTCAACTTACTATCACTAAAATGACTGTAATTTAGGCAATTTTTGGAATTTTGACTTGAAATTTTGTACACGTATTTTTGAATATATAAACTTTAATTTAAGGTAAGAAATGAAACACAAAAAAAGACAATTTTAGATTACGCAATTTGACAAATAATGGTTTGTATAGAGGGCGCGTAAAATGCATATGTTCCACTGTACAACGATTTGCACCCATTAGGAACTCAAAAATACATTACACAGTACGACACGAAAGTTATGCAAAAGTTCTGACCTATACAGTAGGGTTGGTCATAAAAAATAATGACTTTCTGCGTTTACCAAATTTTTCCATCATTTCCAATTTTTATTCAGGCCTACTTGAAGATTTTTCATACTTTGCGCGACTTTAGTGAATGTACCGCGTAACGTCTAGAATCTAGACGTTCGTTTTTCAAAATCTTTCTTTTGACAGATGCACAAGAATGGTAAAGTGAAAAGTTTTTCATAGTAATTTTTTTACTCTTGGAGGTTTGCCATTGCCAGCCAAGAGGTGGTGCCGTGTAGGTAAATTTTTATTTTCTATTTGTGATTTTTGAGCGTTCTGAGTTATGAACCAGGGCACCTCTGCGTAGCATTTCTACACACTAACCACCAGGCTATGGCGACCACAAGACTTGCTTCTTTACAAAAATGTTAAGTTTAAGAAAATTTCGAAGGGAAGGAATTAAGGGCATTATTGTTGAACTATCCCAAATTTTTTCGTTATATTTTTGGATCGCTTTCAAACTTTCTGAGCTTATTCCCCTATATGATTTTAATTTAGTCTGCAAGTATTAGATTTTTAACCCCCCCCCCCCCCCCCCATTCCTAGTTATAAAAGATTAATTTATCATTATTCAAAAGCTCATAACTTTTTTTCTATTTAATCAAATCCAACGTTCAAAATCGATTCTGAAAGGGGGGCCCTTTAATTATTATAAGCTTATTATAAATATTTTTAATCTATTTAAAGAAATTGTTAAATTACCTCTTTTTAACTTTTTGGGGCCTTTTTTTATTTCTTATTATCTTTTTTGCTACAAACACCTAAAAAGAGAAAATGGCAAACCCAGCAGTTTTGGAGATGAAAGACTTGATTAAGAATTTAAGACTTCGATTTAAAATTTCTTATAACAAAAACACAAGACATAAAAATTGCAAAACTGTTTTTTTAATTAAAAGTTGTAGCAAGCCATAGGATTAAGCCAAAAATCATTAACCTTTTGTGAAGAAAGTATTGTTTAATCCGTAAACAAAGGGTTACAACGGATCAAAGTTACAGGGCTACACAGCATTGCAATTATGAAATTTCTAGAAAACTAAATTAAAAGTTAAAAAACAGAAGCTTGGAATATCAAAATAAATATCGAATACTGACAGGACTTGTTAAAATCGATGCGTGGCAAAATTTCTGTTGTTGTTAAAGCACGAGATGGGCTTACGAAACATCAATTAGCTAGTAAAAATATGAGTAGCTTTTATTTAGCCACTACTGTACTTAAAATGCAACTTCTTTTTAATTGTACCCATCCTCAATGAGTTTTATTTGTGCAATTATATGTTCATTTAGAACATTTTTAACGTTTTTTGACCATAAAAAATCATAGTGATTCCAATCTGGATGCGGTATACGGTGCAATTCAGCGCATGGCAGCACTTTAGCCAAATCTTCTACATCCACTGCAGCAACCATGTAATCATTATCGCTATAATATAAATTGATGCAATTGGCAATATGTTCAATATTGTATAAAGGCGGTGTAGCCTGCTGATAATGTTGCATGTTCAAAGTCTGCCCGTAATCGTACTGGCGAAAATCTCCCGAATCGTATATTTGAACGAAATGCAGAATCTGCTTGGATGAACCACCAGCAGGTTGAATTTCGCAAATATTAGCGAGTAGTGACTGAAAACGTGAAAACAAAAAGAATTAGTTTTAAAAATGAGTATAAGTAATAGTGAAAAGTAAGAACCTACCTCATTCATATGTTGTGTGCCTGGCCCCGCTATAAAACCGTACAGAAATTTACACACACAATTCAGCATTGAATTCTTCGCGCACACAATCGAGCACATGCGGCGGTGAAAACTTGTACGCCCGAACCATAAAACTTCACGATAACCAAACAATTTTGCTAATAAGGTACCAAAACTCAAAACAAATCCTGCAAACTTTGTAAAAGGTTGCTGCATACGCTGCATATAAGCAACTGGTGCTAATAAATGCATTGATTTTACAAGCGGCGCATATTCAGGACGTGTTGAGAGCAGCACTAAAGCTGTAGACGTTCCCATTGAGTAACCTATGTAGTGCAACGAAAATGCGCTTGTATCTGCCAATATATAATCGACCATTGCTGCTAAATCATAGTACCCAACTTCATGAAAACTGAAATTCCAAAAATCTGCTGAACTGGGATGTATGTGTTTGTGTTGACGTGAATAGGTATTACCACGTTGATTACCCAACCAAACATCATAGCCTGCATCGGCTAAGAGATATGGCAAACCTTCATTTGCATCGAGCATTACCCAAGCATCTGAAGTAAGTACGAAACCATGTTGTAGTAATATAACCGGCTTAATAAGAGTTTCTTCAAGTGTATGCGGTGATTTCGGAGAATATGGTATACGATAAATTGTGAGTATATAACCATCAGCGGTATTGACTGTATGCTCTTCTACTGGGTAATTGTTAATTTTAATGTAATATGTCTGTATAAGTTGAAAATATGATATTTGTTTTGAAAGAGAATAGAAAATTTGTATGTGTTCGTTAGAAAAGAGTTTTTTAAATTTGTATTGGTATTTGTATTGCGTATATTGAGAGATTTAATTGAAACCAACAACAATTATTACGTAACTGCCAGCACACAGAGAAACATAACTAAAGTTAATGGCGCATATTCAAAGTTGTATTCGAATCACTTTAAGTATGGACTTTACTTAAGCTATTCATAATCTATTTGGCATCTACTTAGTGGCAATTAAACATTTAGGAACAGCTCGAGTTTTTGCTTAGTCGATGCCAACGTATTACAGTCAAACCTACTAATTGGGACACCCCAAAAACGGTCCGATTTTAAAGGTTTTATTTTTTATTGAAAAAATTGAAGACGAGATATGTATGTAAGCACATGAATCATTTTTTTTTATGTATGAGTCAATAGAAGATGATGAACGCAGTGGCAGACCATCGACATCGAAAACCGACGAAAACGTTGATAAATTAAAATAAATAACCGCAAATTAACCATCAGAGAGTACTATTTGGGCGTTATGAGGCATTTGCGTGAAGCAATTCGCCGAAAGAGACCAGAATTGTGGACAGAAAACTCATGGATTTTGCACGATGATAACGCATCGTCGCACAGTGCCATCATTATTCGATATTTTTTACGGAAAATGCAACAAATACCATCCAATAGCCACCGAATTTAACTGATTTGGCTCCCTGTGACTTCTTTCTGTTCAATCGAGTTAAAAAACCATTACGGGAAACGCGTTTCAGCAGCCGAGAGGAAGTAATGGAAAAATCGCAGAAAGCACTGATGGACATACCGAAAACCGAATATAAAAAATGTTTCGAGAATTGGATCAAGCGCTGGCATAAGTGTGTTGCAGTCGATGGGGACAATATAGATTTAGATGAATAAACTTGTATTTTTAATTTTCTGAATAAATTCCGGGAACTTTTTGATCAAGGTGGTATTCCGAAATTTTGAGATTCTCCTGTTAAAAATTTGGAGACGATGTAATGCCTTGGTTTAAATGCTTCTAGCCACACGTTTGATGCCATAAAATTGGAAATATTTAATGCTTGAGCAATTACACTCTACAACTACAAAATAGTATCCGCTGATCACGAATCTATTAAAATTTTTTTCGGGTCAGATCAGATTTCGTGTATATTCGTAAATCTTGGTTTTTTTTTTAATTTGATAAGATGAGGTGGTTCATGGATGAAAATTTATTTTAAAGATTTCCACCTCTCCTAAATAGCAAGGGGAATTTCTTCTGAATCCAAAAAAAATTAATAGTGCGGTTCGATGTCCCAATGACAGGAGGTGTCCCAATTAGCAGGTTTGACGAAAAAAAGAAATTAAATCATGGAGCGAACTCAACGAGATTACGAAATTTGGACGAAATCTATATATTAGTACGCTAAGTCTGTTTTTAGACACGCTGATTCTTGGTCGATTTTTCTCACAGATTTTTTGATAGAAAACGAGGGATATTGAGTGAAAATCGGCATCCCTGTTGCAATCATGTAAAACGAATAACAAAAAAGGAAAGGAAAGAAATACAAAATCTGTTGGTCGAAATCGTTGTGTATAAAAGCTGTCGACGATGGAACAAAAGAACAAATGGGAATATGGAAAAATCGGGCAAAAATCGGTATGTCAAAAGGCAAGTTAAGGAAAAACGAGTAATCTCCCTTTTTACCTACATTAACATCAATATATTTGCATGAAACTTAAAGTGATGAAGCATTCCACAATATAAGTTTCATACATATATGTTGGCGTTAAAGTAGAAAGAAATGGGTAAGAAGTCGTAGGTAGAGTATTTTTTTCATTTTAACATTCACACAGTCAGGGTTCGGACTTTAGTACAATCGTAAGTTTATCGCAAAATTTTAAAATCTACTCCATCACTCCGCTTGAGCTAAAATTTACTATGCATGCACTGTTTTCCCAATATTCAAACATGTCAAATTGCGTGGATATGGTAATACTTGGTTTTCACTATTTTAAATTCAATCAAATTCAACATGTTGGCAATTTCATATAGGGAATTTTAGGAATTTTTCTCTCTTTGACAAGCATAACTTTTTTACATTATGAGCTTGACAAAAAGAGAACACACTCAAAAAAAGTGCAATGTAAAATTGATATTTTTGTATTGTTATTTTCAATGTAAAAACAAAAATGTAAGTTTTACGGCAAAAAGTATTAGATTGATCTGTTTTGTGTTGTATTAACATTAAAACTGTCATATTGATAATAATTCGTTTTACATTGTAATGTCAAATTAGATTAAAAATATTCTCATTACTTAATACGTTTTTCATGTAAAACTGATATTATTCTGTGTATATTTTACATTCAAAATGTAAACAGGGTAGTATAGTATTGAAAATTAAGACTGGTAATACTTTTTGAATAAGTATAACATAAAAATTTAAACTGACAACACGTATCTATTTATTTGCAGTCCCAATAATAGTTTAAATAAAAACAGTATGAAAAAAAAGTGTTCAAATAATAATAAAAGAGAATAAAATAAACTAAAACGTGTTTTAAAAATTTTACTTCTTCGGAATTATTTACGTTTATATATTATTATTAATAATTATTATTACAGAAATAAAATTATGTAGAATGCAAAAAACTTCTTTATTGTGTTTGATTTAACATTTTAAGTTTTCAATTCAACGTTAAATTTTTATCAAATTTACATTGTCAATTCAACATTATTGTCATATCAATATTACATTAAAATAATGTTTTTCTTTTAAATTTTTAATGTTAAAATTGCATTGTTTTCGCATCATTTATACATTTTTCAGTAATGTTATAACTACATATTGTAATGTAAATATTGTAAACAAAAAATGTTATTTTTACACCTGTTTCATGTACTTTTTTTTGAGTGCACAGATATATGAGGCATTCTTTTACAAATCGAACACTTTTATTGGTCAAAATTTTTGATTTGCTTCAAATTTTTTTTGCGTCCTATATAAAATAAGCGTTGTAGTCCGCCATTTTATTTCTCGGTCAATATTTCGATCTTATTTACAAAGGAAATGCATCTTCCTGTTTTACTTTACATGATTAATGGCGTTTGTTACACATATTTCATTTGAATTTCTTGAAATCTGAGGTCACAAGCAATAACAGCCTAAGTCAACTTAAGAAAGAATTGAGTTATGTATGCTACCATATTCTACTAACAAAACTTCATATTTACGTGAAAATCCTATTCCTCTAACAAAGTTTTTTAAAAAGATATCAAAAGAAACATTAATACTTAAGAAAATATTTCCATAAAATTTTATGATATTAAAATAGCCTATAATAACTTAAGCTGTTTTTGCACATTTATTCCAAAATTAATTATCATAAACAAGAGAGTTGGTTTAAGAGCCAAAGTAGAGATAAGTGATTATTGCGAATTGAGAATGGTAAATTTAAATTTAACGGCTTTGTATACCACTTAACTCAATAGGCAACAAATGAAATATTCCTTTTCAATAAAAGCCTAAGTCGACATAATCTTACCAATTTCACATATTACATTTGCCATAAACATTTTATATTTATTTTTATTAAGTATCTCCTAAACAAATGAAACTTTCTTTACCATTTGTGATCTCAGCATTGCGCGTGTAAGAATCTTTGATTTTGCATTAAATTGTTCCTATTGTACTTTTTTATTTTGTATATAAAAAGTGAATGTTTTCGAAAGCATGATTTTCGACTTAGGCTGTTATTGCTTTTGACCACAGAAATAATGATTTGGTTTGTGTTCATCTCACGTCACTTCTACTTTTTCGTTACTTCTGCCGTTACTAGTAATGTTCCAAGTAATTTATTGAATTAATAATAGCCGAATGTTATATTTTCATTGTATTTACTTCCTAGCTCCCGCAACTTAGTGATGCGACGCATTGACCGTTTTCTGAATTCGCGCTATGCCACGTAACACGTCGCGAAGCGCATTCTTCCCACGTAATTGATGAGTTTTATAGAGACAATATGAATTTACCACTCTGAAAAAATATGTTTTCTATAGGAAATTTTCCGAGAAATACGATAGTATTTTTTAAATTTTTTATTCCATTGCGAATGAATAGTAAACTGAATTTCAATTATTTAATTGTTAATAACAAATACTATTTTAAAACAATTTTAAGAATTGTTAATATACAAATATAGAGCTTTTCAATACCTTTAAAATGATTTCACTGGATGTGATGAGCAGAAGTGGAGTTATCACGTAAACTTTATCCCTCTATATTTTCGAAAATATAGAAACGCGTAAAAAAAATTGAAGCAAATCAAAAAAGTTGATCAATAAAAGTCTTCGATTTGTAAAGGAACGCCTCATATGCAAAAATTGTTTAAACTACAACAAATAGTAATTCTATAAGGGCGATTTGTATTATGATTCGCGTCGTCGAAATTATGATTCCTCTTGTCATTACGAATTTCGAGGCTCCGGAATTTGATTTTTATAGAATTTTCAAGGCACTTGGAATTTTTGTAATTACACAGTGCAACAGTAAATTTCAAATGTCGAATGGATAACTTTTTAAGGGTTCCATCTAATCTTCCATCTAAGCGGTTACGGAGCTTAGATGGAAGATTCTTGTATTCACAAAAATGCGCTTCTTTTTCTACTAAACAACTTTTCTAAGGACACTAATAAGACATAAATTAAGAATGTTCTGGTACAGTCTTATTAAAGTAATTTTCATGATTTCATGTACCGTTGTCTCAAAAACCTGAGATTATGGAGCAAAATGGTCTTCAGATTCGAGTTCACCGACCCCAAATTACTCAAAACTACATGTCAAATCGCCAGTCCAATTTTGGCTGTTTCATAGTGTAATAAATTAATGAAGTAAGAAAATAAAAAAAAATTTGTGTGTTTTTGGATAAAATTAGTAAAATAAATTTTCAGAAAAATGTTGGATAGCGCCTCCTATCGGACGCTTGAATTAAAATAAATATCAAAAATAAACTTCTCGTACGAAAAAACCCCGAGTACCGATTTTTACAGAAAAAATAATTACAAAAATCCCAAGTGCCTTAAAAAATCTATATAAAACTAACATTTTCCATAAAAATCAAATTCCGAAGCCTCGAAATTCATTTTAGACCTATGTCGTAGAAGGATTTTTTGTTCGTAGGGATAAGAGAAATCATAGTTTCGACGGTGAGGTATCAGTTGTCAAATCGCCATGGCCTAATATATAGCCACCCAAAAAATTAAAACCTTAGAAAAATAAAAAAGTAATGATGCCATAATTAGATGCTAGTTATGTGCTAATTTTTTATTGCAGCATCTAATTAGCACCTAATTATGGCATCACTATTTTTTCAATTTTCGATTCCGGGACTGCTAGTTTAATATTAACCTAGCAGTCCCTCTTATAACATAGAAACTAAAAGAGCACCTAATTTTTAATTGCAGCACCTAATTATGGCATCACTATTTTTTCAATTTCCCATTTCATGGTCCAATGAAAAACCGCAAATATTTGCAGAGTGTCTTACGAACACTTTCAAACAAGACATCAGTGCAGCCGAAGAGTTATTTGAACCAGTTGACTGTGTCCTCAACAAACGAATCCCACATGTCACACCACAAGAGGTATTCAAAATCATTGAAAAGGAAATAAAATTAAAGAAATCGCCCGGATACGATCTCACTACAGGCTACGTATCAAAACAACTTCCGCATAGAGCCGTAGTAAAGCTTACAAATATATTTAATTGTATATTCCAACTTCAATATATTCCCTGAAACTGGAAAGTGGCTGAAGTTATTAGGATAGCTATAAAAATAAAGACCCACACGAAGTTACGCACAGTGTCGCAGAACTGAGCAAAAATACAAAAAATTATAATTGGAAAATTTAAATTTTTTAATGCAGATCTGTTGTTAATGCTCTAAATAAAATAAAAGGATTTGGGGGGAAAAATAATTTTGTGATTTAAGAAAGAAATAGTAAGATTTAAAATAAAAAAATATGATTTTGTGGCTGATTTTTACAAAACTTTACAGATATCTTTATTTCCCTGTGTTGAATGACATGACTTTTTGTTAAATAGAAACAAATTTTTATGCAAAACTCGTTTTGGATTGTATGGGCGGTGTGTGCTTAGTGTAGCCAATTTTTCCAAAGTAAGTAAAATACAAGAAAATATGGGTGTGGTGGACGTTTCTATAAACCTGTTTCTTCCAAAATTTATCAATATAAAATGCATCAGCATTTAAAAATATAAAAATTCAAGCACCATTTGGCTAAGAAACAAAAGTATCAAAATACCATAAATAGACAAATTACCTTATTAAGAATAAAATAAGGTGGCATCATTAAACTTACATATTCTTTGTGCATAGAAAATGTAAAAGGGAGACGAATATACCAAAAATGTTCTCCATACAAAATTTTGGTATACACAAAAAACTAGCTTTACTCTTTTGGCCTTAGCAGACAATCGCGTAAGCTTTGCTTTTCTTTCGAACTTTTGAGTCGGCGTCTCTATTTCAAGCGAAGCTGTTGTGTTAGTGGCTGTTGATATAATTTGTGAAAAAAATTATATATATTGTGAAAAAAAAAACAAAATATATTCGAAAGAAATAAATTTCAATAAACTTCAATTTATAATTTTTTAATGGCCACAAGGATCTTTTGATAATTTCAAGACAACGACGCCTGCAGTGTATGTAAAAACACGCATGAATGTAAGCCTTAATACTTATTAAAAATAAAATAATAAATGAATACAAGTAAAAAAACATGATTTCTATGCCTTTTAACTAAAAAAAAACATTGTAGAAAATATTTCATAAATTGAGGATTTTTTTTCTAAAAAGGTAGTAAATTTACTTCAATTTATAGAAGATTATTCCTAAAATTGAGGAAAATTATATACAATTTCTCATATTGAAAAAAAATATTATTCATTTGAAAAACGCAATTTCTACAAATTGAAGACACATTTCTTTAATTTATGGAAAACTTCCTTCTTTCAAAGAAATTTTTTTCTAAAATAAAGAAAAAATATTTCCTCAATTGAAAGAAATTTTGTATATCTAAATAAGGAAACCGTTTCTATGGCGCCAAATCATTCCCATTTTTCCTCAATTTTATAGCCGTTTTTCTCCAAACGAAGTATTTCTCTGGGTGTAGTGATGATTCGATACAAATACATACTTCGATATATTGATACTTTTCATTCGATTCAAGTAATTCTTTTACTCGATGCCATACTATAAGTATTTTACTTGGTATCGAAAAAAGGTCTTAGTTTTGAAGAGCGTTTACAAAAATTGGTTCGAAAAAAATTGCAAGTTTTTGCCAGATAAGTTGGAATTAATTTGTGTATTTTTTAGAAATATAGTCATCGGAACTTTATTTCAGCAGTCAATTTATTTAATATTTGTACCAATTTCAGCTTGAGCAGTACTCGAATCTAAAAAAAATATTTGTAGAAGACGGGAGACATATCGTTTCTAACTAATTCGGCGTCAAGGAATGCAGTGGTGCAGCCGTTTTTTCCCCTATCAGCTGCGTTTCATACAAATTTTTTTTTTTAAGTTTTGGTTTGGGGGGATATACTTTGAAGTTATTGCGGTGAAAATTGGAATCGAGGGGTTTTTTGGCATGAAAAAACTGAATCTGAGTTTTTTTTTTGCAGAAAAAAATCATTTTAGGCATACCTCCTATACAACAAACCGTCAAAAAGCCCCAAAAAGTGGAATATTTGTATGGGAGGTACCCTTATTTTACATCGAAATAAATTAAATTTTTGCATACATAATTTTTTTCGTTAAAAAATTAGGTTCTGAAAGTTTTAGAAAAAAACGGTTATCACCACTAAATTCTTTGACCCCGAATTAGTTAGAAACATTTTATGACTAGCACTCTAGCTATTACCAAAATTTTTACCAATTAGTCCTAAGCGATACCAGTACCCTATTTCACCAACTTACAAATATGTGAATTGTAAGGAAATTCTCACAAAATTGAAAGAAAATCGTTAAATGTGGTTTCATTAAATTCCTACAATTGTGAATTCGGACTTGTAAATCACAAGTGCTTGTAATGACAAATTTGTCAATATTTGTTTCACCAAACAGGATTTGTAGTTGTAGTTTACAAGTAAAAAATTTGTACAAATGTTACTAGTTTTTTGTTTCACCAAACAGACGACTAATCACAAATTTGTAACATTTGTAAGAATTTCTTACAAAAAACCAATCGCCTGTAAATTGGCTACAATTGTTTATTTTTCCCATTGCGTCATACTTTTAGCAAACTGTTTTTATTTTTACAGTTTTTAATCAGCATCTAAAACGTGTAGACTTAATTTAAAAAAAAATTTATATTAACAAACATGTCTAACAAATTTTAAAATTATTTTATTTTTCTTCATATATATAAAAAAAAGTGTTTTAAAAAAAATTAATTTTGAAACTCTTTAGGTAGAAATACCCCTTAATCAAAGCAGCCGTGAAAATTTTATTTTGTTCGCTCATCGGTAATTGTTATCCTACATCAGTATCACAAATTTGTAAAAAAAATTGGTTATTTACAAGTCATACAAAATTTCGTGAAACATCATTTTTTTTACACTTGTAATCTACAAGTTTTTTTTGCCTCTTATTACAAATTTGTGAATCTGAGAGTTGTAATTTATGAAACGAAAAATGGTTTTACACATTTGTAATTGTAATTCACAAGCACAAATTTGTAATTGTAAATTGTATTTGGTGAAATAGGGCTCAGATAGTGTTTCGAGTTACTCGACGTTCATTTCGACAGATAAACAAGTCTCAGCCCATTTTTGGACCTCAAAGAGACTTCTTTTCAACAATGAATTTTAGCGATTAAGAGTGCAAAAAGTACGACGACAAAATACCGTTATTGGCAGCTACAGATAGAAAAAAAAATTCTTACAAAAAAAATCAGTTTCATATTCCAATTAAACACATACCATGTTTATCCGACGCTTAAAACAGTTTTAACTTTCATAAAATGATAGCATAAACCAATTCATAATTCGTTTCGAAATTTTCAATTCGTTTTGCTAAAAACGATTATTAAACCGAATTGAAAACTCAAAACGATTTAAGTTTGAGGGAAACGTTTTAATATTGGGGCTCCATTCCCCCTTATCCAATTAACCTAAAAATTTATTTTAATTTTTTTAGATTATTTTCGATTAAAACAAACTGATTGGGGGGAGCTAGGGGGGTGCCGCTGAAAATTTTCGGACTTCGGAAAATTAATGGCCCACTAATGTTTACTTAAACTTTAGTCAGCGTTGGTACTTAAACTTTAGTTAGCGATTTGTTGGTATCAACTTAAAACCCAGATTACGAATACGCGCCAATTTTTTTACTGCGTATTTTTGGATATTTCTACACTCTTCGTTAATATTTCTACGCAGTACATATGGATTAATTTTTACACTCTTTGTAATCGATAATTATTAAAAACATTAATAACATTCTCTCCGCAAATGATGACAAATATCAATACTTTTGAAACGAACTGGTTATTATTTTTTTATTTTACGTACCGTTAAACAAGTTACATCCACTTTTAAATTGATTATAATTCCAAGTGCTATTATAGCACTATATATTTTACAATAGCCTGTCATTTCTTATATTTGTTTATATGTAAAAGTTTCCCAAAATCATTAAGTTTGTATATTTGTTTCTATTATTCTTGCTGCAACTTTTAAATCTTCCTTCCTTGTTCACTTTACTTTCCAAATAAAAAGTTTACCTTGTAAAACTCAATAGTTTTATTAGCTATTATTTTTATCTGTGGAAATAACAATTTTTTTAAATTTTGCTTATCATTTCACAACGCAACCAACAAAATACAATAGGTACATATTTGTATAATTTTTAAGCAACAATATGGAGATTAACATTCATATTTATAGTATATAAAAATACCCTCTGTAATGTAATTGATAAGATTTACTAATTCGATCACACGATTAGTTTTTTCGCAGAATTCTTAATGCAACGCTGTTTTTAAGTATTGAAAATTTGAATTCATAATTTACGTTCAGTATTTGCTACTGTGAACCGTGATGAATTTTACCTCAAAATGAATTTTAGTTGATTTGAAAATGCAGTACAAATCAATAAATTTTATTTAGAATTTACTACGTTTATAAACACAAGAAAACAAAACCAAGAAAAATTAAAAAAAATATTGAAGAAAAACAGAATAAAAATAAGATTCGTTTTTTTACCGAAAAATTGTGTTCAGCGGCGGAGCTCATTTCTAGTTAAATGAGTATATTAATAATGCACTGGTTGGTGCAGTTTATGGGCCGGTGAAATCATCGACCCATATCTCTTTCACCCTGGAAGTAAATGCATATTTTTTATATGTAAAGGTCATGATTCGTCGAAACGACAAACGGCATAATTCAAAGTTGTCATGCACATGATCTATACACCTATAAATTTGAAAGTTGATTATTTCCCATTATTTGGCTAATTTACCATATAGAAAAACAAAAATGGACATCTTTTTTTTAATAACATTTATTCATAAATTAAAGATTTGCCAACACTTACTTAGAAAGAAATATTGTAAAACGTAGACGATACCTGTACTCATTAAAAGTATCGATACAGTCAAATATTTGAGCAAAAGTATCGATATTTTACTCGTATCTTACTTATCCCATTTTTATTTCAAACAAAATTAAGAATATATAGAAAAAGAGATTAAATTTATACATATTCACATTTTGTTTCCAATAAAATTTATTTGCATTTATGTTAAAATATTTTTCTGATTTACATAGAGTAACACGTATAAAATATATTTAATTTACAATCAAGATGAGCGTTAATGATTTTGATGACAATTTTAACAGCATTTGCCAAGTAATTTATCCTTACCACGTAAATTTATCCTTAACACGTACATGTATTCCTCTTTTTATTAAAATCGTAGCTTATGTCTTGAGTATTATAGTATAAACAGTGTCTTTTTTGACTTAAACCATAATACTTCAAAAAATGAAAGCGTTAATTTTTATAAAAATTAAGAATAAACCTGCGCATTATTACTAGAAAAATAAATACTAAATTTAAACTAGAAACTAGTGTCCTACCGAAGGTGATTTTTTGGCCGAAGCCGAACTTCAGCCATTCATCTAACCTTCGGCCGAAGCCGAAGACCGAAGGATTTTAAAATATAAAAAATAAAAATGTGAAAGTAAATATTTTTTACCTATGTATTTGGAAACATATACAGAAAAATATAAATAGAAGATACTCCAAATAAAAAGCTGACCAGTAACACTAAATAACTGTTCACTGTCGAAGGAGCTGACAAATATTATTTATTTCAAGAATCATTTAAAAATTTGTTTACGTCAAAATATACAGTAACAGCGACAGATATATGTAGAACGACTGTCGTTCAACGAAACCCTGTGTCAAAAAAAAAGTTGGCCGATGGCTGAATCATGGCAGCTATGCTTATCTAAAATCAAAGATTGAATCAGCGTATTAATCGATAGACCTATAGCCGGAATCAGAACCCTCCAGTTCCCAAATTTTTAATTGATTCAAAAAAAATTGGGATTGATAAATTTTAATGTAAAAAGCATAAATCTGATCTCAAAACCCTAAAAAATTTAATGGGTGTGGTTTTATGAAGCCGGAAAAGTTGAATGCCTAAAAGTATTTGTTGTTGAATAAACTTTTTAGCAATTTTTTTTTAAATAACTAAATATTTTGTATAAAAAATTTAAATTCCTTGCTACTCACAGCTAGTTTTTTATCTGGCAAGTATGAAGGGAAGTATTTTATTTATTTTTATCTCAAATTCAAACAAAATAATTAATTTTGCTGTTTTTGACAAATTTTGACTTTAAATGTCGCTAACATCATAATAACACATAACTGATGCATTTTTTAAAAGCTGGGAAAATCCCATAAACCATGTGATAAAATATAGTAACAAAATGCTATTAAGGTAGTAATTAAATTTAAAATTAAATTTTTGGGATAGTTTTATTGTACTTATGTTCTTTTAGTTAAGTCATTAAAAGTTTGTATTTTTATCTATCTAGTTTTGAAAATAAGTATTTGATTTTTGTCATTATTTTTAACTATTTCAATTTAAATAAAAAACAATGAGAGATATCACAATGATCCTGGTTCGGACGGAGTAGAACTACAGATGCATTGAAGATACGATGAAAATTGGTTGTCGAGCCATCAGTCACTTAAGGGGACTAACATACATCTCGATGTGTGCCGTAATTGAGTGGTCTGATGGTAGTGTGGTCTATCACCTCCTCGTGGTGACAGCTGGTAACGGTTGCATGTCAGCCAGCTGGTGTAAACTATTATCTTATAACAGGGCACATCAGATGTCTGATATGCAACTGGCTAAGATAGATCAGGCGGAGGGAGCAAACCCTCTCGACCCAGATATGTTAGGGTTCTGTTTGTAATGCACCTCAGACATGTTTGATTTTTGATATCAATCAGAATTAGACTTTCTGGCGTGAACTACATGTGGGTCACTGCATATCTGGTCAATCAAAACACCCCTGGGTACTCTGACGATCACCCCTAGTGGGATTGGGCGTTAGGTACCAAAATGGCACGACCCCTCATTTGTCCACGGACCTCCCTGTTACTTCCTTATTTGTTTTTGATTGCTTTGGGCTGGTGGTTGTGGCTTCTGGACCTTGTAGCAGCGGGGTGAAACCTTCTGTGAACGGCTCCAGTTTAAGGTCACAACTGTCTCCGTCCCGTTAAAACCCTGGCAGGCCTCATGGTACGTTCGAAGTCCGTCGCTATTCGGTTGGCGGTGTAGGTTTAGTTGAGATGACTCCCATTTAGCACTGGTCTGGCTCTGAGTACTTGCTCTCATAAGGACTTGTACCAACCCTCGCGTGGCCTCCCTGCTTCGGCATAGACCACGGGACCATTAAGGTGACTACACATCCGGACGGAGATAGCGGCCATGAGTGGGGACCCAGCAATCATGAATACGTCCAATAAAAAACCGCAAAAACCCAAGGCCAACCCGCATGGGGAGCCCAATAGATTGGTTAGGCAATCGCCTGCCAAACGTTCACCACCCTCAACATCTGGTGGCTCATCTTCTGGTGCTTCTTGCACCAGACCTACAGTGTCGACGAGAGTTTTGGCCAACATACCACCCTCGTCGTCATCTGGACCCACACCTTCTTCGAGCACGCTCGGTACCCAGGCAACTGTGCCGGGTACCGACACACCTCTGGTGCTCGCGCACTAATACCTCCTCATACAGCTAGTCAGAAGCGACAAAGGTCGACTGGAAAGGCTGTCCAACCTGTCCGTCAGGACACCAAAAGGCCAAGACTGGCAACCCCAAAGCCGAAACTTAATCGGCCTTTTAATGAGGTTGCGAAAGATGGTCTTATCTTGGCCATTGTTGACTCCAGTAACAGCGACGGTACCATATCCCCAGACAACTGGAGGTTGGTACAGGCGGCGCTTCGCAATGTCTACAAAGACGTTGTTACGGCGAATCCAGGCCCGTCGCCCAAATGCCGAGATGCCGGTTGGTATCAAGGCCACATAAAGTTGGTAGCTAGTGCAGATCAACGCTCTGCGGACCTTTACAAGCTGGCCATTGCTAAGTTGGGAGAGGTATGGCCAGGTGCAAAGATTTCTGCTGTATCTAAAGACCAGATCCCCAACCGACCACGTTCGAAGGCATGGATTCCGGCTGAGCCCTCCTCGCCGGATGAAATCCTCGAGCTTATAAAGTTAAGCAACCTTGAGCTACCCACCCATGATTGGAGAGTAGCCAAGGTCAGCGAACCCAAGGGCAACTTCCGGGAGGCACTCATCATCCTTAATGAGGAGTCGCTCTCACCGCTTAACACCACTAAGGGGGAGATCAACTACGGGTTCGACTCGATCTCCCTCAGGGTCTACAGATGCGACAAGTTGGGTACTGGGCAAGAAACCGTCACAGAGCCTTCGGCAGAAGCCGTGGACTTCCTGGCGACCTTGTCCCAGTCCCAGACAGACACTGATCTCTCTGATGAAGGGAGTGCCCTGTCCTCCTCCGAACTAGTTGGCGACTTTTTCGGTAAAATGGAGCTTGACGCTGAGAACGTCGAGGCTCCTCCTTTGTCTGATGAGGAGGACCCCGACGTCACCATGATTGCCATCAAAAAAAATGGTGAAGGTTATTCAAATTAATCTTCACCACTCTATTACTGCCTCGGCAGCCCTGCTCCTCCGCCTGATTCAAAAAGGAGAGGAGCTCATACTAGTCCAAGAACCATGGGTCGTCAATGACCGGGTTTGCGGACTCAATATAAATGGATACCGCACAGTGTATGTGGAGGGTCAAGGTAAACCCAGATCCTGTATCCTTATCAAAAATAGCATTAACGCTCTTTTACTCTCCAGGTTCAGCAATAAAGACAACGTGGCCATGGTTATTGTGATCAACGCCATGGCCACTTGGATCGTCTCCAGCTACATGGCACATGACCACCGTACATCACCGCCGCACGATACATTGAAGCTTCTGGTTGCAGAGGCTAACCGTAAACGGACCCCGGTTATCATCGGTGCCGACGCCAATGCCCATCATGAGATGTGGGGCAGCACGGACAGTCCCTCTTTGATTTTATCCTTACTCATGACTTAGTTATTGCTAATAGGGGGAACGAGCCAACCTTCATTACTTCAAATAGAAGGGAGGTTCTCGATCTCACTCTAGTAAGTGAAAACTCGTCACATCTACTGAAAGACTGGAGTGTCTCGCAAGAGTGCTCCTTTTCTGATCATAATTATATTAACTTCACCATTGATAAACTAGATCCTACAGACTCTGCAGGTGCTACTTCTTCAATAGGAAGCGTACTGACTGGACAAAGTTCCTTGCCATTATTGAGTCTGGCATACAGCCTGCTCCAGCCACTATAAATAACCACTGCGATATTGATCGATAGGTAAACTCCATCTTTTTAACACCGCTGCTAAATCGGCATGCAATTCCTCCAAACCTAGAGGTAGTAGTTGAAAATTGGTGTCTGCTACTTTTTTTAGAACTACACAAACTAAAAAAGCTTCTGAACTTCCTATTAGAATAAGCGATATAGCATGCTATGGAAACATATATTATCAAACTTTAAAAGCCTCGTAAAAGCCAATTTGAAGAACTGCGATAGCATTAATGCTTGTATATATTTTCTATAATCCACATTTTTTTTTGGTGCATATACTAGCTATTAAAAAACAGGGTAATACAAATCAAAAATTTTAGAGGAAAATTATTGTTTCAGTATGAAACAAAAGTAGTAATTTTGTAAATACATATCGTTCAAATTTTCAGTTACCAACTCTTAGGCAAGCCCGGCTTTTGGGCTTATATGGACGTACCGCCACTGCTAGCACACATTATTAATCACTCATTTACAAGTTCAGTATTTCCGGAAATATGGAAAGTGGGAACTATTATCCCTGCTGCAAAAAAGTCTGGCGCATCTGTACCGAGTGACTTTAGGCCAATTAGCATTTTACCAACTTTATCTAAAATTTGTGAATCTCTTATGGCTGAACAAGTAACTAATTATTTATGCATGAATAACCTTTTATCTCCCCTTCAATCTGGGTTTCGAGCGGGTCATAGCTGATCGACAACTATGATAAAAATTTTCGACGATATTCGACTACAATATGATAAGGACTACTTAACTCTCTTATGCCTTCTGGACTTTACTAAAGCTTTCGACAGTGTCAACCATGAACTTCTGTGTACTAAACATAAATTTTTATTTGGTTTTAGTGACAGCTCAGTTGCACTTATAACTAGTTATCTTGACGGTAGACTTCAAAGGGTAAAAGTTGATAATGCCTATTCTAGTCTAAAAAGTGTATACTCGGGTGTTCCACAGGGTTCTATTTTAGGTCTGTTGCTCTTTTCTGTTTTACTGTTTGTACGTCCGTAACAATTCATGCTTATGCCGATGACATTCAATTATATTTTTCTAGAAGTATTGGACTGCTGGAAGACCTATGCTTTCAAGTCAATGAGGATCGTAGATGCATTGACGACTGGGCGATTCTAAATGGTTTGTTACTTAATCCATCTAAATGTTATGTTTCACCGATTTCTAAATCTACAATTGATGTTCAAAATATTCCTCCTCTTTTCATTGGAAAATCACCATTGAAATTGGTTGGTAAAATTAAAAATTTAGGTTTTATAATAAATTCACGATTGTCCTGTAATGACCAAATTAATAGTGTTGTTAGCAAAATCTTCCTGACCTTACGATGTTTGAGAATGTCAGCAGCATATACCCCTTTGGACACTCGACGTAGACTTATTATGGTTTTGATCCTACCCTTTATAACATATGCTGAACTTATTTTTAGTAAATTAGACTTAATATCACTTCACAAGCTGGAAGTCGCATTTAATTATGCCACTCGATATGTTTATAGTTTACAGAAGTATGACCATTTGAATGGTTTCAGAAACAGCATTTTTGGAACTAATATAGAAAATTACCTCAAAGCCAGAAATTTAGTTTTTCTACACTCAAAAACTCCTTATTATCTATTTGAAAAATTGTAATTCTGTCAATCAAGCAGAACTCGAAATCTAGTTGTACCCAAATTTAAGTTCCTTAATTCAGGCAGGTTATTCTTCGTTAACACAATCCGCATCTGGAACTCATTATCATCGACAATAAAATTTACTGACAACGGATCCAGGTTTAAACATTTAATTTTTGAACATTTTAGTCTTTAATTACCAATTACTCTAATTTTTAACTTTAAATTTTTAATTTTTATTTTCTTAGTTGCCATATTTTTTGTTTTTCATCTGTTTTTTTTTTTTTTCTTTTACTTTGGTTTTTACCTGATTTTACTTTTGTTCTTAATATTAAGTAAGTTTTATGTCTATAAATTTAAATTTTTATTCAAATATTTCCATACTTTATTGTTGTACTTCAAAAGAAATACTTTCTTATTGTACTAATATTATATCTAAATAAATACAAATACAAAATACAAATACAAATGCATATTGTGGGAAAAAGTATTCCAGATCGATGTAGGATTCTATTAAAGGTAAAGTCACTAACAATTTTAACGAATTGGCGGTCATTGGTGCATAATGAAGTTATTAAAGACTTAAGCCTTGAACACAATTAGTAACCGTTGGCGAGTACCCGGTGTCAAAATTAAAACGCACTCAATCGTATTAAGTGGCACAGAGTTTAGGCGGGACGGGTTTCCCGTCAACGGGTTTCTCATCGATTGATATCTATTTCTTTTTTACCCGTCTCACAGTGGGCTGAATGGGCTATCTAGCGTCACAAAAGTCGCAATCAATTAATTGGGTTGATTTAATGATAGGTTTTTATTAACAACATATTATTTTTGTTAAAAATTGTTGTTTGGTTACAAAGTATATGAAATTTAAATCAAACTAAGTTCCGCCAAATGAATTAAAATTAGAAGTAGCATTTTCAACACTTAGAAAAAAATGAAATTGTAAAACATTTTACGTACATTTATCATTCAAATGAAAATAGTACCCACAGAAATATTTCAATCAATTTCCGAGTCAATATTGCTATCAAGTGTTCCTCAGATCAAACAGTATTTTTTTTTTTTTTTTTTATTGGAACAGACAAAAGAAGTATTCAAGAATACAGCACTCAGACAAGTTTTACGTCCATTGTACTATATCCTGTGTTCCCTTTTGCTATTCTTTAAATCTACCAGATTTATTAATAAATCTAAACAGATCCAGCGGTGTTAGAGAGCTCAGGTGTTCGTCTCCCAACACTCCAGTACCAAATATGCTTACTCTGATCCGGCAGAAAGCGGGGCAGACACCAAGAAAGTGATCCGCCGTCTCTTCACATTCTTCCTCCAAACCACAGGAAGCACAGAAGGCACTAGCTCTCAGGCCAATCATATGCATATGTTTGACCCAAGAGAAATGACCTGTATATAATCCCACCAGCTGCCTACAGCTCTTTCTGTTAAGTGATAACAGAAAGTCCGTATGACGCTTCGAGATAACAGGTAACATGGTCTTTGTCTGTCTAAAGCCCATCAGGTCCTCCCATTTGCGATTGTGGATCAGGTCGACCCTTTGATTAATGGTGGTCTTGATGGCTGTAGACGACAAAGAGAGTACGGGTTCTGGGCCCAGAAAACCAGTTTCCGAACCTTTTCTGGCCAGAAGGTCAGCAGATTCATTTCTTGAAATTCCTGAGTGTCCAGGAACCCATATCAACAGCAGACTATTGTGCTTTCCAACACAATCATGCCTGGATTTACAATGCATAACCAGTTTAGACGTGGTTGGAGGATTAAGCAAGGATTTAAGTGCAGCCTGACTGTCACTAAATACACAGATACTCCTTTCTCTCCAACCATTATCAATAACATGGTCCATGATTGCAAAAATTTCTGCTTGAAAAACAGAAGCATACAACCCAAGGGAGAAGTGCAGTTGCACTCCATCATTTTCAATGAAGACTCCAGAACCCGAACCGAACTCTGTTCTGGAGCCATCAGTGAAAATACGCTTACAATCAACTCCCGGCCCAGGTCCCAACCAAGTTTGGGCCTTTGGAATTTGTATTGTATAGCGCTGTTTTAAAACTGGAATTGTTGGCATTGTATCGGATGGCATTGATAGAACTGTTAGGTCCATATCAGTACCTTCAAAAATGTCACCAATATCCCAGGAAGTGTCATACCAATACCCATTGCGTTTAAGCCTACAGATGGCTTTGACAGCCCCTCCTTTAGCAAAAATATCAAGGGGTGGTAAGTTGAGCAATGCATCCAAGGATGGGCCAGGTGTTGTAGGAAAAGCTCCCGTACAGCAAATGGCCACAGTCCTTTGAAGTCTGGCAAGAGCTTTCCTAACGCTGTCAACATTAAGTCTGCTCCACCAGACTATAGATGCATAGGTGATGATGGGTCGAATCATAGCATTATAAAGCCATAACACTTTATAAGGTGATAGTCTCCATATTTTGCCAAAAATAGCCTTGCATTGGCAAAAAGCTGCCAATTCCTTGGTTACCTTTAGCTCAACATGAGAACGCCAAAGAAGTTTGGTATCAAGAATGACTCCTAGATATTTCACTTCTTGGGATAGCTGAATAGTGATTCCTCTGAGTACTGGTAAAACGAGACCATCAATTTTCTTTCTCCTGGTGAAAAGAATAACACCAGTTTTAAGAGGGTTAACCGATAGCCCGTTTGAGCAGGACCAAGAGTCAATCATATTCAGAGCAGTTTGGGCCTTCCTACAAACATACCCGACCGATTGGCCTGTGATTAAGCAGGCAACGTCATCGGCATAGGCCTGTGTGTAGATACCCGACTCATTTAGGGAAACAAGCAGAGAGTCAACCAGCAGACACCATAGCAGTGGAGAGAGTATGCCCCTTGGGGACATCCTCTATTCACGCCACAAGTCACAGATTGACCACAATCAGCTTGAACCATCATAAGTCTATGTGACAGCATTGAGCGAATCCAGTTAACAAGAACCGGATCCACTCCATGCTGACCTGCTGCATTGCACATGCCGTCAAAAGTCGCGTTGTCAAAAGCTCCCTCAATATCAACAAAAATACCAATAGTGTATTCTTTCCTGTTGAGGGCCCGCTCAATCCGGCCTACCAGGTTTTGCAGGGCCGTCTCACAAGATTTTCCACATTGGTAAGCATGCTGAAATGAAGAGAGAGGATGTAACAATAACGACTCACTACGGATGCGGTGCTCAAGACATTTTAGTAGGAAAGACATCATACTAATTGGTCTAGAGCTTTTGGGATTGGTATAGTTGTCCTTTCCAATTTTTTTAAAAAACAACTTTTACCAACCTCCATTGTTGAGGTATGTGAGCCAGAGCCAAACTGGAGATGAAGATCTACTTCAAAACCGGTAGTAATTGCACCATACCCTCTTTCAGAGCAACTGGCAGTATACCATCCGGACCCGGCGATTTGAAACTGTCAAAGGAAGCAATAGCAAACCTAATCGCGTTTCATTCGCCACTGTCCTGGCAACCCACCAGTTGCGCTGCGAAACTGTCGAATTAACGCTCTCCACTTCCGGAAAAATGTGATGTTGAACAACAGAGACCTGATTGCCCGGAAAGTGAGATTCAAGCATTAAGCTAATGATCTCACTTTTTGATGCCGTGAAAGTGCCATCAGATTTTTTGAGTGAACACAGTCGGTTGGCTTGACCCTTTTTGAGGATTTTCGCCAACCTAGCTGTTTCAGACATAGTTTCAATACCGCTACAGAAATTTCTAAAGGAGGCCCTTTTCGAATCTCGAATTAGCTTTTATACTCTTTCTGCTTTTGACGATATAGAGCCCAGTGCTCATCAAGATCAGTCTTGAGAGCCCTGTTGATAAGTTTTCTCGACTCAAACCGGAGGGGCTTGCAGCTCCTTGCTCCACCACGGAACAGGAATTTTAGGAAGAGGTTGGCGAGGGGGACAGGCACGCTCAAAGCTGGTCTGAAGAGCAGAGGTGAGATTTTCAACCGCTGCTTCCAAACCTCGCCAATTACGTAGTTTAGGGGGCAGAGCACAGCTTAATGAAGCCAGTTCTTCCCTAAACTTTGCCCAATCCGCCTTTTTCGGATTTCTTATGGACGGTAAAGGATTAACTTCAACGCCATACTGAAATTCGATATATCTGTGGTCCGATAGATAATCATCTCTAAGGACCTTCCAGTTTGTAATTGACTGCACTAACCTTTCATTCGAAAGAGTTAGGTCAATAACCTCCTGTCTAGTAGGTGTCATAAAAGTGGGTTGGTTCCCAACGTTTTGTATGTTTAGCCCAGAAGACAGTATGTAATTGAGAAGATTGGTCCCTCTTGCGTTGCACTTGCTGCTGTCCCAGATAACATTCTGTGCATTAGCGGTCACAACATAATATGAGTCCCAAATTCATCCTTTCACAATACTCCACAAATTCAACAACCATGGCGGTGGTGGTGAAATAGCATCGTATGGAAAGTAGACAGAAGCAATCGCAAAATGTTTCCATTCTCGATTGTCCTGAAAACTCACCTTAGCAGTTACCATATCTTGGCCACAAAACTGACCAAGTTTGGCAATTGTAAGATGAGGAGATGCTATAAGACAAGTTCTAGGTCTGTTAGAACTATCATCGTATAGAATCGTGCGCCCCTTCAACTCACCAAGTCCGCAGATGCGTCCTTTATGGACCCAAGGTTCTTGGATTGTTGTTATGTGAGGGAATGTATGCAACATGGATAGGCGTTTACATAGAAGAGCATTAGCCGCCTTAGAGTAGTAGATCAGACAGTAAATTGAGAATATCTTCGCCGAAAAGCTCATTTTTTGGGTCTTGATTGCAGTTTCTTGAAATTGATGTGATAAATGGATCCGATGACAGTAGTAATAAATTAAAAATATCTCGTATTGTATATTGTGTACGAAGCTCCCTGAAATTTCTAAAATCTTTATTTCGCGCTTCCAGGGCTTCTTCAGTCATTATACCTATAGGAAGCGAAATACTTTTTATTATATCAGCACCATATATTAAAATCCAGCCATTATTTGTTGCGCAGCTTGAAAGCTTTTAACGTTCTATTGCAGTTTTTCCATTTTTCGTTGAGTTTGCTAATAAAATTGAACAAAATTTACCTCATCTTGCTTCTCTTTTCTTCAATTTCCATTACCAGTGTTCTTATTTAGTAAGCACGTATTTTTTTGTTGGGTCTCGCTCGTTACATCAAACATTGAATAATTCACCTTTTGGAATGAACATTTTTTCTCAAATTATTTAGACATATCGCATATTTACTAACAATTAACAAAAAATGCAAGTAGTTTGTGAATTTAATTGTAAAAGTCAACCTAAACCCATTGAAAAACGAAATATTTCGGATAAAAATTAGTTCAGATTTATTAGTCAAAAATAAGTTAACAAACATATCCAAATTTTATAAAAAGGTTAAGTACATACCTAAAACTTTAAGACACACTCAAAAAATCTTTGCAATTCCGTATATTTTTAATTTGAAAATTCACAAAAAGCCAGTACAATTTTCTTTACTTTTTAGTTGTAAATAATTCAGCGACTTTGGCTGCTAAAAAACAAAGAAAAATCAAAGAAAAATGCCAAAAATGGTACCGTTATTCGCAATGGTAATTTTTTTAGTATTTTCATTCAAAATTAATTCATATTAATAGAATTGTTTTTTTTTTTACTTTCGTGACGCGATTGCATCATCTGTTTCTCAACTTATTAAAATATTTGTAGCGCGAAAATTAAAATGAATAAATTTTGTGAAAATATGATAATTTACGTAAATAATTATAATTAATTTGGAAATAAAACAATAAAATTAATTTTAATGAATTGCTAATGGAAGTGCGAAAGTATAAATGTTTAAACGATTTGTCCATGAAGAACTACAGAAATGTACAAATGAAATATACAATTTGTGAACAAATTGGGATTACTTTAAATTCAGGCTGTAAGTCTAATATATAAGTTCATTATACTTATTATATTAATTTAGGTACACTTACTTTTAAACAAAAAAGATTTTACTTCAAAAATGGTTTTCTTGTGAATAGAAAATGGCAGCTGATTACCCATCGACCCATCGCAATTGTGTTGAAGACTCTACATTTACCACTTCTTCCTATCAGATAGGTCCGTATAATGAACTTTAAAAATCTTAACATATTTCATAATAAATATAAGCTTTTTGATGATAAATTTTTGTTTTGATTTTAACAACTTTTTTCCACGTACTGCTTACATATATGTATGTATGTATAATTAATAATAAATACCATATTAGTGGATGATAATAACTTAAAAAACAAAAAACAATTTGTATGTATGTACATAAAATACAAAACAACAACCAAGCAAATATAGCAAAACCTCCATCGCAGCGACAAACCCAAAATGTGAACATGAAAATACAAGTCTGCCAAGCGCTATACAGCATATACTACATACATATGTTCGTGTAGTATGAGGTACTCGCGTGAAATAGTCCAATAAGTTACTCATTTAGCCAGTCCGTTCTCCCATCCCGTCAAAGTGGGTCAAACAGTATAGTTTAGACGCGCTACCAAACAAAACTGAAACTTTACGTTAGTTACTCATTTAATTCATCGTACACTTTCGATTAATATTTTTATTTTCAACTCTCGTGTGCTTTTTGTGTTTATTACTTTTTGCAATATTTCAAAATAATCGGTCTTACAAAAATAAATTATTATCAAATATGTTCATTTTTCCTATTTCATATATTAATACAAAGTAAAACAAAAAAAAGTGACTAGTAACAATCAAATTGCAAAAAAGGCATTCAGTGCATAAAGTGTTAATGCAAAACAAAAGTGTGTGCAGCAATTATTTTAACTCTACTAAGGTTGGTAATAACACAACAGAAACTAAAACCTGCAATTTTTGACTATTTTTGTAGATGCTTTATCTAAAAATTTGTTACGTGATAAAATGTTGGCAAATATTAAGTTAACTGATTTAGTAAATTTACACACATCTACGGTATATTTAATGTTTTTATTTCTATTCGACGCTCAATTTACGTATACGGAAGCGCTTAAAGTAACGGTAAGTAATAAAATATTTACATATATGAAGTATTTAGCATACAAATGTGTAAATGAGCGTGAGAGGGAGAGTGCACAGATCAAAGAGAATTTTAGTTTAATTTTAAATCAGTGACCAAAACAATTTTATTTGTTTGAATGTGTTGAAGAGCTTTCAAAGCTGCACGAAGCACAGATTATCACCCATTCGGAAAGTAGGTAATGCACACTGCTATTGGTTTTTCATTTTATTTATTTATTTAAAATTTTTTAATAATAAATAATAAAAAAAAACATAACGAACCTTAAGCAAATTAAACAAAATTAATTAAATAAATTTAAATTTTAAAATGAATAGTGAACAATGAAGATATTTGAAATCAAATTTGTAATTCTGAGTTACGATTTCAAATATTAGTTGCTTATATAGGATGTTGAAAGACTGAGAACTATCACTGTTGAGGAATTGTGGCGGATTCCGAAATGGCCGTTTGATTTGCCCGTCTCTATATAACTGTTGTTGTGATGACTACTGAACGTACATATGTAATTGGCCTGTTATACATTGCTTGAATAGAAGATATTTAATAATAATATTTGTTTAATTTACTAATAGCGTTTTCTTTTCTCGATAAAATGTTGCATTTTTCTACCCCGTGAAAAAGAGGCAGCATTTTCAGAGAGCATTGCGTTCTTTTCTAAAAAAAATTTGCCTTCCGCGCGAGGAAAATGCAACACTTTTGCACTCAATTAAATGACGGGGTGAGAATGTTGCCCTGCAAATTAACTGATTCTGACAGGGTAGCATTTTTATGTTCTTTTCTTGCACTGAAAAAGCAACATTTTGCCAGGGTTGAGGGCAATATTAAAAAATTGTTGCCATCGCACGAGTCAAAAAAAAAATGCAACATTTTGTCAAGAAAAGAAAACGCTAAAAGAGAAATTATTTAAAAATATAAATTCGATTGCATTGTAAACCAAGTATAATCTTACGCGATAACGTTGCTTTTATACCTCAACTCTTTGCTTACCTTACCCTGCGTTTACATCAGACAGTGCTCTGAAGAGAGTTGGGAATACGTATTAGCTATTAACAAGTTAAAAAATTGTATGTTACTACGTTTATGTGCACGTCTTGTTTGTAAATAAAAAGTTTGCAAATATAAACTTTTGCCACATAAATGCTAAGTTCAATTCTTATTTGCAAATAGTTAAATTACTAAAATAATTACTGATTAGTGAAACTATTTGTGAAGCTATTTGTGAAGCTTTACTTCTCCGCTCCGCTCTACTTTGTTTTTGTTTTCTCTCACACTCAACAGAAACGTCAAATTATTGTCAGCTTACTGTCTCATTTACTGTTTTCAGAAAATCCAAGACAGTGAAAAAATTGTGAATGTACTAGAGAAAAAGTGTATATCGCTGCCTCAATTTGCTAAGGCCCCAACACCCTTTTTTCAAATTTTACAGGAAAAGCAAAAAACATTTTGTTATTTAGAGTACTGCTTTGAGAATTTTTAATTGAAACTAAAAGAAAAGATTGTAAGTTTTCGGTACAGGTATCTAAAAACTTTGGCACAGACGATCCATCAAAAACTCGATTTTGAAAAATTTTATGTTAGGGCCTTAGCAAATTAATTGCTACTGTCTTGGCAAAACTGTCTGCTGTAAACGCCGGTTAATATGAAAAAAATATGAAGAGCTAAGCATTACTTTCCTGATGTCGTTATGTATATTCTATATATCGTATCGATTATCTCTTCCACTGTGACTTTTCCGACTGGAACATATGCTGATGTTTCGAAATTTTTAGCGTAGTGAAAAGCACCGTCATGCGAGCAAGTTCAAGCTGCGAATTTTTAATGTATATATGTACAGGATGTAACAAAATTGGGCGAATGTAGGGACATTTTTGGGACATGAAAAATAGCCCAAAAATGGCTTCCAATTAAAAAGTGATAGCAGAATTTGAAAAAATTTTTGGCCAAACAATTTTGAAAAATAATTATTTATTTTCGAAATTTTGGTATTTTCAAGTTTTTTTTGGAACCTGTAGATATCAGATTTCAAAAATTTGTTTCCACTTTTATTGATCTGAATGTATAGAAACTTAGCTATACTGAAACTTTTTAATTTGACGCCGTTTTTGGCTTTTTTCAAATGCCAAAAATATCCCTTCATTTGCTCAATTTTGGCACATACTGTATGTCAACGCAATATTGCTTTTTCAAAATAATTAAGAGCATTCATTAAGAGCGGAACCATCCCAACAAAACTTTTTTTTTTTTTTTAATAAACCCACTGTATACTTGTTTCTCCCCAAAAATTATCATGTTTTTAGGAAGTAAAGACTTAAAACAAAAAATTATAAATTCTTCAATCAGTAATCAAGAGCAAATTGCAAATGATTTTATTTGTGAATTTACCCAGTAGATGTAAAGGTTAAAACGTATACTTACTATACATATGTGCATGTGTATCAAACCGCACGATTAATAATAACTAATTCACTCTTTCAGTAAACAAAAAATTATAAATAATTTCAATCTACATTAATGTATTTCAACAATATGAAAAAACAGTATTTATATTCCATTTCTTCTCTCCGCACCCTTTCGTTATACACTTCAAATGATTTAAGTTGTCAATAACAATAATATTTATAGATTTAACTCAACCTTGAAACGCGTTATTGCTTTAAATAAACAAAAACACATAAAGAAAAAGTTTATGCATAAAAATATCAAATTTCTCTTACGGAAAACCTGACAATTTAATTGCTTAAATGAGTATAGAATAATTAAATAAATGCACCACAGGTATAAAAACTACCCACAGATCGCCACCTTAGTAATGAATTCATGTTTTTCCTATAACGGTTAAGAAAAAAACAATTTTAAATACCACTATCTCAAAACTATAGTTTTGCATATATCATTTCATTAGTTACTAAGGTGACGACATGGCAACTAAAAATATCTTCTTTTTTTTTTTTTTTGTGGATTAGTGGATACAAAGAACACATAACAACAACAAAATAAACATGAGTCATTATCTATTATACAAAGAATTAACTAAAGCATCAACAAATATTACAAATAAATTAAAATTATTATTAAACGCCGTAGTAAAAAGCGCAAAAAAACAAAGAAAAAAGAAGAATTTGAAGTAGAACATATTCCCACACAGAAACTGATAAACGACGCGATACTTCAATCCAGATGACTGCCACACTCCCTCTCTTGCATTACGTTAGCTTTGTCATACGATAAATACTTACATACCATGTTTATAAGTTTTTATCAACGATACAGATGCATTATTGAAAAATGGATTTGTTAAAAAAACACATATTAAATAAAATATAAAGTGGGGAAACAAAAAAAAATGCATAGACTACCGGTACATTTAAATTGCTGTGAATTCCCAGCAAACCAAGAAATGTATACTCCCGGCAAAACGTACCATCATGTTTCTGTATCTTCGAAACGTGGACGCACAATCCATAATAAAGAGAATGGGAGCCCGCAAAACGTCCTGTAATTATTTTCTTAGTTCAGTTGAGTTATTCTCACACTAAAATTATTTTTTTTATACTTTTGTCCTAAACATTAATTAAAACATTTTGTACATGTGATTTGTATATGGACCAAATTTACAAAATAAATTTAATAGAAAAAATTGAGAACAACGTTATTTAAAACTGGGAACAACATTTTTGTTCAAATTGCATGTCATGCTGTCCAAGTGGTACTTTTCTGTACTTCTTTTAAGAAACTTTTTCATACCGTTTTTCTGTACGTTTACAGATTTTTACTTCATACATAAAACGTAGCGTTTCCAGTCCGTTTTCGGATACGATAACGTATGTGAGTATACGTCTTTACGGTACTAAAACATACCATTTTCAGACCGAATGGCTTGTTGGGTTATCTCTCTCTCACCTAGTGGGCTTTTCTATTTTTCCATACATGCTAGTGTCCGACCGAATAATAGGCTTCGGTTCTTCGGCTATTCGGCCTAAAATTCGACAAAAAATGGCCGAAATTTTGGCCTAAGTATTTTGCCGAAGCCGAAAATTATAAGCATTTTATTTTATAATAATTTTTACTAAAAATTCATTCAAAAACAACTCCTAAACTATTTCACAGCTGAAATTTGTTTTTGGGCAACGGCATCCCTAGTCAAGCTTTGGTTGCATCCCCATTCGAACGCGATCAGATAATTTGTTCCTGTTTCGGCAATTCATACAAATCAAACTGGAATTAAATAAATCCCAATTATTTTTTTTTCAGTTCTGTGTTTCATTGAGGCACTGTGATGCAACAAAACTAAATAAAAATCAAAAAATTGTTCCGCATTTGTGGCCAAACGTAGTCACCTAAAGTAGAAGTAATTGAGCAAATGTGAACCTCTGATTCCTTTTATTTATCGAGTAATATCAATTTCGACAATTAAATATGAATATATTTTTGTTTTATTTTGCATGAAATTCTACAAAACAGTCACGCTCCTTTATGAAACAAAACTGCATCTCGCATTTTTTGCACACAATACTCGATCTTTCTTTGTAGTTTTTGACGTTTTCTATGATGTCATTATAATGCGGAAGATGATCAATGCAGTCGACCTGTACGTCCAGCATTGGACGGATTTCAGGAGGACCAAGCACTGCTCTAAATTTGAAGAAGGTCTATTCCTCTTGCGATTTGAAGTACTCCTTGATTATGTTAAGGCTCGACCTATTCTTGCTCAAAATTGCAGTAGTTTTAATATTTTTTTCTGGTATGTTCGTTATTATGCAGTCATTGCGGCATTCAATCCAACTCGCGCATATAGCCATGACAATGAATTGAATGCAACTCTCAGCGTTTCTTGGACTTTATAAAAATATAAATTGTTTCAAAAATTTGTTTGAGAAAATATGCCAAAAAATATTCGAAAGAAGACTTATCCGTGATATCTTCTGATCGTAATAATTTAAAATTATTTTCTGTTTTTAATTTGGAAAAAATGTTTGCAAATTTCTTCCGAATTTGGCAGTTCACATTGCTAGTTAAATAATTATTAAAATTATTAGGTTTTGAATGAACAATGATGCTAGAAGAATATCAAAAAGTTCATAGAACTAGCAGATCAGACGATCGTTTCGGAACCAGCTACGGTTCCTCATCAGTGATCTTTGTGATAATTCCCTAATTTCAACAATCTATATAAGTGAAAATACTGCAAAGTAAATGATAATTACAAAGACAGTTTTTTTCACTGAATAGTATTATTGAAAGGAACTACCGTCCTATGTACTTTTTGCCATTCTTCTTTGCCACTTGTATTGCATATTGGTCAGATTTTTTAAATTTCACAACTCAGTTATAGCAATTTTTAGAAATTCAGGAAAAATTGTATGAAAAGTATAAATTATAGTAGAAACTTTAGACATTTCCTGTGACCAATAAACATTATGCGATTTAACCCTAGAAAGGTTTTACATATTCTGCATACGTTGTTGGTAATCTTCGTCGAATCGACGAAGCCATATTTAACTCCAAATTTTTAGAAAGAATGTATAGCGTACATACTTAAATTACCTTCTCCAACCATATTTGGACATTTTTAAAAAAATAATAGGCACTGTATATTTTTAAAACTTATTTGTTTATTTTTAAGCAAATTTTCTTAGAGCTATGTAGTTTTGAGATCAGTGAAAGTATAGAAATTAAAAAAAATTATTTTAAGTAAAAAACAAAGCAAAGCTTTTCTATGAAGGTAAAAACATAAATAATATTCATTAAAAAACTAATTAAAAAAAAAAAAACATAAAAAAGTTCAACTTTGTGCTCTGCACATACATTGCCATTACATTTACAGCAAACTGACTTTGTCATTCGTCTTCATATCAATCAATATTTACAAATATTTTGTTTATTCTCTTATTTTACATTTTATTTGTTTGGCAGTTCATTTTTGTTAACAATTTTTAAGATATTCTCTTTTGTAGTTCCCCATATAGTTCCCCCTTTTTATTGGACCAAATGTGTCTATCATATAGTCGTCTCTGTCTACTGCTAACTCATCAACCAGATTTTCTTCAGCATTGTTCTTTTTAGTTTATTCCTCCCCACATGAATCTTCAAAATCACTGTCGTCAGTTGCTTTCAAAATTTTTTAATAAAATCATCCGACAGATCCGCCTTGTAAGACATTTTGGAGGTGGAGTTCACGATCTGGTGCATATTGCGTCATTGCAAATGCAAAATATTTCTGCTATCACAACAACAAATATATGTAATATTTAATAAAAATTTACATTTGCAATGCTATACCATTTGCACCAGATCGTGAACTACACTAATATTGGACAATATGTAAAAAATTGCAAAAAGTCACGTTAAAGGTAATCTTCGTCGCTTCGACGATGTTTTATATAAAAAAACACTTACGCTGCACCCGTGCTGCAAAACGTATGCACACCGCGAGAGGACCTCGACAACTAAGATTATGCGAAAAGAGAACCCTATCAGTTCAAAGAGCCAAGAGATAATTGCCAAAATGTAGGTGGTGTTCGTCGAATCGACGAAGATTACCTTTCTAGGGTTAAAAAATTATTTTTGCATTATGTTTGTATTTGTAAGGAGAAAATTTGAAAAAATGTTGATGAAAAATTTTAAGAAAATCGGAATTTATGGTCAAAATTTCGAACTTCCGAGACCATTTGTCCATTGTTTTCCCCTTATGTTCGTCTAATTGAGAAAAAATGTTTTGTCCTGTTACTTTTTAATTTGACGCTATTTATCGCGTGCCAAAAGTGTTACTTTACTCGATCAGTCTCGTAGGCCTTGAACATTTGACTACGTTTGTACACATTGGTTGACATTCTTTTTAGTTTGAATTTTTTTGAAAATGAACTTTCTCATTGAAACTTTTGATAATATATTAAAATATTATATACAGTGTGGCCAGCTCAGCGCTTTTCCCGCTGATTTTAGTGCTTTTTGAAAATTAAAACGCGGAAAAAAGTGATTTAGCGCTCACGGGATTTTTTCAATTTAAAATATCTTGGAAAAATCGAAGAACTTTTCATTGACTAGAAGTATCAGATGTGTGCCTGTATTAGTAAAAAAGTTTAAATGTATTGAGTTTCTCTCACTTTTATAAGGAAAAAAATTTAACGCTTTTTTTATGAAAATACGCTTTTTATTCTTCATTTTAGCGGATTTTGAAAAACAAAAGTTGGCCACACTGATTATATACTGGAAAGAAAAAAAACTTACCCAATTATTTGTATAAATTTAACACATGAAAACACGCTTAAAAATATTATTCATATTTTTAACTTACCCTTACTTAGTTTTCACCTCATTGAAATTTTACCGTTTTCTTTAATGTTATTTTTAAGAATTTTCTAGAATAAAAAATCACTCGTAATTTTTAAAGCGAAATACACGAACGCGATTTACTTTCGTCTCTCTGGCAATTTAACAATTAGTTTAGTGTAGTTACAGTACACTGAAGTTTTTGAAGTGAAACTTCTTTGCCAGCGTTTTGAGGGGTAAACTGAACTGGAAACAAAAAGTAGGAACGGAAACAAGAAAAATAAGAAGAAGAACGGGGACGGAAACTATTCAATTCCACAACCACAATGCTTCCATTTGGGGTTATTACATAGCAAAGTGAAAAACAAAAGAGATGAAAATGAAAAATGTTGAAAATCCCTCAAATTGGTTTGGTATATTAAACATTAATTTACTGAAAACAATTTTTTAAGTGATTATTTTTTAGAATACGTGTGTGCGTTATTTGGGTACAAAGAAAAATATTTGTTTTCACAATAGAACATAAATGACAATGCAATGAGTGAGAAAGAGATGACTCGATACAATAATAACGCCATCTGTTGACTTCATGGTACTATGAAAAACATAAACAATTCAAATATATTTGAATCTACTGCTATAATGAAAAGAACAACAAAAGCTAAACGTTTTCGCAAATATTTAGTGCGACAAAAAGATAAAAAATTTACAGCGCGTTATGACTTGTTTAATACAAGTAAGTATTGTATTGTATCAAAAACTATTTATTATCTTTTATTAAAGTAGTTTTTCTATAGCAACACCATCTGTTGGCACTATAAAAAACATAAATACGCATATATCAATAGCAATGCCATCGGTTGCCTTTAAAGCGCAACACAAAACATAAATAATATAAATATATTCGAATGTACCACTATTATGAAAAGAACGTCAAAAACAAAACGTTTTCTCAAATATTTAGTGCGACAAAAAGATAACGTTATGACTTGTTTAATTCAAGTAAGTGTTGCACATCACAAACTATTTATTATCTCTTATTAAAGTAGTTTTTCAATAGCATCGCCATCTGTTGATAGCACTATTCTAAACATAAAAATCAATAGCAACGCCATCTGTTGCTTTTGTAGCGCAATACAAAACATAAACAATATAAATATATTTGAACCTACCTTTTCGTAGCAATCAAGCTGGTGTGCGTGAAAATCCACACTCTCTACCATGGCAGAAGAATTAAGAAGGTAGATGCATTTTGACAAGTAAGAAGAACTTTGACAACTGGGAAAACATTTGTTTTGATAATAATCTTCTTTTTGCAACAGAGTTGTACTTTCATAGTTAAATTTTTATGTGAGAATTTATAAGAAAATAATTTGTATAGTATTGCATGAACATAGGGAGGAATAGTCGTTGCTTTTTGTATTATTTTTTGACTCTTAACATATTCAAGGTATTTCCCAATAAAGAAAACTAATTTTAATAACATTATTTATTCGTTTTTTATTATAAATAAAATTTATAATTTAGTCCTAAGTAATAAAAGTAGTATTAATAATCTTCTAGTAACTCACTCTTCTCTATCCATTTAAAAAAATGCACCTCTAAAATGTTCAAAATGGCTACTTTTTGAAAAAAATCATCTACCTCTAAATACTTGTAACATGGGTAAAATTATTTTGAAAACTGTTTTTAGAGACATTTTGCGAAGAAAAAACAATGATAAAGTAAGCCAAATTCAAAATAAACCAGTTTTACGTTGGACTTAAGCACTTTTGATAAATACCATATGGACTTAATTAGTTTTGAAAAAAAATCATCTGGACCTAAGCACGAGAAAAAATAAAGCATCTGTATGAATGCGGACATTTGCAAAGCCAAAAATTTAAATTTATTACAATGCAGTAGCAGAACAAGGAAACAGTGCGATTGGCTGAAAGGGACTTAAGCAATTTTGATTTACACTTACAAAGGGACTTAGTTACTTTTGAAAAAATAGTTAAATAAGTTTTTTAATTGACATTAATTAATAACATAATTTCTTTTGTTTAAACTATATATTTGTACGGTCAGTGTGTATTGCATTAAAAATCTGGAAAATTTTCGTCTATGGACTTGGCACTTTGGATAAGTACCGACTCATATTATATTTAAATGCCATGTGTATACATACAAATTATCTCTCCCAGTCTGCTGTTATTGCACTTACATATTCCCAGTCACAAACCTATTAAAGAAAATTCACTTCCATCGAGTGCACTAAGTTGCGCATGTGAGTTTTTTTTAATTATCATACAATTGTTATGAAGTTTCAGTTTCGTTTGCATCATAATTTTTTTAAAAAGTAGTAGTAGTAGTAGTAGTAGTAGTAGTAGTAGTAGTAGTAGTAGTAGTAGTAGTAGTAGTAGTTGTAGTAGTAGTTGTAGTAGTAGTAGTATTAGTAGCAGTAGTAGTAGTAGTAGTAGTAGTAGTAGTAGTAGTAGTAGTAATCGTAGTAGTAGTAGTAGTAGTTGCCCGAAAACAATCCCAAAATATGGTAGAGCCATATTTCATTTCTCTAATGGTTTTAGGCTTATTTAGTCAATTGGTCATTGATGCAAATAAAAATTTTTATTCCATCTGTTTACCTATTCCTCTATTTTATTTTACAAGTAATTTATTTTTATACAAACAAATACTGTAAACATTTAAACATTCATATCACAATTACTGAAAGGGCTAGAAAATCGTTTTTTAAACAATAAACATTTCAAATTTCATTTACTTTATTTTGCCAGCATATTTAAAAAAGAATTGAATGTAGAAACCAAAAAATTGTAGGGTACTCGATTTCCCGTAATTTTCGAGTACCCGAAAATTTACGGGTAATCGGGAAATTTTCGGGTACCCGTTGACCGAAATGCCCGGGTACCCGTAAGATCAGGTAATGCCCACTTTTTCGGGTACTCGGGCATTTGTATGTCCGGGTATTACCCGACGGGTATCAAGAGCACAAGTAAAAAGTGTAGTATTTTCCATTATATATTAGTATTTTCCAGTAAAATACAGCAGTATATCTTCGGCAACCCCATTTTATTTGAAGTGATGTAGGTTTTTTCCGTCAACAAAAAAATTTGAAGTGAAATGTGTTCTCTTTCCTCTCAGAAAAAGCTCAGTGTTAATTTTTCAAAGCAACAACAATTTCATTGTTTGACAGCAAAACATTGATCGTGTAACATCGCCATTTGTATTATAGTTTATGCATAACACCCAATTCTACTTATGTTTGAGACTGATTTTTTATTTTATTTTTTTCAGGCCAAGATCATCTCCAACCACAATTATCCTGTTGAAGAGCACACAGTTCAAACACCCGATGATTATATATTAACTATATATCGTATACCAGATTCACCAAAATTAAAATCTGTTGAAATCAACTCCAATTTTAATGGCACTAACACCATCACCACCAAAAATAAACTTGTGGTTTTTCTCCAACATGGGATTCTATGCGCATCTGATGATTGGGTTTTAAATGGGCCCGAAACTTCACTGGCCTACATGTTCGCCGATGCTGGCTATGATGTTTGGTTGGGTAATGCACGTGGCAATACCTATTCACGTCAGCACAAACACATACATCCAGACTCCTCAGATTTCTGGAATTTCAGTTGGCATGAAATTGGTGTCTATGATTTGGCTTCAATGTTGGACTATGTTCTCATTGAAGCAAATGTTAGTGCAGTACATTTTATTGCACATTCACAAGGTACAACAACATATTTTGTACTTATGTCTACGCTGCCATGGTATAATGAAAAAGTGAAAACGGTGCATCTGCTGGCACCGATTGCCTTTATGCGCAGTCATTCGTTTGTGCTATCAAAATTGGGTGGTATATTTTTGGGAAATCCATCGTTTTTAAGTTGGATACTTGGCGGTTGGGAGCTCCTGCCGATTACTAGCATGCAGAAAATAATGTGTGAATATGTGTGCTCGGTGCAATCTAGGTTTCGATTTGTGTGCTCAGGCATTTTGGACTTTATCGGTGGCTGGGGTACGAAGCATTTGAATCATGTGAGTTAAAATAGCAAATATTGCAGGTACGCTCTTCTATTAAATATTCTATTTTCTTGAACTACTTAAACTAATCTTTTGTTTTTTTTTTTTATATTTCTGTTCTTTCAGACCCTTCTACCTGATGTTTGTGAGACACATCCCGCCGGTGCTTCCACCACTCAAATAATACACTATCTTCAACTATATACATCCGGCGATTTTCGCCAGTATGATCATGGCAGTGAATTGAATATGAAATATTATCAACAGGAAATCCCACCATCGTATAATATTAATAAAATTACTAGCTGTGTTAATTTATATTATAGCGATAATGATTATATGTCCGCTGTTGAAGATGTCGAATACCTGGCAACGCTGCTGCCATGTGTAGAATTATATCGTATACCACATGAAGGCTGGAATCATTATGACTTTTTGTGGTCGATTAATGTTAAAGAAGTGATAAATGAGAGAATTATTGAAAAAATTACTAAATATGAAATGGAGAACGTATGACAAACACTAAACTATAATATTTACTGTAGTTTTTGTAAATTTAAATTTTTAGTTAGAGAAATGAAAATAAAATTTTTTTAAGGAAGGAAATCTCTCAGAATACATAAAAAATATTTTTTCTAGAATTTTGTGTGTATATTTTGAAAATCTTATTTTCGTTTGATTATATAATATTAAAAAAAAAGTTCTGTTAAAGTTATAGACGTTTTCTTAGAGAACCTTTTTTAATGATGTTTTCTTCAGTTAATTTAGTAATAGAAGTAGCGGCTGTTGGAACTTAAAAACGCGAATTTAGCTAGAAAGACTAGACTGAAATTGTATTTTTAATAGAGCAATTAGTCATTAGCTTATTTAATTCTAAAGAAATGTGGCAAGTTACAACTTGATGTATTGAATGGTTCTTGTGCTATCATGCTTTTAAATTAATTTGATCATTTTACAAAATCTATAAAATTGTGGCCGTCGCAATTCGTAAATCGAACAAATTCATCGTATCAACTCCAAAATTTAAGAGCACTTTTCTAAAATTCTTAAATAAGAGTAAAATTAAAAAATCATGTTTTTTTTAATTTTTATGTAGATGTCTGTCCTCCCTTAAAAAGTTTTTTATGGATACATATACTCATGTTACTAAAGCCTAAAAATAAAGAAAAGTATATTTAGCGAAAATAATGGTTTGCTAATTTAATTTATTTATTAATAATAGCTAAGCAAATTGTTTTATTGTGTATATTGTACATACGTATGTAGTGAAGTTTAAAAAACTCAAAAGTGATTAAAATTTTATAAAATAATAAAAGTTTCTTGGTACGTCTTCGTTATTTTGAAACGGTAAAAATTTCATGTATTTGTTTTCTGAATAAAATATAGCAAAGGTAAGGTCAGTTTCATCTAATCCCAAGCGGATTTATTTTTATTTCAAACTGTAAAACTGCTGTACTTAGCATAAACTACTAATCTAAACCCTGGACCCCCTGGCTACGACCCTCCACTACTTTATTTACATATAAAATAATAATAATAATACAGCATACTTACAGTATACATACGATACGAAAGTTTTGTTTGACAGCCACTATATTTACAAACAAAATAATAAAAATACAGTATACATTATTATATTTACGTCTATACTATTATATAAAATTGGTGGTTTAAAAATTGCAAGTTGTTATTTGGCTCAAAACTACTGGATCAAATTTAACAATTTTTTTTTTGTTGGAAAGCTGTTGTGCGTAAGACATATATATATTATATTCATATATATATTATATACATTAGGGTGGCCCTTAGCTATAGGTAATTTTTCAAAAGTAAAAATGTTGCTACTCCCTTGCACTAATCTGGTTCCAATCAAGAAAAAACCGGGCTGTGCAAAACTTCTGCTCCATCGGACAACTTTTAAGCGATCCTCAAACGTCTTAAAGTTAAAGCATAGTATAAGCAACTATTAACTCCGTTCAAAAGCGGTATAGTCTTCCCTATCTTAACAATTTTCTTGTTTTTTCTTAGAGAAATTTATTTGGACAGGAAATTGTGTGAAAACCTTATGAATTCAATTTTTTTAAAAGTAAATTCGCACAATTGCTAAAACAACATGAAGAATATAATCGCCCACAACTTCTACAGGAGAAACATATTTTTATTTACAAGAATAATATTTATAGAATCAGTTGTGAATTTCACCAGAATTTCAACTAAATTCACTTGAAATCCAGAAAGTAACTCAGCAACCCTCAAACACATGGTTGTAGAAAACAGGGCAAATATGATATATATTTTTTGGCATTTTGTTTTCATAACAGTTGCTCTTGCAATATTTCTGTGGTAAATATGAAAAACAGCACAATTGGAGTTAAAATGGAAAATATGTTATCATATATTTTTGACTAAAAATAATTAACTGATACGAATTTTTAACTAATTTTTAGAATTATATATAGTTTTAGGAATGATCTTTAATTTGAAGATAAAGTCATTTGAAACAATAGCTGCGTTTTATTCGCCACTTGCTTCTAGTTATGTATAACTAACAGCGATAATTGTATGGGAAAACAACAACAAAGCCGCAGAGATAACACTTATAATTATAGCACACATAAATTCTTCTTCTTCTCCAAACTTATAAAGTCAAAAACGAAATACGATTCTCATTGAAGTTCCTTTTTTGTCGTGTTTCCACCTAAATTTGAAATTCAAAATTTCAACGAAATTCACTTTCGTGTACTATATATAGTAGTAGTTGGTCATTTTTTTTTTTTTTGTCTTCGGCTGAGTTTCACATTTCTTTCTGCAACGTCATCGACAACAACTTTCTTCCTAAGTTTTTCAATTCCATTTTTGTAACCTGGATCATCTTTCCATGTTGAAGAAATCGGTGCTGATAAAAAACTTCGCGTAGAAAATTTTTGTACCAGGAGTTAAAAAAAACGTAAACTCGATGTTTATAAAGGAAGAAAAAATATTTTTTTGTAGCCTGCTTCCAATATAATTTAAGTTTTATTTGTCTTAACCGCTGTTGGAACATTTTCATCAAACATTTGCATCCCCAACAGTTTGGGGAGTTAAGTATTCGAGATGAGTGGCAAATTTGTCTCCAGCACATTTCTGATTTCTCGATCAATATCCTGATATTTTATCAATTGATGCATGAACAAAAAGTAATTTTAAGGTGATTTAATTCCCTCTGATGACAGAAACCAGGCTCGAACGTACACCCGAGCAAGAAAAGTACAAATTCTTTTTAAGAGTTCTTTCCCATATGAGATAACTGAAACTGGTCTTGAGAAAGATATATCTTGAATGCATAAATCATTGTTAACTCTTCTTCTTCATGGAAAGGTGTTGTTTAAGAAATTCAAGAACAAAAAATTTATTTATCTGAAAAAATTACTTTCCGGGCGACAATGTACAACTTCATGGTCGATGAGGGCCGCCTCGCAGCTGTCTGATTGAAACAAGATAGGGGTCTGGGAGCTAAACTTTTAGAAAATTGAAATGTAAGGGCCACTCTAATATACATATATATTATATACCGCACCACTTGCAATACTACTGCAATTTCGGTAATATTTCCTAACTTAGCCTAAATTTCCGTCCCTTTGCAAAGGAGATTCCCTTGCTTATGTTTTAAGAATGTATTTAAGTGGAATGTACCATTTTTCATTGCGCTTGTTTGGTGAAAAGGAGAATTTTTGAAAAAGTGCCAAAAACAACTGCAAAGTATAAGCAATTGCCGCGCCACCAAAACGTTGAAAATTTTTTTCTTAGGTATCAAGGAGTGTCATAAAGTTAAAAATCTGAAGAAATCAAATGCTTACATTCGACTGCTGTTAGACTGATCCAGAAAAAAAGCAATTTGTATCCAGTTGAAAGGACAAAATGATGGAAAATGGAATAACCTGAAGGATAACCATAAATGATCGGTTCAAAAAAGCAGTCACAATAAGGACTAAGCTGAAGAGCTATTACAACGTGAATATAAATGTCGAAACCTTACTCAGAAAGAAACGAAAGCTCGGTCTGTATGGGAGACGATGAGCCAAAAAGTCGTTGCTGACGAAATGGATGGAAGCAAATCGTTTGGCATGGACTGAAAACTACAGCAATTGGACTCTGGAAGACTCGAGAAAGTTATATGATAGGGTAAATTAAACTAAATTTTCTATGCGCATTTAATCTTCGGTGCGTGCGTTGCTCAAATATAGCGCAATACAAGTTTAACTGTGTAGTGAAAATAGTCAAATTCCCACAAAGGCAGATAGTTTTGATGGATTTTTCCTACTATATCCTGTGACCCTTATACTATATTGAAGGGACCGTGAACGCCCAAAAATATGGCTAAAATTTTATGGAGCAATTGCTGTAAGCCAATTGTGGTGCGCTTTTGCTCATTAATGGCGTTATTTTTGCGAACGACTTCTGCGGCATATCATCGCGCCGAATTGGCAAAGTTATTTAGTAATTAATCCCTAATGTTTGAAAACCTTAGAAATAGAAAAAAATTAGATTATTGGTTCTTACAATTTACTGGCTAGAATGATCAAGTAACTCGCCGGACTTAAGTCCGATAGTGAACCTCTGTCATATAATGAAACGGAAAGTTGCTTAGAACATGTCAAAGAATAAAAAACCCCTTGTTGAGTTTCGTATTAAAAAATAAGGAATAATATCCTTAAAGTGCTTGTCGACCCCATGCCATTCAACATAACGGCAATAATAAAGGCTAAGAGAGGGGCACCATCAAACTAAACAATTTTGCTATACGCAGCAGGTTTTTATTCGACTTTTGAGTTTAGCTGTTATTCCTTATTGCCACAGAATTTCAACTGCGTTTTACTTTTCTACAACGCAACAATTTTTAGTAAAATTTTACAAAGATCTCTCGATTCAAATTTATTTTTACGTTACTGAAAAACCTACAAAGAAAATTGTTGAAATAGTTATTATATTTAAAAAAAAGAAAATGTGGTTCTGATTTCTTTTTTCGGTACTACTAAGGGCCGATTTCACAGTTTCAAGTTATGTGGCAGTTAACTGCCCAATATTGGCGAATTGTGATTTCTTTGGTGCGAATCCGCAACGTAAAAAATTACAACAATTCAACTCATTGTTTCATATGAGCGTATACACACATCTGCGATTTTGACGCATCGTTTTTTTCGAACATTCATAGTTCCCCTCTTTTGTCGTCTCGAAAACGCAAACTGTTCCGTTTTCATACAGGCAAGTAACAAAATAAAGATGAAGAAGTGAAATGAGAGAAAGTCTACAAAAAAAAAAAAACAAACTCAGTAATGTTTAATATTTTTTTTATTTTAATATTTTTATTTTAATTTGTATATTTAATTTAATAGCTAATTGAACTGATAAAAATCTTATCCAATTTAAATAAAACTATCTCTGGTACTCTGGCGCTTTCCCCTGATGGGGGTGTCAGGTACGAAACGGAACGACCTTTTCTGTCCACGGACCACTCTTGATTCCTATTTTGTTTTTGATTGCTCTGGGCTGATGATTGTGGCTCCTTGATCTTGTAGCATCAGGGTGAAACTTTATGTGAACGGCTCCAGTTTAAGGTCACAACTGTCTCCGTCCCGTTAAATCCTTAGCAGACCTCACAATACGTTCGAAGCCCGACGTCAATAAGTTAGCAGTGTAGGTTTGGTTGAGACTGACTCCCATTTTACCGTTCTGGCTCTGAGTACTTGTCCCCCCCATAAGGGCTCTCGCATGGCCTCCCTGCATCAGCATATATAGTCATGGGACCATTAAAGGTGACTACACTTCTCGAACTAAGATAGCGGCTATGATTGGGGACCCAATAACAATGAACACGTCTAAAAACCAACAAACAAAAAACACAAGGCCAACCCGGATAGGGAGCACAAACGCTTGGTGAGGCAAATGCAACCAACAGCCCTTCACCCTCAGCATCTGGCGGCTCTTCTGCCAGATCATATTCGCTCTCTCTTAGCATGTGTCAACAGCTGTGTCAAGTGCTAAGGCAGCTCTCCAACCCGCTCGTCTGTCTCTCTCCATCCTCCGCCCGTTCACCTGACTAGCGTATGTCTGGTTTCAGCAACTAAGCCGGCCTCGACAGTCTCCAGTACAGGCCTCAGCACTGCATCCTCCTCAATTGCTCACCCGCATATTATGGCTTCAAATCGGGCGTATAGAACCAGAGTCCGCTTTCAGGATTCTAAGCAGCCTGGAAGACCTTGACCCATCTTCGTTGTCTGAAACAGACAAGTCGGCGCTTCAATGGTCCAAACAAAATTTCGGCTGTCGCCCTCCTGTCCCTGAGGCTAATCAGAAGGGACAGAGGTCGACTAAATTAGCCACCCAACCTTTTTCAAAAAGTCAGGACACAAAACGGCCTAAACTGGCCACCCCTAGGCTGACGCTAAAGCGGCCGTCTGGGCTGTCATTGACACCAATAACAGCGATAATATCACATCTCCAGACGTCTGGAGGTTAGTACAGGCGGCGCACAGTGGTCTGAGAAATTATTCTACCACGATATAAATCAAAAAATTTTATGTCGGGAATTCCAATGACCATTACAATTTCTTATTTTAAAATAGTTGAATCTCCTACTTTCAATTAATGTTCATCAAAAAAGGTCATGGCACGTTGTCACGGCAACGGTAAAGTTGGTTTTTGTTTAGGCTGAATGGCAAGGTGGCGCGAGGACGTATATACCGGTATTTGATTTTTCGTTAATTCTTCAGAATTCCGTTGTGAAAAGTGGTGATATCCATTTTTGATGAATATTGGTACATTTTTAAAGTATTTTGTTGTGCGTTTGGATTATTTCAACATTTGGTAAGTATGTGGCAGCTTTTAGAAAAACTCGTTATTTTTGGTTTTAAAAAATAAAGAAAGCAATCTTTACATAAGCTTTTGAAAAGTTTTTTACGAGGTTTTAAGTTCTAGTATTGATTAACTTATTCCTTATGGCATAATTAAAGAGGTAAATTAGATCCGTGAAATTTACAGCCCAGTTACTGTTGCCACGTAGGGTCAATTTTAAAGTAGCGACATTTCATTATAGACAAATATATTGTAAAAGAGTCGAAATGAGGAAATCGTACTACGTCTTGTTCAAATTAACTGTGAAATTGCCAATATTATTTACAATTCCCAATATAAGTCAATATTTTCCGCAAAATCTACAAATAAATTATATGAGCATTCAAAATTTTGAATTTTTAACAATTTTTTTAATTCCTTCACTCCAAAACTCGAGTATGTGATTCCAGTTTTTTTTATTTTACCCGATTACGGCGCTTCGCAGCATCTATGTATAAAGATGTTGTATCGGCCTTTCCAGGCCCGTCGCACAGTGCACCGTTCCCATACAAGCGAGGGACAAAAATAGAAGGAGTTGTCAGAACATAATGGAATAGTGTCTTGATTTCGGTTTTTTTCTAAACCTTACACTTTTTAAGAAAACGCTACTTTTTGTCGATTTTTCCTTGTGTTACGCAATTAAAGTCGGCCAATTATAATGTTTTATGAACCGAAAGATAGTTTTAAAATATTTTTTCTTATACGTAATTATATGCAGAAATAGAAACAATTGAAGAGCTCTTCCCATTTTATCAGGTTGTTCAGAAATGTCGTTTAAACTTTGTTTCCAAGAACCCTTTTTTGTGGTCTCAAGAAGTTATATGTTATACAGCAGCATTTTTTTCGAAAACGGATTTAGGATGATTTTTACTATAAAAATTATTGCAATTTCCTAAATAATTTTTTTTTTACTTTCCAGACTGTTCTTCTCAAAACAAAATCCCCAGCTCCCCTATATATAAGCTCTCAAAAATTGTGTTTTGCAACTGTCCAAATCAGAATTTTAAAAGTTATTTTCAATGCCATTTTTTAATTAAAATGTACTCATAACTAGTTTGTTTAAAATACTCTTAAATCTATAATTTACTTACGTAGAAGATAGAAAACGAAAATCGCAATGTTTATGAATAGTCAATTGAAAATTTATAATATAATGACATATTATTTCATATTATAAAAGAATTTTTGAAATGCATATATAAGTAAGTAAAAACCTTTTTTTTACCGTTTCCTGAAAAATTTTTAATTTTGAGTTGTGTCACTTTTGTTGTTAAGGTACGTCATGCCATCAAAATCATTGCAATCATTAATAACTTTTTTACTTATCAATAATAATTTTTTAAAAAAAAATATATAGAATGCATTTAAGCACTTTCTTCTTAGTTATAAGCATTGGTGTAACTAAGTAGGGGCCTGGGGGCACCGAGTCCGGCATACAGATTTCTCTACACTCTATCAACAACCACTGCGATATTGATCGAGAAGTTAATTCCATTACAACACTTTTTAACACGCTGCCAAATCGGCTTGCAATTCCTCCAAACCCAGAGGTAAGGCTAACCCTTTATGGTGGACCTTGGAGATGCAGTTACGAAAAGAATGTAGAAGACTCTTTAATAGAGCCAAGGCTTTCAATGACTGGTTTCCCTTTAAGTCAAAACAAAGGAAACCTAAGTGAAGCTAAAAGAGCGATTTCTGTGTTAGCATAGAACGCTCCTCCGAGACTAGTCGACTTCGTAAACATCTCAATACGATCCCCCAATACTGCTCTTGACTGTATCCAGAAAACTAATGGTCACTGGACTGATTCTGGGATCGAGACTTTAGAATCCCTCCTGAATACCCATTTCCCAAGGAGTGAAACCTTCGTTGATCATAGTCCTTCTGTGACCGATCATTCTTTAAGTAACTCCTCCCCGTTCCAATTGACCGACACTCAACTAAAATGGACAATCAAATCCTTCAGTCCCTATAAATCTCCCTGGCCATATGATATCATTCCCACGGACATTCAGCATGGAGCTGAACACGTCACTTCCTGGCTATTGCAAATTTATTATGTTTGCCTGAATTTCTCATACATTCCCAAAAGCTGGAGAGAGGCTCGTGTAGTCTTCGTACCCAAAGCAGGGTACGAAGACTACACTTTCTCTGTAGAAAGTGTAGTCCTATCAATCCCACTCTTATATCCAAATAAGGATTTATGTGGCAACTCTACACGTATCAAGAAGCAAAGAAAAGTATTCCACAATAAAGTCTTAAATTCGAGGTGAAAAGTTGAAGTACATATTTTTTGAATTGGAGTAAGCATAAGCTAAGGTGTCCAGCATATCCGGAAAGTGAAGTTTTCTGTTATTGGCAGTAAATTGTATGGCATTTATTATTTTCACCGGTAAACAAACTGAAAGTGGACTTTGGCCTTATGTCTGCAAAACATACTAAACAAACCTATATGGCTGAATAAAAATAACCAAAATCTTTCAAATATATTTGCGGAAGCAGTACCAAAACCATGTTTATCTCACCACGATACTGACATCCATACAGCAAGGTACTGTAAATAGCAGAGCCTAAAAGTAAACCACACAATTTTTGTTTTTTTTTTTTTTGTTATACAGTATAGTATAACTTATACTTAACATTATAAAAACACCTTCAACTCAATAAATAAATATAAGAAATAAAATACCATTAAAAACGATCCCCTCCGCTGAAATCTACTATATCTATTGATACAATTTCTGGATCATCAGCAAAACGCATGCTAGCGGAGCTATCACCTGATAAGCAAGGTTTGCACTCTGTTGGCAATACGAATCTGTCGAAGCTGATGCGTCACATGCAAGGAACAATAGCAAGCTGCTGGACGATAAATTGAAAGACATGGCCACAAAATCCGATCTAGAGACTATTAATTCGAATGTGTCTAGTCTAAATCTCACAGTGCAAACGCTTGCTGCAGAAAACGAAACCTTAAAGCGAAAAATGTCACAGCTGGAAAAGGAAAAGCAAGAAACCATGAAGAACTGATGCGGCTTATCGACGTAAACAAAAAAAAATCTAATTTTTAAAAGCTTGATTAAACTCAGATCATTCGCTTTAGAAGAGGAGGAAGGGCTTCTTCTGAGAATTCCTTTATAAAAGCCAACCAATCTCTATAGTAAAACATACCCCTACTTAGGCGTAACTATTTCAAGTTCCTCGCTTTGCAAATCTGCAATGGAATCTTCTTTAAAGAAGGAAAAAATGGCATTGGGTTCGGTTCTACAAACAATTAGCAAATTCAAATAAGACTCTTGGGAAGGCAGAGTAAAATGATTTGACAGTACAATTTCATCAACTCTTTTGTACTCAGCTGAAGTATGGGGCTTGAGGTATTGCGAACAGCTTGAGATTATACAATCAAATTATTTTAAACGTTTACTTGCTCTACCAAACTCCACACCAAATGCTTCATTTAGATTGGAGCTTGGTATTTTGAAACAAACACTAAACTTTATAATCCGTGTCCTTCAAATGGAACAAAGCCGCTATCCAAAATTATGCCTTTTACATCTAACTTATCTGCATATTAATAATAATGAAAACATTGAATTGAATTAGGTCTCCCAGTTCAATAAATTTCTTCAACTAGTTAATATGACACATCTGTGGTATTCTTTAGATGCTAAAACTTGGATTGCGAATCGAATATTTGCTCTTGAGCGTCTTCAACGCCATCAGAAATTTCAAGATATTTTAAGCGCCTCTAAGTCAAACATTATGAACTGCAGAGTACTTAGGTCACTGGAAGATAAAACCGCACGCTATCTATTTTACGAAATAAGTTCCATATGGCAAAAGTCATTGCACAGTTATGATTATCATCAAAGTACATAACAAGATTTTGTATCAAAGGACAAATTTATTTGACTTGAAACAGATAACATATGTTCGCTGTGCAATTTGTACAAAAAGGAAACACTTGAGCACTTTATATTTGAGTGTCCTACCTATTCAGCAGTTCGTAACCACCGTTTGGGGCATTGGCGAAAACAAGGCACAAATCTTAGGCTGTACTGATCCACAAACAATTAGATCGTTAAATTTTCTTATAATTAGTAACTTAAGTCTTAGATTGTTCTTCATAAATGAGTAAAAACAAGAACTGTAACTTATGTTAATATCATTATTTCTTTTATTCTATGTAATCTTTTTTTTAGATATGACATAAATTTGTAAAGAAACCAAACCTCCTTCTGCTACAACTCATAGTTTAGAAGCAGAAGTAAAATAAAATTTGAATTGAAATTGAATAACCAAATCACAGCATGCCTATACTAAAGGGAAGTCTGTGGAAATAGCACTATATGTACACATTGAGAAAGTTGAGAGATCGCTTTCCAACAAAGAATAGACGCTTGCAGCATTTCTTGATATCAAGGGGGCTTTCAACAATGTCTGCCCCGACGCTGTCGTTAATAAATCTTAATCTAATCCTATTGGAAATAATAAAGTTAATAGGAGCACACCACAAGGAGGTGTTTTATCGCCTCTTATTTGGAATCTGGCGGTGAACACACTGCTAAACAGATTATAACTAAACCGGCTGCAAAATAATAGTTTATACAGACAACATTGCTATTGCAGTGTCCGGCAAATACGTTTCTACTTTTTTTAAACAGCTAAATCACTCAGCATTCTGTCACACTGATGCCGTGAATCCAAAACTGCCAAAACAGAGGTTATGCTTTTCACTAGCAAGTATAAAATACCAACTCTTGCCCCACCCAAAATTAATGGTACCTCGCTTTGCCTTAACAAGCGCGTCAAATATATTTAGAACTTGTTCTTGATTCTAAACTTCAATGGAAAGCTAACGTAGCAGAGAGAGTACGGAAAGCAGTGTGGCCAACTCAGCGCTTTTAGTTTTTTTTGGAAAATAAAAACGCGGAAAAAAGTGATTTAGCGGTCAGCGGGTTTTTTAACGCGTTTTTTCTTTTTAAAAGACACTAAATGCTCCGCTAAATAATCCGTTTCCTGAATAATCCTAACTACATTTTTTATCGAAACAATAAGCAATGAACTTATTTAAAACCAAAGTTCGTAACCGTAAGTCACTAAATTCAAAAAATTCTTTACTTCATATAAAAAACGGATTACAACACCAAAATTAATTTTGTAAAAACTACAAAATACCTGATGACGTAAATAAACTGCACTACTGTTTATAATGCTTCTAAATTCAGATTGAAGAGTGTGTTATGGCCAGAAGAAGCTGATAGTAATAAAGAGAATATAGACTTCGATATCGATATGTGATAGGTATAAATTATTACTCTATATATTTTTTTGTGATCAAAGTATATAAAATACTCTATTTCCATTATCTTGTTTTAGTTTTCTTGTGATTGTATAATTTAGATATGCTGTGAATTAAAAACTTTAAATATACATGTATTTAATTAATTTTCTTTTTTATATACATATATATAAAAAATTATGTATTTGCAATCACTCACAGTAGAAGAGAAACTATGTTGTTTATAAGAAAATTGTTAGAAAACATTAGCTTAGTGCACGTATATAACATATGAAAGTAAAGTTGAGTTATATGCAATCAAGCCGAGACTTCTATATCGACTCTCTCACTGAAGCACATGCGATAAAACTGCGAGAAGTCGCTCTCTGCTTGATTGTATGTAGCCGAATAACAACTGCATAACTTCGTTTCTTAGTGGTTTACTGGTTTTGTTAGAGTACAACAAAAACGCAATATTCTCACGTGACTGTTGTTGTTGTTGATGATTTTGCACTCTTCCTCTTTCTATTTTTTAAAGCTTTTTTTCTGTTGATACTCTCTACATTTATCGGCACAAACATGACGTAGCACACGTATATAACACATGAAAGGAAAATTCAGCTATATGGAATCAAGTTCTCTTGCTAAAGCACATTGAGATAAAACTGCAAGAAGTCGACTCTCTGCATGATTATATGCAGCCGATCCCCATATGACTTCGTTCGCTAAACACTAACAATAGCAAAACTTCGTTTCTTATGAGTTTCATATGAGAGCAACAACACTACGGTTTCCGTTGCAAAAATTTCGATTTACTCTCGCTAAAGAAATTTCACTTAAAAAATTTATTTTTAACATTTTTATAAAGAAAAAATTTAGCGCTTTTTTAAAGAAATAATCTTTTTTTCTTTATTTTAGCGGATTTTGAAAAACAAATGTTGGCCACACTGACGGAAAGCCTCTTGCGCTCTCTACTGCTGTAAGAGGGCTTTAGGAAATAGATGGAGTCTTCAACCTCAAATCAATTCCTGTCTCTACACAGCAGTGGTCGAGCCTAATCTTCAATTCAATTGACACCTACACCCGCACCACTTGCAATACTGCTGCAATTTCGATAATATTTCCTAACTTAACCCAAATTTCCCTTTCTTTGTAATTGAGATTCCCTTGTTTATATTTTAAGAATGTATTTAAGCGAAATGTACCAATTTTTTTTGCGCTTATTTGGCGAAAAGAAGAATTTTTGAAAAAGTGCCAAAAACAACTTCAAAGTATAAACAATTGTTGCGCCACCAAAACATCCAAATTTTTGTTCTTAGGTATCAAGGAGTGTCATAAAGTTAAATACCTAAAGAAATCTGATGCCTACATTCGACTGATGTTGGACTAATCCAGAAAAAAGGCAATTTGTATCCGCTTGAAAGAACAAAATGATCAAGAAGACTATGGAAGGCAAATACGAGAGAAAATGGCATAACCTGAAAGAGAACCATAAATTACCGATTAAAAAGTGCAGTCACAATAAGGACTGAGCTAAAGAGCTATTATAACGTGAATGTAAATGTCGAAACCTTAAGCAGAAAGAAACGAAAGTTCCGTCTGTATGGGAGACTATCAGCCAAAAAGTCGTTGTTAACGAAATGGATGGAAACAAATCGCCTGGCATGGTCTAAAAACGACAGCAATTGAACTCTGGCAGACTCGAAAGTAATATGATCGGGCAAATTAAACTAAATTTTTTATACGCATTTAATCTTCGGTTCGTGCGTCGCTCAGATATGGAGCAATACAAGGATAACTGAGTGGCGAAAATAGTCAAAATCCCACAAAGTTATTTGGCTTGAATGGATTTTTCTTGCCAAAGAATAAAAAACCCCTTGTTGGAATTCTGAAAAAAGTTTGATTTTAAAAAAATTACGAATGATATCCTTAAAGTGCTGTCGACTTCATACCATTCAAGATAACGGCCATAATACAGGCTAAGAGAGGGGCACCATCAAACTAAAAAATTTTGCTTGTGACTAACATAAAACAAATTAGTATTAGTTTACATCTTAAAAAAATAGCAAATATTTTTATTTTTACATACTTTTAATTAATGCTCTCAAAAAAGTGAAATTTCTTCCATATTTTTGTTTTAATTAAAAAGTAATAAAATTTGTGTGTATGTATGATGTTTCCTTCGCATTTTTGTTCATTTTGTTCCCGAAAAAAAAAAATAACATTCACTAAAATAAAATCAGGTTTAGGTCCCATTTTAAAAGATTTTCTTGAAATTGGTGGATTTTGCGGTTTTTGTGACCGCCAGTGTATATAGACGGATCTAAATTGGAGGAAAAAGTCGGCTGTTGCCTCGTCTCTAGTAAGCTAGATCTTAGAATCTCTGTTCGACTTCCTGACCATTGCAGCGTCTTTCAAGCGGGAGTAGTGGCTATCTATCAAGCGACCAAATGGCAATTCATTCGATACGAATATCCGAATCTACACGGACAACCAAGCAACAATCAACTCCCGTGCAGGTTTTTTTACTACATCAAAGCTTTTTCTTGACTGCCGATCTTCACCCAACTTTTTGTCGAGTCACTCACAGGTCCACCTATATTAGGTATCTATACATACAGATATTTCAGGTAACTGCAATGCCGATGAGTTGGCAAAACAGGGCTCGTAGCTTACAAGTTTATCACCTTCCTATGTTGGTGTCCCTCTTACGTCTTTAAATTAGCCAGTAAGCAAAACTACCTGGAGGAAGCAAAAAGATCCTGGGTAGCGGAGCATACTTGTGGTATTACCAGGCTAACATGGACCACTATGAATAATAGACGAACTAGACAGATACTCAACCTTAGCAGAAATTCCATCAGCATTACGACTTCGGTACTCAGTGGACATTGCAATGGAGAGACATGCTGCAAGACTAGGACTGACATTCAATGACTTCGGTCGGGGCTGCGGCTCTGAGGAGGAATAAACAGAAGAGACTTGTCTATTAAATATTGTAAATAAATCAATAAATGAATCAATAAATGAAAAGAAAATATTTTCTTATGCGCTTATATTTTTCGCTTTTGAAATTGAGGAGAATCGGTAATATATTTTACACTGAATTGAAAGTGGCTATATTACTATACAATGGTTTTTCACTGATTCTATTAACTTTTCAACGTTAAACTTTTTGTCTACTAAATTCTTCCACTTCTTCCTAATTTTGTTATTATCCGGTCTGAAAACGTATCAGCTTGCGTTTTCGGCGCGTCAAAAGAAGGGAACTGTGTATGTTCAAAAAATTCGATGCGAATTATACGCAGATATGTGCGCTCGCTCATATGAATCAATAGGTTGCATTGTTGTATTTTTTGACGATGTGTATCCGCACGGGTGAATTCGCAACTGTGTGCGCATGGCTTAATGGCCACATTTTACTCCAACAATTTTAATGAATTGGTCTTCAATAGTGAAAACCAGATTCCTATACTATACATTTCAATACTTTTTTAAGTATTTTGATGCAACCATTTTGATCTAAGATGATGAAAACATTACGTGCTAAGCTTTTCTCTGCAGGAACTGGTACGTCTTTTGAGAGGAAAAAGACTATATCAGAGTTGAATTTGATTTTCATTGATACAATTATGATTATGTTTTTCGTTCACAAATATACTTCTTTCCTCTTTTAGATGCCTTAAAAACGGAAATAAGTTGAAAACTAAAAGAAGACTCAAAAATCATTCACTCTATGAGCATATTTCATTTATATCATTTGGCTCGACTTTCAACGAGATGGCTTTGATCCAAAATCTTTGTAGTTTTAATACTTTTATCTCTATAGAATAAAAATAATAAAAGTTTTATTCTGAAATTATAATGTAGCACGTAGGGTATTTGTATTTTGTTAATTTTTATGTTCTTAATGTTTTTTAATGTGTGTAGTTACGAAATTTTTTTTTGCTTCGTCGAATCGACGTCTCATGTTAACATTTTACATTTTTTCTTTCTAAATAAGTGTTGGTAAACATTTAATTTTTAAATAAATGTTAATAAAAAAAATGTCCATTGTTGTTTTTTATAAAGTCAATTAACCAATTAATGGGAAATAATCAAAGTTATAGGTATACAGATCATGAGTATGAACACTTTGAATAATGCCGTCGTCGTTGCGACGAAGCATGACCTTTACGTGTAAAAAATATGCAGGTATTTCCAGGGTTGAAGGTATTCGGTACAATTTGATGTCAATTTTTAAATCGTTTTCATACAAAATCGAAAAGTCGTTTATCAACCCTGATGATAACTGCCTTTAATTTTCAGAAGTCGACCATTTGCTTTTTATGCGTTTGTACTTTGCAATTTCTAATAGCACACAACTAAGAGTATAAATTCTATACTCTTTGCTTTGTGTGATCACAAATATGCTCTTAATACATAAAATACTTAATGTTACTAAGCGTTTATTTCTTTATTTTTAAAACGATAAATCCACAAATCAGACAACATGCACATTTTTTAGAGCATATTTGTGATCCCACAAGGAATGATATTAAAGAGTGAAAATTAAGAAAAAATAAAAAAATAACAAACACCCTAATAAATTAATATTATTAAATTATAGTACAGCTGATACGCTTTTTACATTGCATGTCATAGGAAGTAAGCGCTGATATCAAGCTTCCTGGAAGCGCTGAAAGATCGCTGCTAGGAAACGCAAAACGCTGCACTTTTGGAAAACGTTTTGGGAAGCCTTTGGGGAAGAACAATTTTGTGAGCTCTTTCATTTTCTTATTAACTACATATACTACATACATTTATTATTTTAATTTATTATATTTGCATACATATATGCAAATATAAAAAAAAAATAGAATCCAAAATTATGCCTCACCCAACCTTGGTGTTTGGTGAAACATTTTCATGTTTTAATACCAAATCAACTTATATTTACTTTCATATTAACCAGATTTTCCCGTTGGGAAGATACACCCAAATTCTGTGTGTTCATTGATATGAAGATCGTACACGCGGGAAGAGTGGATTGAAAGAAATAGAAAACAGCGTTTTGCAGCTCGATTCTGAGTTTCTCTAACTCTAAATCTTTAAACGAATTTTAGAGATTTTTGATTATAATTCCGATTCTGACAGTCTTCATCTCCAAAATTTAGATAAGCGCCAAGCCAATTTATCGAGATTGAACGAAATATCTGTCAATCAGCGCTTGGCTTTATACAAATTTACAGTGAAAAAATGCATACGAAATTCCTGGGGAACATGACAAAAATATGTATTTTCTTTGCGAATGTTTTATGGTTTGAAAATTTTGCGGTACAAGTTTTCATGGTAAAAATTGGAAGTACGCGAAAGAGATCCATCAAGTCAGTTTACGATCGTAAATATTTACGTTTCTTTGGCAACTTATTCCTCATATTTCTCCGAAGACTGGAAGTAATAAATTTATTTAAAAAGTTTTTTTTTCAAACAGTTTCAAGTTTTGAAAAAGGAAGTCTTCGGAGAGGCAAATCAAAGCGTAAAATTCTAATAACGTATTAATATATAATATATACATATATGCACTGTTTCTTTTTTTGCGAACTTATTACACTGCACAACGGAATTTCCCAAAAAAAAAAAAAAAGCTCAAGAGTTTTGCAAGTTGATCTTTTATAATTCAAGTACGCTGATGGCGTTTTTAGTTTTTCTCTATCACATCCAATTTCTTTTTTATAACGGTTTAAAAAAAAATTCATATACGTATAGAAACACCGCACATTGGAATTGACCAAAAAAAAAAGCTCAAGAGTTTTGAAAGTGGATAATAATAATTCGAGTACGCTGAACATAATGGCGTTTTCACTTTTTCTCTGTATCGTCTAATTATTTTGTATCGTCTAATTGTTTTGAAACTAATTTTTTTATTTTTCCTCCTTTTTTTATTTTTTATGTTGTATCAAAATGTTTTATTTATTTGTTCACAAATAATTGTCAACTCTTTTTGGAATTTCTTTAGCTAAAATATTGCCATTTGCGGCGAATAGAGGAACAAATTATATTAGCTACGAGACCAGGGGTTCCAAATCGCATTTTTTCTAAATCTCTAAAATTTTTGACGAATAAATTTTTTAGCTAATTAGCGATGGATATTAAGGTTTAGCAACGAGAAACTCAGCTGCACATTAGGATGGGTCGACGAAAAAAGTTTGAAAAGTCCACCCCCTATTTGAAAGCTTATGTGAAGAGTATCTCGAAAACAAAAAAAAAATTTTTTTGGACCACCCTAAAAACAGCCAAAATGATTTTTCATCACAACTTTGGTACTTGATGTCCGATTTTAATAAATGGTACCTTATTGTAAACGTCTCCAAGTTCTACCCTCCTTATGCATTTTTATTTTTCACCAAAACATGCCCTTAAAAAACCATTAAATTCTTGCCCAAGAAGTGTTCAATTAAATCCATAAACAAACAAGTTATAGCTAGTTAGATTTTTGATGCAATTCTAATTTACATTATATTCGATTTTTTTGTTGCAGCTCAAAACAAAAGACCAATATTTAGAATTAAAAGCGCCAGATGATCAATGAAAAACGTAACCGTCAATTCAGCATTGCAGGCATCGCTGCATCGTCGCATAGCATCGTATTACTCATTAGTAGGGCAAGGAATTTCATGCACTAAAAATCGAAAATATGCGCATATAATATGCACTTAAAGTTTAAAAATATGCTACTGAAACTGCAAAAAATGCACTAAAAACATATAAAATATGCAATTAAAAACAAAAAATATTTTGTTTTCAATATTGCACGTAATTTAACAAACAAACAAAAACTAAAACAATTCACTTTAAAATATAAAATAAATTTATAAAAAGTAACAAAAATATGAAATGAACATAAAAAGTTTAACTCAAATCGAATTCAAGCAAATATGTAAATAATCATGAGATCAATCTTAATTTATTGTTTTATTGGCGTAAACAATACAATTTTTTTGAAATGCAAAACTTTCCCGATCGGGTCTTAAAAAATGTTTATATGAAGAAAATGATCGCTCTACATCAACAGACGGACGTTATCAGCACAAAATTCATTTTTAGAATAGTTGTTTTCTTCATTAAATTCCAAATTTACATATCTGTAGCCTCATCTATGGAAACCCATAAGAAGTGGTTTTTGGGGCAAACCTAATTTCTTTTAATAAACGAATATATATGTATTTGGCCGATATAAGTTTTGAGCAGTGATATTGCGTAAGAAAGCAAAAATAGTACAATTATTACACAGGCCGACAAAATGTTTACCCATAAACCAGACTATACTTATCCAAAGGATAAGGAATTCGAATCTGACCTCAAAATTGCTCTATCTCTATCTATCTATCTATTTCGAGATATCCTAACCTAAAAGTGCAAAAACTACCGTTTTTGCTCATTTTTAAGGTTATGTAGCACGGCCGATCCTATTTCCTTTCAAAAATTATTGATAGCATCTTAAAGTACTAGTCTTCCTCTTCAAAATAACGTTGAGTTTGCTCAAATATCTTTTTTTCGCTGAGATATATATTATATAGAGCAATTTTGAGGCCAGATTCGAGTTCAGAGCGTCAAAATCAAAATGTATAGCCCGATTTCTGGGTAAGAGCGTTCGTCAAGTTTTGTCGGCCCATGTTATTATTTTAATTCAATTTCCTAAATAAATTAATTATTTCACTATTTGCGTTTACATTAAAATTAATAAAATCTACTTTTTTTCTAGTCGATTTAATTTTTGTGAATTAATTAATTATTTCCTATTTACATTAAAATTAATAAAATTAAATACTTTAATTAAAAAAAAAAATTTGCAAATAAAATAATTTTTAAATGCATTTATATGAAAAATCTGTTAATTTTCTGCAGTTAAGCATTTGTATGGAATTTATTTGGACGGACTGCTAAATACTACTTTAAATGCAAATAAAAAAAAAAATTAGTTTGTATAAGTTTGAAAATTTCCTATGACAATGCCGATTAATAATCATGCGATGCCACGATGCCGATTACTACTCGTAAATGCGTAGACGATTATGAGAGTATATGAAGGCATCGTTGTATTCGTCAAATGCGTATTTATACCTGTACTCGTACGATGCCGTACACACTCGTGCAGCTCTCTAGTACCTACCATATTTTACCTTAAAGAACAGGATATTTTTTATTTTTAATAAGTTACGCTAAAAATTGGTGGCATATATAAGAATCTTAGTAGCTATAACTTGTTTGTTTATGGATTTAATTTAACACTTCTTGGGCAGGAGTTTAATGGTTTTTTAAGTGCTTTAATTTGGTGAAAAATAAAAATGCATTTAAGGGGGTAGAACTTTGAGTAACAGACTTCACTAGTGAAATATGACTTCGGAGATGAATAGTGCTTTAAATTGTAAATCAATTAAATTCTTTTACAAGTTTTATAAATAATTCAGTGCATTCTTCCACTTTTATATTTTGACAATAAATTGTTATGCTTGAAGCGCGACAAAGTTGAAAAGTTCTTATTTTGCGCTTCACCTTCAGCGTCAGCGACAACTTCACATTGTGTTTGATTACAATGAAAGTGGATGCATTTTACTTTTGACATATTGTTACTGCACGCTTCAGCTTCACATTCTGTTCCTCACTTTAATCGACTCGACAATATTTGTAATAGATTGTAACGAGCGGAAAACGCTACTGTGATTGAAAAAAGAAAAAAGAAACAACTTTTTTGAAGTTTAATTTATTTTTAAAAATTAATTTTTCTAAATTTTGGAAAATATTATGCAAATGGCCATGTTTTTTCAGTGCTGCAGTAGAAAACTTGCAGCTGTTGCGCTGCAATATTCTGCAATAGAGATCATATTGTTTAATTCGCTTAACTCATTAACCACAAGGAATTTCGTGTTAGGGTTTTCGGGGTTTGTATCATTTCTTTTAAACCGTGGGGAAATTAGTCTAAGGTTAGGTTGGAGTGGCTGTCGAGAGACACACTTAGGCCTGAACGGCCCATTGTGATACCACATAGTTGGACCTACAGTTTAACGCCGATTCCGAACGGCGGTGTGGCAATTTTTTATCGGCTTGGTGGTTTTGCCATTACCAACCAATGTGTGTACTTGTACACTATCTTATAATTTTCATACACTTCATATTGATAGTGAATATAAGAAAGTAATGAAAATTAACCACCAGACGAAACGGGAATCGAACCCGAACCTCCCAGATGAAAGTCTAGTGCACTATCCACTAGGCTATCGAGGTCGTCAAATTAGTCTAAAAAAAAAAAAAAAAAAAAAAAAGCAATGAAAATGTTCCTCAATTATCTGGCAACAATTTTTCTGAAAAAAATAACCTAAACTGGTGAATTTTGCCCCGAAAGTGTAAAATTAAGAAATATTGAGCATAACATAACTACAATGACTCACAAAATTGATCAAGAACCATGCAGAGCCTTTAGATATTACTCAATTTCAAAAATTATTTTCTTTTGTGGTCATCTAGATTAGGGATGTGCACTTCAGTTGCCCTCTGTCGACGTCGTGTGTACGAAGGTGCTAGTGGTGGATACAAACAAATTTTCTGAGGGGATCATAAACATAAAAAATGTTCCATATATTTAGAATTTTTATATCAGATATTACTATTTTATGTATTTGAAAATTTTTCGGGGGAGGACGGGGGTGGGGGAAATTGCCCCATTTATCCCCTTGCAACTGCCACTGACTTACACAATTGTAAAGCAGAGTGAGAGTGACAATCAACAACATTGCATTTAGAGAAATAACACATTACACGATCAGGGCTGTAAAGTTACAGAAAATTTCAGCTTCTACCAATTTAAGCTCAAAATAAGCCACCTTATTCCTTTAGTCAAAATTTTTCTAAACAATTAACAAATATGTGTAAATATGATTATAAATGTTAGAAAAGAAATAGATTTCTACTTTGTGATTTTATTTACAATAAAATACATTTTATAACTAAAATAGGATATTTTTGTGAAAAAAACAATTTATTACGCCAAAAGGAAATTACATTTTTTTTATTTATTCATCTTCTTGTTGTTTGTATAAGTTTGTTTATTACTTATAAAAAAAGAATATAAATCTATCGCAACTTTTTCAAATCTACTACTTAAAATTTTGAAGTTACAGCCCTGGCTACTTTTGTAGTGCATAGCAGTAGGGATGCCAACTTGTGAGGAATTCCTCCAATTGTGGGGAATTGACTTCACTTTTAGTTAGTTCTCGGGAATTTGGGAGTGAGATCGTTTTCGTGGGCGACTGAAATTAAAATTTTTTGTCAATTTGTAGATATGAAAAGAATATATTTTTTGTCTAAAACCTTTTATTAATTTTTTATTTTCATTATTCTTTAATTTTGTTAAGTATATTTGGGTATATTACATACATATATGCACAAAAGTTGTGATCGTAAACCAAAATATTATTTCCTTTTTGTGTTTATAATTAATTGAATCTAAAATATAGAGTTGGCATCCCTGATCAGCACGCAGCAGTGTGTTTGCTGCTTCTCTTCTTTTCGATCTTTCAAAGTAACAACCAAGCAGGAAAATTACATATGCATTCAATAATGTAATTAAAGAGTTCCACAATACAAAGGGAAATGAAAAAATCTTTCTTTTCCTGGTAAAGTAATTTCTAGGTTTATGAAATCAATCCAAAAAGCATGAGTAAAGTATAGCTAAGTACGAAGTTTTCTTATGCATTCACGTTCACACTCTCTACAGGGACGAAATCAATAAATTCATACACATATACATACACAAAAGAAATCACATTTGTTGTCTCATTCTAGATACTCTTCCCCTTAGCACAGCGTTACCCCTCGTCTAGCTCGTATGGGTATAGCATCAGCTCATATGTGTTTTTTGCCCATATGTGTCGAAGTGCACATCTCTAATCTAGATGAATAAAAACTTTTCTACGTTGTTACTTTTCGATTTGACACCATTCTTATATATTTACATATTTGTTCCAAATATGTTCCTTTATGTGATCACTTTTGAGTCATTGTAAGTACAGGCGGATGCAAAGGGGAGATTCAGGGTTAAAACTTCAACTAACAGAGGGAATTTTTAAAATCACTCAGATTGTTATCATCAGCAGGCCTGACGAGAGGAGGGTGGGTCGGGTGGGATTCCCACCGGGTCCGGAGTTTTTGAAGGGGCCCGGATTTCAATCCAAATCCTAAAATCCAGAAAAACTTAAAAAAGAGTCGATGCGTCTGAAAATTGAATTACAAACCATGAAAATTATTTATCGGGTTAATCATCTATCAATCATGAAGACATTTTGCAGACTGGTCCGGGCCCTATATTCGAAAAATTTTTTTATGTAAAATAGCAAAAAAAACTTTTAACAACAAATTTGCTCATGCCGGATTTGTTTGAAAAGCTCCAGAATATCGGACTGAATTCCAGAGATTCCATAAATATATCTGGCGACCAGCGCGAGTCGTTGATAAAAATTAAAATAATAATTAAAGTTTATCACCACCGGGCCCGAATTTTCTCTCGACGGCCCTGTTCGTCATAAATTTTATTTTAATAGCTAGCTTTTTTAGAATTGTAACTTATGTAACTAGCGAATACTATTTTTTCATCATTCCTTTAATTTGAAATCAACTGTTTTTTCAACAGAAATATACTAAAATCTTGAAAATTAATCCAATGATTAAATGGAATGATTAAATTAATTTCTAAGTTACATTTAGCGATTTACAATTAGTCACTCGCATCTCCAGACATTTTCTAAGGCGGGTTTAAATTTTTTTGCCCCTTACAAATTTTTTTTTAACGGGTCCAACGGTCAAAATGTATAAAATTTCCTCCGGTTAGTGCCCTGCTATGCAGGCGGTCACGGTGACATCATGGGCACGAGTTGTTGTTGCTTCAATGTAAAACGAAAGTTTGAGAGCGAGAGAGGGAGAGTAAAATTTGACCACCAGGTCACCAAATGATTTGGCTTTTGATGCCGAATCAGGAGATCAAAACAGGTTTACGTTGTAAAATTAATTGTTCATTTTTATTTATTTTTTATTAAAACTTTATTAACTTATTTCACAAAGTGTTGTTAGTAGAGCTGTTCCGGAAACCCCAATCACTGAAGGCGTTGAAGTACCGCCGCCCGACTATGACGAGGTCTTAACAGCCATCGCTCGGCTGAAAAACAATAAGGCTGCGGGTGCAGATGGCCTGCCTGCTGAGTTGTTTAAGACTCACAAAACGCATGCAGGAGCTTTTATGCAGAATATGGTCGGATGAAAGCATGCCCAGTGATTGGAACATCAGCGTACTCTGCCCCATCCATAAGAAAGGTGATTCCACGATCCGCGCCAACTACCGTGGGAACATACAAGGTTCTATCGAGCGTACTATTTGAAAGACTGAAGCCCATCGTCAACAAACTGATTGGACCTTATCAGTGATGCTTCAGGCCTGGTAAATCCACAATCAACCAGATATTCACACTACGCCAATTCCTGGAAAAGACCCGAGAAAAACAAATCGACACACACTATCTATTCGTCGATTATAAAGCCGCTTTCGACAGCACGATTAGAGATCACCTATACGCCGCAATGTCTGGTTTTGGTATCCCTGCAAAGCTCATTCGTCTTTGAAAAATGACACTGACAGACACCACCAGCGCACTGAAAATTGGGACTAACCTCTCCGCGTCATTTGATACCAAAAGAGGTTTCAGACAAGGTGATTCTCTATCTTGCGACTTCTTTAACCTAATGCTGGAAAAAATAATTCGAACTTCGAACATCGACATCTCTGGCACTATCTTTTACAAGAGTGTCATGCTGCTAGCATATGCTGATGATATTGATATCATTGGCATCAACGCGCGAACAGTCAGTGCAGCATTCTCCAACCTGGAGAGGGAGTCTCGTCGAGTGGGTCTAGTGGTGAACGAAGACAAAACGAAATACTTTGTGTCAACAAACAAAGAGTCACGGCGTCGTGGACAAAATGTCACTGTTGACAATTACAAATTCGAAGTCGTCAAGGATTTCGTTTATCTTGGATCTAGCATCAACACCAACAATAATGTCAGCTTTGAGATCAAGCGAAGAATAACTCTTGCCAACAGGTGTTACTACGGGCTCAGTAGACAAGAGAAGTACGAAAAGAACGCTCTTCAAGTCACTCATCCTTCCCGTCCTAATGTATGGCGCTGAGACGTGGACATTAACCACCAACGATGAGAGGCTGTTGGGAGCGTTCGAGCGGCCAAGACCGATCATCGGTTGTAGAGCCAACTAAGTAAGTAAGTAAGTTGATAGTAGAGACCAAATAGTACTGTTTTAATAACTATGAATTCCTAATAAAATAGTAGCAAAAAAGTACTAAAACTATACAAAAACGTACTAGTGACCGACGATCAAATGACCGTCTGCATAACATACTTTGGGCAGTTGAAAAATCAAAGAGAGAGCGTAAAAAGTGACGTGACCGTCGATCATTTGCCCGTCTGCATAACATCGCCGTTAGGGGCGAATTTAACCCTGAATCCCGCAAAAAAGTTGTTATAGATCTCGGGGCAAAATTTATCAGTTTAGGTTAATTTATACTCAGCAAAATTGTAGCCAGATAAAAGAGGAACATTTTCAATGTTTTCACTTAAACGAATTTTATCACGGTTTAATAGAAATGATACAAACCCTGCAGTGTCATGCGTTTAGTCTCAAGTTCCTCACCCTGTATTAACTTTTTGCTGCTACAATGCTCTGCAGTATTGTAGCCCTATTTTACAGAAACAGCATTGCAGAAAGCGCCAACTCGAAATTTCTTGTGGTTGATGAGTTAAGTGAATTAAACTATATGACCTCTATTGCAGATTTGACCTAAAGTAGCGCCGTGGGAATAGTAGGCCTAGTGCTATTGGAAACCGTTGAGAGATTTGGATTCATAAAAATCAGCCTTCATTTTGTCGCATAGTGATATTATCCGATTTAGAAAATCCTTTTAGCGTTATGTTAGTATTTGAAAATGCTAATAACAAAGCTGTGGAAATTGAAGACTTGCTGCCGAAAAGCTATCGTTTCCGAATCAAACGACGACAAGATCATCGTAATTTAAAATAACAAAACTGCTGACGCAAAGATTTCTTTTGAAGCATTTCGGAAAGAACAAGAAGAATATTGTAGACCAGGGCAGTGGAAAAAAGTGAACGAACTGCTGATGCAAAAATCTCATGAGAGGTTTTTCGAAGCACTCCGAAAGCTTTTTTCTAATGACATGCATTGCTGAAGACGTAATGGTGTGTCATACGGAGAGAAAGCGCCTACAGCTGACTTGTCAACACTCTGAAATCCCTTTTGGAGTACTTTTTTCCCCCGTTGGGTGGTTTCTAACTTTTTACGTTCCAAAAAGCTTAAGAGTGAATTGCGACCTCTTTGTAATCTTTACTCTTTGATGCGAGCTACTAGCAACGAAATTTGAGAGGCAGTGAATTTTCACACTTGCCGCTAGTAAAAGAGAAAAACAGTGTTGCCGTCTATGTGTTTTTTCTTCTTAATTTATATTGACATTTTAGTAAGCAATTATCTTTCGTTAAATGAAATTATTTTTATTTCTATTACAAAAAGATGTAATAGAATATCAGTACATTGTGTTGTACGTGATGATAATTTAAAATAAAGTTTCATAAATATTTATGATTAAATTTTTGAACACCATTTTTTTGCCAAAATGTTGTCGAAGCATTTTGATATATGGCAACACTGAATAATTTCTAATTGTTTGTAGTTCACGGACAACTGCTATTGTAGCGAGAACCTTTGTTTTCGATGGCATTTTTTAAATGCCACTCACGCAATTTGTAGCTAGTTTTCGCGATTTTCGGAGATAATATGTATTCTCAATTTGCATGGGTTGCTTGGATTGATGCCACCAGCAGCACTGCATCAAAGAAAAGCGCTATCAATGTCTAATTTGCTTTAGAGGGACGGCTGAATGTTCAAGGATCTGCTTACGTTTTTTCGTGGTGCCATTAAATTTCTGGGTAATATGCTCTTGTTTATGAATGGTTATTATTACTGGTGAATAGTCCGACGACAAGTCATAACAAGATTCGATTTCTACCAGTTGTCGATTTATATTCTTGCGTATTGCAAAGTCTAGTAGCTCGGGACTTTATTTCAGGTTTGCCGAACAGTACGTGGGTTGATGGATGAACTGAAATGAAAGGTTGGCAATATGAAATTTAAATTCAAGGACCGGGTCGTCAAAGCTGAGCATAGCTGACTACCTTTTGGATTTATTTTTCTTAGTCCCCAGTATGTATGAAATAAATTTTATTCTTTTTAGGGGAAATCTGAGTGGTTTTGTGAATTATTTAAGGTAAATTGCTTAATTAATTAAAAAACAAGCTAATTTTATTTTTCCTACTCCAAAAGATGGCATTTAATTATTTGAGGTACAACATAATCACAAGACAAAATGACAACGTTGTGGTAGATCGGGCAAATTTACGTCTTGTTGATGACCCTTTCCATTTGGATAATGAAGAGTTTAAAAAGTTATACCGCATTACTATCGGAGTTGTATAAACTGTCATTAGCGAAATCAGAGAGGATATTGAATTACTGCATTATTTGCGGGAAAGCAAGTAAAAATTTGTAGAAAACTAGCTGACATGGCAAATTTTATTGTGCCCAATTTATATAATATGTTTTTAATCCGAATCCTCCCAGAATAAAGCGTATTAAAAAGCCCGAAATAAAGTAAATTCAACTTTTGGCTGTGATCTATAAATTTTTTTCTTAGATAAGGCAGGTGTCCATATGGACACGTTAGGAGAATTCGAGTTAATGAAAAAAAAGTATATAGAACGGTAGTGGTAGTTTCTTTCAATATCTCTATTCAGTGAAGATATTTGGAATCAAATCTGTAATTCTGGGTTATGATTTCAAATATTAGTAGCTTATATAGGATATTGAAAGATTAAGAACTATCACTAAGATCACTGATGAGGAATTGAGGCGGATTCCGAAACGGCCGTCTGATTTGCCCGTCCCTATATACATTGTTGTTGTGATGACTACATTTGTTCATTAACCTGTTTATATATAACTTCAAATAACGGAATTGACATGAGCTTAAGTCATGACTTTGAAAATTAACCTTTTCATAGTATCCAAAAAACCATCATGTAAAAAAAAGATGTTTTTGCTTGTAATTAATATATATTCTAAATTTATGTCGAAACATCCATAGGATAACAGCCAATCAACAAGATGATCCGGGAGTATGTTCGTTTCCTCATGACTGCAACAGAGCGACATAAATCCCCATGGATATACATAACTCAATTAATGTACAGATGGTAACCATTTGGAATCTTTTGATATTTTTAATCTTAATTTTAGATATGACCCTACGTTAAAAATTTAAACTTAATAAATAAAAAAAACAATAATAGAAATGTCATTTGCCAACGTTGCCACTTTTTCACTTTTTTTTGCGATAATTGTAGCTAAGAATTTTTAGCGAAAATTGTCACTAACACAGAGTTACAGAATCAGTACATAGTTAGGGCAAGCAATAAAATCGCTAATTGCGATAGCGATTGTCGGTGGCTAAGAAAGTTACAGAATAGCACCACAGGAATCATAAAGTTATACAAGTGAAACATTTTTATGGAGTTATATGGAACTTGGTTGGTAGTTTCCAATTAATTCTGTACTATACTATGTATACTGCTTTGGATACGAAATATCGATTAGTTTAGGTATTAATCACTATTAAATTGTTTGTTGTTCAAGACTTGAGGAAGGGGGATGATGAAAAAGCAAATATTGCACACTGACTGCAAAAGGGGCACAACTCAAAATTTAACATTTGTAAGGAAAAGATTAGAAAATGTTTTGTTTACTTAAGGATACATTTAAAAATGTTTTGCTTGCTTCTGGAAGCATATAAATACTTATGTTTTGTAGAATAATATTAGAGTTTAGAGTTGTGGGTGGGCTGGACTTAATTAAAACTCTCAGTAACGAGGACCATTATGCTATACCCAAGGATAGAACCAGTAGAAGAGAGTAGAGAGACAGGAAAGTTATGTGGGGGTAAATGGGAAGAAGAAAGGTCTAGGGTCTCTCAATCTCGGAAAGAGGAAGAGTATACCCAGAGAAATCCTTACCTCGTTTGAAGAAAAACGGCTATCAAATTGAGGAAAAATGGGAATGATTTGGCGCCATAGAAACGGTTTCCTCATTTAGATATACAACATTTCTTTGAATTGAGGAAATATTTTTTCTTTATTTTAGAAAAAATTTTCTTTGAAAGAAAGAAGTTTTCTATAAATTAAAGAAATATGTCTTCAATTTGTACAATTTTGTTTTAATTAAAAGGCATAGAAATCATTTTTTTTTTTACTTGTATTCATTTATTATTTTATTTTTAATAAGTATTAAGGTTTACATTCATACGTATTTTAACATACACTACAGGCGTCGTCGCCTTGAAATGATCAAAAGATCCTTATAGCCATCAAAAAATTATAAATTTAAGTTTATTGAAATTTATATCTTTTCAATATATTTTTTTTTTCACAATATATATATATTTTTTCACAAATTATATCAACAGCCACAAACACAACCGCTTCGCTTAAAATGGAGACGCCGACTAAAAAATTTAAAAGAAAAACAAAGCGAACACGATTGTCTGCTAAGGCCAAAAGAGTAAAGCTAGTTTTTTGTGTATACCAAAATTTCTCCATACAACTTTTTTCGTATATTCGTCTCTTTCTTACATTTTCTATGCAACTAAATTTGTAACAATGAAGAAATAACTTACTTCAAATTTTTCTTCATTTTGGGGAAAATTTACTTAAACGAGAGAAATTTTCGTGGATTCAAATTGAGGAAACTTTTTCTTTGTTTTAGAGATGGGTATTTTTCTGGGTGTAGCAAATTTACTTCAATTTATGGAAAATTATTCCTCAAAAGGAATTAATATATAATAATAATAATATATAATAAAAAAAAAAAATTGATTAATAATTTCCTGAGGAAAATTTTACCTAAGTTATATACTATTTCTCACATTGAAATAAAATATTATTCATTTGCAATTTCTACAAATTGAAGACATATTTCTTGAATTTATGGAAAACTTCCTTCTTTCAAAGAAATTTTTCTCTAAAATAAAGAAAAAATATTTCTTCAATTCAAAGAAATTTTGTATATCTAAATGGGGAAACCATTTCTATGACGCCAAATCATTCTCATTTTTCCTCAATTTGATAGCCGTTTTTCTTCAAACGAGGTAAGTATTTCTCTGGGTGTAGGATAGCGAAAACCTCCGTTAGGAAGACTGACGCCGTCTGTCCAGTGGAAAAAGAGTACTTGGTCTCATCTTCCAAGTACTAACCGGATCCAGTACCGTTTGAGGTTTGGGATCCGTCGGTATAGAAGACATGACGAAGACCCCGGAGTACGACCTCTGGACTTAACCATTGATCACGTTTCGGGAACCGCTTCTTTCGAAGCGGATGCAAGGCACATGATTGTCCACGGGCATCAACAACAGTGGGCACTGTACTGACAAATGTAAAATAATATACCAGTGTATTAAATAAACATCTATAAGTAAAAACATTTTTTTTTATCGTTTTCTGAAAAATTTTAAAAATTTTGAGTTGTGCCCCTTTTGTAGTTAGTGTGCGACATGTTCATTCATATTTCTCATTTATAGCTTCTAATTATAAGCTTAATTACAAACAAATATTTGACAAGTATATATTTTCTAGAACATATAATTAAATTAACATATCAAATCGACGCCACAATGCAAGTATTTGATTTTCAGCCAAAATATTTACGAATAGTTTAATTCAATTTTTTATATGAATTATTTCAAAACACGCACTAACACAAAGAAATATTATAAAAAATGCGGTTAATACCAAAAACTCACTATGTAAATTCACCAAACAGCAGCGTGCATCCACTAACACAGCAATTTAATATTTATTCACCAAATGGATCCTCCAGATTTTCAAAAGATACACGCAAAAGTTCACGCCTTTCGCAGTTACGCCAGTTGACTCACTATAAGAGCATACAAAACTGGTTGACAGCCAATTTAAGTAATTATTGTAATACGACATCGCTGCATGGCTTCAATTACATCACCCTAAAAGGGGCGACTAGATCTGAACGTATCTTTTGGATAACGATAGTTATTATATCGATAATTGTATCAATTGTTTTGGTGATGGTTTCATGGTTTTCGAGTCGTGAAACTCCAACCGTTACGGTGATTGAGAGTTCTCATTTTGCCACTTGGAACATACCATTTCCCGCGGTGACTATTTGTAATTTTAACAAAATTTCGAAATCGAAAGCGATGCAGCTAGCGAAAACTATGTAAGTTCGGTGGAGAGATCTTGCAGGGGCAAACACAGGAGAGTTTTTGGGATTCAACGAATTTAAGTTTTTAAGCAAATTGAGGAAATCCTATTTTGATTAAAAATGAAGTAGCTCCAGAGATCAAATTTTCTGATAAAGCCCCCGAAATATATTTTCTGTGTTTGCCTCATGGGTCCATGGCGAAATTATAACAGGTGATAGCAGCGACAGCTCTGTTTTCTTCTTCTCTAATTTTTTTTATATGAAGATAATCTTACCTGACATAATCTTTGTTTTTTTTTTTGTTTTCCATGCATTTATTCTTGTTTTTGACAATTACGATTTTTAGCAACAACAAAGTATCGTTATTGTTACGTTAAAATGTTATGTTAAAACCACCTTGAATGGGTCTTTCACAATGAGAAAAATTAAATTTTTTTTTGTTTCCGTTCCAGTAAGCACCCCGAAAATGTAACTGAAGAAGAACTACACAAACTTTTTCGCATTACCATGTACTATAGTTTCGCTTTAAATCATACCAATGAGGACTCTGCACTTTTCGGTCATATACTACAGCAAAATAATCTTACACTAAATCAATTATCAGAACGTTTGACCCCAGATTGCATGGAAATGATAGCGAAATGTTTATGGAAAGGAACAACATCACGGTGTGATAGTCTCTTTCAACGTATACTAACAACGGAAGGTGTTTGCTGTTCCTTCAATTATTTCGGCCGAGCTGCAAATAATTTCCCTGAGTAAATAGCTAAATTTTCTTCAATAATTATGTGTAGAAAAATCACTAATTTTTTATTATCGTATAGGAAAATTGCATTTCAAGTACCCAAACGCCCATATCGAGTTACAGGCTGTGGTTATGCCACTGGCATCACTGTACTACTTAATCCTCTTGCTACTGATTATTTTGGCACGTATTTTAGCAGTTATGGCTTTCGTTTGCTCATACACGATTCATATAATTTCCCAGATGAAAACGCCGAAACCAAAGTAATAACATCGACTCGTGAAAGTTTTGTGCGCATAAATCCCGAGTCGACCTATGCTACAAATGATATTAGAAGAATGGAAGTCAATATGAGAGGTTGTTTGTTTGCCGATGAACGTCGTTTGACTGTAATGCAGCGTTATACATTTATCAATTGTATGGTCGAGTGTAGGGTAAAATTACTATATGAGCGCTGTGGCTGTGTGCCGATTAATTTACCTAATAATGGTAGTTATCCTATATGTGAAGTAAAGGAAATCGAATGTATTATGAAAAATAGAGGTGAGGGGAAAGAGGAAATGTTTAAATTAATCGGAGAATATACATACGTACGTACATTTAATAGTTTTTCTTTGATTCACAGGTATTTTTACACGAGCCATTACCGTTTATAATAGAACATTGTCCATTGTGAAAGATACAAAAACATTTCCATGTAATTGTATACCAGATTGTGAATTTAATAGTTATCCATCGGAAATTACAATGGGACGTCTGAATGTAAAGTTGGCATTCAATAAAGCGGGAGTTTTGTAAGTTTTAAGAATTTAAAATATACTTTTTCCATAACATGAGATCCTCACATTCGACACCGACAGCCTCATACATCTTTATAATGAAAAAACTGGAAAATATACACATTTGATTTATATATATCGCTGCCTTAATTTGCTAAGGCCCCAACATAAAATTTTTCAATATCGAGTTTTTGATAGATTATGATAAAGCGTGTAAATTGAAAATTCTCGAAGCAGTACTCTAAATAACAAAATGTTTTTTGCTTCTCCTGTTTGACGGTCAACACCATATGAGAAGAATTAAGAAGGTAGATGCATTTTGACAAGTAACAGGAACTTTGACAATTGGGGAAACATGTTTTGATACTATTCTTTTTTTCTGTCGTCTATTAAACAGTACTGCAGGTGCATAGAGAGCATAACTCGCTACTTCTATCGTATATATTAACTCAACACTTTCAAGTTACTTGATAATATATGTTTATAAGGAAAACTAATTTATGTAACATTTTTTATTATAAATAATACAAATAAAACTTATTATTTATTACTAGTTATGACCACTACTAAATTTCACTTTTGTGCCCATTTCACAAAATGCATCTCTAAAATGTTCCTCTTACTTGTCAAAAACTCAAAATGGCTACTTTTTAAAAAAATGCATCTACCTTCTAAACTTCTACAATGGTTTACACTTAAAATCTCATGAGTGCCTACTGATGATTCGATACAAGTAAATAAGAATAAATACTCGATACTTTTCATTCGATTCAAGTACTTTTTTACTTGATGCCATTCCATAAGTATTTTACATACTCGATACTTTCGGAAAACATCTATACATATAAAACAGAGGCTGTTTAATGTTTAGTCCTAATAGGTTTCTATATTTCGCAACGGATTGTCATGAAATTTCGTATGTAATTGCTTTGGACATTTGTCGAGTTAAGTTGATATTTATTTTAAGTTAATTTCAAATAGTTTCTTTAATATAGATCGATATTTGAACCAAAGTCAATTTTTTCAAAAAATTTAGCTTCTTAATGCAAAATGCTGCTTAAACTATAAGAGGTACATAAAAATTATGTATACATAGAAAGATTATAGATCTTATCGTTTGCTAAAATAAAGTCAGTGGTGGCATACATCTAAAGTTAATAGTTTACCTGTAAAATGCATTTTTATATTAAAAATTTGTTCCCTTTACATTTGTTATTGTAAATATTTATGTTTTTCTTAGAACTAATAACATTGATTTTGATTTTATTTCTTTTCATTTCTCCTCTATCTCGCTCCCACACAAACACAAAACAATAGAATGCGAGCTTTTGTTTTATATGATTCTTCATTTGAATGAATGTAACTATATATTACTAATTTAATCATGAATTTACATGGTGGTGTGTGGATGAGAGTGTTAAAGTGAAAGGTAAAGAAAGTAAAGGGAATTAGTGAGGATGTATTGAGTTCGAATCCCACTAATAGCAAATCATTTGTTTTTTTCTTATTTTCTTTTTTGGCTTTTTTTTTTTGTTTTTCATCGATGTAAAAAAAGTAAATATACAACAAAAATACATACAAAGACAATATATACAATATGCAAATACTATACTTTCATCACATAAATATAAAAATATAGTATGCTATCAATTTGGTCATGGAAAAATTGTTTATTTACAAATATTTATATATATCTTCTATATATATAAAATAGAGCGCTGTTAAATGTTTAGTCCTAATAGGTTTCTATATTTCGCAATGCTTAAACTGAAAGAGATATATTAAAATTATGTATGGTAAGATTATAGATCTTATCGTTTGCTACAATAAAATCAGTTTTGGCACATATCTAAAGTTAATAGTTCACCTGTATAATGCATTTTTATATTAAAAATTCGTTGCCCTTACATTTGTTATTGTAAATATATTTTTTTTTCCTAGAATCAAACCCAAACTTTTTTTTTATTTCGCTCCCTGCGATTTCCACTACACAAACCCGAAAAGAATGCGTGAGAGCTTTCTGTTTTAAATTCTTTTTCATTTGCATGAATCTACTATAACTACATATTACTAATTTGATCGGGGCACTTCATAGTGTTGTGTAGATGAGTTGGTTAGGAGGTAGGGTAAAGTAGTGGATGCTGGAAATAGTTTTTTGAATAGTGAGTTCAAATTTCACTTGAAGCGGATCAATATTTTTTTTTTTTTTGTGTAAAAAAATAAATACACAAGAAATAAAGAAAAAGGTAAAAAGGTAAAATATAAAACATGCAAACAGATATAATACATCATCAAATACATATTACTAATGTGATCGCGTTATTTTATAAATGTGTTTGGGTGAGTGAGTTAAAAAGAAGTGTAAAGTGGTGGTTGTGCAAAGGAATTCTGAGTTTTTTTGGTGTCGCGAGTTCGAATTCAACTACAGGTGGACCAAGTTATTCTTTTTTATACAAATAATTATTTTGTTTTCATACTATTATTCATGGAAATATGCCCATCAATAACTCAGATAATTTTCGGGTATATCTCCACAACCAGAAATTTAGTATAAGGATATTAATTGGCAATATAATGCCACAGGAAAAAGGTCTGTGAAATTTAAAAAAGGGGGCATTACATCTCCTATATAATCTAAGTTTTAGCTATGGAATATTCAGTATTCATTTGTGGCACGTCTCTAAAAAACGTTATTTTGGCATTCCATGAAAAAATATGGAGTGGCCTTTTCCGTTCAACTCTAATGCTTCTAAATATATTTCCAGAACCAGAACCCACGTTGGTTGACAAAACCACACCACAAAAAAAAATGTGGTTAGGATTGAAAAAGACGGCGAGGAACTTTCCATATAGCCTGAATTTTGATTATTGTATATCTTAGAAACTATTTGTAGTGCAGTACTAAGATTTGGAATGATAATATGTTTTGCCAATAGAATTTGGTGGGTAAAGTATGGGCAGACTTGGGTTAGTGACTGTTCCACCTGGGTTTTATAAGGTATATTTCCTAAATTATTTGTGGTTAGAGAGCTTTGATTGCCAATGGAAAAGGGTAGAAATAAAATGAATGGAATAAATAAAATATGCGTGACACCTCCAATGCAAAGAAAATGTTTGAAACTGTATACCTGAGAAATCATTGCAAAGAACACACTGACAGTTTGTGTGTGATGGTTAGTAGTAGTTGTTGGGCAGAATGTGGAAGTTTTTTGGCATACAAAGGAAATGCTTCAAAAGGTATATATCTCTGCGTTATTTTGCTAAGGCCCTAACATCAATTTTTCAGTATAGAGTTTTCGATGGATTATGATAAAAAATGTGCCCTGTTCCTAAAATTTTAGAAACCTACACTGAAAACTTGCAATCTTTTCTTTTTGTTTAAATTATAAATTCTCGAAATTCTCCTGTAAAATTTGAAAAATATGTGTTAGGGCTTTAGCAAATTAAGGCAGCGATAAGGGGAACCATAGTAAGACAAGCAATACAAATTGATTTGTAAAGGATGTATGTTGATAGTTATTAGAGAGCCTTAGTAAGAGAGATGGTGAAGGTTTGTATGTTAAGATGGGATGTTGATAGCAATAACTGAGAAGAATGTTGACACCAATAAACACGTGGAAGTGGAACTACTCATGTAAATGATATGATTAGTGTAATGATTCGATTTTGATCGGAGACTGGCACGCTCATATAGATAAATCTCTTGCAAAAGTTTTAGTTGTTGTAATTTTTACATTACCCCTACTTTGCCAGGTCCAGACAACGAAGCTAGTTTATTTATAAAACCGAAATATTGCTATGCAATTAGGTGATTCACAAGGTGTCGTAATGTTGTAAAGTTTCACAATAGTTTAAAAATTTTGTTTTGGCTCTCATTCAAAAATGCTTTAAAACAATACAACTTTGCATTCTATGTTTATAGCTTGTTATAACTCATCGGCATTTTTTTGTCTACTTCCATTTTTTTTTCTTTTGTTTGCGGTATAATTATATAATTTTTATTTGGAAAAATACAAAATCTATTAAAAATGGAATCGTTTGAAAATACTGAAATAAGTTTTCTTCGCGCATAAAAACAAATATTTGATTAGATTTTCCTAAAACATTCTGCTGCCAATCGACTGATTTTGATATTCCTAAGTGAAGACTTCAGCGTTTGCTCAATGAAAATGACGTCACCTATCGGTTGTACTGCCTGTCAGAAAATAGAGAAAAAGCCAATCAAGTCTCGCAACAGAATTTACCAAAAAATAAGATCAGAAATAATTTCGTTTAAATTAAAATCAGAGATTTAATGGAAATAGATATATATATACGGGACAATGTTCTTACCAGCGCACAGTGGGCTAAATGAGGTCTAGATACCTCATTCAGCCCACTGTCACGAAATCAATTAATTTGGCTGAATTAATTATAGGTTTTTATTAACAACATATTATATTTGTTAAAAACTGTTGTTTGGTTACAAAGTTCATTAAAATCAAACGATAATTAAAGTTAAAATCCAATTAAGATTCCCCAAATGAATTAAAATGAAAAGTAGAATTTTCAACACCAGGAAAAAAATTAATTGTAAAACATTTTACATATATTTATCATTCAAATGATAATAGTACCTACAGAAATATTTCAATCACTTTCCGAGGCAAGATTGCCATCATCAAGTGGTTCTTCTGCAATTGGTGGATCAGACAGTAAATTTAGAATATCTTCGTCAAAATGCTCATTTTTTTGGTCTTGAATAAAATTTTTTGAAATTGATGTAATAAATGGATCCGATGACACTAATAATAAATTAAAAAGATATCGTATGGTTTTTTCACGCGATATTTTGCTTGTATGAAACTCCCTGAAGTTTCTGAAATCTTTATTTCGAGCTTCCAGGGCTTCTTCAGACATCATTCCTATAGGAAGTGAAACACTTTTTATTATGTCCGCTCCATGTATTAAAATCTTGTGCATGCTAGAAGGCATATAAAATCACGGATACAGCTCTAAAAAAAGCTTTGCTGTATCCAAAGCATATTCTCGAAACTCTTTGCTTTCCTTTGCAAATAAAAGCTTTATAGGTCTGCAATGCCGAGTAGATGAGAGGCGTGGATTCACTCAAACAACGGATTCGGCTCTAACTATTTGTAAAGGAACAATGCAAATAGCAAAGAGAAATTCATCAGTGGATGTGTCCTTACTGATATTAAAGTTTTGTCTATAAGCAGAGTGACCACCACTTCCATCGCAATCCCATTTATACTCTAAAGTGAAATCTGTTGACTCCATTAGTTGTAGATCTATAAATTCAAACAGCCTCTTCCATTGCATTTTTTCCATTTTTCGTTCAGTTTACTAATAAAGTTGAACAAAATTTGCTTTATCTTACTTCTCTTATCTTCATTTCCATTACTACAGAGACCTAATTTAGTAAGCACGTAATTTAAAATTACAGAGGTTTTTTTGTTGGATCTCTCTCATTACGCCAAACATTGAACAATTCACGTTTTGGAATCTACATTTTTCCTAAAAACAGCAAAGCAAATGATTAGGCAAATAGTGGCAGCTAATTTTTTCGCAAATTATTTAGACATATCTCATATTTACTAACAATTAACAAATAAGGCCGGTAGTTGGAGAATTTAATTGTTAAAAGTCAACCTAAACTTACTGAAAAACGAAATATTTCACACAAAAACTGGTTTAAAACATTGATTTATTAGCCAAAAATAAGTTAACAAACACATCTAAATTTTATAAAAAAGATAACTACATACCTGAAACTTTAAGATACACTCAAAAAATTTTTGCGATTCCGTTTATATTTTTGCAACACGAATTTTAAAAATTCACAAAAAATCAGTACAATTTTCTTTACTTGATTGTAAAATAGTTTAGTGACTTTGACAGTTAAAAAAACAGAAAAAATCAAAGAAAAATGACAAAAATGGTACCGTTACATACAATGGGCATTTTCCTGATATTTTCCATCAAAATTTATTCATATTGATGCAACTGATTTTTTGACTTTCGCGACACTAGATGAATCAGTCAGACCACTGTGCAGCGCTGTGAATTATCAAGAATGATCAAAAATTTTAATATTATAGTTTACATTTTACGACATATTGCCATAAAAGCCACCAAATCCTCAATTTCTACGTTTTTCTCTGGATGTTTCCATTTAAAACGTTTATGCAATTCTTGAAGGTACTCTGCCTTCCATCGACGGCAAAATTGATGGTGAATCGCTTTAATTTTTTGCAATCTATTAATGATGGTAATAGGTTTATTCTTTGAATCTGATTCAACATTTGATAAAATAGGACCGTCAGTCAAAAAATGGCCTGGGGTCAAAGGGGTTAAGCTCTCTACACACTCGGTCATAGGACTTATCGGTCTTGAGTTGAGACATGCTTCAATACGTGCTAGTAGTGTCGAAAACTCTTCAAAAGTGTATTTCATACCGCTTTCTACCTTTCTAGAATTACATTTGAAACTCTTTACCCCCGCTTCCCACAAACCTCCCATATGAGGAGCTTTTGCGGGGATAAAATGCCATCTCACGTTATGATGAATCTGGTGTGCAAAAACAGAATCCCGAACTGAATTGACGAATTCACGAAATTCATTTTTCAGTGTTTTCAATGCGCCAACAAAGTTTGTACCATTGTCAGAATATATATCCGAAGGACACCCTCTTCTGGAAATAAACCGAGAAAAGGAGCTAGAAAAGCAGCTGTTGATAAGTCACTAGTGGCTTCCAAATGAATAGCTTTAGTAGCAAAACATACAAAAACACGTAACCTTTGGTGATCCAACATGCTCGACCAGTGTAATTTTTTATCTCAAAAGGACCTGCAAAATCTATACCGGTGGGGCAAAAAGACCTGGTGAGCGTAGTACGAGGAGAGGGTAGTGCAGCCATAATTTGTGTACGCTCTCTTTTACAATGTATTACATAGACCTTACCATTGTGAATCGTTGTTTTTATCAGGTTTTGCCTTTGAAATCCAATATTGCATTCTAAGTAGGCGCAATACTAACTGATTACCTCCGTGCAAAAAAATCTGGTGAACAAAAGAGACCAACAATCTCTACAGCTGACAATTGTATGGTAAAATTATAGGATATCTTTCGTCATACCACAGAGATGGAGCAAAAACTAATCGACCATTACCTCTTATGATATAGTTAGGGTCTAATGAACTAAGTTCACAATAGTGCTTTTATTGGGGATAAGTTTCTTTTCTTCCAGCGCACGATATTCTGAGCAAAAATGTACCTTTTGGGCCAAAAGAATTAAACGATTTTTCACAGAATCAATTTTGTTGTTACTTAAAGACACTGAATCGTATATTATCTCATTTTTATGCATCGGATGAGTGCGGTGGTAATATCGAAACACGTTGGAGATAACACGAAGAGCTCGAGAAAATAATGAGAACCGTTTTAAAATGTCGTCATAATTGTGGAAGAAACTAAAATGAGACCTAATCGTTTTACCCTCTAACGCTGTTTCATACTCAGATGGACTCGACATGTTCGGCCATTGAGATCTAGGTTCACGTAACCACCACGGGCCATACCACCAAATATTACAATCCTTAAGCTCCTCAGGTGTTGAGCAGCGACTTCCGACATCAGTCACTACAGTCTACATGATAACAATTGTCGATCCGGACCTTATCCGCCATTCTGGTAACTCTATTCGCAACAAAAGTGCTCCATGCAAAAGGAGGCTTTCCACACATTCTTCATATGCGGACTTTATTCTAAGCCATAATGATTTTAATTCGTCGCGTTGCTCTTCAAGAGAGAATACTGTGTGATCAGTCATCTCTTGACTAAAGCCAGCTTCGAATTCTAATAGTAAATCTGCTAGCCTAAGATATGTAGCCAATGCTGTCATATTGAATTAACTTCCCCAAAATATTCCACAACCGAAATTAAAATACAAAATTTTCAATAGCAATGGGGATAACAAAGTGAAGAAAATGCATTTAAGGTTGTCAGCTAGTTCGTTCAAAAAAAAATCGTCGAGCACGTACCTAAGAAGCATCACGGATGGTCTGTAGAGTATGAAGTGATGTGCTTTTTGTATTGGATGGCGTGTGGATGGGTTTACGTCGCTACATTGCCCGAAGCATTATTCAAAAGTTACTGGATGAAGTTCTTGCGATCCGTCAGTTAATAAACCATGGCACATTGGAAGACCAAAGAGTTGCTGCAAAATTCTGCCAAAAATCTAAGTCTAGCGCTTTTAAAAATTTTGTTGGCGTTATTGATGGAACGCATATTAGGATAAAATGCCCCATAAACAAATATGACGAATACATCAATCACAAAAAATTTTATTCTATTCAGGCACAAACAGTTGTGGATAGTGAATACAAATTTATTGATGTGTTCATTAGCTGTCCTGGCTCTGTGCATGACACACGAGTATTTGTGAATAGATCTTTGTACGCCACCTCGCCGTCAAAGAACCCTTGACGGCCAATCAGGCTAAACTCAACACTGTACATAACAAAGGACGAATAATTGTAGTACCATTTTAAAGCTAAAAATTCAACTAAGAAGAAACCATAATAATTGTTGCTCAAAAGTATTTTTTCTCTCGGTGTAGCATCTCAGAGTGGCTGGTTTTTATACTGCAATATTCAAATCTGATATAAATTTTTTTTAGTGCTTCAAAAGAAAATTTGTCAAAAATACATTTTTGACTAAAAGTGAGTAAAGTAAATTTATTCTCATTTTAAAATGGTTAGATAAAAAAGCTGTATTAGTAATTTTTCCTAAATTTTAAAACATAACATTTTGGGAGTAGACAAAGTTAAAATATTTTTTTATGAAAAAATTCTTAAATTCGCCATTTTTTGTAGACCCGGAAAAATTACTTCCTGAAAGTTCCTAAAGTTTTTATAATTTGTTAAAATTAATCTTATATTATTTGGAAATAATAATAACTTTTCCGATTTTTTCCGATTCTTGGAAAAAATGCATTTTAAAAAATCGTCTAAAACGTAGTTTTTCATGTTTTAATACTAACACATGTCTGCTGGCATTTCGTTTTTTTCTTTTGCAAAATTTGGATTTATCCTATTTATTTAAGTGGTACTAAGTACTCATTACTATTTTGTTCTATTGAAATCGATTGGTACATACTAGAAAAATTGGAGGAGAAGATACTAATATAGATCTTATACGGCATCTACTTTTGTCGTCGGATCCTATTCTTTTGTCTAAGAAAAAGGATTTGATTGATAAACATGTAAGTTATTACCTTGGTCAATCAGATAACGCAGAAGTAGAAGTTAAGGGGTTATTCCATTTTAAAATTGAAAAAAATTAACTTTTCAAAGAATTTTTTAAGAATATATATATATATATATATATTATTACAAAATCCCTTTCCTTTGGTATCAGTACTGTTTTATTGGTACCAAATAGTTGCAACAATGTATTATTTTTCTTCTTTCCCTTTCATCAATACGAAACAGATAAGACGAACAAACAAGATGGGCAATGCAAGTGCAACAGAGATAGAGATGTATGTACAAATACCAAACTAAAATACAAAATACGAAAAATAAATGTATTCTTTTACTATGAGAATTCCATACAAATTGAGTAGGTACATTTTGTTTTTCGTATTTTTGGTACCCGTTTTGTTTTCGTATTGGTACATTTTTCTTTGTTTCTGTGTTACGCTTTCTTTATTTACGAATTCATATAGAGCAAAGCAGCATAGATCCCTGCTGCGTTCGATTCATTTGTTTTTGTATACATTTGCAGCAATCACTTGCGCAGGCGCTTTTTGCTACCTGTTAAATTATTGAAGTATCATTTGCGTAAATGCATAATATATAGAAGATTAGATCTATAATTAATCTAAATAACAAAGAAAAATTGCCAGTTCTGAATTTAATTTCAAACTGAAAACATTGAAAAATTTTATTATACGAAAAAAATAAAAATATTCAAAGGATAAAAACTAGCACCAAACAATAAATTGGGTTCTATCTACTATTTTCGCGAACACACGTCATTTGTTCGCCATAGACTAAAATAACGTAGATTACACAAATTACATTTCTACAAGAACAAATCCAAAATTTAAATGACCAAACAACTAAACAAAATGATCATATTATGGAACTTACTGCAAAAATAGATACACTTTTGATAAAATCTTCCAATTTTCAATCTATTGAGAAAACCTTGCTCCGCAAGCGATCAAATGTCAACAAAAATGGTACAAATGCATCCAAAGTAGCCAAAATAATTAATTTAAATGGTGATAATAATATGGGTAATAGGTGATGAAAATCCCTCAACCAGTACTTTTGCGGGTATTACAAATTGTTCGACAAAATCGAACGGTACAAATTCATGTACATCTAATATTAGTTGGGCTGATGTCGTCGCCAACGATGAGATTTCAGCTTACAAAACAATGCCAATTCAATTGAAATTAATGGATCCATCAAACACCATGGTGGTAATGAATATGATTCGTCATAATTTTGGGAGTGATGACTATTCATGGCGCCAGTTGGGTACAAATGTCGCACCCCGCATTTACACAAATAATTTAATACATATGCTGAAAAATTCGTAGACTATGCTATGGCGATGATAACACCAACATCAATGGTATTAATGATGCATTAACAGATCATGGTATCTATGCAATATTGAAATCAAACGTTTTATGACCGGCCACATGCGCAAAACCCGGAGAAATATGTGCCACTGTATCTAATAGTTCTTGATGCTGATGCGACTGACTCGAATATTGGAAATATCAAACAAGTTAACTCATTTCAAATTAAGATCGAAAAAATGAAGAAATCTGGTGTGACACAGTGTAAAAGATGCCAACGATTTGTACATACAGCTTCTTCATGTTCATATTCATATCGATGAGACAAAGCGCTGCTCAACAACAACCAGATCAATGGCCTCGTGTGAGTAACAGAAATTTACCACTGGTGTGTATCAATTGCAAGGAGGCTGGACTAAACGCCAGCGGACATACAGCTAATGATCTGTCACATTGTCAATATTATCAACAGCAAGTCAGCAAAAATACTATATTATCAAGTTCACGATCCAGTAATGCGACTAGTACATCATTACAAATTTGCAATCAAACGAAAACACACGCATTAAAATAGATGGCTAATAACCTGATTAGAGCTCTTCAACAATTCATTTAATGAGTTTTCTCAGATCATCTCATTGAATGTTGACTCGATTATCTATAGTGGTCGAAGGTCACTTTTTCTAAACTTTATTGCACAAAATAAAGCAGATGTCTACTTGTTACAAGAAACCAAACTCGATATTAAAATTAACTTTTCTATTCCAAATTATAATATTTTTCGTACTGACAACATGCTTGGTATGGGGGGAACAGCAATAATCATAAAATCAAGTATACCAATTCGTTATCCCAAATTTTATAGAAATATTGTCCAGGCTACATCAATTGAATTTAACTATTCTGGTGGTTGGGCTAATATTGTCTCGTGTTATTTTCCACCCAATCGTAATTTGACGATCGATCAGTATAATGACTTTTTCTCCAATTTTCCAAATTCGCTGCTTGGCGGAGCTTTTAATGCTAGGCATGCAATCATTGATGATCATTCATCCAATAGCTATAACATTCATTTAATAAACTCTTCTAATACACTTGGTTTCCCTCTGAACACGGTTCATTCATAGATAAATTTATAAATTTCAATTTTCCCATCATCTTTTCAACTATTACAAATATCCCATCATTCTCTGATCATTTCGCTCTGTCGATTTCACTTTCAATTCCAAATTTCCAAACTATTCCACGTAAAATAAAACATTTTCATCTTGCGGACATGGATAAAATTAATCAAATTATATTTCACAAAACTAAACAGGTTGTGGTATCATTAAATAATAACTTGGACAGTTGTGAACTTGAGCAAATTTTACAAAATTTTGCTGACGTCACAAGAGATGTCATTAATAAATATACACTGACAAATCGTATTTCTTGTAATAGAGTTATACTACCACCAAGAATAAGGGCCATGCAAAAGATATGCAAAACTATATCAAGAAAACTCCAGCGTATTGGTAATACTGGACAATATTTCACAAGAATATAGATCCTAAAGCAAATATCATTATTAAAGGGCATGATAATAAATGCTGTAAATTTTACTCGAACATTTTTGACAGTGTTACTGATAGTCACGATGCTTTTAAAGTCATAAAACAATTTACTGGTCACAAAATTAAACCCAATATTTCCGGTTGCTTATTCACTGACGAAAATAAAACAAATGCCATTGCTGGTGGTAATAATATTGCAAATGCTTTAGCACATCAGTTTGCAAATAACCATCTATTAACAGTTCATAATAATTCCATTATAGATGATGGAGTCAAATCTGACATTGAACATCTCACAAACATTAATCAAGTCATCACATTCAATCATAATATAACTCCGGTTATTCGTAGCAATGAAGACCTGGATAAAAAAAACTCTTTATTACCTGAAGACCAACGTGGAATTCTGACTTCGGTTGAAGAGGTCAATAATATCATCAAAACTAGGCCCAATAAAAAGTCTACTGGCTCTGACGATTTACCTTTTTTATAATTAAACAATTCTCTCCGGTTATTTTATTATTCTTAACGATTTTACGATTTTATTCAACCATTCAATATTTTCCACACTCTTGGAAGATGGCACTCATTACGGCTATACCCAAACCTGGTAAAGATTCAACAATCATTTCAAACTGGAGACCTATTTGTCAACTGCTATGCATAGCCAAGATATTTGAGAAAATTATTGCAGTTCGTATTTGGTCACATATTGATTCACTTGATATTCTTCAAAATCAGTTTGGTTTTTTACCCGGGCATTCAACTGAACACGCTTTATGCAAAATTCAGAATGATATTATAAACGGCCTTAATATTAAAATGATCACATCAATTCTGGCCTTGGACTTAAAGGCGGCTTTTGACACTGTATGGCATGACGGTCTCATTCATAAATGATGAAACTAAATTTTAACACTTTCATAACTAGGATTATCAGATCATCATTGAACTCAAGAAGATTTGTGGTTCGAATTAACAATGAAATCTCGGATTGGCACGACATGCCTTGCGGCACCCCACAGGGTTCAGTATTATCGTCAATCTTATTCAATTTGTTTATGTATGATATTCCTATTAATAATAACGTTAAACTTACTCAGTTTGCAGACGACACGACGATTCATATTACACATAATCGACCAAGATAGCACAAAATTTCTTAAACGTTTATTTAAATGAACTACTAGCCTATTTTAACAAATGGAAACTCATGCTCAATGTTTCTAAAACGAAATTCATCAATATTATGGGTCAGGTTTGCGATACCAGTGCTTATTTTAGAATGAAATGTCGTGGCATGTGTATAAAACTGGGTGGTGAAGCTATTCCACACTCAAAAGACATCCGATTATTGGGAGTGCAATTTCAAACAAATGGTAGATTTACCAAAAATGTGACTATAAGAATTATTAAGGCTCGAAAAGCTAAATTTGCAATTAATCGTATTTTAACTAACCGTTACATAAACACGAGAATTAAGACTGCTATTTGTAAATTATATATACGACCCATCCTTACATATGCTGCCTCGGTTTGGTGTTTACAACCCTTTGTTAGTTCACATCAGATGGAATTAATGAGAACGTTTGAACGTGGTTGTCTTCGTTCCACCACAAATACTAAAAGAGACATTGGTTCATATAAATATGGTAAAATCTCTGAAATATATTCCGCAGCAAAGTGTGCGAGAATGGATCGCTTCGTGGCGTACAGACACTATAATTTTTTCAATAAATGCATAAACTCTGAACTTATTAAAATTAGGGATATCATACATTGCCCAAATCTGATAAGTGGTAAATACACAAAGATTACATACATTCATGATCTACATGAATCGGGGCAACTGGTATTAAATGACAAAATTTTGATTTTTCACACTAGATACAATCATGAAAACGGACTAGTGTATAACACCGGGCAATAGACAATATTTAATTAATTAATTCTTTTAACTTTTGTCACATGTACCGTATCAATTTTGTTTAAGTATTATGGTTTTTAATTGTTTTTTACCTTTTTTAATATTTTACCCATGAACAAAAATTTACCTATTTAATTTTGTATTTAGAGCATCCATATAAATTGTATCCCGTTTATTGGATAAATAAATAAACATTTAAACAAAAAAAAACAAAACACTAAATGCATATTGAGGGGAAACTATTAACCCTCTCAGTAGACTGTGTACTTCCTTTGGTAGGAAAAAATCGAGAGGTTGATTTTCGTGTTTAGGAGCCCCCAAATAGTAAAAAGAAAACTATTCACGAATTTTTACCTGTCCAGGTAAAAACTTTTAGGGAGCTTTAAAATACTCCGACTTACACAAAATGTGTCTATATCGACAGAGGAAGGTTCTATCTACATACGAAATTTGTTTTTTACACATCTTTTAATTATTCAGTATTTTTAACCCTAGGATGGGCACCTGGCCCTAATTAGGCCCATTTTGAGTTTAAACACGTATATCTTTTTTGTTTCTTGACGAATCGATCCATTACTTCTTGAGCCAATGTTTTCTGAGCACAAAAAAACAAAATTTATTTCAATCGGAATAGGTTGATGGAACAAAATTTTTTTATTGTCTCAACCCTGGGCCTAAATAGGCACAGGTGTTTATTTCATTTATTCGTAAAATTTATAACAAATTATTTTGAATTTGAGGTTTATTTAATCGCAAAAGGTAATTTTGGGGTTTAAGGAAAATATATATAGGACATTTTCTGTCAATGGGAGACCCACATCCGCCCCCGCCCCCCCCCCCCCCCCACCTCGCCTGTCCAAAATTGGTTAAGGTATTTTAGGGCATGTTTGGGCTCAAATGAAAGCTTATTATCTCTAGTTTCGAATGCAACATAGACTTTTTTAATTTTGCATGTTGGCGGACCAATATAGCGGCTGCAAGTCTACCACCTCACCTTAAAATAATAGTCTTATCAAGCGTACGTTTACCCAAGTCATCATAAAAAACAGATAAAGCCTTTTTTCGTATATTTTTTTTCGCTGAATATGAATCTAATATTAATTTCCATGGAAAATGCCACATGTTGTCCCTAACCTCAAAAAAGGGGAAAAGCCTATTTTTGTGTAATTTCAGTTGATAAACACGAATCTAATATTATTTCCACAGGAAATGTTATGTGTCGTCCCTAACCTCAAACAAATGAAAAATCTCAAAAAACAGTTTTTCGTGTCTCACGTGTCCTAAGTTATCAGAAAACTTCCCAAAAAAACTTATTCTTCTAGCAATATCTTCGAATATCATATCAAGCTAAAGTAATAAAATTTGGATCCACTAGTCCATGAACTGGTGAACAATGAGCAATTTCTGAATTAAAATTTATAAGTATGATGACCTGGCTTGCCAAATCGGGTAAATTCCCCCATTTCGGGGTAATAGTGAAGCGAAGGGGTAATGGTGGAATGACTCCAATATTTGGGGGAATCTTAATACAATGTTTTGGGTTGAATTTAATTCTAAAAAATTACGGAAAATGCATAAAATTAAATTAAATATTGCCACAGATTAAAAATAAATGAATTTTATCTACTTGAAGGCTCATCCAGTGAATTCATTGGACCACGACCATTCTGCGGTCTACCATGGAGTTCCGTTAAAATTAGTTTAAAAAATTGGCTGGACAGTAACTCGCTACAATCGCAGTGATCTGGGAACTTAATGCCCACCTCCCTATTAATCTAACCTAATCTACTTGAAAATAACCGCCATCATTTTAAGATTTGAATTTTGACAAATAAACAATAAATAAAGTCATTTCCAAAAAGATTTCGATGTCTTTTCCTTAAAATATAATAAAAAAATTGCTTGAAAAACTTAAAAACGACATATTTCTTGCTTTTGACCTAATCTTTAAAAACTTAGTTTACCACTAGATTCTGCGATCCAAAATTAAGTTTACACCAGCGTTTTGGTGCGTAAATTTTACGTACTTACAATGGTATTGTTCCTTTGGTGCGTCTTTTTCCATATGTTATACACGAATCGGAAATTATTACTATCGATAACAAATATAGGTCACTAAAAGCTATAGAGATAAATGTATCCAGCACTAATGAATATTGGTCTGAAAATTCAAATAAGGAAAACGGAACATAAGCACCTTTACCCTTTGTTAACAAAACTTGTGGGCACATTTTTTCTTTACCTCATTCTACATCTAAAAAAACAAGTTTTTCCCAAATTAATGTAAACAAAATTGCTTTTAGAAATAAACTGTCAACTACTATTATGGTGTCAACTTTATTTGTTAAACAATTATTTAAAGAAAAAAACTTATTCCAAAAAAAACAAAATTGGGGGAATTCGACATGAAATGGGGGAGAAAAAATTGGAAAATGGGGGATGGGGAAAAAAGAGTTGGCAGCCCTGATTGTAGAAATTAGTTTTAATTTCCCTTTTTTGAAATAAGAACAGGGACTATTATTCGATTTAAACGTTATAAATTACTTTTAGTGATTCATTCCGTTTTAATATACATAATTAGAAATAGGATTGGTTTTATAAACTCGAAAATAAATGAATATGAATCTAATATTAATTTCCATGGAAAATGCCACATGTTGTCCCTAACCTCAAAAAAGGGGAAAAGCCTATTTTTGTGTAATTTCAGTTGATAAACACGAATCTAATATTATTTCCACAGGAAATGTTATGTGTCGTCCCTAACCTCAAACAAATGAAAAACCTCAAAAAACAGTTTTTCGTGTCTCACGTGTCCTAAGTTATCAGAAAACTTCCCAAAAAAACTTATTCTTCTAGCAATATCTTCGAATATCATATCAAGCTAAAGTAATAAAATTTGGATCCACTAGTCCATGAACTGGTGAACAATGAGCAATTTCTGAATTAAAATTTATAAGTATGATGACCTGGCTTGCCAAATCGGGTAAATTCCCCCATTTCGGGGTAATAGTGAAGCGAAGGGGTAATGGTGGAATGACTCCAATATTTGGGGGAATCTTAATACAATGTTTTGGGTTGAATTTAATTCTAAAAAATTACGGAAAATGCATAAAATTAAATTAAATATTGCCACAGATTAAAAATAAATGAATTTTATCTACTTGAAGGCTCATCCAGTGAATTCATTGGACCACGACCATTCTGCGGTCTACCATGGAGTTCCGTTAAAATTAGTTTAAAAAATTGGCTGGACAGTAACTCGCTACAATCGCAGTGATCTGGGAACTTAATGCCCACCTCCCTATTAATCTAACCTAATCTACTTGAAAATAACCGCCATCATTTTAAGATTTGAATTTTGACAAATAAACAATAAATAAAGTCATTTCCAAAAAGATTTCGATGTCTTTTCCTTAAAATATAATAAAAAAATTGCTTGAAAAACTTAAAAACGACATATTTCTTGCTTTTGACCTAATCTTTAAAAACTTAGTTTACCACTAGATTCTGCGATCCAAAATTAAGTTTACACCAGCGTTTTGGTGCGTAAATTTTACGTACTTACAATGGTATTGTTCCTTTGGTGCGTCTTTTTCCATATGTTATACACGAATCGGAAATTATTACTATCGATAACAAATATAGGTCACTAAAAGCTATAGAGATAAATGTATCCAGCACTAATGAATATTGGTCTGAAAATTCAAATAAGGAAAACGGAACATAAGCACCTTTACCCTTTGTTAACAAAACTTGTGGGCACATTTTTTCTTTACCTCATTCTACATCTAAAAAAACAAGTTTTTCCCAAATTAATGTAAACAAAATTGCTTTTAGAAATATACTGTCAACTACTATTATGGTGTCAACTTTATTTGTTAAACAATTATTTAAAGAAAAAAACTTATTCCAAAAAAAACAAAATTGGGGGAATTCGACATGAAATGGGGGAGAAAAAATTGGAAAATGGGGGATGGGGAAAAAAGAGTTGGCAGCCCTGATTGTAGAAATTAGTTTTAATTTCCCTTTTTTGAAATAAGAACAGGGACTATTATTCGATTTAAACGTTATAAATTACTTTTAGTGATTCATTCCGTTTTAATATACATAATTAGAAATAGGATTGGTTTTATAAACTCGAAAATAAATAATGTATGTAGATCTGAGTCGAGTGATCTTCAGCTACTCCTCTATGGCAGCGTGGCCAACTCAGTGCTTTTCCCACTTTAGTGCTTTTTGAAAATTAAAACGCGGAAAAAAAGTGAATTTAAAATATCTACGAAAAATCGAAGAACTTTTCATTGACCAGAAGTATGTATGAAGAAGTTTAAATGTATTGAGTTTCTCGGACTTTTACAAGGAACAAAATTTAAAGCTTTTTTAAGAAAATACGCGTTTTATTTTTGATTTTAGCGGATTTTGAAAAACAAAAGTTTTCCACACTGCTCTATGGATACGAGCAGGCGGCTTATATATCCGTCGCTGCCGTTTAATTACATAGAGATGAGAAAATGATGATAAATATAAATGTAGGAAGTACTAAAATACTTAGTTATATTACAATATTCTGTTAAGGTAATTCAGTATGCGTTTAATACGATATTCGAATACAAAAAGTTACAATTCAATAGAATAATAAATGGAAAATGTAATACAAAATTTAATGAAAAAAGAAAAAGATTAGTCCATTCGCAACTGATTCCGACATGAGTTTTGAAAATTTAGTAGGAAAAGAGGTTCGGGTAGAGTAAGATTGCTTTTACGCGGATGGTAAGATACAGGCTTACCGTGGGCAGGGTAATTATTCCGTTCTGAGTGCGAACGTCGGCTATATGAACAATTTGTCGGGCCACAATAGAGTACGGATGTGCAAATCGATTTTTCTTTTAATCGAAATCGATTCGATCAAGAGTTGATTTTTACTTTCGACTTTTAGTGTAAAATTTTTTAAAAACTTACAATTCAGTTCTCACATTTATTTTAAATTTTACAAACTTTTTCCAACTGTGGATTTGTAGTACATGCATGTGCTGCCTTATGTACTAGTATTTTTTGATATTTTATTTTAAAATTGTTCTAAAATAGTGTCCGTCTTTAGCCTACTGTGTATTATTATACTACTTCACACATCCATAAGCTATCCCATGGGAGAAGAATTAAGATGGTAGATGCATTTGCACAAGTAAGACGAACTTTGGCAATTGCGAAATCATGTTTTGATACTATTCTTCTTTTTACAATAGCGTTGAGTTTTTGAGTGGGAATTTAAAGGAAAATAATTTGCATAGTATTGTGTGTACCTAGGGAGAATTAGTTTCTGTTTTTTATATTATTTATTAACTTTTAACATGTTCAAGGTATTTGCTAATAAAGAAAACAAATTTTTAGTGTAAATAAAATTTAGAATTTAGTAATAAGTAATAAAAGTAGTATTAATAATCTACTATAAACTCACTTTTTTTACCCATTTCAAAAAATTCACTTCTAAAATGTTCCTCTTAAAAAATGCATCTACCTCTAAATACTTTTACCATGGGCTATCCCATTCACTCGCACAAAATTCACATACGAAGACGAACAATAAATGTCAAATAATACCGCCGGAATAAGTAAAAGAGGATGAACGGAACAATAAAAGGGGTGAGGGGAGAAGGGATCGGCTGGTTGCACTAAGGTCATATAAACTGTATGCCATTTAAAACTAACCATTTACTTTAAATTACTTATTTTATATTCCATTTAATAAAAATAATAGGTTGAATATGTGTTCTACAAAGCTGCCTATAAATCTGGAAAATACATTTTACAAGAACCCTATTTTGAACAGCACTTATGCAAAACCAATGTATTTCTAAAAATTTGATTTTGAATCGCACTCATATATTTTGAATTAATACACATACAAAATAATTCATATCAAAACTCTCTTGTTTTGTTTTTTTTTTATTCCATGCAACCAAAATTCGAAAAATTTGGATTAATCGATTTTCATGAACTTAAAAAGTCAATTAATCTTTCCAGTTGCACATCCCTACAATAGAGTTTGGAAGTATAGATGTTATTATCGGTAAAAATACTAATGTTGGCAGAGGAGCCCAGAGATGAAAGGAATCGGAGGTGTCCTTCTATCTTGAAAAGGCGATCACAGAAAGCTTTTCCCGACTTTGAATTCTAACTACGGAAGGCTTATTGTATGCAGGGGAGGAGCCACTTGACCTTTGCCACCTAGGAATAAGAGGATCGGGTTTGTCCTTGCCTTGAGTGTGTATGCAAAGATAAGCGCAATAAGCTCATTGTATGCTCGGCGTGAACTGGATCCATCGAGGGAGTACGATGTTTCCGAATTAGAATTGATACATCATAGGCGATAGCTACCCTGCCGGAGAGAACAGAAGAATTTAATTTAGTTGATTACACTGTACAACGGCCAAAAAAGCTCAAGAGTTTTGAAAGTTTTTATAACGGTTTGAAAAAAATCATATATGTATAAAAATACTGCACAATGGAATTGACCAAAAAGAAAAGCTCAATTGCTTTTAAAGTGGATGTTATATATTTCGAGTATGCTGAACGTGATGGCGTTTTCAATTTATCTTTATATAGTCTAATTTTTTTATAATGATTTATTTTTGTTTAGTTTTTTTTTTTGGTAAATTCCGTTGTGCAGTGTTATCAATAGATTTTTCTTACCGACATTTGATGCCGACTACTGGAAATTGTGGAAAAATTTTGTTTTGAAAATACGAAAATAAATTTTTTTTAATAAATTGATCACATTCAATACAAAATTATAATCAATACCTACCGTCTGAAACTATTATGGTTAAAATAAAATAATTACTTTCCTTTTTAAATTGATCTTTTCGCAAAAAAACAAACACTTCCACACGCGATGAAAAGTGGTCATAAAACGAGGATAAAAATACACCAAAATGCTTCTATCAATTCAAATGAATCATTACAGAGAGACAGATGAATATATTTTTAATGCAAAGCTGATTTTATTTAAATGTTTGACTGTCGTTATCCTTATTTATTTATGTTTTAATTCAAAAAATGGCGACTACTGATACATGCTGAACTTAGGCACGGTCCCCCTACCGCTTTTTGTCACCAAAATACCGCGTTTGTACTCAATCGCAATGAAAAACGAATGAGAATAAATACGTGCAAACGGCAGACATAACTCGGTTAAGCCGGCTTGTCGCAAAGAACAGAAACAGGAAAGTAATCATAATTCAGTACATTTGCGGCAAAAATAGAAACAGAATTCTGAGACTCTTGCATCAAGAGCAATGGAACCAGAATTTAATACATTTGCAACAGCAACAGAAACAAGTACTTTTGACTTGTTTCGGTTTCTGTTCTGTGATTCTGATCGTCAAATGTAACTTGAAATCTCCATGCGTTGGTTTCTATAAATACTTTATAACAAAGCCAGAAGTACAGAAGAAGATATTGGAATGGAGAACGAAGACGATTCAGATGATGGATAATATGCTTTCCTTGTTAATTTTCATTGAAAAAATCGATACCACGAAATATACTGTTTTTTCAATCGATTTACTGTAAAATTTGTAGAGTATCGTAAAATCAAAAGCAACGGGATAATTTCATCTACTTCTACATTTGGGTGCTTTTGACATTTGTTCTTAAACAAAAACAAAAAAAAAAATAATTTCAATTTAAAAATTAATTGGCATTGTATGCGAAAATGATTTTTTAATTTAAAATCGCTTAGTTATAAAAACGTAGCAAAGCGAGATGAAACTTGGTTAAATCTATAATAGTATTTCTTTTTGTTCGCTTCTATCTTTCAGTTTTCAAAAAAATCTTTTTAAATACATCACTAATAAACAGCTCATATTGACAAACGAGCACGAAGCAAAAGTAAAATTGTGGTTTGAAAAAATTTAGCTTTTGCGTCGTGGCTTCGTGTATCGTAAAGTTTTAACAACGCGCCCAAAATTCGATTGAATAAAGTCTAACGCAAAGCGTCATTCTGTTTTCGGCACTACATGTACAGTGAAAACTTCCTAGGGCGGGTACTAACAGGATTTTCTATTTTCTTCCGCAATCCACAAAACAATTTATCAAACATTAATTAATCATCAAATCCTTAATTTTTTTTATTTCCTTATTTTTCTCAGCACACAGTGGCGCCACCATATACTATTTTTATTCTTCCAAATTTGCTAGGCCGTGTTCCCACGGGCCATGTATTTCTCGTACCAAACTTAGATTGAAATGACATGTCTCGCGGCAAAGTTTGCCGAAAAAACAGTGTTACCAGTGTTAACAGTGTTTCTATTTTTTTCATTGTTGTTGCTATATGACTTCAAAACATTTTTTGAGACTGTCAAGCACCTTTGTGAGGTTTAGGAAAACTGAAATTAATTGTTGTTTTTATATTTTTAGTAAAGCTATTGAAACAGAGAAACAAGTTTTGCTGCATGTTTTCTTTAGCGATCTTATGTCAACGCGTTATCGCATGGATATTTTTCAAAATTGGTTATCAGCATTGGGTAAGTAGACAAAAGAAAATTTCTTGCTTTAAGGCACTTGTAAGTTAGCTACATTATAAGTACATTTCGACACCGTACTCTATTTTACTTTGATAAAAAATGAATTCGCAGCAGTGCTTAAAAAAAAAAACATGTACGCCTTCTAAATAATAGATCAGGATAATTAATATGATATTAGATACTTGGGTCAGACTTCAGCAAACAGGTTATTGTACACATTTTAAGAGGAAAACATCAAAGCAAAGAGTATAGATTAATAAGAGATCGCAATTCGCTCTTAAACTTTTTGGAATGTAAAAAGCAAGAAACCGTTAATGAGGTGCCATACCGATGAAGCGAACGCAACGGTTAGCAACAGGTCCACCGAGCAAAAAGGTATGAATGGATGGGTTGGCGGCAGTGCTGTCGTTTTGAAAATTTTAAGGGGAGGAATTGTTCCTTTCGAGCAGAGGAAGGAATTTTTCAAAATGTCTTAAAAGCTTTCAACTAAGTATTACTTAAATAATTGCCAACAGTTCCAATAATGTATAGAAAGTTTTTGTTATTTTACAAATTTAGTCATATAAAACTTATGAAAAATAAAAAAGTTCATATAAAAACAAAATATTCCTTCTTTGAAAATAAACGGTGCAATATAAATTATTAATATTAGTAAATAATAATAAAAAAAAACAAAGATTAAAAAACTGAAACTAACATTTCTTCACATTTGTGGTATTTTTTAGCGCGCTCAATCGAAAGGACCCAGTTTTATGCATAATTTTTTAAGATTCCCTTAGCTACCATTACTGCATTAACAGTACAGTCAGCAAGCAATTTATAGATATTTATTAAATAGGCAATTACTTTTACACAGTTTTTCTACTATTGATTTCAATTGTCAAAAATTACAAACATTAACACAAAGACAACCAACCCCTGACAGTAATCCAGCGACAAATAAAACAGCTAGTCCTAGTAACAAATATTTCACAGACATAAACGAAATGAAAATAACGTAACAGAAAACATTTAGTTTTATTTACGTTTATTTTGCATACAACTCCAAAATTCATATGAAATAGGAGGATTTTTTCCAATTGGGGAGGACAGGAGATTTGATTTTTAATTTGAGATTTAAGCGGAGTACGAATACTCCGATCGGAGTACCCTCGGCAGCACCGGTTGGCGATGTTTGATAGAACAAATAGTTTACATTTCTTTTGGCAATTAACATTTAACACTTGCAGTATCTATACATTTATTAGTGTAACTACAATTTTATTCCAGAAGATCCAGAGTGCTACTATATCATGTTATATATCAATTTAAAAAGGTTAGCAAAAATTATCAGATTTAAATTCGCTCATTGCATTCATCGTTGAAAAAATCATTACTTAAGAGGGAGTAAATAATAAATAAGAGAAAGAGAGAAGACATGAGTAACGGCATCTCTCAGAATTATCTAACGAGTTATCTTCTTACACAAACACGGTTGCCACTTTGGTACAATTCTACCAAAACTGGTAAATTTTTTTCCATTTTTCTGCGCTTGGTACATTGATAAAAATTTGGTACATTCTGTGGGCAAAGTAAGCTTTCATATTAATCAAGAATTGTAAACATATTTTCAAAATACTTTACAAATTAGAAAATTGTTCAGACTTAGTGATTTTTTTGCAAAAAGTAAGTTGTATTAAAAATGGAATAGACGAAATGTTGTTTGAAGAATTGACTAAATTTATATTCATGTTAATGAGCTCATAGCTTAGCTTATGCTGAAAGAAAATTTTTTGACTTTAGTCTAATATAAAAAAAAATAATTAAGGAATGAATTAGAATTCAATACTCTTATATATATAATGTTATATAATAAACTGACAAAAAGTTTTAAGTAAAGTTATTTATTCTATATGAAAAAAATGGTACATTTTTCCCCCTTTGGTACATTTTTTTGTAAATATTGGTACAAAATAAAATGAGTAAGTGGCAACCGTGCACACAAACAACAACAAAAAACCAACGAGTAGTTTGGTTGCCCTAGTTACTGGGGCCTTACCGACTAGTTTTCTATATTCTTTATATACAAATATGTAATCGTTTTGTTTTGATTTTATGTATTTTGATTGATTTTTTTTTTGTTATGCACATGCATGTAGATACTTTTGAATATATTTTTCTGATTTGATTTTATGAAATTCAATAAATTCATAAACAATGAATAAATGATAACTTACAAAAAATTATTTTCCCCTTTGCGTCGAACCAAAAAACACGCATTTAGATACATTAAATCATGAAACTCTTGTTTCTTAATTTAGATGTTGAGCTATGAAACTCTTGTTCATCACTGAATCTTTATTTGAAAATATCAATCTTAAATATAAAATTCTTATCCTAGTTTTGCTTATTCTTAATTTCCTTAATCTACAATTGTATGCATACACATTTACATACATATGTGTCTACATAACAATAGAACTATAACTTAAGGTTTAGGTTTACATAAAAATATAGCGATAGCATATAATGTGTGTTTATATAAAAATAGGAGTATAACATACATATGATATATTTTATTTATTTATTTATTTATTTATTTATTTATTTATTTATTTAGCCAATGAACAAAGGTTCTTACAGACTATTAAAAGATATACATATATTATAATTATAACAAATTATTTAAAATTGACTTCAATACTTGCTTTGAACCAACAATATCAACATTATCCTTCATCGATAAAGAGTTATACAAACGACAGGCTCGATTTATAGGTGAATTAAAAGCATAATTAGTACGACAAATATCTAAGTGAAAGAAATCAGAGTGCCGCAGCGATCTAATAGGTACATTGAAGCTAATTAGTTGCAAAAGATCTGAACAGTTAACCCTACCCATTACAATATCAGAAATATATAGAACAGATAAGACTGATCTCCTACTCTCCAAAGATTTTAAACTTATGAGATCACAGCGAGCTTTGTATGAAGGAACGGGATCGGAAAATTTTATTTTCCGTAACGCAAATCTTACGAATGATTTTTGGATTCGTTCAATTCGTAGAGTATGGGAGGAATAGAATGGATTCCAAATAAAGGAAGCATATTCCAACTTCGAGCGAACTAAAGAAGTATACAACGAATGTATGCCAGAATTGGATTACGTGACGATCGTATAGTTTTAAATAAGGAAGATAATGAATAGTGTGCCTATTCAAATAATGTTTCTTGTTACATTATTTGAATGGGACGGGTATGACTCCTCCACCCCTAGATTCAACAGTCCCTGTTGAACGAGTTGTTGGTGTGATTACATTTAATACAATGTTTACATTCTTATCTTTTTGTTTTTTTACATAAATTAGAATTTCAATATAACACAACTATGGCAATTATCATTACTATTATAAATGATATATTTCTTTTCATAGGATAGATACGTTTTTATGAAATATTAGTTCTTTTATTTGTTTAATATTTTTTTATTATTATTAATTCATTTTTATTTTAACAACATTTATTTTTTTCTTCAAAATTAATATTTATGTTCTTATTTGGATAAATATATTTCTATTATTGTTTTTTATTAAAAAATGTTTCATTACACAAATTTATTTTGAAATTATAAAAGTTTATTTAGTAGGATTTTTCCCTATCGTCGCAGTTTTGAAATAATTTTTCGTTAACGTCATCGTCTATCGTTTCAATGCTTGTTTTGTTGTTAAAGTTTTATGTGGTTGAGTCATCAATGTTTGATTCTGGTAGTTTTTGGAATTTAAATTTCCTTTTGATTTGCGTTTTATACACTTTTTTAAATTGATTGTCATTAGAAATTAAATGATTCCCTTCCTTACTATAGTTACTGATTTTTTATATTTGGGCTGTGCCTTTCTAACTCTTGTATTATTCACAAATTCATTTTTAAAATTCGTGGTATCTGTTTTATTATTTTTGTTATTAATTGCATTAATTCTTCTAATTTTATCTTGATGCCAAGCTTCTGAAAGTGTTTGTATTTCTTCTCTTGAAATAGAATTATTTATTAGGTCAATGGGTCGTAACTTAGTGGTTGAGTGTAGGGTATTATTGTATGCAGTGACTGCTTTAAAAACTTTTTCTTGCAAATTATCATTATTATTTGGGTCAGCATAAAAAATTCGAACAAGCTCGTTCAGTGTTGAATGTAATCTTTCAACATCTGAATTTCCGGTTTTTAAATAGGTAGTTGTCAGATGAAGATTAATTCCGCTATCTCTAAGGAACTCCTTCACTGCTAAAGTATCTAATTCGTTGTCAGTGACTAAATTGTCTGGCTTCCCTAAGTATTGAATTCGATGTTTAATTGCCTCCACTACTGATACCCAAGTTCTATCTTTTAATGGATGGGCAGTAGCGTATTTGCTAAATTTGTCTATGCTTGTGAGATACATTATATTTCCTCGTGGGTACCAAATATCAAAATGTACTATTTCGTTATGTCTTTCGGGAGTTTTTGTAATATTTAAAAAGTGTTTGATAGGTTTTCTGTCAAGTTTCGCTCTAGTACAGATTTCACAGTTGCTTATGAACTTTTAGATCTCTTTTTGTAAATTTGGATAATAGCATGAAGTTTTTAACTCTGGAAAAACTTCATTAATTCCCCTGTGATTATTTTTGTTATGCTCTTGAGTTATTATGTTTGGCAATTCGTTTCTGTCGACAAAGTTCTTTAAAAGAGAATTTGATTTCATAATTTTAAGATTTTTGTTATTTATAAAATATTCTATGTATAGATCTTGAAATTGTACAAAAAGTTGATCATCGGGGCAAAATATCACAACTAGCCCTTTTTCTGGTAATTTTTCTCTCATTATTTCTAGTAAATTGCTTTGTGGATTTGTATTAATTGTGTCCCTAATTTTGTTTCTATGTAATATTTTTCTGCTAATTGTTTGTCTCTCTGATTTTTTAAAATTATTTGTTTTCTAAAAATGTTTATTGGATTTTCGGTAATTCTGATGAAATTGATACTGTCAGTTTCTGCACTGTGTACGGTTTGAATATCATTCTCATCTAATTCATTCAAGTGAACCAATAAATTCTGTTTCCCTGGCTCTTCCTGGAAAATTCTACTTAGTCCATCTGCTACAACATTTTGCTTTCCTTTTATGTACTCAATATCGAAATCAAATTCGTTTAATTTAATCTTCCAACGCTGTAACTTGGAATTTGGTTCTTTAAGGTTATTCAGCCATACTAATGGACGATGATCCGTCTTGATTGTAAACCTACGACCGAATAAATAAGGCCTAAAATATTTTGTTGCCCAAACTATGGCAAGTAGCTCTTTTTCGATGGTGCTATAATTTTTTTCATGTCCATTAAGAGAACGGCTAGCAAAAGCAATAGTTTTACTATTTTGCATTTAGACCGCCCCTTGCATCTGTAATTAAGGTGAAAGGTTTTTTAAAATCTGGGTGTGTAAGTATCGGGTCACTTTTTAATAAAAGTTTGAGTATGTTAAAAGCCTCAATATAATCTTTATCTTTGAGATTTATTTTAGAGTTCTTTTTCAAGTATTTAACAAGGTGATGGGCTATCTTTGAATAATCTTTAATAAAACGCCTATAATATACTGTTATGCCAAGGAAAGACTTAATTTCTTTTTGGGTTTTAGGTAAGGTAATTACCTCTATTGCCTAAATTTTCTTTGGATTGGTTTTAATTCCTTCAGATGTTACTACATGACCTAGGAATTCTGTTTCCTTTGATAAGAAGTTACATTTATCAAGTTGAACTTTCAGATTGGCTTTATTTATGCAGTCAAGTATTATGTTAAGGGATTCTATATGTTCTTCTATGCTAGTAGAGAAAATTAGAATATCGTCTAAGTAGACAAGGCAAATTTTTCCAATAAATTTTTTGTAATACATTGTTTATCATTCTTTGGAAAGTGGCTGGCGCATTTCGTAGGCCGAAAGTCATGTAGAAAAGGCTGTTTTATGAACATAATAAGGGTCCATTTCGATTTGGTGGAATCCATTAGCCAAATCCAAAGTTGAAAAATATTGACACCTTCCCAATTTATCAAATATATCTTCTATATTTGGAATTGGAAACCTGTCCTCAATTGTTATGTCATTCAGTTTCCTTTAATCGATTACTAAACGACATTTTTGTTTATTAGAGTTATCAAGCTTCTTGGGCACCATCCATAACGGACTGTTGTAAGGGCTATTAGATTCTCTAATTATTCCTTGTTTAAGCATACTATCTATTTGCTTGTTAACTTCCTCCTTGTGTACTTCTGGGTACCTATACATTTTTGAGTATACCGGACTATCGTTTTTGGTGGTAATTTTATGCTTAATCTCGTTAGTAAAGGTTAGATTATCATGTTCATTGTAAAAGCTTTTTTTATGTTTTTTTTATTGTTTCAAATAGTAATCTTCTTTCTTGATGATTTAGCTGGTCAGTATTAAATTTATTCAAAAAGTCACATTCTCTGGTTTCGTTATTAAATATTTCGATGGGATTTTCATTGAACGAAATTTCTCCATAAACTTCTTCTTTATTTAGGTAAATAGGTTTAATTGTTTTATTTGTTTTTAAATGTCTATTAGGGTAATCAATAACGCAATTCAGATCTGATAAAATATTGTTACCGAATAAACCGTCAAACGTGTTATTAAAATTGTATTCTAAAAATTCGCAATCACAATCTTTTAAATTAAATTCATTAAAAATTGAAAACTTAGAAATTTTCTTAACTTGAACTTCCATTCCCATTGCCCTAATTACTACATTTACATTATGTTTCCATTTCGGATTACATAAGTTCTCATTAATTACACTAAATTCCGCCCCTGTTTCGATCAAAAAATACAATGTCTTTATTGAGTTTTTGATGACTGTATAGGGAAGTTACTTGGTCCTTCCGCACGAAAATTTACGTTGTTATTTCCAATATCCATTGGAACGGGTCGTTTACTACGATTTGAGTTCGTGGTGCTTCTTGTTTGCCCTGATAATTGAACTCTGTTGTCGTTTGGTTCTTGTATTTGGTTCCTACCATTATTATTATTGTTATTATTATGGTTAGTGCTATAATTTCTATTTTGATTGGGTTGGTTTTGATAATTATTACTATAGTTCTTATTTTGGTAATGGTTACCACTGCCGTTTTGATAATTACTAAGATTTCTATTTTGGTAATCATAGTTATTAATATTATTGTTATTATTATTTCTATGATTACAGTTATCGTTTTGATAGTTATTAGTGTTATCTTGATGACAGTTATTACCATATCTATAATTATTATTTCCGTAATTTCTATAAGTTGCCCTCCTGTTCCTAACGTCATTGCTGAAATTAGAAAATTGGACTGACCAATGCCGTAAAGTTTTGATGTCTTGCTTCCCTAATTATTTTAAACGCTTCTTCTATTGTGGCGGGATTCCTAGCTAGAATCAATGTCCTAGTTGGTTCTGGCAACCGACTCTTGAAAGTTTCAAAACATATTCTGTTTATTTCTCCAACTGTATATATAACTTCATCAAAGTGGGTGAGGTTTCTGTTGTTCATTCTACTTCTTAATATATTAATTTTATAATGGCACTTCTCAATTGTACCATCTATCCTAACAGTTTTCATCTTATCCATTAGTTCGTAAGTAGTAGTAGTTAATGGTAAGTTTTTCGCCATAATTAGCTTTTAAAATATCTTTAAGTGCTGTCCAATCTTCTGGAGGATTATCTCTATGAAGGACTTGCCTTACCTCCCCTACGCATTTATTTTTCAAGTAGTTAAATAAAATTCTTCTGTTGTTTTCGTCAAAGGTTTCTAAAGTAGGTATTATTTTTTCTACTTGTGCTAAAAGTCAGGTTAGTGGTTCTTGCCCGTATCGTTGAACTGTTCTATATTTTTTATAAAATTTATTGTTAAATTAAATAAACTTATTGCGTTAGCGTCCATTTTTTGTTTTTTTTTTTTTTTAATTTAGAAATTGTTGCACATATATTATACTATTGTATTATATTATATATTGTTTACTAAAAAAATAATGATGCTTCGTCACAATAAAATTGCCATAACATAATCAGGAAATTTAACTTATGATAAAATTAGATAGTTTTACAAACTGTTAGAGATGTAGTGGATCTGTGGATGCTGCTGCTGTTGTATGATTTTATACGCTGTTGTTTTCGTTGCGAGCTCACTTGGCTAGTCTCGATTACTTCAGTTGTTGTCTTATTTGGGATTTTTGTTGCCGCTGCTGTCGTTGGTTCTGTATTGATGGTGATGTTATTGATGTAGTTATTGTTGTAGATGTTGTTTACGTTCACAATTCGTTGATGTGTGTATGTATGAATTCTTCACTTATAATACTTCGTTGTTGCAATTTACAATTTTTTTTTTGTTGTTACATACCCAACAAGCAAAAAGGCTTACAAATAAGTTGTTTGTAAGCTTACACTAGTAAGCGTTTCATTTGAAAAAAAGCTTGCGAAAGATTCGGAATTCGAGTGAATTACATGGTTTATTAAGCAAAACGGCTTCCTTACGTTAAGCTTGCGTTTTTTGCTTACAAAACAACGTATTGTAACACTTATTGAACAATATATTTTAAACGTATTTTTAAGCGTTTAGTAAGTATTTCCTTTTATTACTTTCATGCTTATTTGTAAATGTTTTCTAAGCTTAAAAACAACCTACTATAACACTTATTTTAATAAGCATAAATTAAATAAATTGTAAGCATTTTTTTTTTTCAATTTATATATGTATTTCATTTATTTTCATAAAATTACTTAAAAACTATATGTTTGTACTTCAGTAATATATATACAGAACTTAATTATATTCAGGAACAAAAAAATCCAAAAAAGTTAAAAAAATCGAATTCAAAAAGCATATTTGTAAATAAAAATTAACATTTCTACGTATTTCATTTTACGAACATAAAACTTAAAAAAAGATTTTAAAACTAATAAAATAAATAATTTACATAACAAAATTTACATTTTTGCACTGCGCTGCTTCTGCCGATTTTTGGCATATTGAAAAAAAGATTTGGAGGTGGAAACAAAATCTTCTTCCCGCCCCCTTCGCCCATTACGAAAATGTCTGTGTGTATAAAATGAAAGAATTAGCTTGTTTAAGAATCAATAAAAAAAATAAATTTACGCCTAATTGCCAGTGATGTTGTTAAGCTGCGTGCGCTTTTTTTTCAGCAGTGCCTCGCCATGAAAATTTTTCTGCTAAGCTATCTGTTATAATTTTCTTCCAGCACATCCCCATGAATTTCGTGCCTCTAGCAGCGGATGCGGTTGATGATGCTGAGCAGGATTTGAAAATAATAAGTTCACTATTTCCCTACTTTCCATTGTCGTGGATCTCGGTCTTTTTGGCACCATTTTTACTTTTTTTTATTGAATACAAAATATAATTATAAAACTAAAATTAAATAAATTTAACACTTATTTTAGTTATTTATAATATAAATATTATTATAATATATTTTTATAGTTAATATAATTTTTTAATATTAAAATTGTTTGCATAAATTGTTTGATAAAATTACGCGTGCGTCGCTCGATAAAACAGATGAAATTTTCAATGGCTACTGAAATAACCACAAAAGATGCGACGCAAGAACACTTCAACAGTACTGCCAGATATCTCAAAGAATTTTTCCCTAATTCTGAAAAAGTTATTAAAGACAAGTTTTTTTTCTTGCGTGCATTATTTTCTCACTTATATATATATATTTATCTTACAAATATTTTATTTTAAACTAATTATTATTATTGTTATATATCACCAATGCGTTTGGGAGAATTTACACAGCTCTGAGATTTTCAGTAAGTCATAGACTAAAATGAACGTTAGCTCGTGTGCAATAAAATAGTAAGGGCGCATTCACAATTCACTAAACATTTTTTGGCATATTCTATGATTATGATTTTATAAATGTTTTCTTTTCAATTAATTATCAATATCAAGAATGTTCTGAAAGTGTAAACATACGTTTAATGTAAAACCGAAAGTAATTTTGAAAAGGAATTGGGGGGAAAAATTGCTACAATAGTTCAACTAAAAAATAACTTAATTTGCAAATTTCCTTACTCAAACTGAAAAAATTCTTGTCGCAGAATTGAAAAATTCACTCAAAAATCTAGTAGTAGGAAATCCCCTGATATGGCAACAGTGATTTCATAGTTTACAATTTTTCACGAAATCAAAAAAAAAGAAGCCGTTTTGATTCAAAGGAGAAAACGAGAGAATGACTACGCATTTTCGCATTTAATTTTTGCATTCTGTTATGTACAACAACTTTCAGTTCGGCACCAACTTCGTGATTTTTGTTGACGCCCGAAGTAGCTTTCGCTATTGACACGGAGTAAATTCTAAAAATTGGACTTGAAAAACACTTACACATGTAAGTCTTTTGTAAGGACAGACATTTTTACACAAAATGCTTACAAATATCGTAGAAAATAAGTTTGTTTTCAAACGTGCTTACTTAAAATTGCTACAAATGTTTGTTGGGTAGAAACTTAACTTTTATTTATCAATGTTCTTTAATATTTCAAAATGTTTCTTTTTTTTTTTTGTTTTGTTTATTTCGAATTAAAGGAGTATTTTGAATTAAAGGATTACTATTTAGTAACCTTATATTTTATTATTCTAAAAACAGCCGAGGCGTTGTTGACGATGTAATGTTTTACATATAAAAAAATTTTTTCACTTGAAAAAAGATTTTTTTTCTCGTTGCACAATATGATTAAAAAAAAAAAATTTCTGTTTTTTTTTCTTGTGTTTTTCGGTTATCCTCGTCGCCAGATACATTAAATAATGAAACTCTTGTTTCTTAATTTAGATGTTGAGCCATGAAATTCTTGTTCATCACTGAATCTTTATTTGAAAATATCAATCTTAAATATAAAATTCTTATCCTAGTTTTGATTATTCTTAATTTCCTTAATCTACAATTGTATGCATACACATTTACATACATATGTGTCTACATAACAATAGAACTATAACTTAAGGTTTAGGTTTACATAAAAATATAGCGATAGCATATAATGTGTGTTTATATAAAAATAGGAGTATAACATACATGCAGTAACGAATGTATGCCAGAATTGGATTACGTGACGATCGTATAGTTTTAAATAAGGAAGATAATGAATAGTGTGCCTATTCAAATAATGTTTCTTGTTACATTATTTGAATGGGACGGATATGATATGCATAGATTTTAATATTAAATTTTTTGTTTGAAAATTCACCTCTTATGAGGTGCATGTTAAATTTTCTCAAAACGTTAATTTCAAAATCGCTGTAATGACTTATTCGGGTAAACAACAAGAACACACAACTCTTTTTCTTATTTTAACATGAGATGCAGTGTTAATTCTTTTGTACATGTTAAATTTCATATATCGCTGCTACGATAACATGTAAATAAACAATTTTTGTATTTATTTTACATACATACATATAAATTCTACAAACATACCGTCGTCTGAGAATTGATTTGGCGTATAGTCATAGGAATATTTATACACATACGCTAAATCAATTCGCAGGCGACGATACATTTGCACATACGACGGAATAAATTTTTGCTTTTTTCTTCTTTATTTTATTTCTTTTGCAAAAATCATTTATAATTTATTGGTAGATAAGTATATTATTTTGAAGTCCTACAACTTTGGCATCTGAGGTAAAGTTGTGTATTACAAAAAGATAAAAAAATATAAAAATATATGCATATACGGGCTTTTTTTCATGTAATAATACGCAAAGAGGATAATAATTTGTTTTAAGTTTGTATATTCATTGTTTATGAATTTATTGAATGTGCATAATAAAAAAGAAATCAATCAAAATACATGAAATCGAAACAAAACGTTTGCATATTTTGTATATAAAGAATATATAAAATACTGCAAATGTTGAAAATTCATTGCCAAAAGAAATGTAAAATAATTGTTTTATCAAACACCGCTCAACCCCTTCCATTCATACCTTTTTGTCCCGTGGACCGGTTGGCAACCGTTGTGTTCGATTCATCGGTATTGCACCTCATAAGTGGTTTCTAGTTTTTTACGTTCCAAAAATCTTAAGAGCGAATTGCGACTCTTTGATGTAGCCAACGAAGATTATGTCGAAATCAAATCCTTTTTTCACAGTGATGGCTAAAATAACATTGGAAATTTTTAAAATTTCACATAACAGTATTTTGAAAAACAAAAGTTCGAAAAACCTAATTGCGCATTTTGGACTAAGCATGAACACTTCATTCTTTTGTTGCATTTGCACAGCGCCACTTATTGGTGAATGTATAAAACTTTCCTCTTCCTAATTTTCGCCCTCTGGCGTGGTAATCGTTGAATATTTTTCGCAGAGTGACAGCACAAAACTTGGCATACTAGCTAGTGGCCAGTAGGTGTCTCTATTGTTCAATTTTAATTTTTGCGATTGGTGGAAACAGCAGCAGTTTACGTTGGTACGATAAATATCGATGCTTTTTTCGAGTACTGAGTACTTTTTGTTCTCGATGGAGAATGGCGTATTTACTGCAAAAAGTGCAGTTTCATACTTTCGTAATTATCAACACTTGGGAGACCTAAGTATGAGTATTTATTGAGGTCCATTTATAAGAGAAGATACAATTTGCTGTTATATTTAATGAATAGGGTTATTCACGATCTGGAGAAAATTATCTTACATCCAATAAAATATTGCGAGAATTGAGCCGTTGCGTGCAAAAGTGGTGAAAGTCATAAAATTCGATTTTGAGCAATACATTGGCTTAGTAGATGTGTTGTAAAAAATAAAGTATTTGTTAAGTTTATTTTCCCATTGTACAAGCAGCTTTATAGGATACATGTTCAACTAATAATCCTTTTCTTACTTGAGTATGTACTCAAATATACCATTTATATCCCCTCAAAATGACTTACACCGTTTTTGCAGGCAACATGTTTTTTAAGATAGGTTGTATATTATCATATATTTAATACTTCTATATTGCTCGTAACCTACCTGCGCAATGTATTTGAATTCAGAAATCAAAGGGAGAAAGTCTTGTGCAAATGTGAGTTGTGCGCATGCGCACGTTTTATATGTATTATTATTATATGTGTGTATTTGATAATTAAACATACAAATGACTTCAGGGGCGGATGAAGAATAAAAATTTGGGCCACTTTAAAAATCTATGAATTTTTGTAAAAGTTTTTATTTTCATAAGCAGGTGCATAAGGTATTTAATTTGAGTATTGATTTGTTGTATTTTCTTAAGAGGTGCAACAATGTCTACGATAAGCAATATTGAAATGAAAGTTCTTACGGGCGGTTTTGTAGCTGCAGGAGGGCATTGATGTATTCCATTTTAGTTTTCGGTGTGAGAGGGAGTGAAGACTCTCTCTTTGTGTTCGGTGCAACAACAATTTCATGGTGTTCGCCGAGCATATGGAAGTATGGGAGTATATAACCACAGCCATACTTCTTACAAGCCACAAGCATCTACACACTTTCGCTCTACTGCTTCATCTTTTTTGAAACTATAAAAAATTAATTGTGCTAATTTGATACAAATCTTCATATTCTTACAAACGCAAAAATTTTAATTGATATTTTTTTTGGTTTCCACATAAGCACCAGCGAGATATTCAGCCCTATCCTCAATATTCCCTAATGAAATCCCCGGGAAAAGTTGTCTCAAATTAAAAAATTCACAGCAAACCATGTTTGGAATTTTTAGAAATTATTTTTCTTTATTTCGACTTTTTTTTGACAAAAAATGTTCACCCGCTCCCGAGATTTTTTTTTGAATTATATGTCATTTTTGAAAGATGCGGAATCGGTTGTCTCGCTCAGATAACTATATGTCTGGACTGTAATGTTTACGTTTGGGTATTCATTGTACTGACAATATAGAAGTATATTATATATATGTATTTATGTATATTATGACTTACACATTTTATTAGATAGTGAGTTTTGTAAAAAATAGCATTTATTATAGAATTGTTTATTCAAAATATAACAAAAACATTTTTCAAATTATTTTGAAACTTAAAACAATATTAAATTAAATTTTTATAAGTTGGTATAATAAAGAAAATACAAAACTATTAAAAAAAAATCAAAATTTTAAAAGGTTTACTACCTCAAAAATATTCAAGTAATGTATAACAGGCTAAATGAACGTATGAAGTCATCACAACAACAGTCTACCATATGTATATAGAGATGGGCAAATCAGACGCCGTTTTAGAATCCGCGACGACAAAGGGGTATTTATATAAAAAAGCTGGCCAAAATTATTTTTCGATAGTTATCATTTTTATTCGATGTAATCTTAGAGTTTTTATAGTCTACAAACTTTCACTTAGTAGAGAGTGCTTTCACTTAGAGAAATATTTATTACAAATTTAATTTTGTAAGTATGCAATTGAAACGTTTTCGTTTGAAAAAGGTAAAAATGAAACAAAAATTAAAATAAGAAAGAAAAGAACAAAATACAAAAGCTTTTAAATTCATAAAAAAAATTTTGTAGTTATAATTAAAGGAAGTTTATATATACATGTCGTCGACGAGTAAAATATTGAAATATGAATTTGATAGTTAATGTTAAGTGTGGCAACACTTGAGCGGAATCGCAGCCGATGTGATGTGATACATAGATGGCGCTAGTGAAGTTTGTGGAATGTAATAAGACACATAGATGGCGCTGGGGAAAATGTGTGGAATAAAAAAAATATGAAAGAACGAAATGAAAATTGAATTCATTCTGGAAGAAACACTCGAAGACATCGGTTGCGGGATCGCTTTGATTGAAACAAATTATTAAAATTTATATGGAAAGAATGGCGCATAGCCATCCTTTGCCTTCTCATAAGCATCCTTCGACAACAGAAGTGGGATGTGGCTCCCCCCATCCATTGGAGAATTGCGTTCCAGAATATGAAAATTCTGGCATTAATTATCAATGCGAAGAGAGCTGCGGCAGCAATGAAACAAAATGGCGTCAATTACTGGAGAAGCAAAATGAAAATTTTGCAGCTTTGGTGCAGGCCATAAAATGACCTGAAGCGAAAAGTGTGCGTTTGCCAGAATTCGATCCAGACATGCTGGAGGCAGATGCTCACGCTTGGGTTTCAACAGCCGATCTATGTATGCTGCAGGGTGCTGCATTATGAATTGCACTTAGTGGTGCGTTGAAAGGATCTGCTTCGGCATGGTTGTCCCAAGTATCCTATCCGGGGATGACATGGGGTAGTTTTAAGGATATTTTTGTTGCGAGATATGACTGCACTGAGTCTGTTGCCGCTTTTCTTATTAAATTATCCAATAGAAAACCGAAAAATGGGGAATGTTTGGCGTCATACGCTTCTACATTGATGACGTCAATAATGTCTCGGTTCAATAATTTGCCGAGAGAGCACATGGATATTTCAATTGTGTTGGCACACATTGCTCAATTTGAACCCTGTGTGCAGCGGCTTGCTTACACTGCTGACATCACTACTCGAACTCAATTACAAAATGAGTTAAAAGCAATGACTTCTTCCAAGATGAAAGTTTCAACATATCATGATGATGGTGGCCCTGATCCTAAACGACGCAAATTTTCATCACAATCTGTAGCTGTAAAGTGTTATAGATGTGGTAAAATAGGCCATAAGGCAGCAGTGTGCAGAAAAGGTGAAAATAAAATAACAGAAGGAGAATTATCGAAGAAAAATGTTCCAGGACAGTCTGCAGTAACATGTTTCAAGTGCCGCAAATTTGGCCATTTTGCATCAAATTGTACAAATACAGCAGGAGTCAGTGGTGGCTACAGTAAACCTGTGGAGAGGCGTGTGGACATGTGCATAATCGGTAATCCAGTAGGCACTATGCAGCAATTCGGTGAGAAATTTCAATTTTGTTTTGATTCAGGAGCAGAGTGCTCTATTGTAAAAGAATCTGTTTCATGTAAACTTAGAGGTAAAAGAATTAGCAATGTTGTTAAAATGACTGGTATCGGTCAGACTAGTGTTAATAGTATATTACAGATTTTAACAACAGTGGAGATTGATGGAATTGTGGTAGAGATACTTTTTCATGTTTTGGCCAATTATTGCTTACGTTATGATGTAATGTTAGGTTATGAAATCTTGAGCCAGGGTATATCTGTTCATATCACATCTGATAAATTAAAATTTGAAAAATTGAATATTATGAATGTATGCAATATTGAAAATAATTATTTTGATTTGAAAAACATATACACTGATATTTCTGATCAATTTAAACCTCAACTGTTGGCAATTTTGGGTGAATTTAAACATAATTTTGTTTGTGGTGTACCGAAAAATCATGCAGCGATAGAACCAATGCAAATTCGCCTCAAAGATGCTAACAAGACTGTTTGTCGACGACCATACAGGTTAAGTGAGAATGAACGAAGTGTAGTTCTCGAGAAAATTGATGAGCTTCTTGAAGCTGGTGTCATTCGTCCAAGCTTTTCTCCGTTTGCTAGTCCCATATTACTTGTCAAAAAGAAAGACGGAACAGACAGAATGTGTGTTGATTACCGTCAGTTGAATGATAATACAATACCTGACAGATTTCCTCTACCATTGATATCAGACTAGATTGACAGACTTCATGGCTGTTATTACTTTACTACCCTAGATATGGCTAGTGGATATCATCAGGTTCCAATTCATTCCGATTCAATTGAAAAGACTGCGTTTGTGACACCAGATGGACATTATGAGTATCTTACCATGCCATTTGGTCTTCGGAATGCTCCTTCGGTGTCTCAGCGTGCAGTTCTTCAAGCTTTAGGGAATTTGGTTAGAACTTATGTAGTGGTTTACATGGATGACATTTTAGTAGTTGGAACATCGGATGTTATGGATACTTTAGATAGAATCCGTATTGTTTTGCAAACACTAACACTGGCAGGGTTCTCTTTTAATGTGAAGAAGTGTAAATTTATGAAAGAAAAAGTGGAGTACCTTGGGTTTGAGGTGTGTCGAGGTGAGATTAGACCGAATCCCAGAAAAATTGAGGCATTAGTAGCTTTACCTCCTCCTCAAACAGTGACTCAGTTGCGTCAATTTATAGGTTTAGCATCATATTTTAGGAAATTCGTACCCAAATTCTCTCAAGTTATGGCAAGTTATGCGTTGACCAGTTCTAATAAAAACAATTTTGTTTGGCAATCTTCGCATGAAGTTTTAAGGGAGAAAATAGTTTCTGCTTTAACTAGTGAACCTGTTTTGACCATATTTGACCCGGACCCGGAATGCTCCACAGAACTGCACACGGACGCCAGCTCAATTGGATATGGTGCTATTCTTATGCAAAACAAAAATAATAAACTTCATGTAATTGCTTACTTTAGCAAACGTACAACGGCTGTAGAGTCAAAGTACCATTCTTTTGAATTAGAAACGCTGGCAGTACTGAATGCAGTCAAGCATTTCCGACACTATTTACATGGGCGCAAGTTCACAGTAATAACTGATTGCAATTCATTACAGGCATCACGGAAAAACCAGGATCTAACTCCTCGGGTCCACAGATGGTGGTCCTTTCTGCAGGCTTTTGATTTTGATTTTGCCCATTATTCCAAAGGCACTTCGGTGGTCTGTTATAAACACAGTTCATGAATCTTTAATTCATTTAGGCTGGGAAAAAACTCTGGAAAAACTTTACGATTTTTACTGGTTCGAGCATATGTCAAAATATGTCAGAAAATATATAGACAATTGTGTCACTTGCAAAATTGGAAAATCTCATCATGGTAAAATTCAAGCTGAGTTGCATTCGATACCAAAAGTTCCAATTCCTTGGCATACTTTGCATTTGCATGCAACTGGAAAACTCAGTGGCAAGAATGATAAAAAAGAATATGTTTTTGTCTTTATAGATGCATTTACTAAATTTGTTATTTTACGTCATACGTTAAATATTAACACTGTGTAGTAGTATTGAGGCTTTATCATTTTGTATTTCTTTGTTTGGTGCACCTGTACGCATAATTGCAGATCAAGGGCGTTGTTTTGCAAGTTCTGAATTTCGTGATTATTGTAATTCGCATAGTATTAACCTTCACTTGATCGCAACAGGCAGTAGTCGTGCGAATGGCCAGGTTGAGCGGGTTATGAGCACATTAAAAAACATGCGGACAGCTGTAGAGACTAGTAAGGACAGTTCATGGCAGGATGCTTTGTCTAATGTTCAGTTAGCCATGAATTGCACTATTAATCGAGTTACAAAGAGTAGCCCCCTTGAGTTGATGATTGGTAGAGTTACGAGACCTCTTGGTTTGATGATGGCAGACGATGTTGAACCTGAGGTTGATCTTCATGAAATACGGGAGGAGGCTATAAGTAACATACAAAGCGGTGCAAGTTATGACAAAATTAGGTTTGACCGAACAAAGACTAAACCAAAAAAATTTGTTGTGGGAGACTTTGTGTTGTTGCAGAACGAAGAACGTAACCAAACTAAGCTTGACCCTAAATACAAAGGCCCATTTAAAGTCGTTGAAATATTAGATGGTGACAGATACACCCTTGCTGAATGATTAATGTATTTGCAATGAATGTAATAATGCAGAACGAATGTAAATAAAATGTAAAATTTATTATTTCAACAATGGTGAACTTAAGTAATATGAGTTCTTGAGTTGGTGGCATAAGTCAGTGGTAGCTCTAGCTCAGTAGAAATCGGAATCTCTTTGATGTAGACCGTGAGTACGGGGTACGCCGCTGCTTATGTGTTGAGTGTCTAGTACCACGGCAGGTGGTGAATTGCAATATTGTGTGTTGAGTGTCTAGTACCACGGAAGGTGGTGAATTGCACTATTATGTATTGAATGTCTGGTATCACGGCAGGTGGTGAATTGCAATGTTGTGTGTTGAGTGTCTAGTACCACGGAAGGTGGTGAATTGCACTATTATGTATTGGGTGTCTGGTACCACGGCAGGTGGTGAATTGCACTATTGTGTGTTGAGTGTCTAGTACCACGGCAGGTGGTGAATTGCACTATTGCATTGAGTGTTTAGTACCATGAGAGGTGGTGAATTGTACTGTTATGTGTTGAGTGTCAAGCATCACGGCAGGTGATGAACGAAAATGTGGTCAAGGAGGTATTGACAAAGTGCTAAGAAAATGAAGTGAATATGATTGGCAGGTCAGGAATGGCCGAGACTGCTTTTACAAGAATGTGTCACACGAGGACGTGTGATTTGTCAGAATGGCCGTGTCGTCGACGAGTAAAATATTGAAATATGAATTTGATAGTTAATGTTAAGTGTGGCAACACTTGAGCGGAATCGCAGCCGATGTGATGTGATACATAGATGGCGCTAGTGAAGTTTGTGGAATGTAATAAGACACATAGATGGCGCTGGGGAAAACGTGTGGAATGAAAAAAATATGAAAGAACGAAATGAAAATTGAATTCATTCTGGAAGAAACACTCGAAGACATCGGTTGCGGGATCGCTTTGATTGAAACAAATTATTAAAATTTATATTGAAAGAATGGCGCATAGCCATCCTTTGCCTTCTCTTAAGCATCCTTCGACATACATAAATAAAAATATAAAAAGAAACAAAAATTAAATTCAAAGTCATTTCAGTAATTATTTTAGTTCAATAATTTCATCTATATTTATTTCATATTCACAGGAGTTTTTGCGAATTAAATTTTCTAAATGTTGATCGCTTAACCTATTCCTATATTTACTTTTTATAAACTTTAATGTTGTAAAAGCCGCTGCACAACTCTATGTTGACCCAAACATGGAGTTTAAATATCTCATTTTTAATTTTAGGATAAATGCAATAGTCCACTTTTTCTCAAACTCTATCCCAGTTTCAAGAGGCATAATTTTCATTAAATTCAATTTTAAATTTTAATATTAAATTTTGCCTCTCCTCATTCCTAATAAATTCATATTCAATATGGCTTGCCTTATAATGTCTTTCTAGACAGGACCAACAACGCGTGCCAACGAGCGTTGACAAACTAAACCTTAAGGCTTGCAGAAAACATTTTCAGCAAATAAGAAATTGTATTACAATTATACGTATTAACATGGCAGATTTTTAAATTCTTGGAGCTTAACTCCGCTTTTTATACTGCTTCCTTGTTCCTGGGTACGCCATTCGTTTAAGTGGCCTATTTTACATAGGGCTAGATATCTGAAATTCTTTTATGTACAAGATAAATGTTTTTTCCATACAAGATCCCATTGTAAAACATTCTTTTAAATCACGCTTTTCGGAGTAGCGCATCTAGTTTTCGCAAATTTTAAATTTTTTTCATTTTGTTTGGTTTTTAGCACCCTATTTTCATATTCTGCTATCGCAAGGAAGATCTGAAATATTTAAGCAAAATGTATGGAGCAAATAAGCCATCTAACGAACACAGCATTAATTTGTTGCATTTGCACCGCTCCACCTACTGGTGGTTGTATAAAACTTTCCACTTTCTGATTTTCGTCCCCTGGTGGTGGTAATGGTTGAATAGGCATTCACCAGTATTTTTCACAGAGTAACAGCACAAAAACTTGGCAGCACTGCTGCGTACTAGCTAGTGCCCAGCAGGTGTCTCTGTTGTTCAATTTTAACTTTAGCGATTTACCTACGGCGGCCGAATTAGTATTACGTCGATACTTTTTTCGAGTACTGAGTACTTTTTATAGTATTTACTTAAGATCGAGTTAATCATATTTCGTTCATTTACTAAAAGACTGTCATAAGTAAAAAAAAAAGGTTTTTGAGTTAATGATGCAGAATTATTCATTATATCACGCTTCATATTGTGTAAAAATTTCATATTAATATCTTGTATACTCTGCGCGTGAGAACTATAAGATTTCTATTTTCTTCTGTAAAGTGGGAGTAAATTTTCTGCAAAATCGAGTTTTTTGAGTTATAACAGTCTTTTAGTAAATGAGCGATATGTATTTATTTGCAACTCACATTTATTGTTGTAATGAGTTGTAAAATGTTTTCAATATGAAAATAATTTTGAATACTTGACAAATCAATTCTGCAATATATATATTTTTTATTATTTTAATTATAATGCAACTAGTTATTACATTAAATTAACTAACTAGCAATTTGTTTCGAATTAGATAAATTATAACAAATATGTGGGTTTATGTCAGCTGGCAAGATCTTGTGTTTTTTTTTTGTTTAAGCCTTCGTTGGCACTTGGTTGAGTCTGCATGGACAGAGGCTTGTTTTTTGACGTACTTAACTAGCGTCATATTGTAAGACATAGCAATTTTTTGTATTGCGAAAGCAATATATATGCCAAAGTTTGATTTGCTTTTTATGGTTATATATATTACAATCAATATAAAGTACACTTTAAGAAAAACTAAGGGGAGTGTCATCAGAGTTGAAGCATATTTGTTGGAGCATAATGTTACCCAGAGTCAAGACGCATCACTACAACAAAATTTTCGGTGTTCCGACCCTGATTACAAGCACTGCTCCAACCCTGACAACACATGTCATTTACCGCCGCATCATCTACAGCAGGGATGACCACCAAAAATATTTTGGGAGCCAAGCAACAACAATAACAACAACGATCACGACCTGTGACACAATGAACAGGAAATTAAATTATTTTGGTGGTGGGACAATAACAAATTAAAGAAATTTGATCAACAACAATTTTTGTGTTTGTGTAAAGAGCCAAAAGAGCCCATTGGGCTACTGGTATAAGACATCAACAACACAACCAAATGTGATCAAGCGAAAATCAAAAACAAATATTCTTAGCGCGCGACCGCAAAAACAAATATTCATAGCAATGCAATGATTTCGGCAAAGAGGCTCAAAAAAAATGTTCTTTGCCCGAGACCGCAACAACAAATATTCACAGTAATAAAATGATTTCGGCAATGAAGCATGTGCGCGATGCTAAATGAAAGCAATGAATTAATTTTCCCAGCAAAAACACAAAAGGGAAAACAAAAACAAATATTCTTAGCGCGCAATCGCAACAACAAATATTCATAGCATTGAAATGATTTCGGTAACGAGGCAACAACAAACAAATGTGATCGAGGGGAAAAAAAACAAAAGTTCATGTGTGCTCGAATGCAACAATTCTTGTGCTTGTTGTAAAATATTAAAATACAACAAACACATGTATTTTAAAAGAGCCAAATGAGCCATTACAACCAACACAATTTAAAAATGAGCCGAAAGAGCCAATTGAGCTTCCGGCTGATCACTCCTAATCTACAGCATGTTCACGTGATGCAAACACCATGAAATGCTACATATTTCCACTTCTTTAACCTTAAATAAATATTATTAAATTAATGCAATTTTTCTGGCACTGTAGTTTGTAGTGGCACAAAAGTTTTTTTTGGCATTTTATAACATTTTTTTCGTTGTTATAAAGTAGTAAAGTAATAAGGTAGCAAACTACTTTGTTTTGTCAAGTAATAAGTAATATAATAACACTGCCCTATATAGGTTTTGCGAATAAGAAGATTCCTAGTGTTTCCGAATGAATTTTCCATGCTGAACACGAATTTGGGGTCAAAAACTTCCCACCACTTCACGAAAAGAAGAGGTTAAAATCCTTAAAACAGCGTTTTTGGCCAATTTTTTGTAAGACTGTGGAGCTGAATCCTGGCGTCTTACAAAGTTTACTAGTATCAGAAATTAAAGGCTGAACCATACCCTTTCAAATGAGTAGCGATTGGTTTACACCCGGATATTTACCAAGCCGATGGTAAATACCAATTTTTTTGTACCCATCGGGTATGTTTGGGGTATTTATGGAAAACACATCATCTTTCACGAAAATTATGGTAAAATTGTTTACTGGATCACTTTGTGATAGGGAGAGCAGTTAACTTATTGTATGACGAAAGCAAACTTCAAATATACTTTGCATTTAAAGATATATAAAATAAATTATAAATGACGTTGGAATCAATAGCGATTTTATATGATGAAGAAAAATATTCGCTCTCATACTTCTTTGATAACACTGTGCAACAGCCAAAATCGGACTAGCGACATGTAGTCTAGAGTAATTTGGTGTCGTTAATTCGCGGTCGCGAATTTGAAGACCATTTTGCTTCATCACGTCAGGTTTTTGAGATAACGGTACATAAAATAATGAAAATGGCTTTATTAAGACTTTACCAGGATATTCTTAATATATATTTTATCGTTTTTGTTGTCTATTGAAAATTTGTTTGGTAGAAAAAGAAGCACATTTCTTGTGAACACTAGAATCCCCCATCTAAGCTCTACAGGGTGACAATCGTAAAGTGACGCACACATTTCAGCAGTTATTTTCAAAAGGACGTACTTCCATTAAGTACAATTAACATTGCTGAATATATAAGCATTCATTTGAACCCCACCTCATTCAATATAACCTCCTTTAGCCTGCACACATGCCTTTAATCGATCCGGAAATCGTAGGACTGTTCGCCGCTGTTCCTGATCAATTTCAGTCCAGGCTTTCTCTAATGAATTTGTCAGCGACTCCAGACTGTGGTGTTGAGATGCACAAGCCTTACTCTCTAAAATACTCCAAATAGAGTAGTCCATTGGATTCAAGTCTGGGGAGTATGGAGGCCATTCTTGAGATGTTATGAATCCAGAAAAATTGTCTTTTATCCATGTTTGCGTTAATTTTGCCATGTGGGAAGGTGCAGAATCTTGCTGGAAAGTCCAGTTTTCATTTCCAAATGTATCTTGGGCCCAGGGAAGAACATGTTCATTTAAAATGCTCCGATAAACAACCTGGTCAATTTTAACACCCTCTTCAACGAATATTAGAGGGGTTCTGGCATTAGCGGAAACTCCAGCCCATACCATAACGGAAGCTGGTTTTTGAACTCGGCCAACAGTCCTATTTTGTTGCGATGATGATGTTAGCCACATTCAGTAATTTTGCGCATTGAAATGTTGTTCAACCGTGAAAAATTTTTTATCTGTAAACAAGATATTTTCAACATTTTTTAACACGGAGGAGCGTAGCAACGCCTTGCATCTTTGCAGTCGCAAATCTTTCTTTTTTTGTGTCAGATCTTGAGCTTTTCGGAGCTTGTACGGCTTAAGATTAAGCTTTGATTTTGCAATGATTCGCACTGTTTCACGGTTTACTCCCACTTCCTTAGCGATTTTTCTCATTGAGCGCCTTGGATTTCGCTTGATTCGTTTATGAATTTTTTCTGTTAAACCAGTAGTGGCAACTGTTGAAAATTTTCCCCGGTCTCTATCTCCAAAACCCCCAGTTTCATTATATCGAATAATAGCTCGGTCTACCGTACGACTTGACAAATTTAAAGCCTTTGCAATTTGACGGCTACTATAATTTGCCAAATGAAATTTCATAATTTCACGACGAATATTTTCCTTGTCCATTTTTATGGAGATTTCAAAACGTAATAACAAAAATTCAAATGATATTAAAAGCAAAGCCAATGATGAATGAATTTGCTTTTTAAATTAAAGTAACGGTAAATGGCAAAGCTTGCTGTAGAGAATTAAACTTGAGTCACTTTACAATTGTCACCCTGTATACCTCAAATTTTAGGAGTTTTTTAAAGTACAGCTTGGAACAATATTGCCAACAGGCTAAATTAATGATAAAAGTAATATAGTATGTTTGGAAAAAAGTGTGCCTAGTATGGGGGGTCCTAGAACATAAAAACATCCTCCACCCCCTTATTCTTGGAAAAATTAAATGTTTTACAGCAGAGTTTATACCCACGATTTGGGTAAATACCCCAGTTTCTACCTATTTTTACTCAATTTTCCCTAATTTACCGATATTTACATGACCATGTTGTACAACGCGTTGTATAGTATGTAGTATGGTTGTACGATCGATTTTCAAGTTGGTCCAACGGTTGGATGAGAATCAAAATATTTTAATTTTTGGTGGGCGGAGTTAACGATTGTACAACGAGTTGTATCCTTTGTAGCTAAGTTGTACAACTTCAATCGTTTTAGTTTCATTGTTTCATCAATTTTTATTGTTTTTGTGCAAATAAGTGACAAAATGTAATTAATAGAAAATAATGAAACAACGTATAGAAGAGAATTAAATAAAAAAGATGAAAGCAAAAGAAAAAGCAGCGCTGGGGCGGATAAAATTTGTGAGTTCAGCTTATGGAATTTCTACCCTCTAAGATTTCTCCATGATAGTGAGTTGCCTTCCAATCCCATTCAATTCATACATTTTCCCACTAGGTTGTTTGCAACACGAAGAACAAAGGAATAATGAAATTGTACAACGTGTTGGAAAGTGTGTATGAAATAGCAGTTCAAATCATCGTCCAACGTGTTGTACAACAGGTTGTATCGTGTGTAGCCTGTATTACACACACGACCATACATAATGAGAGGTGCAGTGGTCCGAAATGCTTTAACCGTTATGTGGCTGATGAAAAAAACACCTTCTGTAGGCTGACAAGGTACCCGGGCACCTAATATACAATATCCACCTACAATTCGATCTAATTTTATTTTAAGAAGTTAAGGGAACCTTTATATCAAAATTAAACGTTTTTCATGTATGTATCAATTTTATTTTGAAATCGACATAGTCAGTTTCATAGCGATTTCCCAAATTTGTAAAAAAAATTAATTATTTACAAGTCATACACAAATTTCGTGAAACACTTTACACTTGTAATCTACAAGTGCTCTCTAACAATTTTTGCTGACTCTTATTACAAATTTGTGAGTTGTAACTTATGAAACGAAAAATGGTTTTATACATTTGTAATTGAAACTCACAAGCACAAATTTGTAATAAGAAATTCTATTTGGTGAAATAGGGCACAGGTTTCCAGAAGTTTGCACAGTTTTAACTTTGTTTCTGGCTATTCAGTTCCTTCGGCGGAATGATTTCGATAATATTATCGACATTTTTGCAGAAACAAAAGTTCGCAAAAAAACAATTCTAAAAAGGAAATTATTTATCAAAAATTTGTAGTTATTTATTTGTTTTAAACCGCTACATTTATACAAAATATACGCCAAATTGTAAACGCCTGTTGTAGTAGATTTGTGAACTTACAGCGCAGCCAGAATCTCCATGTTTTATTCAATTGTTTTCGCGTTGACAATACAATAGGGGTTTGCCGTTGTATTTTTGATATTTGTAGTATTTGAAAATCGCATGCATTTTATTTTTTTAAACTTATCAAATTTACTACAAATATTAAACTTATCAAAAATACACAATTCTGTATTACTACAAATATTGAATACCCAGAATGTATTTAACAAAAAGAGCATTATATTTATGCAACAAGGATAAATTTCACCATTATTACTTGATAAGATTGTTCAGATTGTCACCAAAACCGGTACTCGAAAAAAGCCATTATCAAAACCATTAAAGCTTATCTTGATTTAAAATTATTTACCGAAAATTTATATACACAACACTGTTTTTTACCCTTCTCCTAAGTTGATGGTTCTTAATATTTTTGGACCGCTGAATCCGAATCTGCCATCAGTTTTGTCGTAGCAACTCAGGTCGCTTTGATTTTCCGTACATGGGTCGCCATTTTTATAAAAAGTACCATTTTTTCGAAAAGAAAAGTAGAGCATGTATATTTTTTCAAAAAGGCAATTAAATTATCTTTAATTTAAAAGTTCATTTGTTGCTCTGTTCCATTTCTGTCAAAAGTTATAGAGACTCGAAGTTGAAATTCTGACAAAAAAAATTTGCTTTTTTTGCGAATTATCTATTTTTTTCCCCCATTATTAAGTGCTGAAAACGAAATATCCCATTGCTGATTTTTTATGAATCCATAGCGCAAAATTTAAGTGCTCAGCGATGGGATTCGAACTGTAGTTTGGGAGCTAGAAATAAAAAACTACGATTTCATTAATTTTAATGCATAACATTTCTTTTAATTAAGCAAAGAATTCAGTAGTTTTTACATTTTGTCTGTTGTGTGCTTTGGGATGTACCATTGGGATGGTGCTTTAATTCGTTACTTCGAATGAGAACCGGTATCAAATAAATCATGGTATCGACATAACACTAAGTACATAGTTCAATATAAACATTTTTTATGCAACTCAAAATTCACATGACCTATTACAAAAGAAATTACATTTGCTTAAAGCTTAGATATTTTTTTTAAATCTATATATATTTTCTGCTTACATTTTCTAATGTTCTTTCATTTCAGCATCTTTTGGAGGTTTACTTGGTCTGATTATGGGTTTCAGCATTGTAACTGCTTTTGAATTCTTATACTTTTTGACATTTCGCCCGATATTCAATTATTTTAATGACATGTAAATTGAAAATTTAATAATAAAAAAAAAACGTTTGTATTGTGAAAAAATTTGTTTAATTCTTCCGGAAATTAACCATTTAACATTTACTCTGTAAAGTTTAGTCTGTATAGACTTGGTAAAGAAGTCTCCAGTAACAAAATCTCCAAAATTTAATCTGCATCGATAAAATCTCCCAAACAAAATCTCATAGATTCAAAATCTATAACAGTTAAAGAAAAAGCTCGCGTTACAGATCTGGAGACCTTTCCTTGCGATATTTTAATAATAATTTCGAAATTAAAAAAAACGAATTATATTTTCATGATAAAAAAAATAGTGGGTAAAACTAATTTTTTTTTCTTTTTTTTTGTTATTTGTTTTTTTGCAAAACTGTCCGTCTTTGCCTTTGTTGGGCTTTCTTAGTTTTAATTCCATTTTACTTTAATCTTTGAAACAGACGAGGAATTTTCCATACCAGTACCATACCAGGAGATCAAGTGTGGAAGAACAAAATATCTTCTCACTTATCTTTTGTACTGTGTGACGTAATATTCCAATATTTAAACCATTATCAAAAATACAATTTGATCTTTTCGTTTATTTAATTTTTAAATTTTTGCACACAGGTACAAGCCCAATAATACTTAATTGAAGTATCCCAAATTTTTTACTTCACCAATCATAGCAATCATCGAGTCCAAAGTCTCCTCACCAGTGGGTATTATTTGTGCTGGAGGCAATTTAAAACCAGTTAACAGCGAATTCGATGATGGGCGCAATTCATAGCAAAATGACATTTGTATGCCTTGATTATATGCCCAGTCCACACTAGCACCGGATGCGGGATAGATAGCATCATAAATATTGCCACCAGTATATTTGGTTCCATAACGTTTATTCAAAGCATTGATGGTGACATCAAAAACACGTTCGTAATCCTTGTGATTTGCAGGCAATTCATTTGTGTGTCCATAAGGATACAACAAATACTGTGAATACGCATGGAAAGAGATGTACAAATGAATTTTGCCCTTCAATGAAGCAATATAGTTGGCAAACGATTTAGTTTCAATCTCGGAGAATGCCGAAGGACCGGCAAAAGTATCAGAGCAAGGCTTATCAGAAGAACCAACAGTATTCCAGAAGAAATCCCAATTACGGTTGGGATCAGCGCCGAAGCAGCCGCCCTTGTAGGGTGTACGCGTTTTCCGCCACATGCGATCCGAAGTATGTGTATAGACATAACCATCAGGGTTGGCGTGTGGAAAAATGTACCAGTCATAGTTGTTAGCAAGTTCTTTGATTTTACTATCTTGTGAAGTCAGCAATTGGTTAATGATGTAGGTAGCAGTTGCAGGGGCAATCCATTCACGTGCATGAATGCCAGCTTCGAGGAAGATACCTGGACGAGTGGCTTGACCCTTGGCAAAGGAAATTTTGACACCCAAAATTGAACGACGTTCATAGGTTTTACCACCTTCAATAACGGTAACAATACCAGGATATTCTGATGCCAATCTTGTCATCCACGTGTAAGTATCATCCAATTTATGATATTCTGTCCATGTGTATTCATCAGCATCCGTTGAAACTTCATTCTCATCGGTATCTTCCAAAAGACTCTGTAAGTTCGTTTCAAGCAATTCATATTCAATCTCATTTGTACCCATTACACTCAAGAAATCGGGTAACTTATGTGGCGCAACCACAACGTTGATATCCTTGTTAACACCATAAACGCCATCCATGAATATAAGCGAATCACTGCCACCATCTAAATCCTTTAACACCTCCAATTCTGCGTCACTGGATGCACTAACTTTGTAGACCCGATAATTATCGTAGCTGGCACGTTCACTGCATGCTAATGCCAAAATGCAGAGCCCCAAAGTTAGGATTAATTTCAACGACATTGTAGTGTAGAAATTGCGATTGCGAATGTTCTGATAGAAAGTTTGGCATATCACTTTTATACTGCGGAGTTTTTTAGTCTGGGTTTTTCTGCATGTAGTTAAGTATGTCGAAGATTACTTATTATTATTTTTAAATGTTTATATGATGTGCTTTGGTGATTTGCTGATAAAATTGATAAAGTTTTTTTTTTGCTTATGCGATATCTGCACGCAAAGTTGTTATTTTTATTATGTGTGAAGTAAATAGCGGTAATAAATCTTCTTCTCATAATTTCAACACTCTATCGTGTAGTGGCTTATTTGAAATATCTAAAAAACCATCAACGATTCTTATCAATTTAAAAATCCTTATGGTCGTAAATCATAAAATATAAATCACTTCTTTATAATCTTGAATGTGAAATATTAAGTCAAGACAAGTAATAAATGGCATGTTTAGAGAGAGGAGCCTATTTAAACTTCGTTATGAGCTATAGACGATGTTCTCATTATAGACGATGTTCTCCCTGACACACTTTGACATGAGCCCGCTCTTTCATTTTCCTGCTCAAATATTCTTTAAACACCGCTGTATCAATTTTGGTGGTTGGAATACTTTTTTTTTTGGGCAACACACAATTTTAATACAGGAGCAATTATGCAATTAAAAAAAAATAATAAATGATAGTGAGGAAGAAGAAATTCGCGTTCTTACGCTATTAACCCTGGAAGTACATGCATATTTTTTATACGTAAAGGTCATGCTTCGTCGAAACGACGACGGCATTATTCATGCACATGATCTATACACCTATAACTTTGAAAGTTATTTCCCATTATTTGGTTAATTTACTATATAGAAAAACAACAATGGACATTTTTTTAATAACATTTATTTATAACCCAACAAACATTTTGGTTTGAGATCAACTTGAGGTAAAGTTGATATCAAATACTTTTCTCTAATCTCCAACGTTAATTCTCAACAGCACCTCCATTAGAGTACTATAGCATTCTCAACAAAAAGGGCATTTTTGTATGGTAATAATTATAGTTATTAACTTGATAAAATTGTAGTTCTCAACTTGAGTTCTAACGTAGTTCTCCAATTGGTCTCAAAGGAAATTTACAGTATTGCCATAAGCAACAATTACTTATATTTGATTGAAACACCAAAAAGTAAAGGAAAGGTTAAACGATTTTTTTATTTCTTAAAATTTTAACAATTTCATATCAAAAGTGTTATTTTGTTTTAATACTTCAATTATACATAGTAAAATTAAAACTTATCAGCCTATTTTTTAACCTTTCGATTAGGAGGCGCTAACATAATCTTCTGGGCCTAATTAGGCCCAGTGAATAAAACGATAGTTATGGCGATACAATACGATTACAGCATGTTATTGCGCAAAATTTATATAGCGTTTTGTTTACTAAATATTCTGCTATAGTTTGGTAAAAATAAGCGCCTTTTTAGAAAGCAAAACGTAAGCGTAAATGAGGGTAATTCGGATCGATGTATATAATTCGGATCGATTTTGTTTTGCTAATAAGTTTTCTTTGGTATTTTTTAAAATTACGTCCTTTTATCGAAACGAACGAGAATTATTTCCTCTTTCTAATGGTATGCAACACTTATTTCAATTATTTCAAATTAATCAGTTGTGAGAACGGTTGCCACTTTGGTACAGTTCTACCAAAACTGGTAATTTTTTTCCATTTTTCTGCGCTTGGTACATTGGTACATGTTTTTAAAATTTGGTACATTCTGTGGGCAAAGTTAGCTTTCATAGTAATCAAGAATTGTTAACATATTTTCAAAATAGTTTACAAATTTGAAAATTGTTCAGACTTAGTAATTTTTTGGCAAAAAGTTAGTTGTATTAAAAATGAAATAGACGAAATGTGGTTTGAAGAATTGACTAAATTTATATTCATGTTAATGAGCTCATAGCTCAGCTAATTCTGAAAGAAAATTTTTTGACTTTAGTCTAATATAAAAAAAAAAAAACAATTAAGGAATAAATTAGAATTCAATACTCTTATTAATATAATGTTATATAATATACTGACAAAAATGTTCAAAAAGAAACTTATTCAGTACTACTCAGAAATGTAAATACAAGTAGAATCACAAATATATGTAATAGTATTTTTTTTTTTGTTAATTGATTATTGTAATATTAACTTTGATATAAAAATTTGTTAATCTGTTAAAGTTTAGTTTTTTTTAATTTATATTCATAATTTTTGTTTTTATTGTTTTATTCTTATGTGTAATTTAATATCCTGTAAAATTAATGACTACTGCAGTTTATAAGATTACTATATCTTGTTGTACTAGGAAATCAAATATAAATAAATAAAAGTTTTTAGTAAAGTTATTTATTCCATATGAAAAAAATGGTACATTTTCCCCCCATTTGTTACATTTTTTTGTAAATATTGGTACAAAATAAAATGAGTAAGTGGCAACCGTGGTTGTGACGAAAAAACAAACAGTGAAAATCTTCAAGTTCTATCACAAACAAAATAATATGGCAGCATCGAATTTTTGCGTCAGCTGTTTGGCAAATACACAAATACATTACAAAATTTACAATAGGGGTTTGCCGTTGTATTTTTGATATTTGTAGTATTTGAAAATCGTATGCATTCTGTTTTTGTAAACTTAACAAATCTACTACAAATAACAAATTTATCAAAAATTCACAATACAAGCCCATTTACCACAGAGTGTGAATTCCCATATTATATTTATAAAACTAAAATAATGGAGCAGTTATAATATTCAATATTGCGAATCTTATTGCAATATTTTACAATAACGCTATGCAACAAATGACAAAAAATATGCAGGAGTTCTGACCAATGATGGGACTTTTTCACAATTGTGCTAGATCTAACACATTTTTCCAAAAACTTTGATTTCTAACACTTTTAGCACCGATGGTAGCACATTTTCTTTTTTTAAACTTATTTTTTATTTATTTTCATTGCGTCAATTTGCAACCTTGCAATTGCAAAACTATTGTGAATAGCTACTTTATTATGGTAAATTAGTATCGTTTTTGTCATTAGCTGCGTTTTATTCACTGCTTGCTTCTATTTATGTATAGCAGCGATAATTGTATGAGAAAACAGCAACAATGCCGTAGAGATACCACGTATAATTATAGCTGTTATGTATACATAACAAGTTGTTTAACTACATCAAATTCTATTGTGAACTGCCATAAGTGGGCTGAAGAGACTTAACAACTTGGTCGTTTTATTCGCATATGTTAAACTAGCTGGCGAATAAAACGAAGCTGGGCGCAGAGCTTCGTTGTCCGGACCTGGCAAAGTAGGGGTAATGCAAAAATTGCAACAACTGAAACTTTTGCAAGAGATATATTTATATGAGCGTGCCAGTCTCCGATCAAAATCGAATCATTGCACTAATCATTCATATCATTTACATGAGTAGTTCCACTTCCATGTGTTTAATGGTGTCAACATTCTTCTCAGTTATTGCTATCAACATCCCATCTTAACAAACCTTCATCATCTTTCTCACTATGGCTCTCTAATAACTATCAACTAAATTTTTATTGCTTGCCTTACTATGGTTCCCCATATCGCTGCCTTAATTTGCTAAAGCCCTAACACGCATTTTTCAAATTTTGTAGGAGAAGCAAAAAACATTTTTGTATTTGGAGTACTGTTTCGAGAATTTGTAATTTAAACTAAAATAAAAGATTGCAAGTTTTCAGTGTAGGTTTCTAAAATTTTCGATACAGGACACACTTTATCATAATCCATCGAAAACTCTATACTGAAAAATTGATGTTAAAGCCTTAGTAAAATAAGGCAGAGATATATACCTTTTGAATCATTTCCTTTGTATGCCAAAAAACTTCCACATTCTGCCCAACAACTACTACTAACCAGTGTGTTCTTTGCAATGGTTTCTCAGGTATACAGTTTCAAACAGTTTCTTTGCATGGGAGGTGTCACGCATATTTTATTTATTCCATTCATTTTTTTCTAGCATTTTCCATTGGCAATCAAAGCTCTCTAACCACAAATAATTTAGGAAATATACCTTATAAAACCGAGGTGGAACAGTCACTAACTCAAGCCTACCCATACTTTACCCACCAAATTTCATTGACAAATCATATCATTCCAAATAGAAGTACTGCACTACAAATAGTTTCTAAGATATACAATAATGAAAATTCAAAGTTTTTTTTGGTGGCGTGATTTTGTCAACCAATGTGGGTAAACGGTTCTGGAAATATATATAAAAGCATTCGAGTTGAGCGGAAAAGGTCACACCTATCCATATTTTTTCATAGAATGCCATTGACAAATAACGTTTTTTAGAGACGTGCCACAAATGAATACTGAGATATTCCATAGCTAAAACTCAGATTATATAGGGGATGCCATGTCCCCTTTTTTTCAATTTCACAGACCTTTTTCCTGCGCCATTACATTGCCAATTAACATCCTTGTACTAAATCTCTGATTGTGGAGATATACCCGAAAATTATCTGAGTTATAGATGGGCATATGTCCATGAAATCAGGTTACAGTTTTATATAATAGTATAAAAAAATTAATTTTTTGTATAAAAAAAGAATCACTTGGTGGGTTCACCTGTTGTAGGATTCGAACTCATGGCACAAAAAAACTTACAATTTCTTTACACAATCACAACTTTACTCTACTTTTTAACTCACTAAGCCACAAACTTTTACAAAATATAGGGTGATCATATTAGTAATATATAATAATGCCTTTTGTGTGTTTGCATGTTTTATATTCACCTTTGTCGGTATTTGTTTTTTGTTGTATATTTATTTTTTTCCACCACACCGATAAAAAAAAATTATATTGAAAAAAAATAAAATTATTTGGTCCCGCTTCAAGTGGGATTCGAACTCACTATTCCTCAACTCTTTCCTACATCCACTACTTTACCTTCCCTTCTAACCAACTCACCCACAAACCACTATGAAACATTATGATCAAATTACTAATATCTAGTTACATTCATGTAAATGAAAAAGAATTTCAAACGTAAAGCTTATATGCATTCTTTTCTGCTTTGTTTTTGTGTGGTGGAAAGTAAAAATATCTTTGGTTTTGATTCTAGGAAAAACATAAATATTTACAATAACAAATTTAAGGGGAACAAATTTTTAATATAAAAATGCATTTCACAGGTAAACTATTAACTTTAGATATATGCCACCACTGACTTTATTTTAGCAAACGATGAGATCTATAATCTTTCTATACATAATTTTTATGGCCCTATTATAGTTTAAGAAGCATTTGCATTAATGCAAAATGTCCAAAGCAATTACATACTAAATTTCATGACAATCCGTTGTGAAATATAGAAACCTATTAGGACTAAACATTTAACAGAGCTCTATTTTATATACATATATAGATAGATAGATAAGCTTTATAATGAATGAATTAAAATATTACCATAATTACATCTTTTCATTAATGAAACAATGGGAATGAAAAATTTATGTAAAAGTATAGATGATCACGCTTGAAAGAATTTATTTATCTTTGGTAATGTATAAACATATGCATTATTTTCCTATGACATCTCACTGTTATGAATCATTAATACTTTACTACATAAACGTTGGAAGTTTTCGATTACCTTCTGCATTACCATGCTTCTGGGTATACTTTTATATATACACTAAATGGCTTATTTTGCTAAAGTATTGCAATATGCAAGGAAAATCTGAAATTGTTCGGTTTTAGTACCCTTTTTTCATATTCTGCTGTCACAAGGAAGATCTTACTTTAGCAAAATGTATGGAGCAAATAAGCCATCTAATATGCACTAGTAATCAAAATAGTCCCTTAAATTTCCCTTATATTTTGCCCTCTTCGGTATTCCTTAAGATATATTAGCAATTTATATATTGTTGTAAGCAACTAAATGTTCTCTTTTGAATTACATACGAAAACTTACACATCGAGTGAAGAAAAATAAAGTAACGGGCAAGTATATGCTTCAACATATCAAAAATGGGTTTTCGTTCCAAAGTCCAGATTTTGAGCGTCAATTCAAAATTCTGAGTAGACAGTTTTTTCTGCTTGACTAGGCCTACAATTTTATAATGAAAAATACGCAATAGGTTTTTAGTCGATTTTTGAGTTTAGCTGTTATTCCTTATTGCCACAGATATATAAACAGGCTTAATGAACAAATGTAGTCAACACAACAACAATGTATATAGAGACGGGCAAGTCAGACGGCCATTTCGGAATCCGATCGAATGGGGCCCGTTCAGAAAAAATTACCCCTAGAATCATTTTCTCACAAACACACACACTCTCTTATGTACTAGACTTTCAAATAATGAACTGCTATGCAGACTAGCTACAATGGGGAAAAAACAACAATAGAAGTATATAGAACGGTAGTGGTAGTTTCTTTCAATATCCCTATTTAGTGAAGATATTTGGAATCAAATCTGTAATTCTGGGTTATGATTTCAAATATTAGTAGCTTATATAGGATATTGAAAGATTAAGAACTATCACTAAGATCACAAATGAGGAATTGTGGCGGATTCCAAAACGGCCGTCTGATTTGCCCGTCTCTATATACATTGTTGTTGTGATAACTACATTTGTTCATTAAGCCTGTTTATATATAAAATAGTTTCACCTATGCGTATTCTTCTAATATTATAGACAAAAACGGGTTAATACTTTTTCTTAAATTTTTATATACTCTAATCTTTTGCGAACATGCTTGAATAGTAATCTTTTCACTTTCCAGGGCCCAGCTGCGTTGTACGGCCCTGGCAAAGTTTGAGTAATATAAAAATTACAACAAAAAGGCCTTTTTAAAACAAATTACTACATAAACGTGCCAACCTCTGATTATTTCATTTACATGAGTTGTTCCACTTCGATTTATTCAACTCAATTACTAAAATCTACTTTCTATCTTAACTTTTAAACCTTCATCGCCTTTCTTGCTATAGCTTCCCAATAACTGCTAACTACGAATGTACAGCCTTCACAAACAAACTTTCATTGTTTTCCTTGCTATGGTTTTCCACATATGCCGCTTTAAGCAATTCGTTTTTGTGGGAGGTTCCCCTCCACTTTATCCAAAACCAACCACATTCTGCCCTATAAATACTTCTAATATACCACGACACAAACTTATATTGTCTTCCTAGCTTTGATTTCTCAGATAAACCTTTTCAAACATTTTCTTTGTATGGAAGGTGCCACGCCGACTTTGTTCAACCAACTCGCTTTTTTCTTGCAGCATCCTACTGTAACAAAAGTTCTCGTGCCAAGTATCAAAAATGTATCACAAATAATTAAAAAAATATATCGTATTTAAAATCTGTGCTGCATAGAAAAGTTCATATCCACTAACTCAAGTCTACTCATATTTTACCACAGAATACTATTGATAAAACACATTTTCATTCTAAATCTTAGCACTGCACCAAATTTTCCAATTTTCCGGTGAACTTTTCCTATTTTTCTTTCCGTAAGAACTTTATCCTGACAATTACGAATACAACAAAAAAAATCAGCCAAACCGGTTAAGCTGTTATGAAGTAATGATCTTTCAAACATGAGGTAATTGATTTTTATTTATATAGATGCGTACAAGTAACGTTACTAACGTTTTGTGTAACGTTACTAACGTTTGCTTTTATATCAATAGGGCCACCAAAAATATTTTTTTTTTACCGAAAAAACAAACTTTCCAGGTTTTCTTTGATCATTTATCTTCCATAAATTGAGGAGGAACCGAATAATGCATTGGTAGATTCGCTAATTTATGCGTGAATGTAGTGTAACCTCGAAACTTACTTCCAAAAAATTGTAACGTTACTAACGGCTAAAATGCCTATAGCTCTGCAATTACAAGAGATACACAAAAACTGTTCTCCCATGGAATATCATGCTTAGGCAGAATTTTTATATGCAATTGAGAAATCATGTTTTTTGTTATTATTCGCAGAGATATGAGTAAAAATATGCGTACGAATGTAACGTTACTAACGAAACCCTTGGCCATATGCACATCATAGATCATTAATTTTCTTTCATTAAAGAGATCATTCCCACTGTTTCATTAATGAAAAGATGTAATTATGGTAATATTTTAATTCATTCATTATAAAGTTTATTTGAAATAAAGAATGATTAGAATTATATTCAAATCACAACTTTAAAAAAAAAAATATATATTAACATTAAAACAAAACAGTAAAATTAAGCATATTCACATATTATTATATAATTATAATTTATTATGATTAAATGCCTCTGAAAAACATAGAACTTCCTGTAATACATGTTTATAAATATAAAATGATTAACATACCATAAATAACGTTATTTAAATGTTCATAGTGTGTAAATACCAATTTAGATTTTACGCCATCATAGTTATACTGCATCAGCTGTTCGTCCAGTATCCTTGAAAAATTATTATTATTTATTTAATTTTTTTTTTTCAATTTTTGTTTTATATTTGTATACTTATGGCTCTTTTTCACTGCCTTCTACCACAAACTGACTATTTTTAACACGAATTTTATACGAATCTACTATGTGAATACGCAGTGCTGTGGCGAGTAATGTCGGCGGTAGATAACAGTAAAAAAACATTACGTATATTCCTTCTGAGAATGTCTGAATGTTATTGACCATACCTCAGTAGTTATTCTTCCAATTTACGTACAAATTTTGCAAATGAAATAGAATACACGGGATTTACTAAAAATTAAAGGAAATTAAGTTTATATGTTGAATATATATGATTTTGACCTCCATATCATTGCATATAACTTTAACAATTCTTTCGAAATTTTCCAAAACTCAACATTTTTGTCAAGCAGCAAATCATATGGATCCATTGAAAAAAAATATTTTGAAAATCGGATGCCTAGACGTTACATTCACTAAAGTCGGGTAAAGTATGAAAAATCTTCAAGTAGGTCTAAAAAAAAATTCAAAGTGATGGAAAAATTTGGTAAACGCAGAAAATCATTATTTTGTATGGCCAACACAACTGTATGGGTAAGAACTCCTGCATAATTTTCGTGTTGCACTGTGTAATTATTAATATGTTTAAAAATTTTATTGCCATATTTTATTATTTCAAATAATTTATATTTACAATAAGTAAATATATTTCCAAACATTTTTTAAATACTGTTGTGTATTGCTTGATATTGTTCGAAATATGTAAGTATTTTGGAATATTGCAAAATGAATTAAAATATTTCAAATAGTTATATTATCTAATATTGCACTGGAAGCTCTATGCTACGAACCCAGTCAGGTTTTAATTAAATTAAAGTATTTTAATTCGAAAATTATAGGCTCGCAAGCAATAAGACTAATAATTATATAGTTGATTTATTATGATTAATGTTAAATAAATTACCAGTTAATTTGAAGTCAAACAAAAAACATTCACTTTCAGTTATAAAATTGAAGGTAAAACTCGATTTAGTATTAAAGTGTAATTCAAAGTTCTAGGATGTTCAAAAAGCTCACACGCTTCAAATATTTGTATAAATGCCTACAAAAATTTTATAATAAACTTTTACTCCAATTTTTACAAGAAAGCACGATACATGGTTTAAAAATATTTTTACAATCGAGCTCACCAATATATTATGCTAAGTAAGTTATCAAACATTTTAGAACAGAAATGCAAACTTTTTTTTTTAATAGTAAAATTATCTGTTATTTCTTTTTTCAGGCAAATTTGGATTTTATTTATAATAACTGCAATTATGTTGACTCATTTAATCATTATAATACTAATATTTGATTTTGTTGATCAACCTACAGAGATAAAAATGTCCACACAATTGGTACACATTGCTAAAAGTCAATTTCCTGCTATTGCTGTCTGTAGTCCGAATAAGATTAGCAAACAAAAGTTATTGATATATTCTGAAAAAATGTAAGTATGAAGTAATTACAGTGGCTGAAAAAAATATAGAAACATTAACATTACAATACATTCCTTAAAAAAACGCTTCAGGTTATTTCACCTTTATAGTCAACTGATCCTGGCACCCATCGAGTATTTAAGACGAGTCTTTAAAAAGCATGATAGTTCTTAACTAGTAGTAGCTTTCTTTCAATATCTCTATTCAAATCTGGAATTCTTGGTTATGATTTCAAATATTAGTAGCTTATATAGGATATTGAAAGATTAAGAACTATCACTAAGATCACTGATGAGGAATCGTGGCAGATTCCGAAACGGCCGTCTGATTTGCTCGTCTCTGTATACAGTGTTGTTGTGATGACTATTCTTTAAGCCTGTTACACATTATTTAAAATTAATTTCGTTGCTCAGTTTGTTCGTTGATCATGCATTTGATAGCGCGACTCTGCTGCAGCGATGCTTTTTTGTGCTGCTGTTGCGTGATCAGCAGCTAAATAGTGCATTTTAAACGAGTTTTACATTGTTGCAGTACTGCGGTAGTACTGTATTAACGAACATTAACAGGTGGTCCGCCTGTGTACTGGCAGTATTTTGAGCGCTTTCCCAGGATTTTTTTTTTCGAGAGAACTACTTAAAACTTTCTAAAGAATTCTACATTATTTTAAAGTTTTATTTTTCTATTTTACTGAGTAATTTTTCAAAAGCGTAATTTGAAACCTAATACTTACTCTGTTTGTTGTAAGTAGCCTGCTTAAAAGGTGATAATGAAATTGTGGAATTGCGAAAGAAAAAATTTGATGGAATTGCGAAACAAAAAATGTGATCGGGATCCAAGTATGCTTCTTGGATAGTTGAAGTGTTCCTGAGTACTGTGGCAATGTCCGTTTTCAGCCTAAACGTCAACATTTTTTTTATACTGTCCTAAAGTTTGCCCATTTCTAAACATGATGGTATAAGAATACATACGATATCTGGTTATTGTTGCATCTGAGAATGTTTATGTGTTCAGCACCCTATAGTAAAATTATCGAATAAACACTTTTTTAATGTATTAACCCATTATTTCCCTTATGGGCCTTTTTGTCCTTTTCAAGAGAAATTTGCATATTTAATATGTTCTAAAAAATCTTATTGATCAAATTTTACTACAGGTTACTGAACAATTGAAACGCGTGAACTTGGTTTTATAATTACCATGAGTAAAAAACAAGCAAGTAGACTAAAAAACTTAAATTTTTTATACTTAAAAAAAAATACTACAAGGCAAATTGCGGGCAAAAAGTTTTTTAATGGGTGATCCCGTGTGCTACAGTAATTTGTTTAAACACATGTATTAAATCATTCTCATTCGATAGTGCGTTACAGGCATTTCATGTAAAGCGGACAACGTAACAAACTGTGAAGTTCTGAGATTCGTCTTAATTGAACTTCTAGAAAACATGAATGTGGGCACACAATTTTTTTTTGTATGAAGTTTATTTGCCAAGTTATGGGTTTTTAAAGAATTGACGTAATTGCAATATGGATTTTGAGTCATTCCATATGAAATCGTCTGAAAAATAAAAATTTCGTTGCTGCTCTATCTTAGATCCTGCTTAAACTTTGCGAGAATGTTCTTTAGGGTTCCGAAGAAGGAAATCCGACGTCATAAATTTTTCTCATGCTCTTCCTCGCGACAGCGCGAATTAAAAGATTTGAAAAGTGTTATTTTAATGCTTTCTTTTTTTTACTGTAAAATTTGTTTGGTTAAAAATATTCACGTTTGAGATGGTGTTCTAAAGCTAAAAGATAGTACTTTTTGCAAATTAAATTTAAATTACATGTGCATGCACATTATTTCATTTAATTTTAATGAGAATTTCAACAAAAATAAGTATAAAAAACAGTTATATTAGTTTCATTCATCATTTCTGTTCAGTGGAAATTCTTGAAAACAAAAACCTTATATAGAATGTTAAAATGCTAGTAAGAACCATCAACAAGAACACTGATGAGGAATCGTGGCGGGTTCCGAAACAGCCGTATGATTTGCCTGCCCTTTACTAAAAAAACAATTTTTGTAGTTTTTCTAATTTTAACAAACAAATCAAATGCACTTTAAAACTACATAAATTCGCCCAAAAATCTCGATTTTGGTAAAAACTGTAGAGTTAACGAAAACGCCGATTAAATTTTTGGAATTGGCGTGCCTTTATCCATTAAGAAACCCAATTTCTTTCATTTCTGACCAAAACAATATTTTTGCCCATAATTTATATGGAGACGGAGCACTGTGCGCCGCGACAATTTAGCCGCAAAAGCGGGATACCAATTTTCAACAGCAGCTAAACGATGTAATGCAGAAACCAACGGCTAATGGTAAACCACGCTGCTTCTCAAAACTTGCAAAGTCCTTGAGTGGCAACTGTCGGCTACTATGATTGGCATTTGAAAAACATAAATTAAACAATTTGCGACTAATTTGCCGCAACGCGCTTTCCGAGGGGTTAATTTATCGAAGAAATATGCATTTCTATGGATTCGAGCCTTTTCGAATATAATGTGTAGCATTTTTTTATGTTATAGGTTTAAACATCAACAAATGCATCATGCAGATTTACTTGCTAAAACAGTCGAAGAAATGGCTGAAAATATTATAGATATAACTGGGTTCTATATATATCCCTACGATGGCTTTACTGTAGCCGATGAGCGATTAACGCGTATGCATAATGTATTTACAGCATACTATAATACTACCGACTATCCAACACGTGAGATTTTACGTGACTTAGCGCCAGACTGTGAGAACATTATTTTAAGAGGACTGATATTTGGTCAAACGGTGAATACGAGCAAACTTTTCTATAAGCACATGACATCGACGAGTGTTTGCTGTGTATTTAACTATCGGAGAAAGACTTATTCGCTGCATCCGTAAGTATTGAGATAGTTCTATATATTTGGGTTGTGCAATTAATCAGATTTTAAGATTAATTTAATTTATTTAAACTTCATTTGATTAATCGATTACATGCGCAACTATGATAGGGACTTAAATTTTTTAAGCTTAACCTTTTTTACGCATTCTTTAGTGAAACCAGAAAAGACTATAACGAGTTAATAGAGCAAGCAGAAAATTATACATTTGAAGGTGACACCGTCATGAATGATGCCAAATTTGTATTACAAAGTGATATGGATGATTTTACATTTACACAAATGTCTAATGATGCATTTCAGGTAAAAATAAACTCACCTGTTAAAAATATTTGGACTTCCCCAAATACATGAATGATAACTTAAAAAACTTTATTTTATAATTAATAGCGATTTTTATATTTTTTAATTCTAAATTGTTATTTGACTGAGGGATAGCAATATTTTTCATACTGTTATTAAAATTTTGTAATTTGTTTGCAAGATTACAAATACAGTACCCCCCGCTTATAAGCATTCCCCGTTTAATAGCACTAAGATTTGTGCAATTTACTTTTCCGCTTTCAAATGTACACAATTTATTTAGCTATATGCGCCCCGCTTATAAGCACTTCCCGCTTACTATGATCCCATCTTTAAATTTTAACACAAAAAAGCTGGTCTGTAAGCACACATACAAAACAGTTTTGTGAGGTGACGAATCATCTGAAGATGACTCAGAAATAAGCATTTTAGAAGGCAATACCGTCAATAGGCGAAGTTTTTGACACCATGCATTTTCCGAAAAAATTTGTGAAAGAAATCGAAGATATTGAACAATACTTCCAAAAGCAAATATTACTTTCTTACTATGAGTCAATGTTCTCCTTCTTAAAAAATAGTAAATTCATTTCTTTTGTTTTCGTTAATTTAGTATATTTTTAAATTGCTTTTTCATGGAAATATTGGTTGTATATAAGCACTCTGCTGCTATTAAGCGGGGTTTGCATATAAGCATTCCCCGCTTATAAGCACCCGACTTCGTACATTTTCAAAGGTACTTATAAGCGGGGAATACTGTATTGCATTATTTGCTGATTTTAGACAGTTAAAGCACTTAAATATCGCGTTACTCATAATTAGGGCAAGGAATTCCATGCACTAAAAAATCGAAAATATGCGCATATAATATGCACTTAAAGTTCAAAAATATGCAACTAAAACTGCAAAAAATGCACTAAAAACATCTAAAATATGCAATTAAAAACAAAAAATATTTTGTTTTTGATCGGATATTTTCGGTAAAAAAAAAACTAAAAATATTGCATGTAATTTAACAAACAAAGGACGAAAACAATTCAATTTAAAATATAAAATGAAATTGCAACAGAAACTTTCCCGATTGGGTCTTAAAAAATGTTTCTATAAAGAAAAGGATCGTTCTACATCAACACTCGGACGATAGGAGCATATTTGAAAGCACAAATTCTTCATTAAATTCCAAATTAACATATCTTACCGGGATATGAATAGCCTCATCTGTGGAAACCCATAACACATGGTTTTTAAGGCTTGATTTCTTTTAATAAACGAATATATATTTGTTCGATATAAGTTTTACGCAGTAACGATTCATGAGGAATGACTTCATTAATATATGTTCTCAGAAAACTTCTTAATTGTGGATTGTAAAATACAATGGAATATCTGCTGAAATCAAAGCTTGACATAAATCTAAACAAAATATTTCAAGCCCAGCCGCTGCAGAGGTAGTAATCAAGGGCTGTATTGTTTTTTCTGAGCGCCGATCATTCAATTCTTTAAGTTTCTGGCTTTTCAAATGGTAGTCAACTTGAAATTTCTTTTCGCAGCTTACTAAAAGGTTATCAAAATTATTAGAAAATTATAAATATGTAAATCAAAAAAACAAAAAAAAAAAAGAAGTAAAATATGCACAGTTTCCCAAAAATATGCATTCAAAAATATGCATTTATTGTAAAATAGACAAAAATATGCACTAACGATTGAATGCCATTTTAAAGGAAATTTCATGATTCGTAAAGATAACTTGACTATTTCGCTTTGGGATGCCCACTAAAAACATGCATTTGCATGGAATACCTTGCCCTAGTCATAATATTTGTATCTTACTGTTGTGATTTCTTCCATTTTACAGATTTATATATTTCCTAGAGATGATTTTGCCATCCCACAATCAGGTTCAAGTGGTGAAGTTTTTGTTGATCACAGCACTATTGTTGAAATACCTATGCAACCATTATTTGTTGGTTCAAGTAGTGCTATAAAAAATTTTTCACCCAAAAAGCGACAATGTTATTTTCCCGAAGAAGGACAAAAATTATTAAATCAGTAAGTAGAAAGAAAAGTTAAAAGGAAGTGATTTTCAAATATGGGAAGTTAAACGGAATTAAAATCAGGGACTGTAATCGTTATAAGCAATAACAAAAAATATAAATTTAATAATTATCTTGTAATTTTAATTTTTCAATCAACGACAATAGCACTGTTCTCGAATAGGAGACTTTTTTTGGCCAAAAATCGGAGTTTTTAGATTTTATTTCCTTTTTTTAACTTGAGCTCATTTTAAATGAATCAGAATCAATAGAACTCATTGAATTTAAGCAAATTTAGTCGATTTGATTTTTCAGCCTGTTATTCGCAAGAAATCAACCACTTAATAATTTTTGTTTCAATTTTGGTTCCCTGATTGCTCTGATTCTTCTGTATCATCATCTTCTTCTTATGAATTCCAACAAATGTCACCCAAAAGAGCATGTAGCTTTTTACTGCTGTATTTTCAAGCCTTGCTGTCACTTCATGGAAGCGCTCGCCATGCTCATCGAAATCGGCTGGAGTTTGTGGGGACGAATTTTACAACGGGTGTCCCCGTTTGCCACATTTTTCGACTTGCACTGTATAATTATTGCCTGATTTTTATTTCTTCAACCTGGAATAAAAATTAATACTTGATTGTTATGTGTTTGCAAAATCGAAAAAATCTAATTATGACTTTTATTTTTTTACTCGAGAATAAAAATTATTGTTTAAGTTTAATTTTATTGCTCAGTAATAAAAATTATTTTTCAAGTCTTATTTTCTTGCTCGGGAAAAATTAATAATTGAGTTTTATGTTATTTAATCTTTAATTTACATCCTAGTACAACAACGAGTCCGTGATAAATATATTATTCTAGACCAGGGACCCTAACGGTTACGCGTTTTATAGTAAAAGTCAAATATTAAAAGTTATTTTGTGACTTTTATCGTAATAGGCTAAAGAAAACGGTGAAATGTTGTCTTTTTATGATATTTGGAAAGAATAGTTATATTTGACTATTATTTTGTCGGGCAAAAACAAAAACAGTTTTGTTATGACTTTTATTTTGTTGGCCAAAACGAACCAGTTATTTTATGACTTTTATTTTTTTGGACAATTTTTGCAAGCGATTTGCTTGAGCAATGATCAAAGTAGGTATAAAAATAGATAGGCTTTGGAGTATGAAAGGGGATCCAAAAAATTCTGAAACCATTAGAAAGGTCTCTTCGTGCACTTTTCGAAAATGTATTGTGCTTTGTATGGCCGATGTCTAGATTCGAAGTTATTGCCAATTTTGTATTCCAGTTCGTATCCATATACTTACATATGGGCGAAGGTCATATAATGGAATGAAGCGGATCCCTGTGTATTGTATACCACTGAAAAGGTCTCAACGAGTACTTTTCAAAAATATATGATACCATGTATCTTCGGTGTTTCGTTAATTAGTTATAAGGGTTGACTATTTATTTTTGTCCAAAAAAATAAAAGTCATAAATTAACTGGTTCGTTTTGGCCAACAAAATAAAAGTCATAAAATAAGTGTTTTTTTTTTTTGCCCGACAAAATAAAAGTCAAATATAACTATTATTTCTTGCCAAAAATCATAAAAGTCAATAATTTACCGTATTATTTAGACTATTACGATAAAAGTCAGGAATTTAAAAGTCATACAATATTAGTGAAATTTAGTCCGTGAGCATCACAACCGTACATTTGAAGATCCCCTACGTCTATTTTTTGTGGATGACTTTTTGAGTTGAAAAATGGAAAATAACAGTTATTTTCGGTCCCTGATGAATTATTTTTCTTATATTATGAATAATAATTTGATCACATAGCTTATTTTTTTTTATTAAAAACTTTTTATAAAATAATATATCATTTTATAGATCTTATTATTCTTTCAATGAATGCCTACTAATCTGTCGCATTGAAAGCTTAATCAAATATTGTGGCTGCATACCACCACCAGAGATCATAGGCTACATCAAGGCACCAGTATGCAATATAATTGATATGCCCTGTTTGACCCAGTGGAAACGTGTATGGAATCGTTGGAATTACTTTGATTACGTGCATGATGAAGATTCACAGAAAGAAGTTCGTGCACCTACCTTTGAGAATTGTGGGCATTGTCTGCCAACATGTGATGGTATTGCCTTACAATTATATATGAATGTATATCCATTGCGTAAATCGTTTGGTGAATATTATAGTAGAGGATTGCTGTAAGTTTAAATCATATTGCTTATCTGCTGCAAAACTGTGATAATCAAAAACAAAAAATCGAATTAAGTGTACAGAAAAAACTGTGCTTTATCTTGTGTATAAAATCAAAACGGTATTTTATGAACTCTTCTCTTGAGAAGATTATGTGTTGTTATTACGTTCTACGGAGAAGTAGTTTATTGAAAATTTTAAAAGCAATTTTCTCAAAAAATGAAGAAGAAATATTTCGAGTTAAGTATACAAAAATAACTGTTATTTATGCTTTATCTTGTAGAAAAAAAATATTGGTATTTTATGAACTCTCCTTGAAGAGTATTTGCCTTTATTGGGTTTCACCAAGGTTTATTGAAAGCGTTAAATGCGGTTTTTGCCAATTGCTTCTTTTTTTTTTTGAGTTATGTCAGTCTTGCAGAAAACGTGCGATATATTGTAGTTAATAAAAACTATATAAGGTTTTCATTTTTGATGATCATCATGAATGGAGGTGATAAGGAGGTCGAAGCAAGTAGAAAATTCAAAAATTTTTGCGTTTCACCGGTTTTTCAAAAACAACATACAATGCATACAAGAGCGAAGTGATTGACCATACACTTTATATAACAAATATAATCCTTTTGTTGGCTGGTGCTACATTTCTACCTCTCTCTTTCAGACAGGTGTTCATGCTTGCGCCCGTGTAAACAGCAACTATAATAAATGGTTAGACCATAGTAGAAGTATTTAGAGGAAGCTAGATGCATTTTTTAAAAAAATTGCCATTTTGAATTTTTGACAAATAAGAGGAACATTTTAGAGACGCATTTTTTAAAATGGGTACAAAAGAGAGAGTTAGTAAAAGATTATTAATACTACTTTTATTACTTAGTACTAAATTATAAATTTTATTTATAATAAAAAAAGTATAAATAATGTTATTTAAATTTGTTTTCTTTATTAGCAAATACCTTGAACATGTTAAATGTTAAAAAATAATACAAAAAGCAGCAACTAATTCTCCCTATGTGCATGCAAAACTATGCAAATTATTTTCTTATAAATTCTCACTATGAAAATACAACTCCGTTGTAAAAAGAAGAATAGTATCAAAACAAATGTCTTCCCAATTGTCAAAATTCCTCTTACTTGTCTTCTTAATTCTTCTGCCATGCATACAACCCAAAAATTCAAGAACATGAAATAGGAGGATTTTGTCCGATTGGGGAGGACAGGAGGAATGAGATTTAAGCGGAGTACGAATACTCCGATCGAAGTACCTTCGACAGCACTGCTCCAGAGAATGGACTCTTCTCTGCTTTTGGCATTTGTTCTTTAACACAAAAACAAATAATTTGAATTTAAAAATATATTGAAATCTTTATTTGTACGCAAAAATTATTCTTTGTTTAATTTAAAATAGCGTAGTTACACTGCTGGACAAAATAATAGGTGTGACCAAATATTTTTTCGAATTCCCTCTTTACAATTTAAAGAGTTAAATAGTTTTATTGGATATTATTAGAAATAATGTAAAACGACAAAAAAGGATTAAAAACTTAACATCTCATTTCATATTCATGTATAAAATATATTTACGATGAAACCACACAAATAAACAAATGGACAAAATAATAGGTGTGACTCAGCAATCTAAAATTAAAAGAAATTATAAAGGTAAAAAACCTTTTTTTAAATTAGTTTATTCTCATACATACCAGTAGCCAGTGTAGTCTCCTTTATTTTTCAAAACTGCGTCAATCCATCTCGGCATTGAGACTCACCAGCTTAGATGAGTGTTTAAGATCATTATCCTGTTGAAATTGCCAAATCAATGGCATTTTTTTTTATGTCTCTGTATTCAAACTTGGTCGTGGATGCGAAAGATAGGGCCTACACCGTTCCAGGAAAAACATCCCCATACCATAATATTTCGTCCATGTTTTACGGTTTTTCGTGTATACCACGGATGAAATTCCATTCCTTTGGGACGACGAGTATTCCTTCCGGCATCGTTTGAAAATAAATTAATTTTTGTTTCGTCGCTCCAAAGGATGTTGCGCCACTTTTTTTCTCCTTCCGGTCCAAACCATGATTGATGGGCTTGAGCAAAAAGTTTCCTTTTGCATAAATTTTGTTTCCGAAGCAACGGCACTTTTCTAGCTATTCTGCCATGCAGGTTAGCTTCTACTAAACGACGACGGTCAGTTCTTGGTGTTATTATATTACCTATTTCAGCAGCAATAGCCATGGATGACATTTTAGGGTCTCTTTTGCATAGCAAAACTATCCGCTGATCATCAGCTGCAACAGTTTTTTTAGGTCTTCCGCGTGTTTCCAACTTACTTCTTGATTTTAATGCATTTGTAACAAAATTTTCAGAACGTCCCAAAGATTTTTCAATAAATTTGTAAGTTTTACCTTGAATTCTTTAGTTCTGAACTATACGCCTCTCCTACATAGTGGTAAAGCTATTTTTTTGCCGAAACTCTACTAAACATACTTACCTTTGCAAAGAAATACTGAAAAATGTACTTTTTATTTAAAAAACTATTTTTAAAGTATTTACACCTATTTTTTTGTCCAACCAAAATTTTAGCAACGCGAGTAACTTTCAATTCTAAAAGAATTAAGGAAGCGCTAGAAGCGAATGACTGTCAAATACACTTCAGAATATTTAAAGCTTCGTCTGCATAATGGTAAATTGTATCACAGTTTTATGTATTCACTGTTAGTTACAGTTTGTCCATCAGTGTATATGAAATCCACTAAATCCTCGAATTCCTCAAAATTCATAATAATTTTTCTTTTTAGTTTCGCAAATTAAAAATGTAGACGAGTGTTGCCACAATACGAGTATTGGTACTAGCAAAATAGTATTCATTTTACAAGTACTCATTTATATTCGCAAAATAAGACTTCGGATAAAATATCATAAAATAACAAAATAAAACCGTATTTAATTGGGCCATCGTCACACGATAACTTGCGAAGAGCGATCGTCGAGGCGGCTAAGCTTATATTTCACTTTTCACTTATATTGTTAGTACTAACTTGGACATTTGCAACGAAGGCAACGAACCTATTTTTATAACATCGGTGAGACGTGAGGATTTAGACATAACTCTTGCCAGTGAGCGATCAGCTTCCTTTATTAAAGACTGGAGAGTACTAAAAGAACCCTCCTTCTCTTATCATCAATATATCGAGTTCCGCCTTGATATTCAAACTCCCAGCGTAACTCCATTTATTAACGAAAAGAAAATTGATTGGGTAAAATATCAAGCTGCCCTTTTAAAAGCACTTCCAAGTGTTAACCCTTCTATCCCCACATCGAGAAATCAACTTGATGATGTGTTAAAACTATTACCAATGCCTGTAACAGGGCTTCCAGTGCTTCATGTCCTATAGTAAAACCTAGGGGCAAAGCTAAAACACCATGGTGGTCTGACGAGATCGTTTACCTCAGGAAGGAAAGTAGAAAAGTGTTTAATCAGGCTAAAATAACCAATGAATGGCTAGTCATCAAGCAAGTCATCTACGTAATATCCTAGCCTCCTGTCAATCAACTAGAGGCTAGATCATAAAGCCAAATGGAGAAGTGACCATGTCGAGTCTCGAAACTCTTGAGCTCCTTGTCGACACTCATTTTCCCGGCTGCTTGCAAGTGGGTATCAGTGAATCGGTGAGAATCTCTCCATATAACTCACTTGCCCCTAAAATCCTTAGTAAGAAGAATATACAATGGGCTATAAATAATTTTAAGCCTTTTAAGGCACCTGAACCGGATGGTATTATTCCAGCAGAGCTGCAGACAGCCTCAGAAATCATCATTCTTTGGTTGGAAGTTATCTTCAACAGTTGCTTAAAATTAATCTATATTCCAAAATTATAAAATAATACTAAAGTGGTCTTCATGCCCAGAAGGGAAGACTTCTAATAACAAAGCTAACGGCTTCCGACCAATAAGTCTAACTTCATGTCTCTTGAAGACTCTTGAGCGACTCTTAAATATTTTCATTAGGCAGGACATAAGTCCCAAACTGATATCTACGTCTCAACATGCATACACCAAGGGCAAGTTAGTAGATACTGCCCTTCATTCCCTAGTTTAGAGTATCGAAAAATCTTTGTTTCTAAAGGAATATACTCTAGTTGCTTTCCTCGATATAGAAGGAGCTTTCAACAATGTGTTTCCTAGCGCTATAACTGCATCCTTGTATAAGTTGGGTCTGGATAAAGCTTTAGTAAACTTTGTCCAGACTCTGCTCACGAAAAGGATGATAAGCTCCACGCTGGGAGCTCATCCGTAAGTAGAACGATGGTAAGAGGCAGAAATTTTGCTTTTAAAAACTTGCACACTCTACCGCAGCAAGAAAACATTTTTTCTCTCAATTTCTCTCTCTAGAAAAATAGATAGATAGAAAAAGAGAGGCGATTTCCTAATTTTTTTTTTACCACTCTCTTTCAGACAGGCGTTCAAATTTTTGTGTTGTAGTGATCATTTTTATTTCTCAAACCCATATGGAATAAAATAGACTTTCACAATAAAAAAAACCCAATGGATTTCTCTGGATTTATGCCGAAGTTATTCAGCTTAAAACATAGTGATTACTACACCCAAAGAAATACTTACCTCGTTTGAAGAAAAACGGCTATCAAATTGAGGAAAAATGGGAATGATTTGGCGACATAGAAATGGTTTCCTCATTTAGATATACAAAATTTCTTTGAATTGTGGAAATATTTTTTCTTTATTTTAGAGAAAAATTTCTTTGAAAGAAGGAAGTTTTCTATAAATTAAAGAAATATGTCTTCAATTTGTAAAAATTGTGTTTTTCAAATGAATAATATTTTATTTCAATATGAGAAATTGTATGGTGATGCTGCTTCATTGCCGAATCTCTCGGTCGCTTCCTCCGATATGGTTTCTGTTGCTGTAGATTCCTGTTACACCTGATACTCAACACTCTCTCCACTGGGCTAAAACTGTCGCTAATGCCTCGCCTATGTCATCTCCATCTAATATGCATCTTGCTTATGATAAAGCCAATCGAGTTATTCATCCATGCTTGGATCGTTCTGGTGTAGAGACTGTTATTAATTCTTTGACCCAGCCACTTGCCGAGTCTAATGCTGCTGATAACACTAACCGCTCTGCTGTTGACAATGAAGTGAGTGTTTTGGTTCCTCCTTCGGTTAGCCTGTCTGTAGTTCCACTGCGTAGGTCAAATTTCATATCCAGACTAACTAGTTCAACATCCGAGTCTGATGTCGTGGCTTACATCAACTTCAAACTTTCTTCCTCGTCATCTGAATTCAAATGCTATAAGCTTGCTGTTTCAGCGCAACGTGAAATTACATCTTTTAAAATCATCCCGCCCGCAATGGCGTTTGATCGTATTGTGGCTAAGGATTTTTGGCCCAAGCATATCGTGGTACATGAATTTATTCAGCGAAAAAGAGGAATTTCGTTACAGGTTCCACCTAAATCAAATGGAAACCATCCAAAAAACGATTAAATCTCAATACCTCAATTTCTTCGAAAAACAATAAAACTTCGTTAAACTCAACTATAACATCAACGTCGGTACCTCCGCACATAAATAACAACAGTGTCGCATTTTCTCGCACTCGTAAATCTAAGCTTACTGTCTACTTTCACAACGTTGGTGGATTGCGCACAAAAACTAATTCATTGTATTTATCTGCTGCATCACACGACTTTGATGTAATCATACTTATCGAAACCTGGCTGACGTCTGACTTTCTCTCAACTGAGCTTTTTGATGCTTTTTATGAAGTCTACCGTAAAGATCGATTCTTGCACTCTGGATTGACAAGGGGAGGAGGCGTTTTAATTGCAGTGTCAACCTCTTTAGCTAGTCGTGAAATAAAACACTCTCAAACTGATAACACCATTGAGCAAATGTGTGTCGCTGTTAAACTTGGTGAAACCTGTGATGACGGAGTCAATGAAATATGTTTTGTTGCTAGCTATGTTCCTCCAAATAGCACTTATGACGTTTATAGAACTCATGTTGAGAACATTTCCTCGCTTACTAGCTCTCTGCTACACAATCAAACACCTTGTATTATGGGCGATTTCAATTTGGGCTCCATTGAGTGGAAATTTAATGATGAGGATAGAATTTTGATTCCATTCAATATAAAGAAAGATATCGAATCCCTGGTTTGTGATACATTAGATTCACTTCATATTGGATTTAATTTTTATAAATAATGATATTGTTTTTAAGATTTCTAAATGTGACTCAACACTGACTAGTGAATCGGTTCATCATAAAGCCATTGTCATGTGTTTTTCTTCTTATAATTTCATTAGTGAATCTGGCGAATCAGAACTATTTTACAATTTTCGTAAATCTAATTATGTGGCAGTTAACCAACTCTTGGGGTCGATAAACTGGGATATAGTTTTAAATCATTCTGATCTGTGCGATATGTATTTGACCTTTAAGGAAATCATTGAAAACTGTCTCAATCTTCACGTACCTATACACGAAAGAAGGAGAACTTTTAATTTACCTTGGTACAATCATAGATTACTGAAGTTAAAAAACTCAAAAAACAACGCTCATAAAAAATTTAAAAAGTCTGGGTCACCAGTTGACGAAGCTACTTTCATCAAGTGTAGGAAAGATTTCGAGCTTCTTTCTCACTTTTTATATAAGAAATATATGAACTCAGTAGAGAGTGATATTAAAATTAACCCTAAATCCTTTTGGATTTTTTATAACTCTAAGCGTAAATCTAACGGCATTCCCAAGTCCATGGAATTTAAGGGGTCAGTTGCTTTATGCACTGAAGACACGTGCGAACTTTTTGCAAACTTTTTTGGGCATGTTTTTGATTGCTTTAAAGGCGGGGTAACCAATGCTGATCTGTCTAGTCTTCACCAAGTTGTTAATATTGGGAAAATTGTAGTCACTGAAAACGAAGTTTTTGAAGCTCTTTCAAGCTTAGATTCTCCGAAAGGAGCTGGTTACGACTTGTTGCCGCCCGTATTTTTAAAAAACTGTGCTAGCACTTTATTTATCCCACTAACCATAATTTTTAATAAGAGCCTTAAATCTGGATGTTTTCTTGCTGAGTGGAAAACCGCCTTCATTTCTCCTATCTACAAATCGGGAATGAGAAACTTGGTAATAAATTATAGACCAATTGTCAAACTTTCAATAATTCCAAAATTATTGGACAAACTTGTAAATAATTACTTATTATCTGATTTCAAAAATTATATCGTTACTCAACAGCACGGCTTCTATCCGGGAAGATCCACTTGCACGAATCTTGCTATTTTTACACACTTTGCATTGAAAGCAATGGAGAAAGGCAATCAAGTTGATGCCCTGTATACCGACTTCGTTAAAGCTTTTGACAGCTTAAACCATGACCTGCTGCTCGATAAACTTGAACGTCTTGGAGTCCACTCCACCGCCCTAAATTGGGTTGAATCCTACTTAAGAAAAAGGAAATTTATCGTCAAGGTTGGAAACAGCATTTCCAGATCAATTACTGCTTCGTCTGGGGTGCCACAAGGCAGCCACTTGGGCCCTCTTCTTTTTCTAATTTTCATTAACGATATTGTGCATGCATTTAAATTTGGTAGCTGCCTTCTATATGCTGATGACTTCAAATTATTTTACACTATAGGTAATTTTGGTGATTGCGCGAATTTGCAGCGCGATATTAACTCACTAGTATCATGGTGCAGCCTTAACGGTCTACAGCTAAACTTATCTAAGTACCCGCTCATTTATAATTACAAACACGGTAGCAATAATGATTTTACGAGAGTCAACATCGTCAAGGACTTGGGAGTTTACCTTGATACCAAGCTTAGCTTCGGTCACCATCGTGAATATGTTATTTCAGCTGCTAACTCTAAACTAGGTTTCCTGAAACAGAACTCTAGCGATTTTTTACATCCTCTTACTCTAAAAAGTATTTTCTCTAGTCTAGTTAGATCTTTACTAGAGTATGCGTGCTTAATATGGGACCCCGGCTTCGCTGTTCACTCTGATAGATTGGAACGAATTCAAAAGCGCTCTATTAAATTTGCCCTTCGTCGAATGTACATTTTTGACATTATGCCATCGTACGACCTGCGGTGTAGAATTCTGAGCTTAGAAAAACTTTCTAATAGAAGAAAAATACAAGGTATCCTCTTCATAAAAGATATCTACGATAATCGAATTGATTCGCCTGATTTGCTTATGCTTTTGCCGTTTTATGCACCCAGTCGATTACTGAGGCAAAAGCTTATTTTTTATACTCGATCTCGAAGAACTATATACGGTAACAATGAGCCGATTCACAAGTTCACCTCTTTGTGTAATTTTATTATAGAAGATATTGACATTAGTTTAAATAGGGAGATTTTTAAGATTTGTTAATGAATTTTTTAGCTTCTAATGCTTTATTAAATGTTATCGTAGTTTTAAGACACAAATCTGTAAGGGTTCAGCCCGGTAGATTGATTGAAATAAATAAATAAATTTAGGTAAAATTTTCCTCAGTTTGAGGAATAAGGAATACCTTTTTAGAAAAAAAATCCTCAATTTATGGACGTATTTTTACAAGCACTACAGGCGTCGTCGCCTTGAAATGATCAAAAGATCCTTATTGCCATCAAAGAATTATAAAGTGAAGTTTATTGAAATTTATTTCTTTCGAATATATTTTTTTTTCACAATATATATACCTTTTTTTCACAAATTATATCAACAGCCACAAACACAACCGCTTCACTTGAAATAGAGACGCCAACTAAAACATTCAAAAGAAAAGCAAAGCGTACGCGATTGTCTGCTAAGGCCAAAAGAGTAAAGCTAGTTTTTTGTGTATACCAAAATTTTGTTTGGAGACCATTTTTGGTATATTCGTCTCTTTCTTACATTTTCTATGCAACTAAATTTCTAAAAATGAAGAAATAACTTACTTCAAATTGAACACCATGGTTGCATGAAAGGAGCACATTTTTCTTCATTTTGGGGAAAATTTACTTAAATGAGAGAAATTTTCGTGGATTCAAATTGAGGAACTTTTTCTTGGGTATTTTTCTGGGTGTAAGTGCGTTATAATTATATTATATATTATATAAATATAAACAGTACTTTAAATATGACGACAATATTTTATCCAGGCGACGATATATTTACTTTTCCTTTAAATTTGATTGATAATTCAATAAACTTTTGTGAAAAGAAAAAAAAAAAACTGTCGACACGATAAATTAATGAAATTGCAGCAAAAGCATGGAGGCCGAAAAGGAATTATAAGCAAAAATAATCTACTTGTTTGTCCTAACTTGATACGGCAAATCTGCGAAATTAATAAGCAATCGTATGCTGACTACGTATATTAAGTTCCCACATAAAGCCTAAATTATAAAAGCGCTTCGTATCAGTACCTTAGACAATGTCACCAATATCCCAGCAAGTGTCATACCGATACCCATTGCGTTTATGCCTACAGCTTTCCTTTAGCAAAAATATCAAGGGGTGGTAAGTTGAGCAATGCATCCAAGGATGTGCCAGGTGTTGTAGGAAAAGCTCCCGTACAACAAATGGCCACAGTCTTTTGAAGTCTGGCAAGAGCTTTCCTAACGTTGTCAACATTAAATCTGCTCCACCAGACTATGGATGCATAGATGATGATGGGTCGAATCATTGTCTTATAAAGCCATAAGACTTTTTTTGCCAAAAATAGCCTTACATTGACAAAACGCTGTCAATGCCTTGGATACCTTTAGCTCAACATGAGAACGCCAAAGTTTGGTATCTGAAATGACTCCTAGATATTTCACTTCTTGGCATAGCTGAATAGTGATTCCTCTGAGACAGGTAAAACGAGACCATCAAATTTCCTTCTCCTGGTGAAAAGAATAACACCAGTTTTAAGAGGATTAACCGATAGCCTGTTTGAGCAACACCAAGAATCAATCATATTCAGAGCAGTTTGGGCTTTCCTACAAACATACCTGACCGATTGGCTCGTGATTAATAGGCCTGTGTGTAGATACCCGACTTATTTAGGGAAACAAGCAGAGTCAACCAGCAGACACCACAGCAGTGGAGAGAGTACTCCCCCTTGGGGACATCCTCTATTCACGCCACAAGTCACACATTGACCACAATCAGCTTGAACCATCATAAGTCTGTGTGACAGCATTGAGCGAATCCAGTTAACAAGAACCGGATCCACTCCATGCTAACCTGCAGCATTGCACATGCCGTCAAAAGTCGCGTTGTCAAAAGCTCCCTCAATATCAACAAAAATACCATTAGTGTATTCTTTCCTGTTGAGGGCCCGCTTAATCCTACCTACTAGATTTTACAGGGCCGTCTCACATGATTTTCCACATTGGTAAGCATGCTGAAATGAAGAGAGAGACAATAACGACTCACTACGGATGCGGTGTTCAACACAGCGCTCAAGACATTTTATTAAAAAAGACACCATACTGGTCTAAAGCTTTTGGGATTGATATAATTGTCCTTTCCAATGTTTGGAATGAAAACAACTTTTACCAACCTCCATTGTTGAGGTATGTGAGCCAGAGCCAAACTGGAGATGAAGATCTTCTTCAAAACAGGTAGCAATTGCACCATACCCTCTTTCAGAGCAACTGGTAGTATACCATCCGGACCAGCGGTTTGAAGCTGTCCTGTTTAACCCAGAATATAGGATGTAGTCGAGAAGATAAGCCCCTCTTACGTTGCACTTGCTGCTGCCCCAGATAACATTCTGTGCATTAGCATCACAACATAATATGAGCCCCAAATTCATCCTTTCACAATACTCCACAAATACAACAACCATCGCTGGCGGGGTGGTAAAATTGCATCGTATGGAAAGTAGGCAGAAGCAATCTAAAAATGTTTCCATTCTCGATTGTCCTGAAAACTCGCCTTAGCAGCCACCATATCTTGGCCACAAAACTAACCAAGTTTGGTAATTGTAAGATAAGGAGATGCTATAAGACAGGTTCTTGGTCTATTAGAAGTCCACAGATGCGTCCTTTATGGACCCAAGGTTCTTGGATTGTTGTTATGGGAGGGAATGTATGCAACGTGGAAAGGCGTTTACATAGGAGTGCACTAGCAGCCTTGGAGTGTTGCAAATTTATCTGGGTTACTGTAAGTCCACAGATAGGTTCCGCAATATTTGCAGAGTTAGAAGACCGAGGTGGCCTCGTGTTATCATTGCCGGCAGCAGTAGGCATCATAGAGGTGGCGTTAATATCCGTTAATCCGTATGCTACCAGAAAGATGGGAAAAGGTTGTGGCTAACGATGGACAATACTTTAAAGAAAAATTTATAATCACTTTTTCACAATAAATGTCCAAATTACGAAAAAAATACGAATTTATACATTCATACTCCCAATACTTCGGAAAGTGTTAAAGCCTCCCATCTGGGCGTCCACACCTTTTCTTTACCTGAGCGCGCCTGAAGGAAGCGGCTTGGTTTCTCTGAAGAACCTCAGCATCGGTTGTTGTAACCTCAGCAGAGCGTAACCTCTTTGAAACATTGGCCATAATTGGGTCTTCAACCAGAGTAGTGGCCGAGGCCTCCTTACGTCTGTTTATCGACCAACCCTTCCTCCATTTGCGTCTCATACTATAAGAAGGTTGTGGCCCCAGTACGCCTGCTTCTGTAGGAGGTATGTCAGCCTCAGTTGCGCCTTCTAAACTCATACATACTTCAGCCGGAGGGTTCACAGCCCCTGACACCAAAGAAGAGTTGGTTGTGAAGATTACAATCCCACTCTCCCCCGGGATGCGCTCACTGTCGTAGAGTTCAGAGACTTTGTTTGGGTTTTTTCTTATTTCGGTTGTATTCATGGCGTTTCGTCCGGTCACCTGCTCCTCCTGTTTGACCAGGGCGAAGCTGTGAATCAAAATGCACGGCAACCTCTATAAAGAAAAGGGGAAAGGGAAGGCATTAACTTTGTCAGCTTGATAAATGTTCTCTTGGATGCCATTTCGCATTTTTGTTTTAAATTTATTCCAGCTCATCCCTGATTTGGAAGTGGTACGCACCCACTCTATGTTTCGAGGTTCCGAAGTAGGTTTCAAGGAGTTAAGCTCAGATGGTAGTGACAACCCATATAAACCCTTCTCCATGCTAATCAATCTCAAAATAACTTTAATGTGCGTTTCGAGTAGATTTCATGCCTAAACATTAAAAAAATGGGAATTTCCACAATGGTTGATGAAGCATTTGGGTTTCCGGAGCGTTCCTATGGATTAGGTACTCAATATTTGAATTCATTTAGTGGAAAGAATAGAAGAACAAGAACAAACCAATTGCAAAAAATTCCACATCCATGCTTGGCAGTGACTTTACAGATCAATGTTTTAGTCGTCCTCCTTTGATTTTGATAGTGTTGATTCGATACCCACATAGTATCGATACCTTTACTCATTACTTGTATCGAATAAAAGTATCGATGCTACCGAAAATATCGGAAAAAAGTATCGAATATGTACTTGTATCGAATACTCGTTTAAAGAGACAAATTACTTTTTTTTAAGTGGTTGTCAAGGAAAAAATTCATGCCAGAACGGCTCATTGTGATACAACATAGTTGAGCCTACAGTTTACACTACTCAACACGAGTTTTTCTCCTATAAATCATGGTTTTGAGATATTTCCATTGGAAACACGTGAATCATATAGAAATGACGTTAATTTAATTTAGAAAATCGCAACAAAAATTATAATAGAAGGAAAAATAATCAACAGATTAAAGCTTGTTAAAAATATTTTATTTTAATGAAAAGGTTTCAATAAACATTATGTTCTACATGCATGGCCGGAAATATTTTCTAGAACTTCAATACTGTACTGCAGTATTGTCATACATGGAAATATTGCAATATGGACTGAAATATTTTGAATAATTCTGCAGTAGCATTTTAAAATATATATTTTTGATTGCTGTAACATATTGTAAAATGATCCACAATTTTAAATATTGTATAGCAATATTTCTGTTTTTTAAATAAATATTTTCCAAAAGTATCGAGTATCCGATACTGACCCTTTTTTCCGATACCAAGTAAAATACTTATGTTATAGCATCGAGTAAAAAAAGTACTTGAATCGAATGAAAAGTATCGAGTTTTTACTTGTATCGAATCATCACTAGATTTGGATAACATTTAATAAAAACGTTTGCGATCCATTGCGCTGTTCAACAGCCAAAAATGAGCAGAGACGGGAAAAGTGTACTTAGCGTAATGGGGGGTCGCTGAGTCCGAATCCGTGATCCGTTTTGCTCTACTACTTCACAATTTTTTTTATTGACATACAAATTTTTACATTTTTTTTTTATTTTTTAACTTTAAAAATTGTTAAAATTTTTTTTTTTAATATATTTTTTTTTTCGTAATTTGGTAAAAATTAATGTTTTGATAAAAAAATGTGAACTGCATTTTTAATTTTTTTTTTTTTTGTCAATTTTAAAAATTTTGATGTCAATAAAAATTGTTACGTAGCAGAGCAAAACGGACCACGGATTCGGACTCAGCGACCTCCCATTTCCCTAAGTGCATTTGTCCCGTCTCTGCTCATTTGCAAAAGTTTCCATTTGTAGAACAGTGTTATCATCCAACTCGCACTTTAGCCTGCTCAGCTATTGTATATACATATCCAAGCATAAAATGAAATTTAAGTGACAATAAAACTTCGTTCTAATGTGGAAATCTTATGACCTCTATTCTATTTCTTAAATGCTAACGTGATAAATGTCAAACAATAAGTAGAAAAGTTTGAATGACATTTGTATTTTTGTCAAACAAACCGGTTTTGTTTTTATTCATATGCAGTGTGGCCAAGTTGGGCGATTTATCGCCAATTGGGCGCTTTTTTTTAGTTTTGTGCGTGAAATTAGAAAAAAGAAGCACAATGCGCTTTTTGGGAGCTTATTTATTGCTGTGGGGCTTTTGGGCGTTTTTTTAAGTTATGTCTAGCTACACTTTTTATATGAACTTATTGAGTAAACTTCGTGTTTGTTAATTTCTGGAGCATCCCTTTAAGGCTGGTCACACGGGCGCAAGAATGACTGCCTGTCTGAAAGAGTGAGGTAGAAAAATAGGTAGAGAGAAAGAGATAGAAGAGATGAGTCGAAAACTCAAAAATAAAATAAAAATCGGCGCATTGATGAATGTTCGGTGTTCCGATTTTACCACTTTCCCTCATAATTTTTTAGAAGAAAAAGGATAGGCTACATGGACGCAAACAAACAATGCGCCTGTAGCGCATTCAAAATCTTCATTTTCTTGCTATTTTTTTTTTAATCAACTTACTTAATTTTCTTTAGAAATTGTTGTTTTTATTTTTTTAATTTTAAGTACATATTTAAGGCACATAATTAATATTCGTTTTGCATTTTTAGCGAACAAAATAACCTATATTTATGAACACAAGAAAAAAGAGATGAAATTCCAATTCCTCCGTTCCTTTTTGATTACAAAAAGACCGTCATGGTTTCACTCATGTGAGCACGACCATACTGCCCACGACAAAAATTCTCTGCGTTAGCCATCTCTAGTAGTGTCCGACCGCTTATTCGGCTTCGGCCTAAAATTGCACCTTCGGCATCGGCAAAAAATGGCCGAAGCCGAAGATTATAATATACGTTTTTATAATAATTTTTAATATAGATTGGCAGTAAGAATTTATACAAATAAATAAATGTGAAGTGGTTTTATAAAGTATTTACATTACAATTTCTGTGTTATATTTTCTCCGTTTGCCTGGAAAATGTAATTTTTATTTTTGAAATAACCCACAGATTTACAACCGTACAAACAGTAATCAGTGATTTTTTTAACGAACAACCTGCTGGAGCTAATACAATTAGAGGCAGCAGAAGCGTGCAAAACTTTTTTATCTTTTAAGGAAGACTTGAAGGGTATTGAAAAGAAGCGTAAATTGTTAGAGAATCCGACTGCTTCCATTACTGGCGCTTCACTTTTTTTTTGCTTTCAAGGACGTCAAAAAAATTGAAAATTGTTTTGGCTAAAATCGCTCTGGAATATATGTGTAAAGGGATTCTTTGAAATTCACAGTCGATTGAAAGTTACTGATGTTTATTTGAAGACCCTGATACAGCTGTCATGCATATTTGAACTTTGAAACTAGTTTTTCTCAAAACAGCATTTTTCGAAATGGCTGCCATGATATCTCCAAAACTAATGAACTGATTGCGCTTAAATTTTCATCGTATCTTCAATGCATCTGTAGTTCTACTACGTCTGAACCAGGATCATTGTGATATCTCTCAATGTTTTTTGTTTAAATTGATATAGTTTAAAAAAATGACAAAAATCAAATACTTATTTTCAAAACTACATAGATAAAAATACAAACTTTAAATGACTTAACTAAAAGAAAATAAGTACAATAAAACTATCCCAAAAATTGAATTTTCAATTTAATTACCACCTTAATTCCTGGAGCTCATCAAATTAAGCAACCTTGAGCTTCCCACCCACGACTGGAAGGTCGCCAAGATCAGCGATCCAAAGGGCCACCTTCGTGAAGCGCTCATCATATTAAATGAAGAGTCGTTATCGCCTCTCAATTCCAGCAAGGGAGAGATTAACTACGGTTTCGAGTCGATCTCTCTCAGAGTCTATAGATGCGACAAGTTAGTTGCTGGGCAGGAAACCAATGAAGATCCTTCAGCAGAAGCTGCGGCCTTCTTGGAGACCTTGCCTCAATCAGACATCGACACTCTCTCCGATGATGGGAGTGTCATGTCGACCTCCGAACTAGTTGGCGACTTTTTCGGAAAAATGGGGCTTGTCGCCACAGACGCCGATGCTCCTCCTTTGTCTGAAGAGAAGGACATCGATGTCACCATGATCGCTCACCCTAATGATGGTGAAGGTTCTACAGATTAACCTTCACCACTCCATCACTGCATCTGCAGCCCTGCTCCTCCGCTTGTCTCAAAAAGGAGAGGAGCTCATACTGGTCCAAGAACCATGGGTCGTTAATGACCGGGTTTGCGGACTCAATATTAATGGATACCGCACAGTGTATGTGGAGGGTCAAGGTAAACCCAAATCCTGTATCCTTATCAAAAATAGCATTAACGCTCTTTTACTCTCCAGGTTCAGCGATAAAGACAACGTGGCCATGGTTATTGTGATCAACGCCATGGCCACCTGGATCGTCTCCAGCTACATGGCCCATGACCACCGTACATCACCGCCGCACGATGTGTTGAAGCTTCTGGTTGCAGAGGCTAACTGCAAACGGACCCCGGTTATCATCGGTGCCGACGCCAATGCCCATCACCAGATGTGGGGCAGCACGGACACAAATGAACGAGGTGAGTCTCTCTTTGATTTTATCCTTACTCATGACTTAGTTATTGCTAATAGGGGGAACGAGCCAACCTTCATTACTTCCAATAGAAGGGAGGTTCTCGATCTCACTCTAGTAAGTGAACACTCGTCACACCTACTAAAAGACTGGAGCGTCTCGCAAGAGTGCTCCTTTTCTGATCATAATTATATTAACTTCACCATTGATAAACTAGATCCTACAGACTCTGCAGGTGCTACTAGCCTCATCAATAGGAAGCGTACTGACTGGACAAAGTTCCATGCCATTATTGAGTCTGGCATACAGCCTGCTCTACCCACTATTAATAACCACTGCGATATTGATCGAGAGGTAAACTCCATTACAGCACTTTTTAACACTGCTGCCAAATCGGCATGCAATTCTTCCAAACCTAGAGGTAAGACCAAACCTTTATGGTGGACCTCGGAGATTGCAGAGCTTCGAAAAGTATGTAGAAGACTCTTTAATAGAGCCAAGGCTTTTAATGACTGGTTTCCCTTTAAATCAAAACAAAGGGAACTTAAGTACGCTATAAGAAAAGCCAAAAGGGCGTCTTGGAGGAACTTCTGTGGTAGCATAGAAAGCGCTTCCGAGACCAGCCGACTTCGAAAACTCCTCAATACGACTCCTAAGGCTCTCGACTGTATCCAAAAAGCTGATGGTCACTGGACTGTTTCTGGAATCGAGACCTTAGAGGTGCTCCTGAATACTCATTTTCCGGGGAGTGAAACCTTCGTTGATCATAGTCCTCCTGTGACTGATCATCCTTTAAGTAACCCCTCCCCTCTCCAATTGACCGACACTTTTTTAAAGTGGGCCATCAAATCCTTCAGCCCCTATAAATCTCCAGGGCCAGATGGTATCATTCCCGCGGATATTCAACAAGGGGCTGAACACGTAACATCATGGCTATTGCAAATTTATAATGCTTGCCTAAAATTCTCGTACATTCCCAAAAGCTGGAGAGAGGCTCGTGTAGTCTTCATACCCTTTCTCTTAAAAACACTAGAAAGGGTTCTTGATTTTCATATCAGGAACTCTATCAATCCCACTCTTTTATCCAAATCACAGCATGCCTATACTAAAGGGAAGTCTGTGGAAAAAGCGCTATATGTACTCATTGAGGAAGTTGAGAAATCACTTTCCAACAAAGAATACACGCTTGCAGTGTTTCTCGATATCGAGGGGGCTTTCAACAATGTCTGCCCCGACGCTGTCGTTAATGCCTTAATAAATCTTAATCTTGATGTTAATCTGGTTAGATTTATAGGACAACTACTTAAAACACGTATCATCAGCTCCTCTATCGGAAATGATAAAGTCAAAAAGGTCATCAATAGGGGCACACCACAAGGAGGTGTATTATCGCCTCTTATTTGGAATCTGGCGGTGAACACACTGCTAAACAGATTAGACCAAACCGGCTGCAAAATAATAGCTTATGCAGATGACATTGCTATTGCAGTATCCGGCAAATACGTTGCTACTCTTTCAGAACGGCTAAATCACTCACATAGCATTCTGTCTCACTGGTGCCGTGAATTCGGTCTTAATGTCAATCCTGCCAAAACAGAGGTCATGCTTTTTACTAGAAAGTATAAAATACCAACTTTTGCCCTACCCAAAATTAATGGTACCTCGCTTTGCCTTAGCAAGCGAGTCAAATATTTAGGACTTGTTCTTGATCCTAAACTTCAATGGAAAGCTAATATAGCAGAGTACGGAAAGCCTCTTGCGCTCTCTACTGCTGTAAGAGGGCATTAGGAACAAGATGGGGTCTTCAACCTCGAGTCAGTTCCTGGCTCTATTCAGCAGTGGTCGAGCCTAATCTTCTTTATGGATCCGTTTTTTGGTGGCCAGCTACTGCAAAGGCGGTCAACCTTAAACCACTGGATAAGGTTAAAAGAACGGCAGCCATATTGATTACTGGGGCTCTCTGTACTACCTCCACAAAAGCTCTCTTCGCAATCCTTCATTGGTTGCCAACTTCACTTCTGGTTAAGCAACAAGCTAAGTGCTCTGCTGCCCTAACTGGCTGGACCCGGTCAATCCTGGGCCATGCCAAGATTTTAATCCACGATACGTCCGTACCAACTAACGTAGACTACATTTGCTCTACCCCTAATTTAAACCACACGTTCTTCACCCATATCCCCAGTAGAAAGGAATGGGTTAATGACGAGGTGGTCACTGACAATTCAATTGACATCTATACAGATGGATCCAAATCGGAGGAAAGAGTCGGCTGTGGCATCTTCTCTAGTAAGTTAGATCTCAGACTCTCCTTCCGACTTCCTGACCATTGCAGCGTCTTTCAGGCGGAAGTAATGGCTATCTATCAAGCGTATAAGTGGCTTATTCGCAACGATTCATTCGATAAGAATATCTGCATCTACACGGACAGCCAAGCAGCAATCAAGTCCCTTGTCGGTGTTTTCACTACATCATAGCTTGTTCTCGACTGCCGGTCTTCACTCAACATTTTGTCGAGTCACTCGCAGGTCCAACTGAATTGGGTGCCTGGATATATGGATATTTCAGGTAACTGCAATGCCGACGTATTAGCAAAACAGGGCTCGCACCTTCCGACACCATTGGTGTCCCTCTTACGTCTATTAAATTAGCCATTAAGCAAAACTACCTTGAGGAAGCAAAAAGATCCTGGGTAGCGGAGCATACCTGTGGTATTACCAGGCTAACATGGACCACTATGGAATATAGACGAACTAGACAGCTACTCAACCTTAGCAGAAACTCCATCAGCATTACGACTTCGGTGCTCACGGGACACTGCATAATGGGGAGACATGCTGCACGACTAGGACTGCCATTCAATGATTCTGTCGGGGCTGAGGCTCTGAGGAGGAGGAAGAAACAGTCCTCCATTTCATGTGCGAATGCCCATCCCTGGCCAGGAGGAGACTAAAACTCCTGGGCTCACCTTTCTCCACTAGTCTGTCCGAGCTATCATCCGTAAATATTAAGGACATAGCCAGATTCATTATGGAATCCTCATGGTTCTCTAATCCGTAAATGGGGGAGTCGCGCCGTACTGTGGTATCACAATGAGCCTAAATGTGCTTAAGTGTGCTTTCAAGCAGAAGGCTGCCACTCCAACCTAACCTAACCTACCACCTTAATAGTTTTTTGTTACTACATTTTATCACATCGTTTATGGATTTTCCCCAGCTTTAAAAAAAAAATGCATTAGTTATGTGTTATTATGATTTTAGCGACAGTTAAAGTCAAAATTTGTCAAAAACAGCAAAATGAATTATTTTGTTTGAATTAGAGATAAAAATAAAAAAATAAATAAAATACTTCCCTTCATACCAGATAAAAAAACTAGCTGTGAGTAGCTAGGAATTTAAATTTTTTATACAAAATATTTAGTTATTTAAAAAAAAATTGATAAAAAGTTTATTCAACAAAAAATACTTTTAGGCATTAAACTTTTCCGGCTTCATAAAACCACATCCATTAAATTTTTTTTGGGTTTTGAGATCAGATTTATGCTTTTTACATTAAAATTTATCAATCCCAAATTTTTTTAAATCAATCAAAAATTTGGGAACTAGAGCGTTCTGGTTCCAGCTATAGGTCTATCGATTAATACGCTGATTCAATCTTTGATTTTAGATAAGCAGAATCATGGCAGCCATCGCCCATTTTTTTTTTGACACAGGTTTCTTTGAACGACAGTGGTTTTATAGATATATAGTCCATGTAACTATATATTTTGACGTAAACCAATTTTTAAATGATTCTTGAAATAAATAATATTTGTCAGCTCCTTCGACAGTGAACAGTTATTTAGTGTTACTGGTCAGTTTTTTATTTGGAGTATCTACTATTTATTTTTTTCTGTATATGTTTGTAAATACATAGGTAGAAAAAATTTACTCTCAGATTTTTATTTTTTATGTTTTAAAAATCCTTCGGTCTTCGGCCGAAGGTTAGATGAATGGCCGAAGTTCGGCTTCGGCCAATCACCTTCGGTCGGACACTAATCTCTAGTACCAATAAGGCTGATGTTACACGATCAATGTTTTGCTGTCAATGTTTTCTGTTTTTACTCTCCTTTCATCGTTTTGTTTGATGCCCCGTTACACTATTAGTTTTTTGCTAAATGTTATTTTTTTATACTTTTATCTACTACTATGTTTTTCCAACTAAAAAGTATTTAATTGTACTTTGGAGTGAATGAAAATTCAACAATTGGAATGGAATTGGATAGAAAATAATTAATAATAATTAGACAATATGAGATAATGTTGGTGGAAATATCAACAAATTATACAAAAAAAATTGCATTTATATATGAAAAACGCAGAAAAATAATCTTTAAAATTTGCGAACTATTAAAATAAGCTTCGCCACTTTATTACTTGGCCATTGAATTATCATGTTTTTATAAAAATTATTAACTTATTTTTTAAACAGCACTCATTTTCACAAACAACGCAAAGAGTGGCAAAGAAAACAAATATATAAAAGTTAGTAAAAAGTCTAGTATTTTTCATAAAAAATTACTATTTTCCAATAAAATACAACAGTGTATCTGCAGCAACCACATTTTATTTGAAGTGATGCAGGTTTTTTTCGTCGCTAAAAAAGTTTGAAGTGAAATGTGTTCATTCTCTCTTTTGCTCAGTGTTCATTTTTCAAAACAACAACAATTTCATTGTTTGACAGCAAAACATTGATCGTGTAACATCGTTGTGCACACGTGTACTTTTTTCTCATTTTGTTTATTGTTTTTTTTTTAATTTAATTTGAACTAAAATTTGTAAGAAAATATATTGGCATAATTTTTGTAATACTTCCTTTATTTCGTTTTTTCATTCGATAAGAATGGGAAGCACTAATTATGTTCATGCATACTTGGTGTCAATCCTGCAAGAATGAAAAATGTAAATAGTACCAAAATTACACAGGGCCATTAATTTTAAACCAAATTTTCGAAAGATTTTCCAAAGGTAATTTGGAGTCTCTGATCACGACTGTGTACACAGTTTTTCTCCATCACATCTAGTTTTCCCACAATGACCTGAAGTCGGAAAAATGGGATCTTCAGGGGCTATTAAGAAATTTGTTTATTTCAGCAGATATGAATTTTATGTCTGATGCAAAGTTGTTAATCATAAAGGGATAAGCAATACACACTTTTCCTTCAACTCTTAGCCTTCCTCTTGAAAATGGGATTTTAAACCCCTTTTTTCCATAAATGGCAGATAAAAAAAACACCATTGAGAAAACTATTGTACTGTTTTTGGAGAAAATGTGTCTTGTGAAGGGTCCTACAACATTAAAATGACCTACTAGGAACATATTTCCCAGAATAATGCATACAGAATTTTTACATTAGGACCAAGCCATTAACACTACATGAGTAAATAATGGGATCGTTTGTTGTTGTAATTACATTAGGCTTCCTTGTGAATCCAAGAAAGTTAAAAAAAAAAATATTTTTTTTTTAAATCACCCCTATATAAGCATTCCTTGTCTTATTATTACTATATATGGTGTCACGGTCACGTCACTTTTTACGCTCTCTCTTTGATTTTTCAACTCTGTGCCCAAAATATGTTATGCAGACGGTTATTTGATTGTCGGTCACTAGTACGTTTTTGTATAGTTTTAGTACTTTTCTGCTACTATTTGATTAAGAATTCATAAACAGTAACATTTGGTTGCTACTATCAAAACATTGTGAAATAAGTTAATAAAATTTTTCATAAAAATAAATATAAATGAACAATATTGGCATTAGTTTAAAAGCGCTAAAATTTGCATATGCAAAAAAAGTTATATTTTGGAGGGATAAACACAGACAAGTTATAAGAAAGTGCTTAAAAATATATATTTCTGAATTAAATCTTAATAATAATTCATGACAAATATTATAATAATTACTTACATATTCAATTTTATTTGCATGTATTACTATTAAAAAATGTATATTTTTACATATTTACGTACATTTTTTTTATTTCGTGAAAAACTAAGCAAATATAAACGTAGACAAATGTAAGTGTTGCTATTAAGCATTTTTTCTTGTTTTTTGCATACATTTTTACCAAAAGTGTGCTATTTTGCTCCTAAAAGTGAGTTCTTGGTAATAATTTTACAGCGTAACCCTGTTTTGATCTCCTGATTCGGCATCAAAAGCCAAATCATTTGATGACAGTAGTGATCAAATTTTACTCTCCCTCTCTCTCTCTCAAACTTTAGTTTTATATTGAAGCAACAACAACTCATGCCCATAACGTGAGCGTGACCGTCTGCATAACAGTGAGTGCTGATAATTTTGCAACGTAACCCTGTTTTGATCTCATGATTCGGCATCAAAAGCCAAATCATTTGATGACCGTAGTGATCAAATTTTACTCTCCCGCTCTTTCTCTCGGCGCTTTTCCCGCTAAATTTAGTGTTTTTTGAAAATTAAAACGTGAAAAAAGTGATTTAGCGGTCAGCCGGTTTTTTAACGCGTTTTTCAATTTAAAAGACACTAAATGCTCCACTAAATAATCCATTTCCTGAATAATCCTAACAACATTTTTTATCGAAACAATGAGCAATGAACTTTTTTAAAAGAAAGTTCCTCAATTTAAAAAATTCTTTACTTCATATAAAAAATGGAATAAAACACGAAAATTTATTTTGGGGAAACTACAAAATACCCGATGACGTAAATGACGTAAAAATTACTAAAATCGGTTCAGAAACTAAACCCGTAAAAGGGAGCAAAAAAGTTTGTGTTTACGTATTATTTTTATAATGATCATGATGATTCCATTCAAGTAATTTATTGCATCCTGTTCTGAAAAGAAATGTTGTTATTTTTTATTTATCTTGTATTAACCTCCCCTATCTATAATCTCCTTTCATGTTATCCATCAGACGGAGTTAGCCTGTATATTTATTTAATAACATTTATATATATAGTAAAGGTATTTCAAGCGCCAAGTCCTTAGCTGTAGTCAAAATATTTATGAAATTACGTTATTCTGAATCAACTGAAATGGATATTGTTGGAGATTGGGTGGTCTTACTAAGTATATAATGAAAGAAATAACGAAAAAAAACTTGACTACATAGTTTTCTGTTTCATTACAGATCGTTTTGGCGGCATTATGTCATTATTTTATGGTTTCAGCATTATCAGTTACATTGAGGTGATGTATTACTTTACTGGCAAATGGTTTACCCAAATATGTGGTACGATATTTCGTGCTGCTGTGAGGCATACAAATAAAACTTTGGCTGCTGATTCACAACCAGCGGATTATGGATTGTATTGGCATGAGCTACAACCAAAATATAATAATTTGAATACTCAGCAACAGACTGTGCAACAAAAATCAACTTTTCTCGAACAAATGGCGATTCAGGAAGTGTAGTTTTAAGTCGCCAATTACTTGAAATTGTTATCTCCAAAATGGCATGGCTGAGACAGTTTTATTGTTTGGACACCCTATATAATGCCAATGAATAATACTTTTTATCAACGGAATAATTTGAAAAAATAAGTGCGAAAATATATTTATTTATAAGTTTTTCAAACTATAACTTTAAAATAATTTATGTACCGTTCATTATTACATTATAATAGTGAGAAAATATCACATTAAACATGTAAAATAACTCTAGTTTCATTAAATTCCACCACTTTTTTGAGTAAACTGCAAGTTTTGACTGCGTGGCCGTAACACCCGTCATAGGTACTAACTAACTCGAAATATAACAGCGCTATTGAAATTTTTTTGTTTTACGATTTATATATATGTATGTAATACCGCATATTTTTAAGAACGGTTATTCTAAGACGTACAAATATAACACCGGCCACCGTGATTAAAGTAGGTATTTATTAAAAGGCATTTTTCTATATTAGCTCTGAGCAGAGCACGAGTGGTCAAAAAACGTAATCGTGTTTCTTTTTAGCTCTGAGCACTCAGAGCAAACGCAATTGTGTTCAGTGCTGTCGAACGTACTCCGTTCGAAGTATAGTACTCCGCTTAAATCTTAATCCTCCTGTCCTCCCCAATCTGAAAAAATCCTCCTATTTCATATTCTTGAATTTTTGGGTTGTATGCAAAATAAACGTATATCAAATTAATTGTTTTCTGTTTATGTCTGTGAAATATTTTTTAGTAGGGTTATTGCCATTTAATTTAATTTAAAAGTTCGCATTCCATTTCCAGACGTTTTTGCTAGTTTTTGTGATGTTTGTAATTTTTGACAATTGAAATCAATAGTAGAAAAACTGTGTAAAAGTAAATTTGCATATTTAATAAATATCAATTAATTGTTTGCTGACGCAACTGTTAATAAAGTAATGGTTGGTAAGGGAATGCTACAAAAAATTATGCATCCAACTGGGTCCCTTCGATTGAGCTGCCTCAAAAATACCTATATTTTTATGCCCTGTTTTGGGAGGAGCCAAGAAATGTTTGTTTTAGTTTTTAAATCTTTATTGTTTTTTTTTCCTAATATTAAAACTTTGTATTGCACCGTTTATTTCCAAAGAAGGAATATTTTGTTTTTATATGAACTTGTTTATTTTTCATAAGCCCGCCTCTAGACCGCCTTCACCAAAAGGGATGGAATTGCCACCATAACAGTTTTCTGTTGCTACATTTAATCATATCGCTTAGGGAATTTCCCAAGTTTTTCAAAAAATGAATCAGTTATGAGCTATGATACGTATTTCATTAGTTAGTGATAGTTAGTGACAGTCAAAGTCAAAAATTTGTGAAAAAGATAAAAAAGAATAAGATAAAAATGAAAAAGTTTCAATTCCATTATAAGGAATTGTAATCGGTAATTAAAATTTTTAAATTCCTAGATAATGGAATTGGGAAAATTTTCGATTCCATTACAGAGAATTGTATTTTGTAATTAAAAATATATCAATTCCTTAAAGGAATTGAAAATGTAATTGAAAAGAAAGGAATTTAATATTTAAGTGTAATCAATTATTTTCTTGGAATTAAGTTCCAATTTAGTTGGAATGATTTTGACAAAAGTCTTGGTTGGGCATTCGGTATATCGCGTTGAAGTTGGTCGATTTTTGTGCCGAATTGCCGAGTGTCATGAATTGGCGTTTTCTGCAATTTTAGGATATAACCGTGCATTTCTCGATGTTAAGTCTGAGTATCTATTATAGGTAAAGGTGTAAGGAAAGTTTTTGCCTAACACTGCAAAGACATATCTCTTCTCCTAATGGATCTTCTTTGGCCAAAATTGAAGTTTATTCAAAAATTGACACTTGGAGTAGAAATCGGATGTGGATATGTGAGAAAAAAGTGTTTATTTTGAATATATAGAAGTCTTAGAACATGACTAAATTAATTTTTTTAGCAAAATCTAATATAAGGTTTTTATTGTTAGTTCAAGTATTTCAATTTTCTAATAGCGTTTTCTTTTCTTGATAAAATGTTGCATTTTTTTTTTGCCTCGTGCAATGGCAACAATTTTTTAATTTTGCCCACAACACTGCCAAATGTTGCCTTTTTACTGCAAGAAAAGAACATAAAAATGCTAGTCTGTCAGAGTCAGCTAATTTGCAGGGCAACATTCTCACCCTGTCATTTAATTGAGTGCAAAAGTGTTACATTTTTGCCCGCTCAGAAGGCAACATTTTTTAGAAAAGAACACAATCAGCACTGCCAGATCTACTGATTTCACAGTAGAAATACTGAATTCTCGAATGCCTTCGAAAATATACTGATATTTATACTGATTTTATGGAAATACTGCTACTACTTTTTAATGATTTCTGCGACTATAGCAACATCAATAATCTTGTTTCTAACTTTTGACTATCCAAAGTATACGCTGTATAAATCGTACACTCACTGACTGCTCACTAACACAACCAAACATAACCACGACAAGAACACAAAACACAACCACGGCAAGAACATAACCAAAAAACATTGCACTTTGGCGACTTTGGCTCATATTTTAAAGCACATTCGAAATTCAGATTTGATCTCCCGACGAAATGGAAGTTGACCCTTCAAATTTTGCGGATTCTGATTGTGAGAGTCCAGAAGATGATATGCATAAGTAAGTGTATATATTTTATGCGTGTTTGAAAAAATACTGCTATCTATCTAACGTTTAATCAATTGAAGTGAATAATCAATATTAAAATAATTAATTAAAATCAATAATAAACAGCATTGATGAAATATTTAATTTTAGTCCTTGAATGGTTTTCTTTCTGTTAAAATACGTAACTGGCACGAAGGGTACTCAATATCCTAACATGTTGAAGTGAATTTACGAGCGTAAAACAAGTTATTGAATATTTGAATTATTTAAAATCAAAAAAGTGTTGGGGTCATAATGACCTCCCAGTGCCAGTTAAGGGTTAAATAATAAACAGAGTTTTATTCATGAGATGCTATGGAAGAAATCACTTAATCATGTACGCGGCCTGCTATGAAACAGAAAGTCCAGTAAATGTGGTTTTTAACCTATTTCAGAATTTTTAAACAACTGGTGCCTTAAGCCTTTATCATTGGTTGAGGATGTGACAGAATGTACAACAGTCCGAAAAAATCTTGAGGTTGCAATTTTGCATTCGTGTAGGCTGATCCGACTTAGATCATACGAAAACCTCGAAAACTACGAGCTTGGAAATTTATCTTCCACCGTAACCTGATTTAATCTCCTATAGTCAATTACCAAACGCCACTTTTGTTTCCCTGAATTGTCCAATTTTTTTGGAACCAACCAGGTGCGTTATAAGGTGAATTGCTATCTTTGATAATGCCTTGTTTTAACATTTCATCTATTTGTTTCCTTATTTCTTCCTCAAATATCAGTGGCGGTCTATATATTCTTGAGTATATTGGCTTGTTTGTATTAGTTTCTATCGAATGTGTAACTTCTTTTACACAGGTTAAATCATCTCCTTCTTTATAGAATAAATCTTAATTTTCCATTATAATTGTTTTTAAACATTTCTCTTTTTCTGTGTTCATATTTTCATTTTTTAGCTTTCTTACTTTGTCATTGAAATCTTCCTCTAAATCCATTTCATTTATTAATTGGATATTCTTTGCCCTATTAATGTATTCAACTTCCGACTCTATTTCAGTTTCTTCTATGCTTGAATTCCTATTAGTAGCAATACGATTTATCTTTTGTGACCCGAAGCTAGAAATTTTTCCTTCTTCAGAATCTATTCCTAATAATGGAATATTTTTATTGTTAATCGTTAAGCAGTTTCTGCTAAACGATATGTCCTTTATTGGTTTTAAGACATTATTTCCCAAAATACCATCGAAAGGTTTCTTATTGGTAAATCTCGTTACCAGGAATCTCATTACACTGTCATCTGTTATCTTGAATTCTTTTGGTAAAAACGTAATCACATATTTATCAACTATTTTTCTGCCATTTGTGGTTATTAACATTTTTGGTTCATTTAATTGTTTCTCTACTTGTTTTGGAAATATTCCCTCGTTTATTATTGATGTCTCTGCACCTGTATCTACTAACAATTTTAAATCTATTCCGCAAATATTCACTTTGATTATTGGTAGAAGTTTGTCCTTCTCGAGGCCGTCAATGGAAAATTTTCCATTCTAACTTCATCGACTTCCATTGGTTCAATTCTATTATTTGTATTATTTCTCATTTGCGTTCCCTGTCTTCCTATTTGGGTAGAGTTATTTCTATTATTATTCTGGTTATATTGTCGACTATAGTTATGCCTATTCACTGAATTATTAAGTCCATGGTGTGGATTATTATTTTTTTCTTGATTAGTATTGTTATAATTTCGATTTTGCTGATTATTTTCATTCTATATCTTTGATTGTGTCCCTGATAATTATTATTATTATTTTCGTTATAGTTATTATATCTTTGATTGTGTCCCTGATAATTTTTATTTTGTCTTTGATTGTGACTATGATAATAATTTTGTCCTTCATTATAACCTTGGTAATGATTTTGCTTTGGGTTGTAATTATTTTGTTTTACTCTGTCGTGACTTGTCCAACCCCCTTCTTCTAAAATCTTGAATGTCTCATAAAGTGTACCTGGGTTTTTCACATCTAATATAAGTTTTAGGTTCTTGGGAATTTTTTCTTTAAAAAGTTGCAGCATTGAATACTCGCTGGAGTCTGGTTTTTAATCATCAACAAGATGTTTTTCATTTGTCAGGTGATATTTATTATTTAATCTAACTAAAATGTTATTCACTTTTGAAAAAATTTGTGTAGTATTTGCTCTCCTATCTGACCCATGTTTTTGTATTTTATTTGCTTCCTCCTTGAGCTGCATAAAACTCAACCTTTCTCCAAAATTTTCAGTAAGAATTTTCTTGATTTCCGCCCAATTATTTGATGTATTGTTGTACTTTGATAGTACCTCATTAGCTTTTCCCACAATTTTGCCTCTAACTAAAATTGTTATAAATTTAAGCGAATCTTCCGAATAATTTACCATATATTGAAATAAGAATTCGATTTTGCCCATGAATGAAATCAAGTCAGAATCATGATTTAAGCCACTGTATTGCGACACTTTTTCTACGTATTTTACAGGATCAAACCTTAATTCTAAGTTACCCATTTGTAATTGTTGTTGTTGTTGGTTTTCCATTGTTGCTGCTTCTGTTTTTGCTGCTGTTTCTGCTTCTGCTGCTGCTTCCGTTTCTGCTGTTATTTCTGTTTCTGCTGTTGCTGCTTCTGCTTCCGTTCTTACGATTGACTTTATTTTTTTTGTATGGAATGAAGCGAGGCATGAAATCTTTTGCTTACTTTCTGCTGAGCTTCTTTCTAGCGAATTCCTCGTTCGACTGCGCCAATTTTATTCAAACACAAAACTTAATTTTTATTAACACGATAACAAACACAATAATCTTATAATTTTATTCAAACACAAACTTAATTTTATTAACACATTAACAAACACAATAATCTTACTGACACCACTTTATTGGATATCAAAATAATTCTAATTCTTCATACAGCTTGTCTTGCTTTTTATAGCATTTCGTCTCTAACAATTTTGCAATACCATTCTTTTGCTGATCATGTTGCAATACAATTCCTCTGTTGATCACGTTGCAGTTAATAGAATCATGTTGCAATACAATTCCTTTGTTGATCACGTTGCAGTTAATAGAATCTTGTTACAATGAGTAGAATCAATCATGTTGCAGTATTAGCGTCATTGCTGCACTGTTTCGTTGGTGTTAATTAATATTTTATGCTTAATTATTTATAACGTTGGTGTCAATTTATATTTATAGTTATGTTATGTTTAGTTATTTATAATTTACTTAAATACTGGCTTAACTAAGTGGTTTATAGAGGTCGTTGAAGGTGATAATGTAACAATATATTTTTTTTATTTTACTAAATCAACGTTTTTTGCCATTATGGAATTTGAAATTCTTAGATTTCCGCGCGCTTGCCACGTTCAAGTAGTAAAGTCGAGCAGTGGCGGAAGATACTGAATTCTACTGATTTTACTTCCACCTCGCGGGAGACTGAAATACTGATATTCACAGTAAAGCATCTGGCAGCACTGAACACAATACTATTGGAAAGGGCTGCCTCTTTTTCAGAAAAGAACACGAAATTTGACAGCCTCGCACAGTGCAAAAAAAAATACAACATTTTATCGAGAAAAGAAAACGCTTATAAGCAAGGTGAATTTATATAAGGTGGAGTTACCAGCAACTCATTCCTCTTCTTCCTTTTTGGTGAATATCATAGGCTGTCAAAATCATTGTTTACGTTTGATTGTTTGTTTACTTTTTTTTCGCGTTTAAAAGTGTAAGAAGTGTTTTGCAAAGTTTTGTTTTAAACAAAGTGATTTCTTTTGATTATTAATATTTATAAAATACGTTTTATTGATTTAAAAAATATTAGAATGGGAAAATGTGAAATTTGCGGCAAAGTAAATAGTCGTGGATCAAATTTTTTCGCTTCCGCAAGATGAAAGGAGACGACGGCGGTGGACTGAAATTTGTGGGATTGTGTTCAAGCCGAATTGCCGCGTATGCGGTGATCACTTTTTGCCATCGGACGTGATAGTTGGTGCAAAAAAGGTGACATTAATGCCCAGCGCAGTTCCTTCGGTTGGAATAGGTTCACCAATAGCTCTATCTGTGTGGGCGGCGATACATCGCTTGTGATATTCATTTTCCTATGTTTTCTAGAAGATTTGCAGCCTCCTGTATGTGATTTCCAATTGGAAAAGTTTATGCTTTACGTAATAAGGTGCAGAAACAAAAGCACAGGAATGCTCCCAAAGTGGATCTGAAATAAAGTTAAATATAGATTAATCACGGAGATACACATGTAAACTAGCCATCAACACAAACTAAGTATTTGAAATATACGAATAATTTCCAAAAAGCTAGATTTTTCGTTCACAATTTACTACTTACAATTTTTCTTGTAATGTATTTTGCTTTTTTCAGCTGTTTTTGACATTTTGTGTATGCCGCAATTATGGCCGCAACAACAAAGACGTGTTGTTATTGCTCTGTTGTACTGCTGCGTTCGCTGCTGATTTTGATATTTTATGTATCCGAGGCAACAACAAAGATGTGTTGTTTTTGCCATGATGAAATTGTTGTAATCTTGCCATCACCTTCTAAATGATTTCACCATGGCTATAAGTAATACCATGGTAGAAGTATTTAGAGGCGCATTTTTTCAAAAAGTAGCGATTTTGAATTTTTGACAAGTGTTTACAAACATTTTAGAGATGCATTTTTTTAAATGGATACAAAAGAGAGAGAGTAGATTATCAATACTATTTTTATTACTTAGTACTAAATTATAAATTTTATTTGTAATAAACAAAGTTTAAATAATGTTATTTATATTTGTTTTTTTTATTAGCAAATACTTTTAACATATTAAAAGTTAAAAAATATTGTAAAAAGCAGCAACTAATTTTCCCTATGTACATGTAATACTACGCACATTATTTTCTTATAAATTTTCACTTAAAAATTGAACCATAAAAATACAACGCTGTTGCAAAAAGAAGAAGAGTATCGAAACAAATATTTTCCCAATTGTCAAAATGCATCTACCTTCTTAATTCTTCTGCCATGAGTAATATTTAGCGCCTGGTTATATTGGTGCTCGGTATTCGGCGAACACAAAACATTTTCTCCCGTCAATTTCATGGTGTCCGCCGAGCATACTCGCAATATAAACACAGCCTTAGTTGAAAACTTTTAATACTATGTTCCCACTGAGCCGAAATTGCGTGGTTTCGACCATTTCCGTGGTTTCGAATGAAACTGCGTTGAAATGCTCAATTTCGGCATATAAAAATATGTGAAGCGAAACCACGGAAATGAGGTGGTTTCAACGAAACCGCATTCGAAACCACACAGAAATCTAATGCAACCCTGAATGTGTTCACTGAAATGAATATTGAAATGAATTTGCTCTGCCATTTATATTTTGCTTTGCTTACAACTTGATTAATGTGGAAAAACTAAAATGCTAAAAAAGTAATTTGTACAGTGCGCGGAAAATGAGTTCACAGCCCAAGTATAGGCAGAAATGGTGGAGGAGCTGCGTAGGGCCAAAAAAAAAAACGGCCATACATGTGATCAAATGTCGGTGGAGCTGCGGCAGCACGGCTGCATAGTGACTGCGGTTGAAGTGAAATAATAAAATAAATAAAAATTGACGCTTTCTCCTAGACTCTTTTGTTTCGTTGTTTAATATTTCGTTTATCATTTTGATTCTCTTCGTATTCAAATTTATTCAATATTAAGAATAATTATTAGCAATGAACTGTCAAACAAAACCATAATCGAAACCAGCTGAACCAATGTGAACGATTGCAGTTTCGTTCGAAAACATTTGCCGAAACTACGCAATCCTCACTTGTCATGCAAAATCCTCCACTAGAAAGGAAAAATTCCTCCCCTTAATTGTGATTCCTTTTGTGATGAGAGCGCGGTCAGAGCGTTCTCTACATACTCAGAAGAAATTGACTGAGCAGACAGAGCACAATTGAAAAAAATATTTTGTTAAAACACACAAAAATTTTAAATGCTGGATAAGGGCTCAGAATAATTAATTTATCCATTTTGCACAAAAAAATCAAAACGATTGAAAAAACTTTGTTGAAAAATAAACATTATTATAAACAGCTGTGTATGTTCTACTTATTCCAATGTTTTTTAAAACAAAAGTTAAAAAAAAAGAAACGTATTCTCTTACTTAGAGTGGCAATGAATCACATAAACTTCAAACCGTGTTTACTCGAAAGGAGATTTTCAGTCTTAAGCGCTTTTTGCTTTTGACCACAGATATAATGCAAGTCCAAAAAAGAAAAATGCAAGTTTTAATAACTAAAACAAATATTTACTGTTTTCATATAATAGGGATAGAAAATATCTTATTGAAAAAGGATAGCTATGGGCGATATGAACAGAAAAAATGTGAATCCCAGCAAAACCTGGAAGTAAATGAATTAATTAAATTTTTGTTACATTTATTTTTTCAATTACATTTCTGTTTGCATTTAGTTCCTATTTTTCTTTTTGCGTAATTATCGTAATTAATAAAGAAAATATATATATGTAGATATACTTATTTCTCATTGCAATAATAAAAACATTAAAATACACAAAAATTTAATATTTTTATTCCACACAGTTCATTTGTTTACAACCTCAACCGGAAATGTCAAAATTTTATCTCCATTTCGCATAGCAAAATTACATTTTCTCACCATAGGGAATTTTTTTTCACCACTATTTTCATCGAGTTGGCCGTCTGTTTATTTGTATACACCCAGTGTGGCCAAATCAGCGCTTTTCCCGCTGATTTTAGTGTTTTTTGAAAATTAAAACGAGGAAAAATGTGATTTAGCGCTCAGTACGTTTTTTCAATTTAAAATATCTTTGAAAAGTCGAAGAAATTTTCATTGACTAGAAGTATCAGGTGTATGCCTGTACTAGTGAAAATTTTTAAATGTATTGAGCTTTCTCGCGGGTTTTAATCTTCATTTTAGCGGATTTTTAAAAACAAAAGTTGGCCACACTGTATACACCACACCAGCTCGACCAACTTAGAGATTTTCCCGCTAAATTTAGTGCTTTTTGAAAATTAATACGCGGGGAAGAAGTGATTTACCGCTCACCGCGTTTTTTCAATTTAAAAAACACTAAAGGCTCCGCTAAATAAAGCATTTCCTAAATAATTCTAACAACATTTTTTATCGAAACATTGAGCAATGAATTTATTTAAAACTATAGTTCGTAACTATATGTCACTCAATTCATTTTTTTTTGTGATCAAAGTGTATAAAATACTCTTCTTCCATTATCATCTTTTAGTTTTTCTTATGATTGTCTAATTTAGGAATGGTGTGAATTAAAAACTTTAAAAATATATGTACTTAATTAATTCTCTTTTTAATTTATAAAAAATCACATGCGCAACTTAGTGCACTCGATGGATGTGAAACTTCTTTGGTAGGTTTGTGACTGCGAATATGTAAGTGGAATAACGGCAGACTGGGAGAGATAATTTAAATAGTTAATATAAGTCGGTACATATCCAAAGTGCCAAGGCCATAGATGAAAATTTTCCAGATTTTTAATGTAATACACACTGACCGTACAAATAAATAGTTTAAACCAAAGAAATGAGCCTAATTAATGTTAATTAAATTAAAAAACCTATTTAATTTAACTATTTTCAAAAATGACTAAGTCCCATCGTAAGTGCAAATCAAAATTGCTTAAGTCCCTTTCAGCCAATCGCATTCTTTCCTTGTTCTGCTACTGCATTCTAATAAATTTAAATTTTTGGCTTTGCACATGGCCGCATTCATACAGATGCTTTATGTTTCTTGTGCTTAAGTCCAGATGATTTTGTTTCTAAACTAATTAGGTCCATATGGTATTTATCAAAAGTGCTTAAGTCCAACATAAAACTGGTTTATTTTGAATTTTGCTTACTTTATCATTGTTTTTTCTTCGCAAAATGTCTCCAAAAACAGTTTTCTAAATAATTTTACCCATGTTACAAGTATTTAGAGGTAGATGCTTTTTTTCAAAAAGTAGCCATTTTGAACATTTTAGAGGTGCATTTTTTTAAATGGATAGAAAAGAGTGAGTTAATAGAAGATTATTAATACTACTTTTATTACTTAGGACAAAGCAAAGCAACAACTATTTCTCCCTATGTTCATGCAATACTACACAAATTATTTTCTTATATATTCTCACCTAAAAATTTAACTATGAAAGTACAACTCTGTTTCAAAAACAAATGTTTTCCCAGTTGTCAAAGTTCTTCTTACTTGTCAAAATGCATATACCTTCTTAATTCTTCTGCCATGGTAGAGTGTGTGGATTTCCACGCACACCAGCTTGATTACTACCGAAATTTTTTTTGAGATTGATTTTGCACTGTTTTCTTTTTAATGTAAACGAAAAGGTAGATTCAAATATATTTATATTGTTTATGTTTTGTATTGCGATATAAAAGCAACAGATGACGTTGCTATTGATATATTATTATTTATGTTTAGCATAGTGCTATCAACAGATGGCGATGCTATTGAAAAACTACTTTAATAATAGATAATAAATAGGTTTTGATGTGCAACACTTATTTATATTTGTCGCACTAAATATTTGCGAAAACGTTTTGCTTTTGTTGTTCTTCTCATTATAGAAGTAGATTCAAATATATTCATAGTACTATGAAGTCAACAGATGGCGTTATTATTGTATCGAGTCATCTCTTTCTCACTCATTGCATTGTCATTTATGTTCTATTGTGAAAACAAATATTTTTCTTTGTACACAAATAACGCACACACGTATTGTAAAAAATAATCACTTAAAAAATGGTTTTCAGTAAATTAATGTTTAATATACCAAACCAATTTGAGAGATTTTCAACATTTTTCATTTCTACATCTCTTTTGTTTTTCACTTCGCTATGTAATAACCCCAAATGGAAGCATTGTGGTTGTGGAATTGAATAGTTTCCGTCGTTCTCTTCTTATTTTAACGGCTTCCGTCCCACTTTCTGTTTCTTGTTCAGTTTACCCCTCAAAACGCCGCCAAAGAAGTTCCACTTCTAAAAGGAAAAAATTTATTGGTTTTTTATAGAAAGTACGCGTTTCATTCTTTATTTTAGAAGATTTTGAAAAATAAAAGTTGGCCACACTACACCACGCACTTAATATTCATTTTACTTTTTGACTATATCCATGGCGAAATTATAACAGGTGATAGCAGCGTCAACTCAGTCTTCTTCTTCTCTAATTTTTTTTTATATGAAGCTAATCTTAACTGTCAAAATCTTTGTTTTTTTTTAGTTTTCCATGCATTGGTTCTTGTGCTTTTGACATTTACGATTTTTAGCAACAACAAAGTAGCGTGTTGTTATTGTTACTTGTTGTAATGCTGCTACCACCATGTTATATCCGCCTTGATTATATCAAATAGCATTTTGCTGTCGCAGAGGGTGAACGTCAGGTCCATTTGAAATGCATACGTTTGTGCATAAGTAAAATTTATATTGTTGTGTAATTAAATTGTCCATTTCTGTAGTCCATGTTTCAGTACTTAAAAACATTCGACTACAAACAAAATGGATCAACTATTAGATAAAAATAATAATTCATTCAAATATATATATAAAAAAAGGGTACATTCTTTTAATATATTAGGTATATAAAATTTTTATTTTAATTGCTGGCTTTGAAATACAATTTGTTAAAGTTTTGTGTATGTGTGTAATGTACTTCGCAGAATTTAAATATGAATTAAAGTTTTTATTATAGGTAGTAAATCTTTTAAAATATTGTTTTTATATATGATTGCATTATAAAACTTGGTTTCAGAAAGTAAATACAAGTGTATGCCTACATATACTTTACATATATATACATATTAAGTTCATGAATATTTTTATTTCTGTTTACATATGTTATAAATGACGTTGAGTTTATTAATGAATTTTTGTAGCATAATAACGGGGGAAAATATAATAAAAAATATAAAATTTTACATATGTAAATATATTGAAAACAAAGAAAAGAAAGTAAGCTAACAAGTTTATGAATGCAATCAATTTCTTTCTCTTCCATTACACGCCATGTCTTCCTCTTTCGGGCTGTACTTTAATTATAGTGTTAACGTACGGCGCCGTCCTCCTCCACATTATAGTACTTAATAATCATCACCACGGGAGACAATCTCCTTGCATGTTGGTCTTAGCATTATGGTGTGTTCATATTGTGCTGTATAGCACCCTTTAATATCGCACAATGGTGGATATGCCTCGACCACACCTTTATCGCATAAATCTTTCAATGCCATTTGATATTTTGTGGCACCAGCACGATCTAACCAACGTTTACAGAAAGCCAAAGTACTAAAATGCTTATTAATAGTTCCCAAAAGTTGTTTGGATGATTGTAGGCGCAATGGCACAAATGGGGCATCGAAATTCTTCATATAATGCGAACAATCCATGTCGTCGTGTACGAGACCACGGCCTGTGGAGCCAAATGTCTCAATAGCATAGAATTCATTTTCTTCCATGCGTGTCGATTCGCCACCCTTGACAATGGGCACAGTTTTGCCTGAGTGAATGCCTGTAATTTGAGAATTAGATTCGACTTTCGTGAAAATTTCTAAATATACTTGTAGTACTACACTTACGGTATGGACTAATAGAATGCCCATTCAAATTTCGTATGGCTTTAACCTGATAGGTTTTCCCCTCCAATTCAATCTCATACGACTCCATTACCTCCTGGATAGCGCTACCAATATCGCATAGACGAACATCAATGCCCGCCTCTTTAATGCCCGTGTTGGTGGCATCCTTTACCGCTTGCAACAGCTTATCGTATTTGTCATTGAATGTCAACGTGAAAGCGCAATCGATAATTCTACCTTTAATGTGTGTGCCAAAATCAATTTTACACACATCATCGTATTGCAAAATGGTGGTGTCACCGGCGTTCGGTGTGTAATGTGCAGCACAATGATTCAACGAGCAGCCAGTGGGAAACGCAAGCCCTGCATCCAAACCATTTTCACCGATTAGACGACGTGCTGTATTCTCCAGTTCTTCGCATATTTGTATCATGGTCATGCCTGGTTTAATGTAACGTTGCATATACTGACGCGTTTGTCGGTGAGCCTCAGCAGCTTGGCGCAATTCCTGATAAATATCGGTATGCATGCGATCCAATGCACGTTTCTCTTCCGATGTGAAACGATCTTTAGCAAAGCGATCGTCAGGTATATCCTTGGGTGTTGGATGGTGTACAATTTCTCCCTCAGGGAAATTACCATCCGGGAAGAGTTCAGCAATTGGAATTGATGGGGGATACGTTTGCCCTTTTTTATTTTTGATTTTATTTTTTTGATTCCTCTTCTTCTGGTTGACGACGGCAGCAGCAGCACCTTCGTTTTTTTCCACAGTGTTTTCATCAAGGGCACCATTAATCACTGGTTCATCAGCAGTACCATCATCGTCCTCTAATTTCTTTGCAGCTGCTTCAGCAACAAATTAATACAAATAAGTTCAACTCGCATTTTAAATATCTAATTTTTTTTATAATTTTACCTTGTCTCAATTTTTTATTGTTCGGTTTTGGCTTCTTTTGTTTCTTGCCCTCTTCGCCTCCTGTAACTACACCATCACTCGCTGGTGCCGCTACTAGCTCTATCGACGTTGCTTCCGGAGTCTGAATATCTTTCGTTACTTCTACGTTAGTTACTTCGACAGACATATTTCTTATTTATTTAAGCTTATCAATTTATTTAAAAAATTCTTCATTCGTTCTCAATATTTTCGAGATTAAAATCTTTTATTGCGAAATTTTACGTGTTTCAAGTCCCAAACTGCAGTCACGAAACGGAAGAAGAAACACGAGGCAAATGTCAAAGTGCAGAGTTGAATTTTTAAGGTAAAAATCCTGGAATAATCACTTCGAAAATAATTAATGGGCACAGGCATACCTGCGTTTACATGAGCAGCACGGTTGCCACACTAAAAATCAGTGTGGCCAAAATCCGCTGAAATGAAGAAAAAAACACGTATTTTCTTTAAACAGCGCTAAATGTTTTCCTTATAAAATTGTTAATTCGAAAATCTCAATAATTCGTAACAAACTGTTGGTCCCTTGAAAAAATCGCTTTAATTCGTAAAAATTCTACACATTTTGGTCCCCTCGCTAATTCGTATTTTTTTTAATACAGAATCTGTTTAACCTCTTATAAATCGAAATTGGTTGTTGACAACCTCTTATAATTCGTAATGCAAAGCAAAATTCTATGGAAATATGATTCGAAAAAAATAGCAAAAAAGTTGTAGATAGCTACGTTCACTTTTCTTAAGGAATTTTTTGTGGTTGACACGATACGCGAGAAGAGCCTTAAACTACAAAAACCGTTAATTCGTTTTTTTCTTGTTTTAACCTCATTAACGTATATACCAATAATTTTCGAAAACTTAAGTAAAATGGGAGATACGATTTCCATTTTATTTCAATTTTCTTTAAAATACGGATGCTGGTTGTCAATGAGTGTAAATTGGCTTTGCTATAATTCCTGGTTATAGATGTAAGGATTAAGAGTCCTGGACATATTATTTTTTAATATTTGCATAAAATACACTGGAATACAAAATTTCACTTTAAAAATATAACATAAACCAAAGTATGCTTTCTAAACTAAATCGAGAACGCTGAACACGAAAATCATATTCATTTATTTTTCTATGGGTAAGTTTTCGAGATATGACAAAATAACGGTATTTCGGGTTACAGTTTTATTTAAAGGCTAATATCTATTTACCTATAGTATATATATAGATCTAAGTTGTATATCATAGGAATATTAATTATATTACGCGTTTTATGCTGCTAAGTTTGTTAATATCGGATTATAAATGACTAAGATATAGATGTTGAAAGTTCAATTTTCGTGTGATTTTTAAGAAATTTTCAAACAAATCGTGGGCTAAGTTTTCTTTCTCACAACAAGTAATCACAAAATCTGAAGTTTTATTTTTTCAATCGATAGACCATTTTATCACAAAAACCATTTTAGCATAAAACGATAGCAATCGGATCAAAAATGTCAAAGTAATCAAGGATTGAGTAAAAATAAAATGTTCTCGAAAACTCGAAATTTTTTTCAATTCAATTAATGGAGTAAGCGGTTACTGTTTTTGACCTCAGAATTGGAATCAATTTTTCTTGTCAACAACATTCGGTTTTGCTCCACCTGAAGTCAATTCCACAACTAGCGTAAATAAAGAAATCATTCCTCCCAACAAAACCAAATACTCAGTGCTTGTTCTGAGGAGAATAAACTTTTCAAGAGTCAAATGCTAGGTCCAATTCCAGAGAATTTGTAATTGGTACATTTTGTTTTCAATTCCTTAGTAATGGAATTGATAAAAGTTTCAATTCCATTACAAGGAATTCGAATCGAAAATTAAAATGTTTAAATTCCTAGGTAATGGAATTGAAAAAATTTTCGATTCCTTTGCAGGGAATTGTATTTTGTAATTAAAAATATATCAGTTCCTTAAAGGAATTGAAAATGTAACTTAATAGAAAGGATTTTAATATTTGAGTGCAATCAATTACTTTCTTGGAATTAAATTCCAATTTAGTTGGAATGATTCCTCGAAAGTAATTGATTCCTTTTAGTTCAATTCCAAAAAAAAAAACAAATTTTTGTAAAAATCTTCTAATAAGTCGTTACGAGAGAGATGACCCGCAGTTTATACTGATTCGCTCGTAACGGCTTATTAGAAACATTTTACAATATATTCCGAATTTTTTTTTTTGTATTGGTATCACCGCCATCTTGTTTTTCCTTCTTCTTTTTCGATGACTAGCGCTTAAACTTTTCACAGTTGTTTTTAAAATGTCCGCTTTTCTTGCAAAAATAACATTTCGATCCCGATTTGATGTTCTGCAACTGTAATGCGTTTCTTGTGTGCTGCTATTTTGACTTCCATTTTCTTTACGACGTAAATACTCATCGATCATTTTTCCTTTGATTCTGGGCGTGATTCTAATGCTGAAACCAATGCATCGTAGCTATCAAGGAAACTTTCCATAAGAAAAGCACTCTTCCACTTTCTGAAGCAAATCAGTCATTTTTTTTATGTGAACTTCTGCGTCACCACCCTCAGCCAAACGTAAACGACACAGCCGTCTAATAATTCGCACTAGACTTGTCATTGTTGTCTTTTGGTGGGAGCAAGCATGAAAAGCCTGCGCAGGCGTGTCGTGTTCACATTAGTGCAACCATAATCAAAAAGGAACGGTGGAATTGGAATTTTGTCACTTTTTCTTGTGCTCATTAAGATAGGTTCTTTTGTTCGCAAAAAATGCAAAAGAAATATCAACTATGTGCCTTAAATATGTACTAAAAATTAAATAAAAAATAAAAGCAACAATCTCTTAAGAAATTAAAATAAGTATATAAAAAAAATAGCAAGAAAATGAAGACTGTGTGTGCCGTAGATGCGCATTGTTTGTTTGCGTTCATGTTGCCTATTCAACTTCCAAAAAAATTATGAGGGAAAGTGGCAAAATCGGAACAATATGAACATTGAACATTCATTAATCGCCGATTTTTATTTTATTTTTGGATTTTCGGTGCAACTCTGCTATCTCTTTGTCTCTATCTATTCCTTCTACCTTTCTCTTTCAGACATGATTCATGCCTGCACTCGTCTGAACAGCCACTAACATGATATTGCTTCAATGCATTCCATTAGTCCTTGGCATACGAGAGAAAAAAATTATGTTACTTTACTTCTTCATAACAGAGTGATCTAGAGTTTATGTAAATGTAACAAACCACGTGAAGCGTTTCTGTATCGATGTAATAATCAGTTGTAACTAAATCAAACTATGATCAGCTGTAAAAACGGTTTTTTAACTTCTACAAGTCCACGGTCAAATCGAAAAGCAACAACGCAGAGCAGTTTTTACTCATCTAAGAAAACAATTTTTGAAAGTGAATAATATCACTGTACAATGGCCAAAAAATCTCAAGAGTTTTGAAAGTATATCTTATATAATTAGAGTATGCTGAACATGATGGCGTTTTTAGTTAAAAAAAATGATAAATCTATAAAAACACTGCAAAATGGAATTGACCAAAAAGAAAAGCTTATGAGTTATGGATATATATCGAGTATGCTGAACATGATGGTGTTTTCAGTTTTTCTCTATATCGTCTAATTTTTTATAATGGAGCAGAGCCGGATTTCGTTAGTACCATCAACAAACATTTGCATTCGCAAATTAATGAACCGCAACATGTGGAGCCAACCTTGAAACCAGAGACCCTAACGGTTATGCGTTTTATAGTAAAAGTCAAATATTAAAAGTTATTTTGTAACTTTTATCGTAATATCGGTAAATTGTTGACTTTTATGATATTTGACAAGAAATAATAGTTATATTTGACTCTTGTTTTGTCGGGCAAAAAAAAAAAAACAGTTTTGTTATGACTTTTATTTTTTTGGACAAAAAAAAAAATGGTCAACCCTATTTGCAAGCGAACGGCTTGAGCAATTAAAAAAAAAATGATGCCATTCGATTAAGCTTATCCTCCGCCCGCATATTATAGGTAAAAAAGTTTTAATTTTTAAATTTCGAAGCAACTGCTGCAATGATCAAAGTAGGTATGGCCGATGCCTAGATTCGAAGTTATTGTATTTTGTATTCCAGTTCGTATCCATATACATATGGGCGAAAGTCATATAATGGAATCAAGCGGATCCCTATGTATTGTATACCATTGAAAAGGTCTCAACGAGTCTTTTCGTTAATTAGTTCTTTTGTACATGTTAATTTTGAAATTTCTGTAATGGCTTATTTGCGTCAACTATCGGGAAAACAACAAAAACACACAACTCTTCCTCTTATTCTTTGCTTTGCCCTTCTGTTACAATCAGAATTTAACATGAGGTGCAATGTTAAATTTCATATATCGTAGCTATGATAACATGTAAACAAAAAATGTTTTGTATTTAATCTTCATACATACATACATATAATACAAACATATCGTCGTCGTTGAAGCACAAATCACTAAGTCCAAATTAATTTTTTTAGTTGGATCCGTATTAATTAGCTTCTATAACTCAAAATACATAATAAATTAGATTTTTGATGATGCAGTTAAAACGTATACTTATGTGTGTATCAATCTGTTAATTTTTTAAGTCTTGTCAGTACTCGTAGCGCATCATGCACTACAAAAACTAACTTCATCTCACAAATTAAAACAATGGACTTTGTGAAATCTGCCAGAACGACGACGATATCTACATGTGCATGCACATTATTTTATTTCTGTTTCAAAAATCATAGCATTTGTAATTGAAATCGCTGGATAAGTACATTATTTTGAGGTCGTACAGCTTTGGCATTTGAGAGAAAATTGTTTATTACGAAAAGTTAAACATTTCTTCTTTGGACATTAACCTTCCATCTGCTCTCTGTACCCTTCTTTTCGGGCATTTTCGGTATAAATTTATTTAGAATAAGGACATACTTCTTTCTAGAGAAATTGTCCCCATGAAAAAGTGAAGAATACGTCCGAACATCAAAATTGGTTTAGGACACCTTTATGCCCGAAATTCCCCAAAAAACCGGTACGCTGAGTAGCTGGAGAGTTGGTGTAAAAGCAAAAAATCTGTAACTTTTTTTTACAAACAACTTTGTCTCAGACGTAAACGATGTAGGACTTCAAACTAATAAACTTTATCACTAAATCCAATTATCACTCTCACAATTTTTCATTTTTATTCAAATTTTAGCAAATTTGTATTTGAGAGCGATGTTGTCAAATTTCACCTCTGCTGCTGCTGAATTTGAATTTGGATTGAATTGAATATTTTGCATTTTGCAAACAAAAATTGTGATCATACTGCTGTATATTCTGCGCGCCTGGATATTTTTATGAATGAAACTTGGTAACTCCTTCATTCTTCCTTGTTTGTTTACATATTACATAGATATATATATTGAAAAACCTATAGTATTTTATTTAAATATACTAAATTTAATTTGAATATTTTATTTTATATGGAAGAATATTAATGAATGAAAAATGAAATCTAAAAATTGTACATGCATATGTTCTATATAAATATGTATATAAAAAACTAATAGAAAAAATTCAAGCAAAACCAAAAATGCAAATACATATTCTATTCTGCTTTATAAATGCAAAAAATATACATATGCAAGATCAACATCAAAATACTCCAGCTGTTAAATGACCGATACAAGAAGGAAATGGAATGCGAAATATTCCTTCCGTCATCAAACACACCGAACTCATCCACTCATACATTTTGTTCGGTTGGTTTAGTTTTCTACATCGTGGACGGTTGCGGTTTGGTCTAGCGGTCGGTTAGCTAGACTCTGGCACGTCAAATTAAATGTTTCAGCAGCACGAAGAGCGAAATGCGACCTCTTTACATTCTAGACTCTTTGCCGCAGCTATCCACAGCCAATTTTTTTTTTTGTTATTTAGCTAAGAAATTATATTTTACATTTTTATGTATTAAAATATTTCGCATACCTTCGCAAGATAGACCGGGTCCATCAAACTTAAGGAATTATCTTGAAATTTTAGTTTCTAAAAACCAAATATTTTTCCAAAAAAAAATTTTTCTCGTTTTTTTTTATTTGTCAAATATTTTCTTCATATATAACACACCCATATAAGATTATAACTATAGTTAAACTAAAAAAGCTTCTGAAAAACGCTTCAAAATGCATGCTAGCACTTACCCACAATTATTTAATGAACTAATCCCTCCAATTTTTTTTAATATGCTAATGATATATTTATAAATAAAAATTAAGAAAAAAATTTCTAATATCGACGCGTTAAAAAAATGATTTTTTTCCGCAGTCAAATCACTGTGCGCCGTTAGTGATTGGGTTTTCCGGAACAGCTTCCTAAATTCCGTCTTTATCCTTGCACGAAAAAGCGCCGGTCTTTAAACCGTTAGTGAGGCGTCTTATTTTTTCGAAGAATTTTCGAACCTCATTCCCGTCTCCAAGTCTCTCAATATCGCCACACTCACGTCTTTCTGCGTCTCGTTTCTTGCGCCTGAAAAGACGTTTGTTCTTCCTTCTCAACTCTTTGTATCGCTCCTTAGCAGCTTGTGTTGAAACTGACTGCAGGGCGGCTCGGTATACTCCATTTTGCTTCAGTAGCATCGCGACACTCTTGGTCGCATCACATATTTCTCCGTCGACGGTGGTAGCTTCGCACCTCTTCGGTAGCTATACGCATAGAGCGTATGTAGCATAAAGTTGAGGGGTGTTTTGGGAAAGGAGGAGTGAGAGTCGATTAGCGAAGGCGTCGGCTGTCCGTTGTGACTGCAGCTTTCCACCACATATTGTGCGTACGTTCAATATACTAGAAGCGTGCTTTTGTCGAACCCAACGTGATCAATTTGGTTACGTGTATTTTGATCAGGGGACAGCCAGGTGGCCTTATGAATATCTCGATGCTGGAATCTGGTGCTACTAACTGTCATGTTCTTAGGCGCTACAACTAAGCAAAATTCTGGAACATGAACAGCACAACTACAATAGCCAATTTCGGTCTTCGTTTAAAGCAGGGTGCTGCATTCTGCAAATATGATAATTTTTTTGACAGGATGCTGGTGGAGCAATTACTCTGTGGCGTTGTTACAAAACGTTTACATTAGTATGTAGAATATCATTTGCGATAAGATTTGCGGAAAAACCGAAAGATTTGTCTGAATGTATGAAATTGCCTATACTATCGGACTAACACAAAATGCGACATCAAAAGTGAAGGCTTGAGAAGCAATACACGATTGAACGAAATGGAAAAAATAAGTCACTATGCTGTCACGGATGTGGAGGGTAGCATCTCAGGAAGGATTGCAAATTTTCAAAGGCTGAATGCTTTACGTGCGGGAAAGGATGTGCAAACAGCGGTTAGGTCAAATTTCAGCAACGGAGCTGGCGACTAAATTGAAGCAGGTGCAGCATTTGCATAGTATTAACACAGTTAAAGGAATGAAAAGGAAAATTGATCCATTGATGGGAAACAGGTACATATGGGATTAAATACGGGAGCCACATGCAGTGCTGTCGCTGTCACTTCAAATGAAGTTTTTCACTTCACTTTCAAACCCGACACTTCATCACTTCCTCTTTCATAAAAACAGTTCGGTTTTCCACTTACAATGAAAAACTAAAATCGATAAAAAAAAAATCTAAATAAGTTCATCTGTATCAACTATTTCATTGAATTAATTTTTTGCATTTCTCTTTAATTTGAAAGGGCATCATTGAGTGTAGCTAGATCGATGTGTTTGGTTCTCTATAAAAAGTAGAAAGATACCATTTAGCACACATCCTAGAGTACATTTTGAGACCTTTTCTGTTTATTTAAGGATGTAGTCTTAAAAATGTTTGGAGACTATTTTACGATATTTTATTAGTATTTTTTACGCCCAAAGTGGAAACCTAAAAAAAGTGTGTCACTGGCCCGAGTGATTGTGGCAGGTAGTAGATTTAAACATTTTTATTAAAAATAACAAAAAGGCAGACTTTTATAAAAAAATTTAAAAAATCGCTGTTTTTTTTGTTGAAAATAGGGATAAAAAATAATGATTAGAAATAAACGATTCTACTACCTGCGATAGCCATTAGTATGTAGAATAACATATTCAGCCCAATCGGCTTGATAGAATTTTGTCAGCCCCTCGGGCCGATCAAAAAAACGTTGTTTCGAGAAAAACTCTTTTAAAGTTTTAATAACACATACAGTGTACCCATCAGGCGCTCTCGTCTATGCACTATAACTTCGTTAATATTTTGAATTTTGGTATGAAATTACAGTATACTTTCAATATATTGTACTTTCGAAATACATAATAAAAAAAAAATCGAGTTTTTGAAATTCAAACACCAGACTATATGCTTAAACACCTATGTGGCAAAACTGATGATGAACTGCCATTTAATTTATTAGAAAAAGACGGCAGTATCAAAGTGTTCTGGGATTTTGTTTTTGGCATGAAAAGTTCCTTGGGACAAATTATGTACCCTCATTTAAAAAGTTTTGTAGGAGCCTTATTTTGTGTGCCACACAGTAGCGCTACCACCGAAAGAGTTTTTTTTTCGCAAACTAAGCACATAAAACCCAATAAATTTTGAAAATATGTAATTTTCTTATAACGCTTCAAAAAACACTTCACTTTTTTTTAAAGTCACTTCGAAACACTTCAATTTTTTAAAAATTTCACTTCACAAAAACTTCAAAACGACAGCCCTGGTGTATTATATTAAAGGCAACTCTGTGCCTTTCCCTCACTCTCTGTGTTTACATTTTTTTCCGTTCTTATATACTACAGTTCTACGTTAATATGCGCTCTCGAATCGTAGTATAATTTAGTATAATATTTTTGCATGTCGTGCTATTGTGCATTTATACTAGACATAGAGAATCACCCTAATAAAGATTTTTACAATGATGAATGCAATTCTTTGATCTATGAAGAAAATTGAAAACTTCGAAATGCTTAGTGGTCTATAAAAAATATTTTGATTTAAAGCATCTACCTTGTGTGAGCCTAAATAATGTGTCGATTGAATTTATAAATACTGCTAAGAATCTTGGCGTTATATTTAATCGCACATTAACATGGAACAACCATATTACTAATAATATAGGAAAGGTGTATGGAAGAATGCGGCCGCTATGGTTGACACAATATTGTACTCCTTACAGAATTAGACTTCTGTTAGGCAAAAGTTTTCTAATTCCAACATTCTTGTATGGGTGCGAAATTTACGCAGGCTGTGATAGCGAGAATAGACAAAAGTTAAATGCAGTGTATAATAATATTGCACGTTATATATTCGGATTAAAGTGTAAGGATCATATTTCTAAGTTTTCAAAAAGAGTCATTCCATATGAAATCGTCTGAAAAATAAAAATTTCGTTGCTGCTCTATTTCAGATCCTGCTCAAACTTTGTGAGAATCTTTATTTAGGGTTCCAAAGAAGGAAATCCGATGTTATAAATTTTTCTCATGCTCCACTTCGCGACAGTGCGAATTAAAAAATTTAAAAAGTGTAATTTTAATGCTTTCCATTTTTAACTGTAAAATTGGTTTGGTTAAAGATATCTTCACGTTTGAGATGGCGTTCTGAAGCTAAAAGATAAACGTTTTTGCAAATTTAATTTAAATCCACATATTTAATACCCAAGATTAATAACACCAGGCTTAAAATATGTATATTTTTCTGACTTTTTGTAGTTTTTTGCTGACTCCAGTATTCATACGGTCTAATATAAGCAGCTAATGTTTCTCAGCCATTCAGGGCACATCTTTCAAAAGAAAACAAACCTACGATTGGGTGGTTCCGCCTGCTCCTTATAAAAACTAACCGTACTTAAAGTTTGTGGATTTCAAAAACTTGCATACTTTAGGCTATCAAATGGAAATTACATAGTATTTAGTTCTTAACCCAAACTTCAAAACCCTGTAAGCTCGTTTTGTTATTTTCATTGCTTGCGCGTGTATAGCCGTTTAAAGTAAACAAAAATATCAGATTTTTTTTGTTTTTGAAAAAACATTTTATTAATTTCTACAGTGTCGGACAAAACTAAAGCACGTATTCTTCCTTGTTTGCATTTTGTTCAGTAATATTGTAAAACATGTTTGGACTGAAATTTTTTTATAAATGTAGTAAGAATATACACTCGTTATAATAAAATATAGGTTAGGTTAGGTTGGAGTGGCAGCCTTCTGCTTGAAAGCACACTTAAGCACATTTAGGCTCATTGTGATACCACAGTACGGCGTGACTCCCCCATTTACGGATTAGAGAACCATGAGGATTCCATAATGAATCTGGCTATGTTCTTAATATTTACGGATGATAGCTCGGACAGACTAGTGAAGAAAGGTGAGCCCAGGAGTTTTAGTCTCCTCCTGGCCAGGGATGGGCATTCGCACATGAAATGGAGGACTGTTTCTTCCTCCTCCTCAGATCCGCAGCCCCGATAGAAGTCATTGAATGGCAGTCCTAGTCGTGCAGCATGTCTCCCCATCATGCAGTGTCCCGTGAGCACCGAAGTCGTAATGCTGATGGAGTTTCTGCTAAGGTTGAGTAGCTGTCTAGTTCGTCTATATTCCACAGTGGTCCATGTTAGCCTGGTAATACCACAGGTATGCTCCGCTACCCAGGATCTTTTTGCTTCCTCAAGGTAGTTTTGCTTAATGGCTAATTTAATAGACGTAAGAGGGACACCAATGGTGCAGGAAGGTGATAGATCTGTAAGCTGCGAGCCCTGTTTTGCTAATTCGTTGGCATTGCAGTTACCTGAAATATCCATATGTCCAGTCACCCAATATAGTTGGACCTGCGAGTGACTCGACAAAGTGTTGAGTGAAGACCGGCAGTCGAGAACAAGCTATGATGTAGTGAAAACATCGGCAAGGGACTTGATTGCTACTTGGCTGTCCGTGTAGATGCAGATATTCTTATCGAATGAATCGTTGCGAATAAGCCACTTGGACGCTTGATAGATAGCCATTACTTCCGCCTGAAAGACGCTGCAATGGTCAGGAAGTCGGAAGGAGAGTCTGAGATCTAACTTACTAGAGAAGATGCCACAGCCGACTCTTTCCTCCGGTTTGGATCCATCTGTATAGATGTCAATTAAATTGTCAGTGACCACCTCGTCATTAACCCATTCCTCTCTACTGGGGATATAGGTGAAGAACGTGTGGTTTAAATTAGGGGTAGAGCAAATGTAGTCTACGTTAGTTGGTACGGACGTATCGTGGATTAAAATCTTGGCATGGCCCAGGATTGACCGGGTCCAGCGAGTTAGGGCACTGAGTCTGGCAGCAGAGCACTTAGCTTGTTGCTTAACCAGAAGTGAAGTTGGCAACCAATGAAGGATTGCGAAGAGAGCTTTTGTGGAGGTAGTACGGAGAGCCCCAGTAATCAATATGGCTGCCGTTCTTTTAACCTTATCCAGTGGTTTAAGGTTGACCGCCTTTGCAGTAGCTGGCCACCAGAAAACGGATCCATAAAGAAGATTAGGCTCGACCACTGCTGAATAGAGCCAGGAACTGACTCGAGGTTGAAGACCCCATCTTGTTCCTAATGCCCTCTTACAGCAGTAGAGAGCGCAAGAGGCTTTCCGTACTCTGCTTTATTATTATACTATTTTTTATATTATATTATTTGCTTTATATATTACTATTAGCTTTCCATTGAAGTTTAGGACCAAGAACAAGTCCTAAATATTTGACTCGCTTGCTAAGGCAAAGCGAGGTACCATTAATTTTGGGTAGGGCAAAAGTTGGTATTTTATACTTTCTAGTAAAAAGCATGACCTTTGTTTTGGCAGGATTGACATTAAGACCGAATTCACGGCACCAGTGAGACAGAATGCTATGTGAGTGATTTAGCCGTTCTGAAAGAGTAGCAACGTATTTGCCGGATACTGCAATAGCAATGTCATCTGCATAAGCTATTATTTTGCAGCCGGTTTGGTCTAATCTGTTTAGCAGTGTGTTCACCGCCAGATTCCAAATAAGAGGCGATAATACACCTCCTTGTGGTGTGCCCCTATTGACGACCTTTTTGACTTTATCATTTCCGATAGAGGAGCTGATGATACGTGTTTTAAGTAGTTGTCCTATAAATCTAACCAGATTAACATCAAGATTAAGATTTATTAAGGCATTAACGACAGCGTCGGGGCAGACATTGTTGAAAGCCCCCTCGATATCGAGAAACACTGCAAGCGTGTATTCTTTGTTGGAAAGTGATTTCTCAACTTCCTCAATGAGTACATATAGCGCTTTTTCCACAGACTTCCCTTTAGTATAGGCATGCTGTGATTTGGATAAAAGAGTGGGATTGATAGAGTTCCTGATATGAAAATCAAGAACCCTTTCTAGTGTTTTTAAGAGAAAGGGTATGAAGACTACACGAGCCTCTCTCCAGCTTTTGGGAATGTACGAGAATTTTAGGCAAGCATTATAAATTTGCAATAGCCATGATGTTACGTGTTCAGCCCCTTGTTGAATATCCGCGGGAATGATACCATCTGGCCCTGGAGATTTATAGGGGCTGAAGGTATTCGTACACAAGTCTCTTTCTCCGTCGCAGTTGCATTACCCATCTTGTTTAAGTTTCTCATCTGTTTTGTATTGATGAAAGGGAAAGAAGAAAAATAATACTTTGTTGGAAATATTTGGTAGCAATAAAAAAGTATTAATACCAAAAAAAGAGGGTTTGTATTTGGAAAAATAAAAACGTACCCTAAATGGTACGAAAGTACGCAGTTGTGCAACAGTGGTTGCTGGTAACTTCACCAGGTACAAATTCACCTTGGTAGTACGTGTGAGAAAAACTGCTGGTTTTATTCACCAAATTTATATTTTTATTTACTTTTTATTCTCTGTATTCTCTGTTTCATAATCTGGCATCACTGGCTCATGCCACTACTAGCAATGAACTTTATTTTTAATGTAATATTTGTGTTTTTGGTTGGAGTTTCTTGCATTAAAACTTACAAACCTGTGGTTGTTATCCACGGTATTCTGTCCGGAGCTGAATCTATGGCTTTTCTGGTGCGAGAAATTGAACATGTAAGTGCATTACACAATTTACGATTTAGTTTTCTTAGAATGTGAAATTGTATTGCAGAGTCATCCAGGTACAAAGGTTTACAATTGCGATAAATTTAGTGGTTGGTCCAGTCTGGAAAATGCTTGGAAACAGGTGGCTGAGTTACGGTACTATTTTCTTACGATTGGTGAACTACACCCAGAAGGTTTCATTGTCTTAGGTACTTGGATATTTAAATTTTAGCCGTACTTTAACATTAGAAAGCTAATGTAATTTTGCATAAGTTTAAGCTAATGTTGGTCAATACAACGAAGTTTGTTTTTAGTGTATGTTTGCACGGGCGCACAGTGTTTCGAGTAAAACAAGAAGGTTCCGTTGTCTAAGTTACTCGAATATTTAAATTTTAGTCATACTTTAACCCTAGAAAGCTAATGTAATTTTACATAAATTAAAGGGGAAAGAAAAATTAAAAGCCTGAATTTTTTAAAAATGTCGAAGAAATAGGAAATATCAAAAAAGTGCATATAGGAAGTAGAGTTTGACTGAACGTTCGGCTTCGGCCAGATTCGGCCATAAATTTGGCGTTCGGCTTCGGCCAAAAATAGGCAAGAAAACATTTTCTTGTAATGACAGATTGTTTTTTTATATTAAATATTTAATTTTGATTAAATAAAAATAATATATTTTAATTTGAATAATATAAATACATTTTTATTTTAAATTAGGCCTTATTTATCATTCAAAAAGTAAAAAATTATTGATTGCCAAACATTAAAATTTTCGCTGAAGTTCGATTCGGCTTCTGCCAAAAAATGGACGTTCGGTCGAACTCTAATTTGAAGAAAAACATGAGCAATTATGCAATTTTGATCATTTTAAGAGAGTTATCGTTATCGCATTGTACTATTTACAAAATGCTCACGTAATTTTAAATAAATTTTAGTTATGGGTAAGAGCATAGAGATTTTTTTAAATAAATTTACCGCATTCTACAAAAGAAATCTTATAGTAACAAATGAAAAGTTTTCATTTGCACATCATTATTTACAATTATTTTGACCTTTTTAATTTCGAGACTTTTTTTCTACATATTTTTTCGACCTTTTTCGTTTTCATTCTCTTTTTCGTCATTTTTGACTTCGGTATTTTCGGTTTCGACATTTTTATTTTAGATATATCGAAAATAAAAAGCTAAAGCTATTGTGGGTCTGGTACGATATATGGAAAATAAAAATGTCTAAACCAAAAATACCGAGAAAAAGAGAATAATGAAAACGAAAAAAGTCGAAAAAAAAAAATAATTTCGAAAATAAAAAGGTCGAAATAAATATAAATAAACATTTTGCTCATCATTATTTACATTAATTTCAACTTCATTTATTAAAAAAGTTGTTATTTATTTGGCCGAAGCCGAACTTCGATCAAAATTTAAATGTTTGGCTATCAATATTTAAAATAAAAATGTTTATGTATAATATTTAAATAATAATATATTTTTATAATAGTATCACGTTTTAAAAAAATTCAGAACCGTTGACTTTGAAAAAATAAAACACTTATTTTAATAATTCATAGAACACAAAAAAACATATTATATTGTATTGTTTTGTAATAATATATAAATGATATTACAAAACGCAAAAACTCCAAAAAATTGTTATTATTAATAATCAAAACTAAATAACTGTATTAGTGTATAAATAACGATTTGCCAGCACAAGAAAATTTGTTCTTGTTTTCGGATATTGTTCGGCCCATTATTTGCCGAAGCCGAACGCCAAATTTATGGCCGAACCTCTACTTCCAATACAAGCCCCAATCGCAGTCAGAATATGCACACATATTTTTCCATACGCCCACTAATTTTGTTCCTTTATGTTAATAATGTAAGATGTAAAAGTTTCAGATAAAAATATTTATATTTAAACGTTCCTCCTCGGCTTCAAAATATGTTATATGTATGTATGTAATATGCTGCTTATTTATTTAAATTATTTTTTTTGATGTGTAAACATTTTAGCTCACGGTATGGGCAAAATTCCAAATGTGTAAAATGTAAGAATAACTGTATCGTAAGATGTAAGATAACTGTAACGTACCCTTTGGGGATTATCTGGAGAATAAGTTAAAATACATGAGCAATTATTTTTAAAAACAATTATTTAGTGTTATCCCATACCGTTTGACACAAATTTTTTAACCCGGCAATATATTTGTTATACAAAAATTGGAAAATAAAAAACCTTATTTTCTGTACGTGGTTCAAAATTTTTGCCAAACGTGCTTTCCGAGTTTAAAATAACTGTAACTATGCGACAGTTGTCATTTTTGCATTCTTATTTGTACGTATTGATAAAGAAATCTTTTGTCAGTAAAATCAGATATTTATTTTAAATGGCGAACGTAAAATGGCGGCAGAGGCAGCCGCTAAAGTGGTTGGTCACTGCAGTGACCAGTGGGTATTTAAGGGTTAACTTTAGAAAGGCAACACTTTTTTTATCTATGTAAATAGCAAAAATGTTAAACAGAAAAAATCAAACTTATTTATTATAAAATCACTTATTTACTTCAAAGAAAATACATTGTTTCTTATTTTTATTAAATGCAGTTAAGGCAAATCTCTTTGCGGTGCTTTTAAAAAGTAGTGGGGTGACTGGTCACCCCTGTTGCTTTTCTAAGGTTAAATGCGGAAAGCACTTATCGTCGCCTGATATACACGATATGGTGCAAATGCAAAATATTTCTGCTATCAAAACAACAAATATAAGCGATATGGAACGAAAATTTGCATTTGCATTGATGCCAGGCCATTTATAGTGAATTGGGCTATTACATATATATAAAAGATAATGATATCTAATAAATTTTTAACTTTATAAAAGAATTCTTTTAATTTGAATTATTTACCTAAGCATATAGATTATACATCAAATCCCTATAAATGGCTATACACATGTGAGCTTATGTATATGGCATTCAGTTGGTTTAACTGTTTACACATCAAATATCTTGCGTGCCTTGCACGCATCCATTGTTTTTTCTTTTTACAGCAAGTGACTGTTTTTTATCAATTATGGATATCATCATATCCATGTATTTTTAAGTAAATTAAATAACCGAATGTTTTTAATGTACGTTAGGTACAGATAATGTTTTTCGATCGTGTCCTGGATATTTTTTTAGTAAACACTAACAAACTGTTTTAAATAAAGAGAATAGAAATGCAGTATGTATATGGATGGAACATACAACTTTTATTACATTCAATAAATACTGTTGCTGATCTGTTTTTTTTTTTTTTTTTTTTGTAATTCGGTGGTGCCATTAAGTTCGACATTTTGATTTAAAAATAAGAAAAACAATTTCAAGAAAATGCCATTGACCGATTAGTAGTGATGTGTAAATTGATTTTGTCTGTAATAGAAATCCATTTGTAAGCGACTTTTGCTAAAAATTTTCATTTCTTATAATAAACTTTAAATAAAAGCTCAAGCCAAGCTCGATCGAAAGTCAGCTTTTACTTGTTTAAAAATTAACTGAAATTAGATTTTCATATTTAATTTTATTTTTTTTACAAATTTTTCCAGCTGATGGTTTTGCAGTACAAGCATGTGCAGCTTTTAAAATAATAAAACTTTAATCTATTAGCGTCAAATTGGTCTGAAAAATATTTTTAGTTTTTGTTGGTATTATCTATTCAAATTAGCTCAGCTCTGTATAAAAATTAGAAAAAACGCTGTCCTAGGCTGAAAAACTAAGCTGATGGAGGCGATGCTCAGGGCTGACAGTGAGAAGCTAGTTTTCGATGGGGCTGGCTGGCAGAAGGGTGTTAAGGTTGTTGGTTGCAGCAACAAGAAATCCTTAAATTTCTTAACGCGTGCAATCAGCAGCGTTGATGCACTTTGGCAGGGAGCCCGTTTGGAAGCAGTTCCTCGCTCTCGGCTTCCGGTTCGGCCGATAGTATCAGTGTGGATTCCTCCTCCGGTTCCGGATCAGGAATTCATACTGAGACTTATTGGGCGTCAAAACCAGACGCTTAGCACATCGGAGTGGCAGGTTGTCTCTATGACTTCCTGCAAAAATGGAGTGGATAGTGACGCACTGATCGCAGTAGATCAGGCGTCACTTACCAAATAAGGAGCTGCGGGGGCAGCATCAGGTTCGGGTTAGGCACCCTACAGGTATGTGTTCCTGGTGGGTCACAAACCAACAGGGAAGAAGCTGGAAGTGGTGCAAACTAATTTGCACCACTCCACTTCAGCCTATCTCGACCTGATGAAGTTCATCGCAGAAAAGGGGGTGGACGTAGCTCTGGTTCAAAAACCCTGGCTTGTAAGAGGCAGGGTTAACGGACTAGGGCTAAGCGGCTATCGCCTTTATGTTCCACCAATCCAAGGTAAAATAAGAACCTGTATAGTTGCCAAGAAAAGCATTCATCTTTTTCTTCTAACTCCCTACAGAACACAAGACCTCACAACGGTGGTATGCGAACACAGGCACAAGCGTAGCTTGTTGCTAACGTCCGCATACTTCCCATACGATGAGGAAGGCCCGCCCCCACAATCAATTCGGCAACTGGTCGGATATGCGGAGTCACGCGGATTGGATTTGGTGGCTGGCTGTGACACAAATGGTCACAATGAACTTTGGGGCAGCTCTGATACCAACCGTAGAGGTGAGTCCATTTTTGATAATATTCTTTCCACTAACCTAACTATATGCAACAAGAGTAATCAACCAACGTTTCGTAACAGGGTTAGGAAGGAAGTCATTGATATAACGTTGGCCACAGATTCCAATACTATTAGGGTTGATAATTGGAGGGTATCAGACATTTGTTCTTTCTCGGACCACAGTCGGAGACTTTTCACCATAAACTCTGAAGTAGAGGTCTCACGGCCATTTAGGAATCCCAAAAGGGCGAACTGGTCTGAATTAACGGCTTCCCAAAAGCTTGCATCGACGAAAGTCAAAGTTGGCCAAAGGAATGCTAACATTGACAAAGCTGTAGAACGTCTGACTGGGCTATTGAATAAATCTTTTGAAGTATGTTGTCCACAAACTAGGCCGCGATCCAAACCAAAAACGGTTTGGTGGAACGCAGAATTAGGACAACTTAGAGTGAAATCAAGGATACTCTTTAACAAGGCTAAGGTAAGCCGACTAGAAGAGGATTGGAATAAGTATAGGAATAGTTTTAATGAATACAAAAGTAGAATGAAGGCTGCAAAAAGGGATTCTTGGCAGCAGTTCTGTGGAACCATGGAGACTGTAAATGAGGCATCAAGACTTCGAAAAATACTGTCTGGAACTACTGCAGCTTTCGGCAGTATTCGGAAGATAGATGGCTCATGAACAGACTCGAGCCAGGAGTCTGTTGAGGTTCTGATGAAGACACACTTTCCAGGTTGCACGGACTTGACCGACATCGAAAATCAGATGGCAAATCTTGTCCGGGCGTCAAGGACTAACGTCTTGGATATCGTAGATAGGGAAAAAGTCGCATGGGCGATAAATTAATTCATCAAGCTTAAATCAGCAGGACCAGATGGAATTATACCAGCCATGCTACAACATTCTCCTGACCTCTCTTGGGGAGAGGTCAGGGTGGTTTTCATTCCAAAAGCAGGAAAACTAAATAACTCTACTGCAAAAGATTATAGGCCGATAAGTCTCTCATTGTTTATTTTAAAAACACTTGAGAGGCTAATTGACATATATATAAGAGGGGCTATCAGCATTCACACAATAGACATCGCGCACCACGCATACCGCAAAGGCAGATCAGTGGATAGCGCTCTTCATGAAGTTGTTGCTATCATTTAGCAGTCATTAGATTTTAAGGAGTACACTTTAGTAGGTTCCCTTGACATTGAAAGAGCCTTCAATAATGTAAACACGGAAGCCATCTGTAAGGTGTTGAGTACTGGCTGCATGAGTAAGAGGACTACAAGGGGAACTCTGCAAGGAGGGGTGTTGTCACCAATATTATGGCTCCTAGTAGTTAATGAGATTTTACGAACCTTCAAGGAATAGAGAACGAGGGTTGTTGCTTACGCTGACGACATACAATGTTAATCCCTGGCAAATTCTTGTCGACGATTGGTGAGCTTATGGAATCAGCACTTGGCGAAATTTCCGACTGGGCTAAACGGAAAGGTTAAGCAGTTAATCCTGCTAAGACTGAGCTAGTCTTGTTCACGAGAAAAACAAAAATACCTAAGTTTTCCTTACCAAAGTTGAATGGTGTGACACTGAATCTCTCTTCGGAAGCAAGGTATCTCGGTACCATTCTGGATTCAAAACTTAATTGGAGAAAGAATATTGAAGAGAGAACGAAGAAGGTACTGGTTGCATACTATACCTGTAAAAGGTCTGGTGGCAGGCGTTGGGTAAGAAGAGCAACCAAGCTCGCATGGGAAAAATACAAAGACTTGTCAGCCTGGGGATCTTAGGGACTGTAAATAGTGCACCTCAGGAAGGTCTAAATATGATATTTCATCTCTTACCGTTACGGGTGTTTGTTCAAGGCTGTGTCGCAAAAAGAACTCTTAGACTAAGAGAATCCAACGTGTGGAGATCAGCAAACTATGGACACTCTACAATTTTAAGTGAGATAAAGCGGAGGGGTCAAAATGAAATCAAAGCTGACTTAGATGTGGCTACGGATTATATGACTTCAAATTTAGATTTTATTACTAGAATTCTAACCCTATATCCAACCAGGGAAGACTGGGAGTCGGGTTCGGTAACAGGTAATGCTGGTATTACCATCTGAGGTGAGGTGGTAGACTTGCAGCCGCCTTATTGGTCCGCCATCATGCAAAATCAAAAAAGGCCTTGTTGCATTCGAAACTACATTTGACCCTAAACATGTCCTAAAATTCCTTAACCAATTTTGGACAGGGGGGCATCTCTCATTGACAGAGAATATCCCATATATATATATATATATGTATATTCGTACACGCCTTCCAAACCTAACCTAACCTAGGCTGACAGTAGGGGTAACAGTACCATTTCAAAAATAAATGCCTATATCAATGGTCATACGTTAACCCCTCGTAAGTACTTTTTCACCACTTCTGGAAGACAAAACAATATTGAAATAAATTTCTATAAACAATATATAAAAATAAGTTTAAAATTAGAAAAATAATTCCAAAAATATTTTTTTCTTATTTAAAATGATTTAAAAACAAGTTTACATATTCTTTATGTACATTTATTGCTTTTTTGTCGTCTCTTCCGAAAGTGGTGAAAAACTACATACGTAATTCATGAAATAAACCGTTACAAAATTAAATTTGCACCCAGCTTTCTAATTTCAGGATGGAAATGTGTGTATCCACTTAGGAAACAAAAAATTGGCTCCGATCTGTGTATGTATATTTTTGAACATTACATTTTGAGAATAAACAAAAAATGCTGAAAAATTTTTATGTCTCTTTTGTTTTGTTCAAAAGTCGTAAATAGACCTAAGAGTCCATGGCCAAAAATAACTTAACAAAAAATTTACTGTATAAAATCCTATTTTTTGACTTTATTCAGAACGAACCAGCTTTCGACAGCTTACAGCTAGATCCAAAATATTTTAGTAACCATAAAATAAACCAAGGTAAATTTTTAGGAGGGCAAATTTTTTTTTTGTATGGGAATGGTGGCTCCCTAACATATGTAATTCATATCAAATTCATTTTCTTTTAATTCTTTTTTTTTATTCCATGTAAAAAAATATCGAGAACAGTCGATTAATCGACTTTAAAGGATTTCAAACATAGATTAATCGGGTTTTAAATTATGATCAATTCAATAGTTGAAAATCAATTTCTTTCCAACTGCATATCCCTACCGATCAAGCACCACGCGGAAGCTACAATAGCATGCCAATTCAAATATTTAGCATTTGAAGCATAAAATCTTATTTTTAGCGTGATAACGACGTTCCTACACTATTTGCTATTACTACTATGTCGGCACAACAGCCCACGGAGGGCTGAGGCGGAGTTTTTCGCATCCATTGAGTTATATTTGACACGATTGGAAGGGAGCTACAGTTTCATACCGAATCTGAACGGCAGAGGGAAAAGCTTAAGCATGGGCAATTTTTACTCTTGAAGGTTTTTTGTCATTTCCAGCCAAAAGTTGGTGCCGTGTAGATAAATTTTTATTTTCTATTTTCGATTTTAGAGCGTGCCGCGATTTCTAGTCTATTTAGGTCTTAAATAATTTTAATATTTTTGCCTGAAACTTTCACAGTTTACATTTTTCACATAAAAGAACTAAATTAGGGGGCGTAGAGTATAAAAAATATATAAAAAATTTCCCCCATATGCCTAAGAACCACTCTAATGCACACATTAACTTCAAATTACATTGTTTTACTTAAAATGTGTAATTTTGGGCTTTTTTCGATCGTTTCAATTTTATCGACATTTTTTATTTCAGTCAAAAATGTCTTCGCTGTATTCAGGCTTTTAATTTTTCGACATTTGAGGTTTCGACATTTTTTTTCGGTATATCGTACGGATCCCACTATTTTTTGTCAATACGACGAAGTTTGATTTTAATGTCTGTTCACACGGGCGCACAGTGTTTCGAGTAGAACAAGTAGCTGGGGAAAATTCAATTCTGCGGATCAGGAAAAAGATAATAAAAGATTATGAACAATTTTGTTGGTCCTATATGGCTAACTATTGAGTTGTAGTCATTGAAAGTCATATTTTTTATTTAAGTGGTTCATTGGTTTGAAATCAGCTAAAATTTTGTACATTTTGGACGATTTTTTTTTATTATTTTGAATAATTTTTAGAACTTTTTTTTCAATGGATTCAAAGTTTAAGTCAGTTTCTGTTGTATTTAGTATAAAACCTGAATATAAGCTTTGTGGTTTTTGTTTTTAGATTCAGAAAATCTGTCAGATTTTTTAATTTTTTTAACTTTTGTAGAGTGGGAACATGCCTCCTGACCCAATTGTTTTTTAAACGTTAGATATACATTTAACCTTCTCGGATAAACTTTTATTTTTTTGCACACGATTGCACATATATATTTTTTTGTTTTTTCCGAATAAGTACTTTTTTAAATACTTTAAACCTCTTGTTTTTCTGTTTGTTTTCAATTTTTTCAATGTATGTATTTATTTACAGTAGGGGCTGTAGAATAAATTTTCCAGAAAGTTACAGTTAACCCTCTATCCCGTATGGCCGCCCTGAGGCAGCTATCACTCTATTTTAATTAATGGATAAATGCAAATTTTTTTATTTTTTGAATCAATTGGGGGACCTGAAGAAAGAGTAAACACGCAATTTGTAGTCAGTTTGCACTTTCTGCGACCACACGATTGTTGTTTATAGTTATTTTTATGTGTACAAAGTGTTGTTTTGTGACGAAAAATTATCGCGCATATTAACTTTTTTTTTATAAAAATCTAAAAAAATTAAAAAAAAATATTTCTAAGTCTCCTCATATACTTTCATATACTGTCGTATAATAAGGGCAGCCTTTCGTTGTTCTCACCTAACTGCTAAACTCAAAAACTAATCAAAAAATGGACTTCATATTAATTTTTCTTTCATCAATATTAACTGGAAACAAAAAATTCTGGTCCTTGGTTTATTATTATTTCAACCTTGCGGGTTAGAGGGTTAAAGACGAGCGGAAACCAAAGTAGATAGATAAAGAAAGTAACTCGAGAATAAAATTGTTTTTGAACTTGGTTCAGGAACGGCTCACCGACAAGGTGCCATATGGCACCGCTAGGCATTACTGGGTTAAGCTTATTGAAAACAAATAAGAAAGTTATAGTCATTTTAGCCCGATTATGAAATATCCTATACTTTGAGTAAATGTTAGATGTAATTAAACTTTTATATATTTTGTAAAAAAATAAATCTTTTTTAGCTTTAAATTTATTTTCACATCATTAAAAAACTACGTGAAATGAGCTTGAAATAGCAATAATATTATAGAGAAAGAAATTTGGTTTTGATTTTCTTTTAAAGTTTAATGTTACTAATAGCGTTTTCTTTTCTCGATAAAATGTTGAATTTTTTCTGCAGCGTGCGAGGGCTGTCAAATTTCGTGTTCGTGTTGAAAAAGAGGCAGCCTTTTCAGAGAGTATTGTATTCTTTTCTAAAAAATGTTGCCTTCTGAGCGGGGAAAAATGTAACACTTTTTACACTCAAATAAATGACGGGGTAAGAATGTTGCCCTGCAAATTAATTGATTCTGACAGGGTAGCATTTTTATGTACTTTTCTTGCACTAAAAATGCAACATTTTGTTAAGAAAGGAAAACGCTATAAGTGACAGAACTATAGTGCATAAATAAGTTATCAAAACCTTCAACATCCAAAATGGCTAACAGTTTTAGTGGATTGGTCTCTATAATGAAAACAAGATTTTTACATCGTTTTAGAGTATTTTTTCCCCGACAATCATTCACCGATTACCTTCATTCCTCGTCAGTTTGGGGAGCGTGTTTGAAACATACATTTTCAATCTATCCATGAATTACTATTTGATAACGTGTCAGGCCTAAGAGATGATCATTACAAAATGTCTTCCTTATCATTGTGAATAAATTTTAGTACTTTTTTAAGAATTTTGATTTGACTCTTGTGATCTGAAATGATGAAAACATTAACTATTAAGATTTTCTTCATCAAGAACTATTACATTTTTTTCTGGGTTTATATAGCTTATGAGCATTTAACTTGGTTTCCAATGACACAAATTTTATAAAACCATTCGTGCACAAATATTTTGGAACATTTTTTTCTTTCAGAATCTTCAAAAGCCAGAAAAAAGTCCACTGTAGAGAGAAAATTCTTCAAAAATCATGCAATCTATGAACTTTTCTCATTCTTATCATGAATTTATCCACCCACATTAATATTTTGAGGCAAAACTTTAAAGATTTTAATTCTATAGCGATAACGAATTAAAACTGTAAAGATTTTATTACAAAGCCATCTTGTAGAAAGTCGAGCCCATGAAATGAATAGAAAACGCTCTTGGGAGAACGATTTTTGCCGAGTTTCCCTTTACCATGGGCCTATTACTAACCTCTTAGGCGTCTTAAAGAGGAAAATAGTTGAAAACTGTTTGCACATGAGTAGTATAATCAAAATTGTATCACTGAACACCAAGTTGGATACTGATATAGTTTCTAATCCTTCAAAAGACGTACCAGTACCTGAAGAGAAAAGCTGAATAAGTAAAGATTTCATCAACTCAGATCATAATGTCCCATCAAAATTTTTGAAATGTTGTTGAAATATGTTCATAATGATGAAAGAAGCATTTTCTATTGATTACCACTAAACCCTGACTCATCATCAAACGGTAATGCAAGGACAGATTGAAAACGCATTTTTAGAAGCACACTCCCCACAGTATTATGGAATAAAGGAAAATGGTGAATAATGGTTTGGGGCTAAATACTCCAGAACGATTTAAAAATCTTGTTTTCATTATAGAAGACCAATTCACTAAAACTGTTAGCGAAAAAGGCGGTCATTTTGGATGTTGAAGCTTTTGATAACTTATTTTTGCACTATCGTTCTGTCTCAAAGTAATATTAAACTTTAAAAGAAAATCAACACTAAATTTCTTTCTCTTATTATTATTATATTATTTATTCCACCTGTTGTATGTATGCACTTACATACATACAGCAGCGTAGAGTGTAGGGTTGGTGCAGGTGTTGAGTAAAAAAAGTCTGAGTTCACAATGCACATAAGGAACTGTTTTTCTTTACATAGTTGTATTTTTTTACTTTGTCTAAATTCTAACTAACAAATGAAATTGTGTCATCAGTTATTAATGTATTATTATTTGATTTTTAAACTTTTTGCGATGGATTATAAAGTTGGTAAGCATTTTTTTATTTTACTAAAAATGCTTGACTATTGTCGAATTATAAGCAGTAGCTTATAGTTAAATTTTTGTTTTTGGGCAAAGTTAAACAATTTTTTTTTTTCAATTTTCTAGAATGTGAATATTCTATTAAAAAAAAATTCAAATCTTCTTCGATTTATTCGCTACAAATTGCAAATTGATGCAAATGTCTGTCTACAGACAGAGCTACAAAAAAAAAAAATCGAATCAGTTGAATTTATTATTATTGTTGGGGTAGCGATTTGCGACCTTTAAGATCTGTGCTTCGTATATTCCCTATCTTCTCTGCAAAACTTACATGATTCATTAGATTTTAGGTTCCTAATAGTGCTTTTTTCGAATGCTCTAATCCTGGTCTATGTTCCCAGTATAATTTCCTTTGATTTTCTTCTTCTTTCTTAATTAGTATAGAGAGTGTTCCTTTACCTATTCCACAGAATAGCTCTGGACCTACGAAAGGAGTTGGTGCTCCTTTCTTTGATATTGTATCCGCAGATTCATTCCCTTTAATTCCAATATGACCCGTAACCCAAAGGATCCAAACCGGATTATATAACCCAAGCGTATTTATTATGTTTTTTTGTAGACTGAAAATTAATCTAATTCTGTATTTTCAAAGTCTTGACTACTGTTCCATTTTTTAGTTTCATTTTAAGTAATGTATAACAGGCTTAAAGAACGTATGTACGTAGTCATCACAACAACAGTGTATATAGAGACGGGCAAATCAGACGGCCGTTTCGGTATCCGCCACGATTTCTCATCAGTGATCTTAGTGATAGTTCTTAATATTTCAATATCTTATATAAACTACTAATATATGAAATCGTAACCTAGAATTTCAGATTTGATTCGAAATATCTTCACTGAATAGAGATATTGAAAGAAAACTACCACTACCGTTCTATATACTTATTTGTTGCTGTGTTTTCTCATTGTAACTAGTCAGCATAACCGTTCGTTATTGAAAGTCAGTTACAGATTATAAATGATCTAGTAGCCTTCTTTGATATTTCACTAGCATGTGTTTTCCAGAGTAGTTTAAACTTCCTTGCAAATGGTACAATAGTGGTCTTCGCTGGATTGACATTCAGCCCCACTTTATAGCACCATCTTTTGGTTATTTTTAAACCCATTTGTAATAAGTCACATAGATTATTACTATGTCATCAGCGTAGCCCTGAATTGTTAATCCAGGTTTAGTCAATTCTTCAATTAGTTCATCTACTACAAAACTCCACATCAGCGGTGATAAAACTTCGCCTTGTGGACAACCTCTAGTTGTGTTTGCTTTTATGCTGATTTTACCAGTTTGAATTTCTACTATCCTGGTAGTTTGCATTTTGCTCATCCATTGGGCTAGGGTGCTGTTTACCCCTATGTGTAGAAGAGCTCTATTGATAGATTCATGAGAAGTATTGCCAAAAGCACCTTCGATATCAAGAAAAGCACAAAGTGCTATTTCATTCGTTTCAAATGTTTACTGAAGTACATTTCTCAGTTGATATAAGGCAGTTTCAGTTGATCTTCCTGGTCTATAAGCATGCTGACATGGGTGTAGCGGGAACTTATTTAATAACCTTATTTTTTTCCTTCTTTTAAAACGAAGGATGTTAGGCATATTGGTCTGAAGGATTTCGGGTGAATATGATCTTTCTTCCCCGCCTTCGGAATGAAGACCACCTTAGCCCTTCTCCATATTTCTAGTATATAACCCAGTGCAGTACTACCTCTAGTGATTTTCAAGAAGAGGCTTAAAAGATTACCAAGACCCCTCGGAAGAAGTGCGGGAAAAATGCCATCAATTCCAGGCGATTTCGGTGGTTTAAAGGTACTAACCGCCCACCTTAGCCTTGGCTCTAAGCATATTTCCTTTGCTATCTACCAATTATTTCTACTGATCCTACCTAATCGTTTTATATGTTCTCGCCCTGTAGCTGCGAAGGAACCTGGGAAGTGAGTATTTAGCAGAAATTGGGTCTTCTCCTCTTCACTTTCAGTAAAACTTCCATCGTGCTTTTTCAGGTTGGCAGAAGATATGCTGCTACCATTGGCCAGTACTTAGTAAAGTCTTGATGCTTCGGTAGTGAGTGCTATATTTTCACAGAAATTTCTAAAGCTAACTCGTTTTGCTTCCCTAATTTCTTTATTATAAGTGGTTGTCTAAGCCATCTTTTCAATCTCTTTTCTATTTCTTCTTTAGTTTGGTACCCTTTCCAACACTATCTGTTATTTATTTCCATTATCTTCATTTTTCTCTTCCTGTTCAATTCGGGCACTGGTGACAAATCTGGGTATATTACCCGCATTAAAAATTTCTAATATATTGCTAAGGATAAATTCAAGAATGTACTCACCTCTTCGGTTGGTTTTTGTGCTCCCCCAAACTTCATTGTGTGCGTTTGCATCGCATCCAAGTAGTAGTGGTAGCTTCTTCCTGTCACAGTATCGGACGAGTTTAGCGACAAGCTCAGGTTGTGCAAGCGCGTCGTCTCCTGGAAAATATCCTGCAGCTACCACTACGTCACGTGTTCATCGGGATCTTCGCCGCTACAAGGTCTCTAGATAGAAACTCTGAAAGACATAAATAATTCAGACCAGTGGTTATTAATATCCAAACTTTCGGATTTTCACATCCCAGATTGCCTGTGTATGTTTTACAGCCAAACCTTTAATCCCTGAGAACCCAGGGTTCCTGGACCAACACTATGCCCAGTTTTGACCTGAGCGTCACTCTAGCATGGTGGAGATTTATTTGTTGTTCATATTCTTTCAGAGTGACGTCCGCCTCTGGCAGAATCTCCTTGGATTCTTCACCTTGCGCGATGTTCAGGAAGGTGATATCGGTTTCGTCAAAACCCTCTTCCTTCATGAGGTAGAATGCTGACTTCCTCGATTTCCTCACTTCTTGCCGCTTCCTCTGCCACCCTTTCAGCAACATCCATCGGTAGTTCGGTGGTCCGGTACTTCCCGAGGTTTATGCAGATGATTGGGAACGCAACTAAACCTGTAGATTTAGGAAGTACTGCTAGTCTAATGCCTTTAGCAGTGCTAGCGTAGCTAACAGCGGACCTCCTAGCTCCTTCCCTTACTTTTGGCGTTAAAAGCCTCCTTTAGTCCGTCCTGCTCTTTTTGGCTACATTACCTTCCTGCGGACTGACTTCGTCCACGTCTCTTTTTATCACGTCAGTCGGAGTAGTTTTTGCGCGGTCCAAGACCTTCTTCTGACCTCCTTAGGCGTTCAGCTTTCTTTGAAATAGCGTAGATACCATTTAGAACCAGCGCCACTCAGACCTGTTGACTTCCTCAACACGCCGATCCTTTCGGATTGTCCAGAGGTCAGTCCAGTACTCGTCGATGGTTTTGGTTGTGTTTCCTCAAAAGCCGAAGCTCCCTTGGAAGCCAATACACCATGACTTTCCTTCCTGTCTGTGTCTGTGTTGCTGTCTTTGGTACAAATTTAATAACTTTGCCACCTTAGCCCTCCGTATGTCTTGCAGTTGTTTTGCTTCCAGGTGTTAGAACCTGGCGATCGGTTTCATTGAGGATCAGCCAGAGAAATGTCCGCAGTGACATAGCCCCACTATCACGGTAAGCCCGAAATTGCTCACTAGGGCGGTGAGATGCTCCGTTAGAGGACAATCTATTTTTAAAACTAGAAAGCCAACAAATGCAGATTCAACGTACTGATTTCACATAATTACGTGTAAAACAAACGTTGAATCCACATCTGCAAGCTTACTAGGGTTAATCCCCTGACTGTCAAACCAATAGGCACGGGTCGCATAACACCTTGGATTAGGGGAGTTTTTATTTAAGGGGGTTCGCTCCCTCCGCCTTGACTCTCTTACCAGATAACAGTTTGCGTATCAGTCATCTGACATGTAACTGTTTCCAGCCGTCACCACGAGTAGGTGATAGTCCACACTTCCATCATATCACTTAATTACGGCACACATCGAAATGTGCGTTGGTCCTCTTAACCCATTAAGGACGAGCGGGAATCAAAGTAGATAGATCAAGAAAATAGCTTGAGGATAAAATTGTTTTTGAGCCTGGCTCAGTAACGGCTCAGCGACAAGGTGTCATATGGCACCGCTAGGCATTACTGGGTTAAGTGACTGATGGCATGACAGCCATCGGTTGAATAGTGAAGTTAATATTCCTCAACTTCCAACGAGTAGAGTTTAATTTCATTCCTATGTTCATTTTTGTGTTGTAATTGAGCGCCAGAAATGCACATTTTATAGGAAAAATAAATAAATATTTTTGTTGAGTTTAATTGTAAGTGCTATTGTTTTTTTAACATTATACAAACTTTGTATGCAAAGGAAAAATGGCCAGAAATGTATCAGAGGACTTTCAATATTGAGGTCATAAAATACATAAAATGTAAGTATGATTATACATTAGGGTGGCCATTTTTTGCAAAAGTCGGTTTTGTTTTGGTCTCACGCGCTAAAAATTTTCGTTTCGATAAAAAACTAAGAAATATAAAGTTTCATGCCGAACGCAGAAAATTTAGAGGTCCCTCACGAACCCTTAAGTTGAAAAAAGTTTTTTCAGCATTTTTCTCATTAAAAAGTGATAAAAATAGTTTAAATTACTCTAAAAATAGCTAAGTTACTATAAAACTAATCTATTTTATGTAGTTTCACCTTTTGAAAATGGGACTTAACATTTTTCTACGTCTAATATTTATCATTTTATTGCTAACTTGCTGACCCGGCAAACGGTGTTCTGCCTTTTCTAAGGAAAAGCGCGAAAATTAAAAAAGAATGAAGTACTTGATATTTAAAATTGAACATTCGTAATGACAATTCAGGCTTCCATTGAATTTGGAAAAGAAATTAGATTTAAAAATGTGTCTCATTATTGACACAATTGACATTTTCAAAAGTATTTAACTTGCAGAACTGTACATTAAAAACAGAGAATCATTATTAATGAAGATCTCATCTCGTAAGCGATTTTATAAAAAGTAACGAAATTTTCAGGAAAGGTTCGCGATAAGTCGAATTTTTCAAGGTCTAGTAAATAAAAAAGTTTCATATTGTTTTAATAAAACAAATGAGCAAGAAATTGCATTTACAAAAAATGGAACTCTTTTAAATCGTCTATAGTACCTAGAATGCCTCATAAAAATTTCAGAAGTTTTCAAGATATAAATAATTGTTTATAGTCGCTTCGGCCTTGAGCGCGTAATAACGCGCCGTCCACTTAAGCTGCGCGACACTGTGCCCGCTCGAAAAAGATTTCACGCGTTTATCTTGTGATTCTATCGAATGATTGGAATGATGTTGACGAATGAAAACTTACTTAGAGCATATCCGCATGAAGAAATAACAAGTGCTGCAATAAAAGTACAAACGGAAAGTAAAAATAATTCGAACGACAAGTCTTTCTCAATTAACCAAGCACTCGCTTTGTTTTATAATTAAGATTTATCGGTGAGAAAATACAACGTTTTACGATTATTTGTTTTCAGTAATTAAATATTTTATATTAAAAATTCCCAGCTATCCACAGCTGGTTTTTTTATCTGGATACTATGACGGGAAGTATTTTATTTATTTATTTTTATTCACTTTTATCTCAAATAATACAAATAATTACAATATACAAATAATTAATTTTCCTATTTTTCACAAATTTTGTACTTTGACTGTCGCTAACTTCTGTAATACGCATCATAACTCAGAATTTTTTTAGAAGCTTGGGAAATTCTATAAACGATATAAAATGTAGCAACAAAAAACTATTAAGGTTGTAACTACACCCGTTTTCATAAGGGCTGTCTAGAGACACGATTGGGAACTAGAGGCTTAATGAAGGAACTGAATCGCCCAAATAATTTTAAGAATGGTCCACCAGGACGATGTTGGTACGAAGGATTGAGAGGAATCGCAAAGAGTTTCCGAATGCCTGACTGTTGCTCGTGTTTCTGCCACAGAATTCTCCAAAGTCAGTATAATAGTTTTCTCAACGGTTTTTTTATCTGCCATTTATCGTAAAAGGGGGTATAAAACCCAGTTTTTGAGAGAAAGGATGGAAGATGGAGGAAAAATGTGTTACCAAAAAATGTTATCTCTTCGCGTTTAACAACTTTGCTTTAGATATCAAATTCTTATCTGTTTAGATAATTTCAATCACCCCTAGTATTTATATATACCAAACTTTTTAGTATACCTTTTAAAAAGTTGATACGCTAGAAGCTACCTAATTTTCTTACATTTTTTTATTGTTAAGTTTCACAGTTTTTTGAGTAAAAAATATATACATTTATCAGTTTTATTTTTTACAAGAAAAGGCTTAGGAATCACTCAAATCTTTCTTCATTTAATTTCGAACGGAATTATATTCGCATTAGCACGGAATTAGTTTTACTGACAAAATTTTAGCACGAAATTAGCAGCAATTAAAGGTTTTGGAGGATTGAAAATAAATGATTCAAATTGTAAAAATACTTAAATATTTAAACTTATAACTAAAAAAAAAAGTCACATGGAACCCAAAATTTTTATCTTGGTACCGTTGGTATGATTATTTTTTTTTAAAGATAAAAATGACTTAGTGGCACGAAATTAACTGTATTTACCTAAATACAATTTTTTAAATATGTAAACTTATAATTTCTACTAAAATGAAATAAATTGCTTAAAATTTATTCGCTTTCATTTCCTCCTTCATAGTCTGACGACGAATCAGATGAGAAAACAATTTCTGAACCTATATCTTGACCATTATTTTCTGGTTCTAAGAATATGAACTGACTAATATCTTTTTCGTTCATTTGTTTTTTTACTGCAAATTATTCGTTCAGAAGATAGCAATAACCGCGCTAACAAATCCCTATTACACGCTTCTCTAGAAGTTTTTCTTGTATTTTCTAATCGATACTTTCTAAACTCCTTGTGTCTTGCTTCTAAAGCATCCTCCGAAAGAAACCCTTCCACCTTTCCAAATTCATAAAAGTTTCTACTGTTCTATATGAATTTATTCGTTTTATTTATTAGTTTCATATAAAACATTTAAAACTTCTACGAGTTTTACGGGGGTAGGATAATTTTTTTGCCAAACTTTCTTCATACTTGATCAGGATCTAATACCTATAGAATTTTTGTCTGAGCATTTAAAAAAAATTGGTACGCCCTAATATGCATATATACAAGTATATTTATTTATGTAAAAAATATATATTTATATATGTATGTATAAGTGCATACATGGGGTACAGTTCAGATACCGCTTAAATTTGATGTGTTCACATTTTTCAAAAAACTGCTTTTGTCATTCGAGGTTCCGCTGGAAAATTGATTACTACGTCTGAATATGCAAGAATATGCAGCTAAAATTTTTTTCCTATTATTTTAGAGATATCTCTTGAAAGAAATAAGTAAAAATTAGAGAGGACGTTTTTGGACGATTTTTTTAAAAGCTCTTTAAACCTTGGGTTTTTTTTTTTTGTATTTTAAGATGGTGATTTTTCAAGTAATGGTACTTCAAAACAAAAAATGAAAATACATCAAAACTGGGTATGCCCTTAAATAGTACAAATAACACTGGGAAAAACTTTCATTATATTTAAAACAAAAATAAAAAAGTTACAGGAGTTAGAAGTGAACCTATCAAAGTAGTATTTGCTACAAAAAAATGCCATTGTTGCAAATCCTTGACTTTCAATACGTTTTTTTTATGGCAAAATAAAAGTAAAAAGTAGATGTATTTACAATTGAGCTGCATTCAAATATGATCAATATTCGAACTTGACTTTTTTTAATTGTTTCTACCTTTGTTACACTGTGCGACGCTGACCCCTGTGGAGCTACTAAAGTCAACTGTCAGATATAGAATATTTGGGTGATATTTATTCGCTTATGGTACAAGCAAAAAGAAAATCAGGGATGGCCAAGGTTAACACTGATTTATACTATAATATTTCAAAAGACATTGGTTTGCTTTATGGTACAAAAAAGTGGGTTAAACTTCCGCATTATTACTTGACTAATCGGTCCCAAACTGTAAGAATATAACCGAACAGACGTGTTTACTTTTTGTGCTATTTGATTTTAGTTTTTTTCTAGAAAATTTGTGTTTAAAAAGTCTGTAATAGTGATAAGCAAAGTGTTTATTTGTGTAACAACGTGTGAAGAATAATATTGGTGCAAAGCTAAGTTTATGTTTTGTTATTTAATTGTTTTATTAAATTGTTCTATACATTTGATTCTTGTTTTGTTGCATTACTTAACTTTTCTGTGAAAATATTCAATCTCTTTTACTCTTTATTAACTGTGCTGCCATAATTACTGTACATACATACACTTATTTACTTTTTGTGTGAGCATACTAGAGAATACTCACTCTTTATTTTCTTCTATTCAATAACTGTGCCACTGTCATTTCCAGTGCTTTCACAACTTTTTTAACCCGCTCATTATCTATTTTGGTCTTCCGAATATATAATTTTTCCCCATTTTTAATATCTCTATTAATATTTTTATTACAATGAATTGTGGACATCCCAATTGTAATATAAAAAGCGAGTCGGAACGGCATGTATCATGCTGGCTGTGTGATAGCCTTGCCCATATGAAATGCGCCGGACTTAGAGAAGCATGGTTGATAGTATTCAAGATGGAAAGGGTCTTCGTTGAAGCTGTTTGAAATGCAGAAAAGCTGATGTAGATCTCTTTAAAATTTTTAAAGAGGAGTGGATTTTTGGAAATTGGAAAAAATTAAAATGCCTTAACTGCAAAATTCAAGCACTATGAAAATCTCTTTAAAGGGTTTAAATGTTTAGATGATTCATTCTCTCCGAAAAGGAAACGTTCGACCTCGAACCCACATGATGTGCAATTCGATTTGTTTCCATGTCCTGATCCCCGTACTATGACTATCTTTAACTTACGTGATGATGACCCTGTTACTGTACTACCTACTGTTGCTACTCTAAATATCCCGGATACTGCAACTCCCATTAACCCCACTCCGCCTACATCTCTTATATCCTTTTCTACACCTGAAATGATGTCGAACCCTTTGCCTTAGACAAGAAATAAAAACCTTGGACCCTCATCTTTATCTTTATCAAATACTGGATCCTCATCCTTATCTTTGCCTTCCACAGGAAATAAAGACCTTGGACCCTCACTTTTATCGTCTTTACTACGCACTGTAAATGGACCCATTGCTGCTGTTGCACCAAAGTCGCCTGTGGTGATTCCACCCAAGAAAACGGTATTTGTGTCTAGATTGGCTAGTGATACTGCTGAAGACATGAATTATTACATACAATCAAAATTAAACCAAAGTGATTTCAGAGTTTACAAGTATAACTTTTCGTATAACAGAAATATAGCGTCATTCAGAATCAATATTCCCACTGATCAGTTTGACCAGCTACTGGATAAAGAGTTCTGGCCGAACGGTACATTAGTGCGTGATTTTACGTATAACCCGAAACCAAATGTTGCACGTTTTCCTCGCACCAATCCAAAAAACTAAATAATGTTTTCTGTCTTTACCAAAATGTAAGAGGTCTAAGCACAAAACTCTGTGATGTTTACCATGCACCACCTGTAATTACGGCATTTTGGCTTTTACTGAAACCTGGTTGAAACCTCTTGTGCAAAACACTGGAATTTTATTTATTTAATCTGTACCAAATATATAGGAAAGACAGAATCTGTAAAGTTGGTGGTGGCGTTCTTATATCTGTGCATACAAATTTATACTCTGACGAAATTTCAATGAATGCTGAGGATAAGGACTTAGAATTTATTTGTGTACGTGTAAAGATTGATTGCAGTTCGTAGTATTTGTTATGTACCACCTAATTTTGATTTAAATACTTCTTTGTGATATGCTGATTGTATAAAGGTTATTTACTCTAAATTAAGACCTATTGATTCAATAATAGTGTTCGGTGACTTTAACCTACAATTTGTGTCGTGGAACATCTGTGAGGAAGAAAATTTTAATGATTTTTTGGATTCCCTTTCGGAGTTACCTCTGTACCAAGTAAATACAATTACCAATAAAAACGGAAGAAGCTTAGATTTAGTCGATACTGACAACATCGCTAGATGTTACGTGACCCGATGTGTACCGTTCGTTTGTCCTGAAAACCCTCACCATCTTTCACTTGACGTAATTTTTGAGTTTCCAGTCACTCTTCCTCAAAAGGATGTAAATATCTACTCTTCACGTGGTAAATACTTTTTCAAAAAAAACCAACTGCCGTAAATTATGTAACATGCTCTCAAAACAAAAATGGCCTAAAAACTTTGATGAGTTAGATAACTGTGTTTCGAACTTCAATAATATTCTTTATAATTGTTTCGATGCTTGTGTACCTAAGTTTAATGTGACACTGATCCAAAAATGTCCCGTATTCTTTTCAACGGAGTTGCAAAAGCTTAAGAACGCCAAATCCTGTGCGTTCAAGACATATAACAAAACTGGTAGTAGTGTAAATTACATGGAATATAACTTGCTGAGACATAACTTCGATTTAGTTAATAGAAAATGTTATAACAATTATTTAAAGACCTTAAAGAATAAAATCCGTCATGATTCTAAATCCTTTTATGACTTTGTGAATATGAAGCGTAAAACTATTGGTTTTCCCTCACCAATGACATTCCGATACATTACAACCAATGATGAATCTAAAATCTCTAACATGTTTGCTAATTTCTTCAGATCTACATACTCTACGTTTTCATTCAATAGTAATGATAGCTACCCATATTATATCTCACCGTTTAATTGTGTATACCAACCTGTTATTGACCCGAAAGATGTTTTAAATAACTTAATGACCCTGAAGTGTACTTTCGACCCAGGTCCAGATAATATTTCTAGCTGCATTTTGAGGGATTTCACCTTGTATATCTGAAAATCAGCATGACTTTCTTAGCGGAAAATCAACTACAACAAACCTCTTGGAATTTTCTTCATGTACACAAAGCTTTCTTATCTAATTTGCAAACCGATGTCATATATACTGACTTCAGCAAAGCTTTCGATAAAGTTAATCACCACCTGTTACTTATGAAGTTGAAAAATATGGGATTTCCTACATTGCTTTTAAATTGGATCAAATCATATTTGGACAATAGAAGACAAAGCGTTTTATTCAAAAACACAATTTCGGATTTCATTGAGGTCACATTTGGAGTCCCTCAAGGCAGCCACATAGGCCCCATCCTGTTTCTTCTGTTTATGAATGATTTAACGTTTGCTAGTCACCACACAAAAACTTTAATGTATACTGACGACGTCAAGCTGTTCCTTTCGCATAACTCACTTGATGACCAGATGTTACTACAATCCGATCTAAGCAGCTTGGTACAATGGTGCAATATAAATTTAATGATCCTGAACCTAGACAAATGTTAAGTTATGGTATATGCAAGAAACGTTTCCCTTTCTACAGAATATACAATTGGAAATACTGTCTTAAGTCATTTGGATTCCTTCGTTGATTTCGTTGTTACTTTGGACTCATCTGCATATAAATATATGCGTTAATAAAGCAAAAGCAATGCTAAGTTTTGTTAAGCGCTGTTCTAAGGAATTTAATCACCCATATGTCACAAAATCGTTTTATACATCATTGGTTAGACCTATTTTGGAATACTCTCTGGTGTCCTCAATATAAGATTTATATAGACAAAATAGAATCAGTTCAAAAACAGTTCTTGCTTTTTGCTTTGAGATTCTTGCCGTGGAATTTACCGTTTAATCTTCCACCTCACGAGCACAGATTAAAACTTTTGAATCTACCTACTATTGAAAGCCGAAGAATTATGAGCAACGTGTGTTTTATTGCAAAATTTTTATCTGGCAATGTTAATTCTCCATCTTTGCTGAGGAACATTAACTTGAACGTTCCGACTCGTATTACTTGAACCGTTCCGCCGTGCCTGCTGTGATTTTAACAACCTCTATAATGTTATTGATATTTCTGATTCGGTAGATTCCATGGTTTGGATGTATACTGTAAATCCAATACTAATTACAGCCGCTTCATTCATATTTTTCGTTATATTCCTGTTCAATTTATATAAGTGAAAATACTGTAAAGTAAATGAGAATTACAATACATTTATTTTTACTGAACAGTATTTTTGAATGGAACTACCACTACTGTTCTATATACTTTTTGCCATTCTTTTTTGACTGTTTTATCACATATTGGCCAGATTTTCTGACATCTAATATGAACTTGTCTGTTTTTCTTATAAACAAATTTGGAAGAAATTTGCAAAAAAAATTTCCAAATTAAAAATACATTTTATTAGACAAGTCACTATCCAGACCAAAAATTTAAAATTCATTAAAATAATGAATTTCCTTTAACTCACTGAAAAAATAAACTAAATAACTTCAACTTCTTATTCAAATTTATTTTTGCTTTTCTTTTAAACAAAAAAATATTTTAGGACTCCTTTATTCTTTCGTATTTTTAACGTACATGCGTTTAAGGTTTCCTCTGAATCAATATTTAATGGTTGCATTTTTCATTTCGCCCAAATTTTATAGCAAAACTTACAAAAAGAAAAGCTTTTATTTTATTTCCAGTATGGCGCCAATGAGGAGGTTTTCATTGCAAATAAGAAATCTCAAAGCTCCTTTTATGCCTTCTGTAGACATACCAGAATACTATGATTCAATTAAGCAACTCAAGCGACGCAGAGCGTCACAACGATTTGTAGGTAGATTTTTTGATTACGAGCCGGCATACTGGTCCAATCATCGTTCATTGCAGTTTACACAAAAGGAATTCGTGATGATCGACAGCCGCGCAATATATTAGCTAGTCTAAACTCCCCTAATAGGGATGGACGCTATATATCGACATACCGAAAATATCGATAATTCGTTCTGATATATCGTAATTCTTATGGACCGATATAACGATTATGGTTATATTCTATTTCTTCCCTAAATTTTTTTCGTCTCTAATATTTTTTCCATATTTTCCTGCACTTCGGTGATTTTCTTCTAATTTTTCATTCTCGTATTGGCCTTGTTTGCTCTGCTGGAGCATTTTAAGCCACATCCGTGCCATCTGTAAGATAATTCTCTGAAGCGTACATGATATTTTAGGATTAACAAAGCCAATTGATCCCCTATAATTGTTGCTAAATTGTTATTTATGGCTCCGGTGAGGCAAAATGTGTTGAAGATGGCGAAAACAAAATAAATTTTTTCTAAACTGGTTTATTCAGTAAGATTGAAAAAATCTTAACACACTTTTTACCTAATAATTTTTTTTAGTGTAAAATTTAAAAATTTCTTTGATCTAGTTATCTTTAAAAAATGTGTCAGTTGATATTTTTAATGACAAACATGTTGATTTATTGTGAGTTTGATCAAAATGAGTGAAGAAAAAAAAGTACGTCTTAAAATTATTAAAAATTTTTCAAAAAAATCCAAATTGGTCCTACAAAAAATTGGCCAAAGAATTGAAGGTCTGCCGTCAAATTGTTTCCAATGTTATTAAACAGTTTCAGTAGAATTTGACCATCGATAGGAAACCTGGTTCGGGAAGAAAACAGGGACCACATGATATTGGGAAAGCCAAGAAAATAGAAAGCATATTGAAAAGATCACCAAGCACATCTGGTAGAAAAGCTGCCCGGTTAGCCCAGTGCTCTAACTAGTTGATGCGAAAAGTTAAAGCCAATGCATGTTTGAAAACATACAAAGTCCAAAAAGTTCCAGACAGGAATGCTGCAAAAAAGTTACACGCCAAAAGTAGGGCTCGAAAATTAAAATCGAATTTCATACAAAAATATTCATGTTGTATAATGGACGACGAAACGTATGTACTGGCAGATTTTATGCAGCTTACGGGTAAAAATTTTTATGTTGCTGATGCTCGATGAAATTTTGAAGAACAATTTAGAATCCAAAAGCAGACAAAATTTCCTAAAAATTCCTAGTATGGCAAGCTATATGCAGTTGCGGCAAAAAAAGCAAGTCATTTGTTACAGTGTTACAGGCTCTATAAATACCGAAATATACATCAAAGAATGTTTGAAAAAAAGACTTCTTCCTTTCATAAGAGAGCACAATGTGTCCACATATTTTTGGCCCAATTTGGCATCATGTCACTACGGCAAGAAAGCTCTGGAGTGATACCAAAGTAATAACATAGTTTTTGTACCAAGAGAGAGCAATCCTCCAAATTGTACGGAGCTAAGACCAGTGGAAAGAGCCCAATTCTTATGAAAAGAAACTTAAAGAGCACAAGAAAGGTGTCCCAAAATATCGAATATTTTAAAAGGAGATGGGCAAACTGTTCCAAAAAGGTGTCTGAAACAACTATTAAATCTCTAATGGAAGGCTTACCAAAAAAGGTCCACGAGTTCATAAATAGTGGTTAGAACTATCAATTAAATAAAAAAAAATCAAAACTCTAAGACCAACCGTTTATAAATTATTGAAGATTTTTGATATATGTTAAGATTTTTTCGATCTCACTCCTTAATACTAAAAAACATATTTAACTAATGATGTATCATTTTGAAATTGTTTGAAAACATGATATGATATGATAAATAAGAATTGTTCACAAAATATCAATACCATTTTTCCATAAAATGTCTAATAGGAGAATCGAATTTTATCGGAATTAGCAAAAATAATTGTTGATGAAATGAATAATAACGATGAACAATTTAGAAAATTTTTCTTTAAAGGTTATGGCAATACTGGCTAACATGACACTGAACGCTCCAATTTAAGTATTACTAAGAATACATGCTACATGAGTGTTGACAGCTGTTACTGTCACATCTATTGTATAAGGAGCATAATGTGCTATCCTAAGATATTTTTTTTCGATGCAGTGGACGCCCAAAATTCTTAAGTTTAGAAATATTAATTGTCCAGAAAACTTAAGCAATTTTTGATTTATATGTAACTTCCTAGACGACCTCGATAGCCTATTGGATAGTGCACTAGACTTTCATCTGGGAGGTTCGGGTTCGATTCCCGTCTTCGTCTAGTGGTTAATTTTCATAACTTTCTTATATTCACTATCAATATGAAGGGTATGAGAATTATAAGATAGTGTACAAGGACACACATTGGTTGGTAATGGCAAAACCACCAAGCCGATAAAAAATTGCCACACCGCCGATCGGAATCGGTAGGTCCAACTATGTGGTATCACAATGGGCCCTTCAGGCCTAAGTGTGTCTCTCGACAGCCACTCCAACCTAACCTAACTTTCTAAAATCCTAAGATTTGACTTAAGTTTTCTGAGTAGGTTTGGAATTTTTTAGTTTAAATAGATAAAATTTTTTAGCCAAATAGATAAAATTTTTAGCCAAATAGATAAAAACTTACAGACTAGAAATACAATTATAAACATTTTTTAAAATAATATGTTATGAGTGCATGTAATTATGAATATAAACTACAAATAAGTTTATAAAATTCAGTTCTGGGCACAGAAAAATCAATAAATTGATTATTGGACAATGAATTATATACTCTTAAGGTTCTAGTTATTAGATTGTTACAAACATAATTAGATCTATATAGAAAATATTGAAATTCCGCAAACTTCTACCAGGTATGTTGAAACAATTCAGTTCTAACAGGTGATAAGATATGATATCACAAATGATGTCGTACACAAACATCACGTATGTGTTGTGATAACGGTATACGCAGAGGCATTCAAACATATGCGGTACCACTTTTCAAATTTGTTTTAGAACATAATTTATTAAATAAAAAAGTGAATTCATGATGGACACAAAAGACGAATTATTATTATTATCAGCACTGCATGATGAAGAAAACTATGTTATTAATGAAGCTATTTAAAATTAATTGCTTTGAATATTTTTAGAAAATCACATTTACGCACCACACAAAATTTCCATCATACCATTTTACAATCTGTTGCATGTTTAGCGGTATTTCTTATTACGCTACAGTTTAGGTGGACACAAAGCATGGTTTTTTTCTTTCTGTGGTACGCGTTTTATCCACATTGTACATTGATGGTACAGGAGAAAAAAGCTTGAAATCTTTAAATCACATAAAATTGGATAAAATTTCACCAACTCTATTAGTTTTTCCATTTTGTTATTTTTTGTTTTTCTTAACTTTGATACTCTTTATTATATACCATATGTACACTTTTAACATTAAAGTGATTTTTCTAATGTTTGTTCACTTGTTTATTGTATTTGTTGTGTTATTTACAAAATAGGCTGCTGGTACCGTGCGGTCAATTGTGCTGGATGCGGTACAATTTTTGAACGCAGCTTTCCGCAATCTCATTACCGCAACTGTTTGCGGCAAAAGTGGTGCAACTCATAAAATTCAATTTTGAGCAATACATTAGTTTAGTAGAAGTGTTGTAAAAAAAGTACTTGTTAAATTATTTTTCCCACTGCACAAGCAGCTTTATAGGATACATATTTATCTAATAATCCTTGTTTTTACTTGAGTATGTACTGAAATTAGTGTCCGACCGAAACCGACTTTTTCGGCCGAAACCGAAACAGAATTTCGGCCATTTTTCTAATATTCGGCCAAAACCGAAACTTTTTAATATATATGTATATTGGATGGCTTATTTGCTCCATACATTTTGCTAAAGTATTTCAGATCTTAATTGTGACAGCAGAATATGAAAATAGGGTGCTAAAAACTAATTAAAATAAAAAAAAAATTTTAATTTGTGAAAACTGGATGCGCTACTCCGAAAACCGTGATTTTTAAGGATGTTTTACAATAGGTTTGGGATTTTGTATGGAAAAAGCATTTAACTTGCATATAAAAGATTTTTAGATATCTTTATCTATGTCAAAAATGCCGCTAAAGCGAATGGCGTACCCAACTTTTTTGATACAACTGAACCCAAAGCCACCCCTAGCGCCTAAAGTGACCATTTAGCACTTTTTTTTTTACAAATTTTTAAATTCACCCGTTAGGATTTTGAAGATAGCGGTAATTTTTTAAAAATTAAAGTACGTAAGATTGTAGGTAATTCAATTTAGTTTATTTAAAAAACAAAAATTTTTCATATCGAGTTATATTAACTTTTAGTGAACCCATGTCGAGTACAATCAAGTTCATCTTTGACAAATTTCGCCCAAAAATTGCAAAAAACAAAGCAGACGTTGAAAAAATTGTATTAAATTAATGAAAGTTACCAATTAAGAAGTAACTACTAACTTTTAAAATGTTCTACATACTTAATCGCTTACATCAAAATTGTGAATTTATATCAATATGTAATACAGGTGTCCCCGTATAACACGATTGTTAGGTTCCAAAAAAGCATCGTGTTGTGCGAATTCATGTTATACGGAACAAGGAACCAGTATAAAAAGCAGAGTTAGGCTCCAAGAATTTAGAAATCTGCCGTATTATATACGAAATCGTACAAAAATAGGGTTATGTAGTACAAGTAGTACAAAAATAGGGTTATGTTCCAAGAGTTTAAAAAACAACTTTTTTGGATTAGTGTCGTTCGAGCTGTCACATGCAGGGGCATTCATCTGTTTTATGTATATTTTAATTTTTTGTACGGTTTGATACATTTTCTCTCTTTTATTAATAAATTAAAGTTTTTAATTTTGATTGTAAAAAGTAAAAAAACAGAGATTTTATATAAAAAAATTTTAATAACAAGCACTTAACAGATAATTTGTTGGAAGATTTAAAGAAAAAATTTGAATTTAACAAGCAAAAATAACAATGAAACTAGAACACAGAGTGAACTGGAATTTGATAAATTTAGCAAATAAAAATTAGAGTTGTAGTTAAATAGCTTATTAACAAATTTAAAAAGCGATTTGGATTTCCAAATTATTTTCACTAATCATGTTATACCAGGGATTCAGCTATTTGCAAATCGTGTTGGAAGGAAATCGTGCTATAGTGTCATCGTATTATATGGGGATTTCTGCTATCAACAAATCGTGTTGGAGCAAAATCGTGCTCTACGACTGCCGTGTTGTACGTTGGAAACCTGTACATATGATACTGCAATCAACAGACGAAAATAAAGAATACAAATTTCCACGATAAGACAATTTTTTCAACTCCTGCCTTGTTTTTTCGTGCAAGTTTTGGACGATATTTGTCAAAGCTGAACTTGATTGTACTCGACATGGGTTCACTAAAAGTTAATTTACTAGTTCAAATATAACTCGATTTGAAAAATTTGTACTTTAAATAAACTAAATTGAATTACCTACAATCGTACTTACTTTAATTTTAAAAAAATTACCGCTATATTCAAAATCCTAACGTGTGAATTTAAAAATTCGTAAAAAAAAAAGTGGTAAATGGTCACTTTAGGCGCTAGGGGTGGCTTTGGGTTCAGTTGTATCAAAAAACTGGCCATTCGCTTAAGCGGCATTTTTTCCATAGATATGGATATCTGAAAATCTTTTATATGCAAGTTAAATGCTTTTTCCATACAAAATCCCAAACCTATTTTAAGACATCCTTAAAAATCACGGTTTTCGGAGTAGCGCATCCAATTTTCACAAATTTAAATTTTTTTTCCATTCTAATTGGTTTTTAGCACCCTATTTTCATATTCTGCTGTCACAATTAAGATCTGAAATACTTTAGCAAAATAAGCCATCTAATGTATATATCTGTGGTCACAAGGCATAACAGCATAAGTGTGTTTTTTGTATTTTACAGGAGAGCACTTTAAAGGTTCAAGTGCTAAGAGTAATCAGGTTGAGTTGTGCTATTTTTCCGCCCTAATATCTCGTAAACCACTGAACCGATAGTCATAAAATTCTGACACAATATGAAAACGAATATGAAGATTCAAATTATGATAATAACTCGAATTCGACAAAACTCGAGTTGTGTTGTTATTGCTTGTGACCACAGATATGCTAAAAACAAAATTCAAATCATTTTAATTTTTTTTTTTAATTAAAACTCAAAAAAAAAAGTCCATGTGCATTCGGGTGTACCAATTTTTTTTTTTTTTTTTTTTTGAAAAGTAGGTTGACAGAAAAATTCTATATTCGATTCTGATCAACTTTGCCGAAGAAAGTATGGCAAAAAAATGGATACTACCCCCCGTAAAGTTCCAAGAAGTTTCAGTACTACGTACTGTAGTTGTTTGAATAAAAATCAATAGTTACTACTTTAACTTCTACGAATTTTACGAGGGGTAAGCTCCATTTTTTTGTCATAGAATATGGAACTCTTCTGTCGGTACTCCGAAAAAAATTCATCCATACAAATTGGTACGCCCTAATATATGTACATACTTATATATGTATATATAAAATAAGAAAAATATTATTTTAACAATAAAGAAAATACATATTAAAGACACTAAAAAAAATACATTTTGTGGTATAGGTACAAATGAAATTCACATTTTTATTTTAATATTCAAAATTGAATAACTTTATGTTATATGCTAAAAATAAAAACAGTCCTTTGCGTACTGAAATGCAATTTACAGTAAAATTTATAAAGTTTCGGTTTCGGCCAAATATTCGGCCATATTTTTTGCCGAAGCCGTATTTTTGGACGAAACCGTAACCGAAACCGAATATTCGGTCGGACACTAACTGAAATATACCATTTATGTACCCTCGAAATGACCTACACCACTTTTGCAGGCAACATGTTTATTAAATTAAGTTGTATGTTATGACTTACACCAAATTTATGACGGATGCATTTTAGGGGATAGTGAGTTTTGTAATAAAATTAATTTAAAAAAAAAAAAAAATTTTAACATACCAAGTTTTTAAAACTGACTAAAAAGTATAAAATAATTTCTCCTAGCCCCATACAGATTTATAACCCCATACAGATTCATAACCCCATAAAGATGGTCCTGAAAATATGTAATTGCGAATTTTAGTAGTTCTGAAAATATTTGCAAGCTTTAAAACGAACTTTTCATATTTTATATTTCATAAACTTTAATAAATTATCCTCCTTTTACATTTTTACATTCTTAACAACAAATCTTCTTCTTACTATGTATTTGACAAATGCCTTTATTTCATTCCTGTTACAAAATGTAGAATCACAACGATGTGCAATGTAAAAACTAATAAAAATGTTAAATTTTTTTCTTATTTCCAACGTTTTGTTTGTTAACATTAGTATTGAATACCCAAGAATAATTTTAAAATACTTTATTCCTAAAATAACAATACATTTCCATTTTGTAATTAGAGAAAATATAAACAAAAACAACCGCACATCTTCTTTTTTCTTGTTTTGTTTATATATTCCATTTCAGTTCTGTTACAAAATGTAGAATTACAACGAAGTGCGATATAAAAACGATTGAAAATATTAAATTTGTAATTCTGTAATGGCTTATTTTTGTCAACTATCGGGAAAACAACAAAAACACGCATTTCTTCTTCTTATTCTTTGCTTTGGTTTTCTGTTACAATCAGATTTTAACATGAGATGCAGTGTTAACTCTCTTATACATGTTAAATTTCATATATCGCTGCTACGATAACATGTAAACAAACAATTAAGTAAGACAAAGATTTGTTGGTATGAATGTAAAAAAATGTATAAGGAGGATAATTTATTAAATACATCCAGGGCAGGGCCGTAGCCAGAAATTTTTTTCGGGGGGCGGGGGTTTTCATTCGAAGAAAATATTCATAAATAATTTTTATCAAACTGATTTTTAAATACAATAAATTAAATCGATGATACATTTGATGAACCCTATCACATTAAGGACAAAAGTAGATAAATGTCTTAAAACATAAGGAAAAGTTTTCCGATTTTTTTTAACCTTAACCTCAAAAATATGGCGAAAAGCGACAAAAAAAAAAATCCACTGAATAATCAAAATAAATTTTTTAATTTCTAAATGCATTTTTTTTTATCGCGAAGGACATAATTTCGTTAACTCATTGACTTCCCACTACTGATGATGTACCCAACTTCAAAAAAATTACCAAAAATAGTAGAGGCTCATTTTTTCAAATGATCATTATTGGGAATTTGGGCCATTATCAATAATAAGGAATCCGGATGAGGTTGGCTTATATTTCCTAAATTCGTGAAGTCACAGCATTGAAAGAAATCTTTCTAGTCGTGGTGCTCTGAGCAATAATGGGTTAAAAAATTAACTAAGATAAGATAGAGCTTTTGCGAAAGAATTTTTCACGTTGAACACGAATCTGAGGTCAAAAACTTTCCATCACGTCACGTTTTAGGAAAAAAATTGCAAGTCTAATTTTACAAGGATCCGATAATTTTTTCTATTTTTTATTAATTTTTAAACTTTTGAAACTGATTCAGGACGAAACTTTAAACCAAAAACGGTTACTGACCTAGAAAAACTATGAATGCAGGAGTGCTCAGTATCACCTTCTCTTTTTACATCCGTAGTCAAACCTCATGTCGAAGACAACAAATCGGATTTGATCGCATAGTGTAACTATAACTATGTAAAAAAAGCCAATGGAAGTAAAAAATATCGTTAAATAGATTTTATTTTGACGTTTTCCCCATTTATTGGCAATTAATCTCAAAAATTAGAATAAAGTTTCCACATTTCGGGGGGGGCGGGGGGGTTCAGAACCCCCAAAACCTCCCCCCGCTTTGATCCAGGGTAATAAATATACTTCCACTATAAAATATTCAGTGGAATTTCACTATTACAACAAATTAAAGGTTTTGTTAATTGCTTTGTATATATCTTGTGCTGCGACGTATTAATGCAAAAAAATTTCATATCTTAATGTCCTTGTCTCGATTTAATATGAATTTAAATGTTTAACCAGAAGGAAATAATTATACTTCCAAATAATGCAAGCGTGATATTTATAAGCTTTACTTTAACAAATTTTACGGACAACCCATTGTAGACATTGCACAACATTCCGCCTCAAGTTATTTGAAAAATTTTACTTGTAAGTCATTGTCAAGAAAAATGGGGCATGGTTACCATTTTCTGAGGAAGAAATTGGAAAAATAATGCCTCATAAAAAGTGGGGAATGTCTAATCGGGAAATTGCATGAAATATTAATATATCACATGTAGGCGTGGTAATCGTCAAAAAAGGAAGTTAATATATGTCAAAATAAAGCGGCTTGGACGACTTATAATAATGAGTACACTGAAAAAACCAGAGATTGTCAAAGGTACGAGCTACAAAAAACTTATTATATCTGAAATTCGAAGTGATTTGGATTTAAATATTTTCACAAGACATATTGGAAACATTTTGCATGCTTGTAAACATCTTACAATAAGGGTTAGCTTCCCCTAAACACTCATAACAAAAAGGCATGTTTCGAATTTGCAACATCACATTTGTAATGGACCGGTCAATGCGAAACGATTATTTTTGGCAACGAAAAACGTTCACATTAGATGTTTCTGACTGTTATAACCTTTTTTGGTACTATATATCTAAAAAAGAATTAGTCAGAAATTACCAATACAGTAGACTAATGGCACGAGTTCGATTTGTTTCTCAAACAAAATATTAACATCTTTCGTCAGAAGTAAAATGAACTCCCATGACTATCTACCTCTTCTGAAAGAGGTGCTTTGCAATGTTCATGCTAAAATTAATAAGTGCACCATAACATTCAATAAGATGACACTTTTATCTATCAAGTAGCAGTCGAAACTGAATGTTTCAAGGAGAAAAATTTTCAAATAATGAAGCAATCCACTTCAAGCCTGGACTTAAACCCCATGGAAAATCTTTGTGTTTTTTTTATTTATTTACGTGGCATTCAGCTTTCCAGTTTAAATTAATTACGAGCAGAAATAAAAAAGAATTAGAAGGAAATTTCAACATTAGAGCTATGAAATCTTATGAGCTCAACGACAAATAGAATAGAAGAAAATATAAAGAATTAGAGTAGTCAAATATATTACTAAATTTGTGATAATCCCTTTCTGAAACTTACTTTAGTACTTGGAACCTTTCAATTTTATTTTTTCTTATGAATCTTAAAATGGAAGTATAATTATTTCCCATGAAGCTTTTTTAAAGTTTTAAATTTAATGCATTTAAGTAACAAAGTTTTATTTATTTTTTTCGTATTTATTGAATAAAACTTCGTACTTGCTAATTATTATAAAATAAATTTGGAATAAGTAAAATCTTACAAATAAATCGCACTTTGTGACTGGAAGTATACTTATTACCATGAGTGTATATTCACCTAAAATATTTCAACATTTTACCTAAATATACTTAAGTATTTACATATATTTAGGTAAAATGTTGAAAATAGTAATAACAATTCATGAAATCAGTAGAAAAAGATTCAAAAGTACTTAAATGAAATTTATATAAAGAATATATAAATACTGTAAATGTTGAATGTTATTTTCCAAAAGAAATGTTAAATATTTGTTTTATCAAACACGTCAAACTCATCCATTCATACATTTTTGTCCGCTGGCTGTGTCGACAACCGTCGCTGTCATATTGGAAAACCGAAAACCGATGGCCAAAACTTTGAACCAGTTCTTCTCCAAACAAAGTTTTTGTCATTGTCTGTCCGCCAAAATTTGCGTAGATGGAGGGCGGTAGAACTTATATATTTTGGTCAAACAGTCCTTGTTTTGGATCCATGTAACTAATCACCTATTGCATTTGGAAATTTTTATCGAACACGTTTTTTATTTAATCTATCGAAAAATTAACAAAAAAAAAGTTTAAAAATTCAAAATGTGACCATTTTTTTTTTTCAAAATCAAAAATAGTTTTGATTTTTTTTTTCAAAAAAAAACATTTTTTTTATTTGGGTCAAAGCCCATATATTTTCCTTTGAGTGTTTATCTATCAAAATGAACGTCGAGTTACTGGATACACCGGATTCATTTGAGGTTAATCGATTTTAAGAGTGGGTTCCCTTGCTAAAGCAATGAATTTTACAACGATGAATGCAATGATTTGATTTATGAAAAAAATTGAAAAACTTCCGATGCTATTATTTTAAATATTATTATATTTATATTATTTTAGATATTTCATATTGCATTGTCTTCAGATTCTGGACTATATTTAAAATTTCAAGTCTCTAGCTCATCGGGAAGTTAGTTTAAAATTGATTGCAAAATTTGTACCGAACAGACTGACAGACAGACACCATTGAAAGCGAGTTGATATAAACGTGGTAAAATAGCATTTGTTATAGAATTTTTTATTCAAAATATAACAAAAATGTTTTTCAAATTTTTTTTTAACTCAAAAATATTAAATTAAATTTTTATAAGTATGATAAGGGGGGAAATAGGGTTAGGACAGCGTCTTCTCAATGATTTTCATGAATTTTTTTATAGTATGAAAAATTAATATAATTAATTAAAATTTTGAGAATATTTTGTACATATATTTAAGTATATACTATAAAATTTTTGAAAAATTTCCTTGAAAAACATCGAAGCTATTAGCGACGCCATATTGCAGGTCACAGACTCAGCATTTTGTGTACATTCTGGAAAAAAATAGAAAATTGAATTTTTTACACGGGTCAAAACAAGAAAGCATGATTTGCCATTTTTTACAACTTTTTTTGAAAAAAAAAAATATTTTAAATAATGATAATATTCCGATTTAGATGCATGCTCACATCTTTGGAAACACTATTCACGCATGTTCACGCACGTTGACATTTTTCAAAAAAAAAAAAATTCACTCATTTTCACGCACGTTGAAATTTTTCACGCATACACTCACGCTGACTTTTTATTATTAAATTTTTATTTATGTAAAAAAAAAATAAAGTTCTTATATAAATAATATGCATATATATGGGACATTCTCTGTCAACGGGAGACTCCACCTGTCCAAAATTGGTTAGGGTATTTTCGGGCATATTTTGGCTCAAAAGAAAGCTTATCTCTAGTTTCAAATGCCACAAGGCCTTTTTTGATTTGATATGATGGCGGCTGCAAGTCTACCACCACACCTTGAAAGAATAGTTTTATCAAGCGTACGTTTACTCTCGTCATCATAAAAAAACAGATTAAGCCTTGTTTCGTATATTTTTTTCGCTGAATATGAATCTAATATCATCTTACACATTCTTACTTACTTAAGAATAAGTTTTTTCGAGAAGTTTTCTGATGACTTGGGACTCGTGAGACACGAAAAAAAATGAAAAATCCCAAAAAACAGTTTTTCGTGTCTCACGTGGTCCAGGTCATCAAAAAACTTCCCAAAAACTTACACATTCTTATTTACTTAAGAATAAGTTTTTTGAGAAGTTCCCAAAAACTTACACATTCTTATTTACTTAAGAATAAGTTTTTTGAGAAGTTTTCTGATGACTTGTTCAAGTTAGGGACAAAACGTTACATTTACCGTGGAAATTAATATTAGATTCATGCTAATCAACAGAAATTACACAAAAATAGGCTTTCCCCGTCGTTTTATGATGTCTTGGGTAAGCGTAAGACCCGAAAACAGCCTTTTTGGACCTTCTTTGAGGTTAGAGACGACACGTAACATTTCCCGTGAAAAATAATATTAGATTTATATTAAGCGAAAAAAATTATACGAAAAAAGGCTTTATCTGTTTTTTTATAATGACTTGGGTAAACGTATGCTTGATAAAACTTTTCTCTCAAGGTGAGATCGTAGACTTGCAGCCGCTATATTGGTCCGCCATCATGTCAAATCAAAGAAGGCCTTGCGGCATTCGAAACTTGAGATAATAACCTTTCATTTGAGCCCAAATATGCCCTAAAACACCTTAACCAATTTTGGACAGGACAACACCAAAGACTGGTTGAATAGGTATGCATTAGACCGTACCACCTTACAGGTAAAAAAAAAAGAAGTACACCGTACAGTATCGAATCTAAATTATTTTTGCAAGGCAATTTTGAAAAAAAATTTTTTTTTTTTTGACCGAACGTAGGGGTCGCCTTTTTAAATTTGTCGTTATATCTTCGGCATTTACAGTCGGATCTTAAAGTATGATATATCAATGTTTTTGTCTCAAGGGGACCAATTTTAGTGCTTCAAAAGTCATTGAGCTCCAGTACTTGAGGTCAATGACTTCTAAAGAGAAAAAGAGGTAAATACTAGAACGGTGTACTTGAGGTCAATGACTTCTTGAGACAAAAACATCGATATATCATACTTTAAGATCCGACTATGAATGCCGAAGATATAACAAAAAATTTAAGAAGCCGACCCCCACTACGTTCTGTCAAAAAAATTTTTTTTTTTCAAAATTGCCTTGCAAAAATAATTTAGATTCGAAGGTGTACGGCGCACTTTTTTTCTGGTACGGTCTAGTATACATGTAATAACAATAATATGGGTAATTCCAGCAAGCTTCGACTAAAAAGCAAGAAAACCGTGTCTGACACTACTTTAAACTTGATGGTTTCCGTGCAAAAATTTTTAATGACTTCCCACTTTTCTTATGATAGAACTTTATACGTGTATAACATCTGTTTAACTGAAATAGTTATGCCAGTTTTTCATTGCAATTTATGGTGCTTGAGATATGTGCAATCAAATTATTAATTTGTATTCTTGATTTCTTAAAAACGTTGAAAATATGAGAACTTCGTTGAAATCACCGACCTCAAGTTATACGGAAACATTGCTCTGACCGTTCATTCATTGAAACATTGACAGCACCTAAAAATAAATTTGTGCATGATTTTGCAGAAAGAATTAACAGATTCAGACGTTATGTGTTGATTGCTAAACAACATGTTTCATTTATGAAAAATTGAAAGTTAAACTTAAAGGAGTTTGAGTTTATGGTTTTATTATACTTTTCGCAAAAATGTCCTGTTGTATTACAAGACGTTGCACGGGTTTACCACTGGAATAAGGCAAAGTGCAACATAAATCCTTTTGGAATATACTATATGAAAAGCGGTGAGCTTAAGCTTATAAACCGTATTGCAATTTTTGTTTGCATGTAACATAACACCAGCGTGGCCGTTGATAAATTTTAAAAAGCTGCAACAAAAAGTGTCACTGAGGTAAAAAAGTCTCATTTTTTATAATAAAAGGAACATTTATTTCATTTCACACCAGTTTGTATATACAAAAAATGTACTAATGTATTGAAAGTACAAAAAAAAATCAGATTGAAAAAAATTTATTGGCCAAATAATTTTCCGTAAGTCAGTGTGGCAAATGTGAAAATAGTAATAAGTTTGTAAAAAATCTTATAAAACGACGGTGTTGCAACTAAAAAGTATGTATGTAATTAGTGGTGAAAACTTTCAAGTTAAAGGCAATAGATTTTTCGTATAATTTCATGTGAATATAACACTTTTTGCAAAAAAGTCTCACAATTTGCAAGGATTTTAAAAAAGTCTATGTTTTCAACAACACATGTTTACTTTTTAAAGGAAAAGTTCGGCAAATGGCTCCCTTGTTCAATTCAAAAATCGTAAAAATTTTATAAATATTACAATGCACTCACGTGATTTCAGTTTCCCCGCAGAATGACATTTTTTCACCACATCAAATGGAAAAAATCTGTGCGATGGACTCGGTGCCACTTTGAAACGACTAACATTGACGACTTATGACGAACAGATCATGACGCCACAAGACTTGTACTTGTTTTTCGTAGACTCAAATAAATACATTGAGAACGAAAAGGCATTCCATACAAAATTTTCAGAAGTAAGCCCAGTAAAAGGCTGTCAACAAATACGTGCGGTTTTAGCCATTTCTAAGAATAAATTTATTGCCAAATTTTTTTTTTTTTCAGCAGCAAAGGAGCACACATGGGTTGCAACGTATTTTTTGCTCTCATTTTTAACATGGCGGCATGTTTTGAAGTTTGATTTTCAAAATAAAATTATGAAAATAAAATAAAAATGTATATAAAATATTCGAAACAAATTTTTATATAAACAAATAATATAAATAAAAGTGCAAAGAATGCCGAGTTCCTTCCGTGTCTGCAAAAAAATTGCCAGATAGAGGTGTCTCTAATTAAGGCTGTTAAGGCAACTATATTAGTCACTTTCTTGTTGTAACCTTTTGGATACAGCAGACGTAAATGAGTTAAGGCAGAAATGAGAAAATGTCAGAAATTACTCAGAGAAGAAATGACATACGTTTATATGTTGCCAAAGAAACATGCGTGTTGTCAGTATCCGTTCAACTTTGTTATTAATCTATGCACACCCAGAGAAATACTTACCTCGTTTGAAGAAAAATGGCTATCAAATTGAGGAAAAATGGGAATGATTTGGAATGGGAATCATTTAGATATACAAAATTTCTTTGAATTGAGGAAATATTTTTTCTTTATTTTAGAGAAAAATTTCTTTGAAAAAAGGAAGCTTTCTATAAATTAAAGAAATATGTCTTCAATTTGTAAAAATTGCGGTTTTCAAATGAATAATATTTTATTTCAATATGAGAAATTGTATATAATTTAGGTAAAATTTTCCTCAGTTTGAGGAATAAGGAATACCTTTTTAGAAAAAAGAATCTTCAATTTATGGAATATTTTCTACAATGTTGTTTTAATTAAAGGGCATAGAAATCATATTTTTTTTTACTTGTATTCATTTATTATTTTATTTTTAATAAGTATTAAGGTTTACATTCATACGTATTTTTACAAGCACTACAGGCGTCGTCGCCTTGAAATGATCAAAAGATCCTTATTGCCATCAAAGAATTATAAAGTGAAGTTTATTGAAATTTATTTCTTTCGAATATATTTTGTTTTTTTTTCACAATATATATACATTTTTTTCACAAATTATATCAACAGCCACAAACACAACCGCTTCACTTGAAATAGAGACGCCGACTAAAACATTCAAAAGAAAAGCAAAGCGTACGCGATTGTCTGCTAAGGCCAAAAGAGTAAAGCTAGTTTTTTGTGTATACCAAAATTTTGTTTGGAGAACATTTTTGGTATATTCGTCTCTTTCTTACATTTTCTATGCAACTAAATTTGTAAAAATGAAGAAATAACTTACTTCAAATTGAACACCATGGTTGCATGAAAGGAGCACATTTTTATTAATTTTGGGGAAAATTTACTTAAACGAGAGAACTTTTCGTGGATTCAAATTGAGGAAACTTTTTCTTTGTTTTAGAGATGGGTATTTTTCTGGGTGCATGTGCTCTTCTTTACTGTCGAAGAAAACAAATTGGTAACATCTTTATTATTAGAAATGCGTAAAACTGAATGCATTTGTTGGCATCCTTTTACTGGAGTTACTTCCTGAAATCTTGTCTCAAATATTTTTTTGTTCTCAGTATATTCTTTTTAGTCGTTCCAAATCGCCACCAAGTGTATATATTTTTCCTTGTGGTATAGCAAAAACAAAAACAATTTATTTATTGAACAAGAAAGCCATCTGAAAAGTAATATATTTTCCAAATTTTTCCTTAAAACAATTTCCATGTGTTGCTACAAAAACATGGACTAACATAGTCTTATGTGCTTCGTCTTGTAATACAATAGTTTTCCGAAAAGTCTAATAAAACCCATAAATCATGCATAAATTTATTTTTAGATGCTGTCAATATTTTCATGAAAGAACGATTAGTGCAATGTTTCCATATAACCTGAGGTCGGTGATTTCAACGAAGTTCTCATTTTTTCAACGTTTTTGAGAAATTAAGAATACAAATTAATAATTTGATTAAAAACTGGCATCACCATTTAAATCAGCGTTCAGTTAAACAGATATGATACATGTAGAATGTTCTTATCATAAGAAAAGAGGGAAGTCATTAAAAATTTCAAAATTTTTTCATTTTTTCATACGTTTTTATTGAGGTTTATGGAGAAAAGTTAAAATAAATTATTAATCCAGTCTGTCATTTTCAGTGCCTAACCCACATTCTTAACCGAACAGAATAATAAAATGTAAAAACAAAAAAAAGGTACTTCCAGAGGTATTCACATATCTTTATGTCCCTGAAAAATTTTGTTCCAGAAATAAATTTTTTTCCTTTTTTCTTAAAGTCCTCCGTATTACTTTTTTTACGGCCTACATATTAGCTGCGTTTTATTCGCCAGCTAATTTAACATGCGCGAATAAAACGACCAAGTTTTTAAGTCTCTTCTTCGTCATTTGTTATTCACAATAAAACTGCTCAGCAGCTAGAGGTGAAACATTTTAATGGATCCCAGTCATTGCGATTTATCGTGGCCATTGTTTTTAGTTTTTACTCTTTATAAGAATGTTTAACCATGATTTTAACTTATTTTCACCGGCAGACATTTCGAATCTTCTCTTTTTTTGTTTTCTGCCAAACAGCCATGCTTCTTATTTCACTATTGGTAGTTCACAATAGAATTTGATGCAGTTAAACTACTTGTGAAGCATACTTCACAGCTATAATTATACGTGTTATCTCTTCGGCTTTGTTCTTGTTTTCCCATACAAGTATCGTTGCTAGTTATACATAACTAGAAGCAAGTGGCGAATAAACGCAGCTATTGTTTAAAAAAAAAACCGTTAATACAATCTGTGAATATTATTATTTATGAGATCATAAATAAATAGGAGAGCAGTATTAATTCTAAGACGATTGAGAATGATCATTTCCAGTTTGGCAAGACGATGGTCATAAGGCGAAATATTGCAATTGTTTAAAGCAGTTGGATATTCACGCAGTGAAACATGGTAAATTGTTTTAGTACGCTATCGATTTTATTAGCTCTTGATGGTGGAATTTTAAACCACACAGTGCTTGTACATTACAAATGTTATTGAACCAATACAAAGTAAATTCTTTTTAGAGCATTTAAATTATAACAAATTCGTTTAGCAAAACCAAGTATGGCAGTTGCTTTGGCAACAACTAAACCAGCATGGTTTTAAAGGTTAATTTTTTGTCAATCTTTGTGTGATCACCGTAGTGATATGATGAATTTATTAAGATTCTGCAACGATGTAACCAATAGTAAAGTTTATCAATTGTCGTTTTAAGCGCATCATCTGAATTGTAAACGATTTTGCTATCTTTACATCATCAGCAAACATTGAAATAAAAATGTCACCAGATGCAATTGATGTAATAGAGTAAAGTAGGCCTGTTATTCCGAAAATTATTGATAAATTTTGAAAATGTTACTGTTTTTGAAAACACTGATTTTTCTAGATGACACTTAAAAAAAACTATTTTAAAAAAAAACTGCATCATTGTTTTTTTTGGACTTTTTCCAAAATATCCATTTTGTCAAAAGTTCCCCAAGTACGGGGCACAAGCTCAGGTGTTCGTCTCCCAGCACTCCAATATGCTTACTCTGATCTGGCAGAAAGCGGGACAGACACTAAGAAAGAATTCTGCCATCTCTTCACATTCTTCCTCCAAACCACAGGAAGCACAGAAGGCATTAGCTCCAGGCCAATCATATGCAAATGTTTGGCCCAAGAGAAGTGACCTGTATATAATCCCACCAGCTGCCTACAGCTCACAGTGTATCGAGTCGGCCAAAATTAAGAAAAAGTCATGTTGGAGATTTTTTAAAATTTTAATGATATGTAAGATATAATATTTCAAATAAAAATTAACTAAATTTTCTTTCCGATAAACCTATGGGTTCAGGCACACGGCAACCACAAAGCCGAACTTTTATGAAAACGTTTACTATGCGTGGAAAAGGTCATATCTTTTATTACTAATTTAATTGCCATATTTCACTTATTAACAAATAAATGTAGGCAAAATGCATATGTGCGAAAAATATGAAATCTGCACTATTTTTTTGGCTTTTTGTTTAACCATGTGATTTTTACCGTTATTTGAAAAAAAATATTTCTATTCTCATGTTATCGGAGCAAATCCCCAAGGTAAAGAATACAAGATTATCTTTTATATGAAATATTGTTTGGAGAGCCGTATCAAGTATTGAATATCGAATAATGATAGCTACTAAGCCAAAAAATGTCTTGCACATTCTTTATAACACTGTGTCACCAAAATTGAGTTTTTTCCATTGGACTGGTGATTTGACATGTAGTCTAGAGTAATTCGGAGCCGCTGAGTTCAAATCTGAAGACTATTTTGCTCCATCACATCAGGTTTTTGATATAACGGTATATGAAATCATGAAAATTGCTTTATTAAGACCGTACCAGGACATTATTAATTTATGTTCTATCGTTTTTGGTGTCTATAGAAAAGTTGTTTAGAATTTTTGGAGTTTTTTAAGTGGCATATGGCAACTTTATTATTGAACGATAGGAAAACTGATTTATAAATTAAAATATTCAGTTTCATTCTACTGGAGCTTTTTTTTCTGACATTTTAGCAATTTTCTTAAGTAGGCGTGGCAGCACACCAATTTTTTCTTCATTGAACAAGGAAGTTCTTATACATCTACACACCAAATTCCGTCATTATGCAACAGATATTTAAAAAATTTATATGGGAGGTGGGCGTGACAGTAGTCTAATCGGTACCATTTTGGGAATACGACTTTACTTTAATTAGATTATCTTGACTAGCAAATATTATTAATATTATACAACACTTACTATTTTTGGACGCGGTTTATGTAGTACCGTTACACTGTGCAGCTCTTTCTGTTAAGTGATAACAGAAAGTCTGTTAAACGCTTTGAGATAATAGGTAACATGGTCTTTGTCTGTCCTTCCATTCCCATTCAGTTCCTTCCATTTACGATTGTGGGTCAAGTCGACCACTTATTAATGGTGGTCTTGATGACTGTTCTGGGCTCAGGAAACCAGTTTCAGAATCCTTTCTGGCCAGAAGGTCAGCAGATTCATTTCCTGAAATTCCTGAGTGTCCAGGAACTCATATCAACAGCAGCATTGTGTTTTCCAACACAATCAAGTCTGTATTTACAATACATAACCAGTTTAGACGTGGTTAGAGGATTAAGCAAGGATTTAAGCGCAGCCTGACTGTCATTAAATACACAGATACTACCTTCTCTCCAACCATTATCAATTACATGGTCCATTGCCTTGATGATTGCAAAAATTTCTGCTTGAAAAACAGAAGCATACAACCCAAGAGAAAAGTGAAGGTGCACTCCATCATTTTCAATAAAGACCTCAGAACCGAAACAGAATTCTATTCTGGAGCCGTCAGTGAAAATACGCTTACAATCAACTCCCGGGCCAAGTCCCGCCAAAAACCAAGTTTGGGCCTCTGGAATTTGTATTGTATACCGCTGTTTTAAAACTGGAATTGCTGACATTGTATCGGATGGCATTGATAGAACTGTTAGGTCCATATCAGTACCTTCAACAATGCCACCAATATCCCAGCAAGTGTCATACCAATACTCATTGCATTTAAGCCTACAGATGGCTTTGACAGCTTCTCTTTTAGCAAAAATATCAAGCGGTGGTAAGTTGAGCATTGCATCCAAGGATGGGCCAGGTGTTGGAGGAAAACCTCCCGTACAACAAATGGCCACAGTCCTTTAAAGTCTGGCAAAAGCTTTCATAACGCTGTCAACATTAAGTCTACTCCACCAGACTATGGATGCATAGGTGATGATGGGTCTGATCATAGCCTTATAAAGCCATATGACTTTATAAGGTGATAGGCACCATGTTTTGCCAAAAATAGCCCTGCATTGACAAAAAGCTGCCAGCGCCTGAGATACCTTTAGCTCAACATGAGAATGCCATAGAAGTTTGGTATCTAAAATAACTCCTAGATATTTCACTTCTTGGGGTAGCTGAATAGTGATTCCTCTGAGTACAGGTAAAACGAGACCATCAATTTTCTTTCTCCTGGTGGAAAGAATAACACCAGTTTTAAGAGGGTTAACCGATAGCCTGTTTGAGCAGCACCAAGAGTCAATCGTATTCAGAGCAGTTTGGGCCTTCCTACAAACATACCCGACCAATGATTAAGCTGGATACGTCATCGGCATAGGCCTGTGTGTAGATACATGACTCATACCCAGCAGAGAGTCAACCAACAGACACCACAGCAGTGGAGAGAGTACGCTCCCTTGGGGGCATCCTTCATTCACGGCTCAAGTCAAAGATTGACCACAATCAGCTTGAACCATCATAAGTCTGTGTGACAGCATTGAGCGAATCCAGTTAACAAGAACCGGATCCACTCCACGCTAACCTAGTGCATTGACATACCGTCAAAAGTCGCGTTGTTTTTGACAAGATCCCTCAAGATCAACAAAAATACCAATAGTGTATTCTTTCCTGTTGAGGGCCCGCACAATCCGACCTACCAGATTTTGCAGGACCATCTCACAAGATTTTCCACATTGGTAAGCTTGCTGAAATTAAGAGAGAGGATGAAACAATAACGACTTACTACGGATGCGATGTTCAACACAGCGCTCAGGACATACTAATTGGTCTAAAGCTTTTGGAATTGGTATAGTTGTCCTTTCCAATTTTTGGAAGGAAAACAACTTTTACCCATTATTTACTCCATTGTTGAGGTATGTGAGCGAAAGCCAAACTGGAGATGAAGATCTTCTTTAACCATACCATAACCATACCCTCTTTCTGAGCAACTGGTAATATACAATCCGGACCCGGCGATTTGAAGCTGTCATAGGAAGCAATAGCAAACCTAATCGCATCTTGATTCTCCACTGTCCTGGCAACCCACCAGTTACGCTGCGAAACTGTCGAACTAACCCTCCCGCTTCCGGAAAAGTGGGATGTTGAACAACAGAGACCTGATTGCCCGGAAAGTAAGATTCCAGCATTAATCTGAACATCTCACTTTTTGATTCATCAATATTAGTCTTGAGAGCCCTGTTGATAAGTTTTCTCGACTCAACCCGCAGGGTTTGCAGCTCCTTGCTCCACCACGGAACAGGAATCTTAGCAAGAGGCTGGCGAGGGGGACGGGTACGCTCAAAGCATGTCTGAAGAGCAGAGGTGAGATTTTCCACCGCTGCTTCCAGACCTCGCTCGTTGCATAGTTTAGGGGGTAGAGCTCAGCTTGATGAAGCCAGTTCTACTTTAAACTTTGCCCAATCCGCTTTTTTCGGATTTCTTATGAGCGTTAAAGGATTAACTTCAACACCATACTGAGACTCGATATATATGTGGTCTGATAGAGAGTCATCTCTAAGGACCTTCCAGTTTGCAATTGACTGCACTAACTTTTCATTAGAAAGAGTTAGGTCAATAACCTCCTGTCTAGTAGGTGTCACAAAAGTGAGTTGAACGTTTTGTATGTTCCACCCAGAAGACAGGATGTAGTTGAGAAGATGAGTCCCCCTTACGTTGCACTTGCTGCAGCCCCATATAACATTCTGTGCATTAGCGTCACAACATAATATGAGCCCCAAATTCATCCTTTCACAAAACTACACCAATTCAACAACCATCGCTGGCGATGGTGGTAAAATTGCATCGTATGGAAAGTAGGCAGAAGCAATTGCAAAATGTTTCTATTCTCGATTGTCCTAAAAACTCACCTTAGCAGCCACCACATCTTGGCCACAAAACTGACCAAGTTTGGTGATTGTAAGATGAGGAGATGCTATAAGACAGATTCTAGGTCCACTAGAACTCTCATCATATAGAATCGTGCGCCCCCCTAACTCACCAAGTCCACAGATGCGTCCTTTATGGACCCAAGGTTCTTGGATTGTTGTTATGTGAGGGAATGTATGCAACATGGAAAGCCTTTACATAGGAGTGCAGTAGCAGCCTTAGAGTGTTGCAAATTTATCTGGGTTACTGTAAGTCCAGAGATAGGTTCCGCAGTATACGCTTCACAGAGGTGGCGTTAATACCTTGGAAAGTATTAAAGCCTCCCATCTGCACGCCCTCACTGCAAGAGATGGCAGCGCTGGCAGTATCGGTCTTCGTCCTCTTTAACTGAGCGCGCCTGAAGGTAGCGGCTTGGTTTCTCTGAGAAACCTCTGCATCGGTTGTTGTAACCTCAACCTCGACCTATTCTTCCTCCATTTGCGTCTCTTACTATGAGAAAGTTGTGGCCCCAGTACGCCGGCTTCTGTAGGAGGTATGTCAGTCACAGTTGTGACGTCTAGACTCATACCTACTTCAGCCGGAAGGTTCACAGCCGCTGGCACTAAAGAAGAGTTGGTTGTGAAGATTACAACCCCACTCTCCCCCGGGATGCGTTCTCTGTCATAGACTCGAGAGAAAAGGTTACTCGTTACGTTACAGTTTGCGAATGAGAATCTTGTGATTTACTCTGTCAAAGGCTTTATTGAAATCAGTTTAAAGGACATCGAAGGACATCAACATGCGAAAACTCCATTAATGTTGTAAACGTGGAACGATGTTTCATGAATCCATGTTGACGTGGTGATATATCATTCAAAACAAGTCTAGTAAGGAAACAAAAAAAATTGTCCACATTTTCAAGGAGTATTTGGGTTTTTAACCACCAAAATTAAGTATTTAAGAAATTGTGAATTATAACGACGCACTGTGCTTCGAGAGTTGACAAAAATCAAAAACAATTATGTCTCCGATCATTAAGATTTTGACGTCATTTTTAAGGTAATAGAATATGTAAAATAAATCCAAAATATTTTCTAGAGCGGTTGGGTTTTGAAGGAGTTAGGTCTTGCCAAAGTCGGTCAATTTATGAAGCAAATATTGAAATAAGAAATTGAAATTTTTATGACTCTTACAAAAAGTTGCAGACAGCGCTTTAATTTTTTTTATTATAAGAGAAAGAATATTACCTACTTCACAACATATACTGTATATTTTTTTTAACAAAACAATTTTTTTTTAGAAATTTTTAAAATTAATATTTTTAAAAAATCGTCAACTTCAGTAAAGGATATAAAATATAAGGCCGCATAAGGCTGTGGACTGGAGCCTTTTTTTTGTTAATGGTAATCCTTACTTTCATAAATGGTGGAAAAAAAATTTGCCAACTTCGTCCAACCTTGGGGGAAAATCAATATATACTAATACTAGTGAATTCAAAAAAAAAAAAAAAATTTAAATAAATTTATTTAGCCGCAAAAAGCTGTGGTCTAGAGCCTTTTTTGTTAATGGTAATCCTTACTTTCATAAATGGTGGAAAAAAATTTGCCATCTTCGTCCAACCTTGGGGGAAAATCAATATTTACTAATAGCAGTAAATACAAAAAAAAAAGCAATACTTTTTGTACCATAATCATGGCTTGGTCATCAAAGCATTTTAAAACACCAATTTTAACCTGTTAGTGGCAGACCTCAAGTAAATACAAGTAAACATGTTAGCAATACATTTAAATTTCTCCGAGTTTTGGGAGTCTCTTAATATTGACAAATTCCCATGTTTGGTATACAAATTGCACAGTTATTGAATTGTTTTTTTTCATAAATGTAAAAATGTATTCCAAAAAAGTAGTTCTTGAAATTAAAAGAAAAAAACAGAAATTTTAGAAGGAAGGGGCGTGAATAGCTTAACAAAACCATATAATGTCGCTAAGTGAATAAATATGCTTAAATGATGGGTTCTAGGATTCCTTATCCCTTGAACTTTGGCCTTCGCAAACGTGAACACTCATGGTTTTAATTAGTTCACGTTATCGAAAGCACAGTGCACATTTTGAAAAATTTATTTGTGGCTGTTATGTAAATATTAAAATTTTTATTTTGCAAAGCAAACTGCTTTATAAAAAATATACTTAACCCTTTAACGTCCGAATTATAATGGGGCTTGATAGAAACAGTTTGTTTCGAAATTGTCGTTACTTACGTCTTCCACAATCATGACACCAAATTTCTTGCTTCTACATTGATTTGTTTATCCTTTATTAAAGGTTAAAAAAACAGCTATGAAGCTGTAGACAACCATTGGATAACTCTTTTTCTCGAATTTTTTGATTTTCATATTTTCTTATCTTTTATAAACATATCTGATAAACAAAATTTCCACTTAGTAATAATTAAACATATTTTTTTTCAAAAAATAGTGCGAAACATTTTACTACAAAATTGTGCACATAGTTTTTTTTGTTGGACTTCAAAGACAAAACATTAAAAAAAATGGCATAAGGAAGAATTTCTAATGTTCGGCAATCAGCAAACGTGAAGAATACCTTACAGAACTAAATGCATATATTATTATTAGTGAAATTTGTTAAACACTTATTTTATGCCACATTAAAGTGAATGTTGCATATACGCAACATTAGGTATGAAAGAGTTAGTTAGAAAATCCATTATAATTGACTCTGATAAAAGTAGGCACTTTTTAAATTGTGTTTTTAATTGGCAATATTTAAAAAATAATTGCGCTGATATTTTAATTTGATTTATTTAGCGCCTGCAAAAAAAAATTTTCTGAAAACCGAAACCGATACTTAAAAACCGATTTCAATTTTAGAATCAGCATACTATAACCGTTTAGCAAATGGTATTTTTAATTTAGTATCTTTAAATGTAAAAAAATCGGATGAGAACCGGTTTTATTAAAAAAGCGTAACCGGTACCTAAACACCGATATCATTTTTAAATTCAGCATGTCATAATCCTTTAGGAAATTAGGTTTCATCAAATTAAAAAAACTTTCTATTTTTGTCCAACTTTTGTATGGGGACTGAGCACTGTCATGATCAAATGTAAGTTATGCCACTTACGCTTACACTTACGGGATTATAGAAATCAAATCACGTTTACGCTCTCATGGAAATTATGTCACGTCCGTTAGTGTTCATGCGTGTCACTTAAAATTCATGTTACGCGCCTATCTCTAATATGTACATATAAATTATATTTTGAAATATTCGCTCTGCATTCGAAAAGCTGAGGACAACATCTTTTAAGTTTTCATTGGGGGTTTCGTTTTTTTGATTTATTAACAATCAATATAAGATAATTCGTGGGCAACTAGTGGAATGATCCTCTCAACTAGTATATTAAATTTGGCGTATTTTTGCCATTGTACACAACGAAGGCGGAAACGCATGATCATCCTACTTTAAAATTCATAAATTGAACGAAGAGAATATAATTATACTTTAAAATGTGTTAAGAAAAAAACTTGGCAAGTTATAAATTAACCCTCTAGTTCCCAAACCCGCCTCTAGACGGCCTTCACCAAAAGGGATAGAATTGGCACCATAACAGTTTTCTGTTGCTACCATCCTATCGTTTAGGGAATTTCCCAAGCTTTCAAAAAATGCATCACTTATGAGCTATGATGCGTATTATAGAAGTTAGAGACAGTCAAAGTCAAAAAGTTGAGAAAAATAGGAAAACTAATTATTTTGATTATATTTGAGATGTGTGAAGTGAAAAAAAAAAAACAAAACAAAATAAATAAAACACTTCCCGTCATACTAGCTATGGACAGCTGAGAATTTGATTATTTTATATAAAATATTTAATTACTTAAAACAAATTGATAAAAAGCTCATTTAACAACAAATAGTTTTAGGCGTTCAAACTTTCCCACTTCATAAAACCAGCCCTTTAGTTTTTTTTGGGTTTTTAAATCAGTTCATAATTTTTACGCCAACATTAATCAATTCCGATTTTTTTTATCAATCAAAAATTTGGGAACTAGAGGGTTAATTTGTTTTTTTTATATGTGGAATTAATATGTAAATTTAAAATATAAAACTATATCAGGTCGTATATCTGACCGAATATAATTTTTCTTTTATTGCTACGTATTAGGATATTCTCAAGGAGGTCTTTTAGCTCGAGCAGTAATACAATCAATGACGCGACACAATGTGAAGGTTTTTATATCTTTATCATCTCCACAGGCAGGTCAATACGGAAGTATGTATATTAGTTAGTTTTGAAATCATTATACAATTTAAAAATTCATATATTTCAGCAAGTTTTCTACATCTAATTTTCCCTGACTTGGCTGCTAAAACTGCATATGAACTGTTTTATTCGAAGGTAGGACAACACACCTCGGTGGGAAACTACTGGAATGATCCTCTCAAGCACGACTTGTATATTAAATTTAGCGTATTTTTGCCATTGATAAACAACGAAGTAAAAAGTAAAAACTCAACAGAATTCAAAAGCTCTTTAACACGTTTGGACAAAATGGTATTAATTGGAGGTCCCAATGATGGAGTCATAACTCCATGGGAATCCAGGTTAGATTAAATTTTTATGTATATTTGATTAAGATTTTTATGATCTTATAAAAATGTTCTTAGCCACTTCGGATATTATAATAGCTCCTTAGATGTTATTCCGTATTACCAGCGCGAAATTTACACAGCTGATGCTATTGGATTGAAAACATTAATGGAAAATGGAAAGTTATTAATCATTGTCAAACCATTTGTGCATCATCTTACGTGGCATACAAATCGCCGCGTTATTCGTCAAGTTATTTTACCATATTTAGATTAAATTTATGTGAATAGACAATTACTATATTTCTAGACTTTAGTGTCTTATATCTACAAGGCTGTGAAATGAAAAAATGCTAGGTAGAAAATTTTACAACTTAAAGAAATGACGATGTATAAGATGCGTTTCATAATTATAACGTCGCATGAAAAATCTCAATATTATGAAAACCAATAATCTTATGAACAGAGGGTCTTGGGACAAAATAATGCTTCTTGAATATGCATTTAAGCTGGAAAAATTAAACAAAGTTGTTGTTGGCGTATAACAAAAATTATTGCATATTTACTGTTTCATAATTATAATGCCAAAATGGTTAACTGCTACAAATCCTGTTCGAAATAAATGAAACATGCGTAATTAGTTTTGTAATTGTTTTTTTCCTTTATTTGGAATAATATCAAAAATCATATTTTGCATATTCCAAATTAGTTTTTATATCAAATCGATATTAATTCTATAAGGGCAGCAGCTTTTAATTGAGGAACTATTTCATATTGCCTGTTTTCGGAGAGCACTCTTCGAACTAAAATTATCCATTTATTTTCAATTGGATTCAGCTCTGGGGAGCAAGCAAGACATTCTAAATTTTCCTGTTTATTGTCCTTTTAGTTTCCCGGCTCACATAAATCTGTGGCAATAAGGAATAACAGCGAAACTCAAAATTCGATCATTGAATTAGCTAGGTTTTTTAAATATTTATTCAATATAAATCGAAAACTACTGTATCAACAAGAATGCATTAGAAAAAAATTTCAAGATTTTAAACGATTTTAAATCATTTTTCATCAATTTTGGCCAAAAATTTAAATTTTTTTCGATTTATTTCGTTTTTTTAATTTAAAATTATTTTAAATCAATGAATTTTGATAAAAATACATAAGAAAAAAAGTGAGTGTGTGCAGGCACTCACGGTAGAAGTGAAACATTGTTTCTTATTTGAAAATTATTAGAAAACATTTTTTTTTTTAACGAACGACCCACTTACCCGCCCACCTGACCGAGGGGCACATCCGCAAAGCGAACGGATCGGTGACCGAAACAGAAACAGTCCGGACTGCCTGTGTAACGCAACTCGTGAATGGGTGAAGTATGTAATATATCCCAATGGTTTTCAAACAGCTACAGATTAGAATCATCAGCTGTTTAATCATTAAAGGAATTTAAAATTGCTTGTTTTATAGAAAATAAGGAATCAGCTATATCAAATAAGCCATGTTGGTTGTTAAAATCATTGCATATGCAACGTAATGGATCATTTTGGGCATAGTTAGATCGGCAAGCACTCAATTGAATCAAGATAGGATACCTTGAACAACGATTTGGGATATTTAGTTCAATTTTATTGAGCAGAAATTCAGAATGAATGTCACCATTCAGTAATTTAGTCATAAACATAACATTCAGCATTGTTCTTCTGCTGTCTAATGTCGCTAGGTCAATAAGTTTGAAACGATGTATGTAAGAAGGTAAATTATGTAATGGATCCCAACGTAAATTTCTTAACGCAAACAAGGGAAACTGTATTTGAACTGACTCAAGTCTGTCTTTATAGCAATTATATTGAGGACTCCAAACTGTTGAACCATACTCCAAAATAGGTCTTACCAGTGCCGTAAAAAGTGTTTTTGTTATATACGGATCATTAAATTCAATAGCCCATCTTTTAACGAATGCAAAAATTCCCTTTGCTTTATTTACACACATATTGATATGCAGATTAAACGCATTTTAGGATCCATAACTATACCCAAATCAGTGAAAGTGTTCACTACCTCCAGGGTATAATCATTTATAAAGTAATGTGAAGGAATTGGCTGACGTCTCGAAAAGACCATAGACTTACATTTCTTTAAATTTAAAAACATTAAGTTTATCGTGATTAACCTTATCAAACGCCTTACTGAAGTCGATATATATTACGTCAGTCTGTAAGTTATTAGAAAATACACTAATAGTGTTAGTAGTGAATTCCAAGGGATTTGTAACTGTAGACCTACCTTTAAGAAAGCCATGCTGAAATAGGATTTCCCCACGATCCAATAGAGTGCTTTAACTGATTTGTAATGATTAATTCAAATAACTTTGGTATCACACTAAGTTTTTTTTTTAGTTTCATTTTTGAAAACGAACGTTCGGCAGAAGAAACTGGAATAGTTAGAAACAAAATTAAAACTGTGCAAACTTCTGAAAAGCTGGCAGATACGGCACGTTCTCGATTATCAAAAGACTAGCGTTGTTCACATACCAATTAACCCTGCGTCATAAAATTTTGATAACAAATGCACCTCTGCCAACTTTTTAATTTGACGGTTTATAATTTTGAGGGCCCCTATGCCGCCGGGGCTCCGGATAACCTAACCCCCTAAACCGGATATTGTTACGCCACTGCTTTAATGTCTTTAACTTTACGAATTAAGATTTTCTTTAAGTCAGTGCTACGTATTCAAAGTAAAAGTTTTTATATATAGAAAGATGTAAAATAAAAAATTTTAAATTGTAACTGATTTCCGATTTTTTGTGTTCTTTTTCAGCTTTATGCTGACTTTTTTGGTATTTTAAGGGCCTTTTTTGCAATTTTATATTGCCTTTTTCTTAGTTTTTAGGTCCGCAAAATCCGCTCCCTGCTTATTAGTTTCGTATGAGTGCAACAACAACGCGACTTCCGTTGCAAAATTTTCGATTCACCCTCGCTAAAGAAGTTTCACTTAAAAAAAAAATTGGAATAAACTTTGTCAATTTGAGCAATTTAAGAGTAACATCATATTTGATTGATTTATTGGATAAAACATTAATACAATAAGAAAATTTTTCTTTTTAAATACAGAAATTTGGTATTTCAGGATAAAATTTTTTAAGCATAAAACTTAATTCTAAAAGTAAGTCGGAAGAACTACGAAAGTCATAAAATGTATTAATGGTAAAAAATAAATGTGAGTAAGTTATAAAAATAATTAAGAGAAGAATTGATAATTTTTGCTTGAGGTAGTCAAAAATTAAATGTTGTAGGTACATTTGATTGACGATGACAAAGAATTTCAGGTGCAAATGGTGCTAACAATGAGTAACCTGGTAGAATTAAGGAAATTAAGTTTAAGTATTGTAAAACCATGGCAGAAGAATTAAGAAGGTAGATGCATTTTGACAAGTAAGAGGAACTTTGACAATTGGGAAAACATTTCTTTTGATACCATTTTTCTTTTTGCAACAGAGTTGTATTTTCATAGTGAAATTTTTAAGTGAGAATTTATAAGAAAATAATTTGCATTGTATTGCATGCATATATTATTTTTTAACATTTAACGTGTTCAAGGTATTTTCTAATAAAGAAAACAAATTTAAATAACATTATTTATATTTTTTTATTATAAATAAATATTATAATTTAGTACTAAGTAATAAAAGTAGTATTAATAACACTGTTCAACAGCCAAAAATGAGCAGAGACGGGGCAAGTGTACTTAGGGTAATGGGGGGTCGCTGAGTCTGAATGCGTAGTCCGTTTTGCTCTGCTACGTCACAATTTCTTTTTATTGACATCAAAATTTTTAAAATTGAAAAAACAAAAAAATTAAAAATGCAGTTCACATTTTTTTTTCATCAATATATCCATTTTTACAAAAAAAAAATTTTGAATTTTTTTTATTTTTCAACTTGAATAATTTAAAAACAAAATTTTTTTTAATTAATTTATTTTTTCGTAATTTTTTTCATCCTCGTTGTCATCTTTTACTTTTATCTCGTTGTTAGCTTAACCCAGTAATGCCTAGCGGTGCCATATGGCACCTTGTCGCTGAGCCGTTCCTGAGCCAGGTTCAAAAATATTTTTTTTTCTCAAGTTACTTTCTTGACCTACGAACCACAGATTCGGACTCAGCGACCCCCCGTTACCCTAAGTGCATTTGTCCCGTCTCTGCTAGTTTTCAAAAGTTTCCATTTGTAGAACAGTAAAACCTACTGCTTACTCACTCTTTTGTTCCCAGTTCAAAAAATGCATTTCTAAAATGTTCCTCTTACTTGTAAAAAATTCAAAATGGCTCCTTTTTGAAAAATGCACTTTCCTCTAAATCTTCTACCATACAACTAAATTTTGAGCTTGACTGACAAAATTGCAACTTTTCAAACAGATAATGAGGTGTCCTCGTTTGCAGTAACTTATGCGAAAAAATGCAGTTTCTTGATTTAAAATAATTATTTTGCAAGCGCAAAATTTGTTTATAAGAATAGAAATAAAATAAATAAATGGCTATAAGTACATTAATGTGGACTTTATTGTATTGTGGAATAAACGGGCAATTTGGAATAGCGCCTTATTTGTGAAATATTAATTTGTTGATTGGAAAATCTCATTCACTTTTTATGTTATTAAAAAAATGTTATAAAAGGTAGGACCAGAACCATAACAAGTCTACCACTAGTTTTCAAAGGAGTACAATATGCAGCTGATATTCTTAAACTTCGTAAAGTAAGCAAGATTTTGCTAACAGCACTATTATTATATTATCACCACAAAATAACCGTGAATTAATTATAAATTCTAAGCTTTAACTTTTTTTTCGATTTCCAATGGATTAAGCAACAAACCATTTCGAATTGACCAGCCATTAATTAAACTAAGATCCTCATTGACTCGAAACCATAAGTCTTCTTGGAGTCCAACACGTCTAGACAAGTGTAGTTGAATATCATAACCATGCATTGTTACGAACAAACAGTTAAAATGTCATTAATAAATATTGCAAAAAGTAGCGGATCTAGAATAGAACTCTGTGGGACTCCCGAGAACGCTCGTTTAGCAGTGGAATAAGCATTATTAACTCTTACTTTTTGAAGTCTATTATCAAGATAACTAGTTATAAGTGCAACTGAGCGGTCACTGAAACCAAATAGACACCTAAGTTTATTACAGTTCATGGTTTACATTGTCAAAAGCTTTAGAAAATTCAAGAAGGCATGAACGAGTTAATTATAACTTATCATATTGTATTTCAATATCATCTAAAATTTTTATTATAGTTATCGAGCAGCTATAACCAGCACAAAATCCGGATTGCAAGGGAGATAAGAGATTATTTGTGTATACATTCTGTCAAATAAGTACCCGGAAATTCTCATTTTAAATTTTCCCTCTGAGAATATTTCAAAATTAAGAAGGTAGATGCATTTTGACAAGTAAGAGGAACTTTGACAATTGGGAAAACATTTCTTTTGATACCATTTTTCTTTTTGCAACAGAGTTGTATTTTCATAGTGAAATTTTTAAGTGAGAATTTATAAGAAAATAATTTGCATTGTATTGCATGCACATAGGGAGAATTAGTTATAGTAGTTAGAATCCGGATTGCAAGGGAGATAAGAGATTATTTGTGTATATGTAAATAATCAATAATTTGCTCTGCCATAAGAGATTCATAAATTTTGGATAAGGCTGGTAAAATGCTAATTAGTCTAAAGTCGTTGTCGCCTGATTTCTTTGCAATAGTACTAATAGTTCCTACTTTTGACATTCTCGGGAATGCTGAACACGTAGAGGAATCCTATACTATTATACGAGCAATATTTATATATTTGCTTGTAATCGCGCCCTCGAAAACGACTCTAACGATTTCGATGAAATGTGTAATATCAGGATTTACGGGGGTGAAAAATCGATGTAGCTACGTCCCATTTCTGGAAAAATTCGTTTTCTCCGTGTTAGTGGGCCAGCCTTAAAATAAGAAATTATCTTTATGAACTTTATTAGAATATGGCACATCTAAGGCTGACGCCACCCAATACTGACGAGATCAAGGAGGCAATATAAAAATTGAAGCTAAATAAAGCATATAAGCTATAATAAACAGTCAGAAATACTGCTTATCGACCCACAAATATCAGCCGAGCTATCGCAACCACACATCAAATCAGCATGGAAAAGCGAAAGTTTACCTTCATCATAGACGAAAGGCATCATTGTAAAGGTGCCAAAAAAGATGACTTGATCTCTCAAGTCGTTGAAGCTCATTAGAATTATTAAAGCCATGAACGAGAATTCTAAGCTAGCTGTATCACACAATGGCAAAACACTAGCGAGCCTTTTACCACCAACACAGGGGTTAAACAAGGCTAGCCTATTGACTATTTGGACAAATCCGAATATTCAAAGCATGTGTAAAGTCAAGATTCACATACGGAAGTGAAACTTGGTTAATTTCAAGTAACATCACACAGAAACTACATGTTTTCATCAACAAACGTTTGCGGATCATATGCAGAATATTCTAGCCAAATCTAATAAGAAATGAGGACCTTTGGATAAAGAGAAGAAAGTTGAGATTATGATAGAATAGCCAGCCTCACAAGAATGGCGCTCGAATGGAACCCACAAAGAAGCAGACGTCGTGGGCGACCAAAGAACACTTGGAGACGTTCCATTGATCTAGAATTAACAGAAAAATATACAACATGGTAAAACGTGAAAATGGAAATGCTTAGTAGAAGCCCTAAAGCTCCAAAGAGAAGTAGAAGGAAAAAAAAGAACGTCATTGATATCAACTGAGAAAAATTCAAACGATGATGAAGGGCTTCTAGTTAAAAGGAGAATGTATTAACCCTGGAAGTACATGTTTATTTTTTATACGTAAAAAGGTCATGCTTCGTCGAAACGACGACGGAATTCTTCAAATTTGTCATACACATAATCTATACACCTATAACTTTGAATGTTAATTTAACATATAGAAAAACAACAATGGTAATTTTTTTAATAACATTTATTCATAAATTAAATATTTACCAACACTTACTTAGATAGAAAAATTGTAAAACGTAAACATGCGTCGTCGATTCGACGCATGTCCTTCCAGGGTTAATAAAATTACAATCAATAATAATTAATAAAACTACATAAACTTTTAAAATATATGACCGGAATATTGCTTTTTCGAATTATTATTTTTTTTTTTTGGTTAATTTCATTTTTGTCATTGTACCAGCCATTGCTGTCAAAATTTATTTCAGTACTTTGAAACCATTTGGCACATCAAAAATCAAGATTTTTCTCACTTAACGGAACACCACATTCTACCATAGCAATTTGTTACTGTTTGGCACCCACTCTAAAATCAACATTAAAAGTACAGAAAATTAAATCATGGTCAGTATAACATAATTGATCATATAAAACTAAATTGTGTATTAACGAACACAAGGCAGAAGTGAAACTTCTTGTGAACTAAACGAAACACAAGCAAATAACAAGCAAATGAAATTTTTCAATCGCTAAATTTTTTACTTCATTGGCTTGTGTTTTTTAATTTCATTTGCGTTTGTGTTTCGTTTAGTTCACAAGAAGTTTCACTTCTGCCTTGTGTTCGTTAATACACAACCATTTTTTTTTTGGGATTAATGCTAGAACAAAAATTGCAACTCTGTACCGGTAATGTCGATGACAATTGTAGACGAACTCTTTTTGTGTGCGACATCTTCATGTAATTCCTTGGACATTTGCGCCATCTGTATGTGAAAAGTATGACTGTCATAAACTTTAAGATGGCGACGATACACATTGTTCTTTCTGCCATAGGCGTGTGTGTGTGTAATTATATTGAATTAAAACTATTTATGAATCGTTTATTATATAGTTTGCTCGTGAATTCAGTTACGGAATATTGATATTTGGCCCCTCATGTACATTGCTCGACAAAATTATGTCGCATTGAAAATTTACGCGCGACGTTACATCCGGTTGGTTTTACTCTAGGACAAGAGAAAAGAAGTTTCACTTCAATAAAACAGATGATATATCAGTCACAACAAACAGAGCGAGAAAGCTAGGCCTAGAATTAGCAGAGTATAGAGTTGGTAAAACAGAATTTATAATAGAGCAAACCACCGATGAGGTATGGTCAAGACGTGTGCCAGTATAGTTGTTATTGTCACGAATATTTATATTAAAATAACCAGAAAAATCATAATCAGTGAAATTGAACGTGAGCTGAGGGCCATGTTCTTCTCGTGATCTTATAGGTGGAGCGACTGCCTCATTGCGTCGACGAACGCGAAATATTACTTTTAGGGCAGTTCGCTTGTTATTCGCAAGAAACCCACAATTTACCAAAAAATTATAAAAAATCACTTCAACCGGTATTAAACCACTACACAGTGAGGTAAAGGATACCAAATAGAATCAATGCATAATAGTATTATGCTTTATTTCGTGTAATTATTTTTAAGGGGATGGGCTGAATTAGAAGGTCCAAAAAATTATTTTTTTTATTGCCTAAATCGATAGATATGCTATTCAAAAATATATTTACAAAGTAACAAAGTTCTAAATATTTTCAAAAATACGAAGCATCAACGGTTAGCAATTGAAAACTTCATTCATTCAACAACAAATAATTTTAGGAATTTAACCTTTCACACTTCATAAATCCACGCAAATTAGTTTTTTTTGGGGGTTTTTAAATCAGTTTATGATTTTTACGCCAATATTAATAAACTCCGATTTTTTTTATCAATCAAAAATTTGAGAACTAGTGGGTTAAGTAATTTTTATTGCACCTTAAAGTGTTTTTTTTTTTTGAAACCCGAGGAAAATTATAAGTTCTCGATTTTTCTGCTTTTTTAGAAAAAAATATAAAACAATTTAACATTTATTTGGATTTTTTGTTTCAGTCAAGGATTGCGAGCTGGATCTTTCCCGTCGATTCAGCAGCGGCAAGACGCTCAGAGTGAAAGTGAATTGAAGTCACTTCATTTTTACTGTTTGGTCCTTTAGAATTCACTTTGTGAAATGATATCACTAGCACTTCCTCCTTGGCGCTCTATGATTCAGTTTTTTTTACCTGTTAAAAGTGAATTCACTTTAAAAAAGGGGTTTGAATTCACTTTAGCAGCAATAAGTGAAATAGGGCAGCCGTCCTTGGACAAAAATCAAAAAATTCATGTAAAAGAAACCCAAAATATTTGGCATGTTGTAAAGGGAATTGTCCAAATAAGAGAAAATAATAACATTTTTAACGTTTAAATCATTTTTGTGAGTGCTGCAGCCCTTCAAACTCGAAAAATTTTTGTCCTCGAAAGATCATCTGCATAGATTGTATTCGTTAGTAGTTACAGGCTCACGATATTTCATTACATTTATTGACGATAAGTCACGGTACGTTCATGTTTACTTCATAAAGTCAAAGTCTGAAGTCTTTGATATTTTTAAGTCATATAAGGCCATGGTTGAGCGGCAAACAAAACAAAATATCAAGATGATTAGAAGTGATAATGGTACGGAATATATTAACAATGAATTCAATAATTATTTGGAGGAATGCAGCATACAACGACAGCTTACAGTTACATATACACCTCAGCAAAACGGGGTTGTTGAGCGAGCCAATAGAACTTTGATAGAAATGGCCAGAAGTATGTTAGTTCACGCTGGTTTAGATGAATCGTTCTGGGTAGAAGCTATAGCTGCAGTTGCATATTTAAGAAATCGTTCTCCAACTAAAATTATTATTGAAAAAACGCCGTATGAGGTATGGATGGGAAGAAAGCCCACTGTACATCATTTAAAGGTATTTGGGTCACTTGTATTTGCACTAGATAAAAAGGAAAATCGCAAATTTCATCCCAAAGGGAAACAATTAATTTTAGTAGGATATTCCGAAATATCTAAAGCTTATCGTTTATTTGACCCAATTATGCGAAAGATTTCTATAAGCAGAGATGTTATTTTTATAGAAAACTCTATGGAGGATAGAACGCTTCATAAGCAGCCAGATTTTAAAGATTATGTCGTTTGGGATGATAATATTTTACCAAACCGAAATTCTGAAGAGAATATTGATGAAGGGGAAGAAATAGTTCAAGAAGTAGAAGAAATCATCAATAATAAAGAAATAACTCGAGGCCCAGTACCGAAAATTTTAGAAACCTACACTGAAAACTTGCAATCTTTTATTTTAAATTACAAATTCTCGAAACAGTACTCCAAATACAAAAATGTTTTTTGCTTCTCCTGTAAAATTTGAAAAATGCGTGTTAGGGCTTTAGCAAATTAAGGCAACGATATGGGGAACCATAATAAGGCAAGCAATCAAAATTTAGTTGGAAAGGATGTATGTTGATAGTTATTAGAGAGCCATAGTAAGAAAGATGGTGAAGGTTTGTATGTTAAGGGATGTTGATAGCAATAACTGAGAAGAATGTTGACACCATTAAACACGTGGAAGTGGAACTACTCATGTAAATGATATGTATGATTAGTGCAATGTTTCGATTTTGATTGGAGACTGGCACGTTCATATAGATATATCTCTTGCAAAAGTTTTAGTTGTTGTAATTTTTGCATTACCCCTACTTTGTCAGGTCCTGACAACGAAGCTGGGCGAAGCCCAGCTAGTAACTTATAAAATTCTGATTTGGACAGTTGCGAAACACAAATATTGAGAGCATTATATAGGAGAGCTGGGGGTTTTGTTGTGAAAAGTACAATGTAGAAACTAAAAAAAAAAATAATTAATTAGGAAATTGCAATAATTTATATAGTAAAAATCATCTTAAATCGGTTCTCGAAAAAAACGCTGCTGTATAACTTATAACTTCTTAAGACCACAAAAAAGGGTTTTTGGAGCCAAAGTTTAAACGACATTTCTGAACAACCTGATTGGTTAGGGTGGTGACCGAGTGCATAACGCTACAGCCTCTGTCCAATTAGCACGTTAGTGCCATTTTGATACCACAAAACTCTGGTACACCGGATGTTTCATTTCGGATAAGGATTTGCCCGCGAGGTTAAATCCATTCTGTTTGGTGTAAGAACCTAATAAGTTCGTTGAAATATACTGTGGAGAGATCTTTCAAGTCGTTGAAAAAGGGTTTACCCAGCAGGCGAAATCTGATTTTTGCAAGGGCCGTACACTTCAAAGTAGGTGTTCGACGGTTTCCTTCGTTGCAGTTGCGGCAGCTGGAGTTGAATGTGATGCCTATTTTGGCTGCATGAACACCTATTGGTCAGTGACCTGTACTGACAGCAATTAATCTTACTACATCAGTTCGGGTTCTGGTAAGTAGGTTATCGGTTCTTGCGGCACTATAACAGGTCCAGAATTTTTTTTGGTTATTTTGCAAGTCTGTGTGGCCTCCCATCTGAGGTTGGCTTGATGAAAGAAGTATTCACGTATTTTCCTCTGAGCCTCTTTAAGCGGAATGAATACCTGTTCCACTTTCAAGGGTTGTTGAGAGGAGCCTTGCTTAGCAAGTGCATCGGCTCTAATATTTCCCTCAATATTCCTATGACCTGGAACTCAAATGAGGGATGTGTTGGCTATGGTTCCCAATTTGATGAGTTGCGCCTTACACTACCAGACCAGTTTGGATTTGGTAATTGGTGAGCTTAAAGTTTTGATCACGGCTTGGCTGTCAGAGAATATTTTGATATTTTTGCCTATTATATCCAAAGATTCTAGGATATGGCATGCCTCCCTAATTGCTATAACTTCTGCCTGGAAGATACTAGTATTGTTTGAGAGGCTCATGGATTGAGATATACTCAAGTCGGCTGAGTATACCCCCGCCCCAACACCGCAATCCCATTTGAATCCATCGGTGTAGAGGGTTATGTCGGATTGTTTATGGTACTTGCCGCCCTTCCACTCGTTCCTAGTTGGAACGGAGACCTGGAATACCTTTTCAAGGTTGACTTTGGTTGTAAGGTAGTCTCTAAGTTCGTTAAGGATGTTGCTGTGACCGTAGGTCTTACTTGTCCAGCATCCAGCATCTCTTAGTCTTAATGCGCTATTTGATGCAGTGTATTTAACTAAAATGTCAATAGGCACCAGATTCATCAACACGTTCAAAGCGTCAATGGGGCATGATCTCATTGCCCCCGCTGCTCTTGCGCATGCTGTTCTTTGAACTCTGGCAAGTTTTTTCTGATTGTAGCCCTTACTAAGAGCTGGCCACCAAACTATAGCCCCATATGTGAGAATAGGCCTAACCACCGCTGTATACATACAGTGTACAATTTTAGGTTTCAGACCCCACCTTTTACCAAAAGATTTTTTGCAGGCATAAAAGGCGATGCAGTCCTTTTTAACCCGTTGTTTAATGTTTGTTTTCCAATGTTTGCTTTGCATCAAGAATAACCCCTAGGTATTTTACCATTGTTGAAAGGGATAATTTATGGCCATTTAGACGCGGAAGGTTGAAAGCTGATATCTTGGTCTTTGTAGTAAATAGCATCATTTCTGTTTTCCCTGGGTTTACTCCTAGACCAATACTTATAACCCAGTTACTGAGTAAAGCCAAAGCACCCTCAATAATTTCACTGATCACGTTGGAAAACAGGCCTGATACTAATATCACTACATCGTCCGCGTATTATACAACCTTTACTCTGCCCTTATTTAGCCGCATTAGAATGCTGTTTATGACAACCAGGCATAATAAAGGAGACAAAACACCACCCGGGGGGCAAATATGAATAAGAGTTATAAAAAAATCACGAGCACTTGAAACACGTCTTTATGCAAAGAATTATTCTCTACAATTTTCGATAGACTTTTGTTTAATCTTTCGAAAAAAAATAAAATTAACAAAATCCAAAATTTGACCTTTTTTTTAAATCGAAATTAGTTTTGAAAAAAGGAACGTTTTTTGTGTTAAAAGAAAGCCTATATCTTTGTAGCAATACAAACGAGTGCGCTCAATAAAATAAAAATTTTCTCAATAACCACATTGTACGATTACCGTAATAATCGCCGGTTACGATTAATGATAATTGTAATCAGTGCATCACTAATGTTTAGTATCATGAATATGAAAAGTGAAAAAAAAATATCAAAAATATGTATAATCACTGTGGGAAAAGATATTAATCTTTGTTTATGTCACTGACCAGACCGTAGTCCTCTTCTTCAGCGTAAGTCAGTTTTTTTTTATATATTTTATTGGCCTCATTTAGTTTCCTACAAAAAACATTTGTACTATAAAACCGCCTGTACATCGGAAAAGTAAATTTTATAAGAGCCCCATTTTGCACAGCAATTCTACAAAACCAATGTATTTTCAAAAATCTGATTTTGACTTACACCACTTTTGCACGCAACTGCTCATTTTTAATAATTTGATGAGCTACTTTTGCTTTGAAATTAGTTTTCCCTGTGGATAAAGGAGTGGTAAATTACACATTTCCAAAGATTCTTTGTTGAAGTTTTTCTTTTGAAACAATAAACAAAAAGAACAGAATTGTTTCCGTCCTATATCGACCTCTTTAACACATCTTCAAACTGTGTTCTACTTAAAAAGAAAAACAATGCGTTCAGAACGATCATACCATCATATTACCCATAATAAGGGCATAATTTCACATAAGTCACATAATAAACCAAATAACAACGAAATGAAAAAAAAAAACATTTTTTATTCAACAATCGTAATTTTGGCTACCAAAATGCAAATTCAATTTTGATTTTATAGTGGAAGAAAAAGAAAGAAACTCGACAACACCGCATAAAATATAATACTCCAGCAATTTGAAATAAAATGAGAAATTTTCAAACAAATAACAAAAAAAATTCAGCAGCCGGGATTTGAACAGGCGACCAATTTTGGTTGGAAAAGCTAAGACTCAACCACTGAGCCACATACGATCATATTTTGACAAGGAAATTTTGAATATATGTGTACGTTGGTTGAAATCATAATTTGTTTTTATTCTTACTGCTTGTTTGTTTGGTTTTTACGCTCAAGAAAATTCTATCAGTCTATATTCACATCACATTTTTGTATTTGTGTTTTTTAAAAATGTTTTACAGGATATTTTTTTCTTCTAAGGCTGTCATTTGTGAAATTGTTTATTTGTCCCATTTTTGTCGCATTTCGGCATTCTTTGGCAGCCTTTTTAATTGTTTTTTATCACAGTTATGAACAAATTTCCGTATGCAAAATACATTAATTAACTTTGTTTCTGTTTTACACAAGAAAAAGCTACTTTTGGACCTTTTTCTGTTTTAATTTATTAAATTCATTTAACAAAACAAATTCAAAATAAATTTCACATAAAGTAAACTCTAAAAAATTATTTGATATGTTTGACACCGCTCCGGAGATTTATATTTTTGAAAAGTCATTTCGGGTACATTCGTTTATCAGTTTTCTCACTCTAATGTTGGGCAATGTACCTTGTGTGTATTGCCAATATAGAGTACTACATATATGGTTCCCGTACTTTTGTGCATTTTTGTGTATCCGAGAGAGCATTTTACGTTTACTCTCAGTTTACCAGACTTTTCCCAAAAAGTACGAGAACGGATCTAATCCATTCTTCGATCTGGTCCATTCTTCAATCAACCAAGCAATATATTGATATTCAGCTGAGTGGCAAACCATAAAGAATTGAAAAAGATGGCATTACTGAAATGATACAACGATACGAGGACATAGCGAGAAAAACAAGCATGGGCGAAGTATCAGTTTTGAAATATTTTAGTTTCATTTTTATTCATAACTGTTATTAAAATCAATTTTTTTTCTCTTTTCAGGCTTTATCTTTTTAATAAGTCGACCGCTACAATATATACAAAGATTCCAAATCCTCAAGCATTTTGATAATAGCGACGTTGATATTTTCTTCACTTATCGTATGTAGAGCATCATCGGCGAACATTTTGATGTTCAATATTTGAGTGCAGACCCAATGTCGTTTATACATATATTGAACAAAATAGGTGGCAAAACTGATCCTTGTGGTAGTCCAATATTTACTTGCATATCATCAGATCTTAGAGTTAATTGTCGTGCATTGTTTACGGTTTGATAAACAACTAAGGAACCATTCGAGTTCAACTGTTTTTATACCAATCTGATTGAGTTTGTATAGCAATATATCACGATTTCGAATGATCTTTTTAAATCAATGAAAACTGCAACTATTGTATTTTTTATTAAGTTTTTCTTTCCATTGTAAAATAATTAGATTTCGCAAGAGTGCTTTGCTCTGAAACCAGACTTCATTAATTATAATTTGATTAGACTCAAGATATTCTAAAAGCTGGTTTTTTATTACTAGCCCTAGGATCTTTTCCATATTTGGAAGCGTATTTGTTGACCTAAGCTTTTCAGCTCTTATAGTTTTCTTAACTTTCTTAAATGGCACTATCATAGGAGTTTTCCACAAGTCTGGTACTATGCTAGTACTTATACTTTTGTTAACAGTTTCCGCATAGAAATGTCCCATGTATTGAACTAAATTCTTATCGCCCCTTAAGATAATATTTTTTTGCCACCTTTTTTGTATTTAAACTTATTCACAATTTGAACTATGTCTTCTGTAGAAACTTAAAAGAATTTCAACGTAGATTGATTATTATATCAACGAAATATTTATTCAGCTCATTTACTATTTCATTTGTATTATCAAGAACTTGGCTATTTACATTGATTGTTGTTATTGTATCCTCTACATCTATCATATCTACTGTTTGCTTTAGGTGCTTCCACATATTTATACTGTCACCACTGTCAATATTGATTTTGTGTTCCATATACTTTATCCTTTTGAATTTAATCTTTTTCTTGCACCCTCGCTTGATACTATTATATTCAGCCCAATCACCAGAACTTGTTGCCATTCTAGTTTTTTGTTATAGTTCTTATTACACTCCGTCACTTCCCTATCATACCACTTATTACTTAATTTAATATAAATTGCCTTTTGGTAAACCACTTGCTCCATCGAGCTTAGCATGCAATTATTTAGGCATTCTACCATATTATTAATATTCAGGCTATCCAGAAATGGAAAATCATATTGCCTCAATAAATTAAGTTATCAAAGTTATAATGCTCTCATGAAATTATTTTAGACTATTTTCTCAGTATATTTGGGTCTTTAGTATTAATTTCAAACATTGTAATTTCATGATCTGATATTTTTTGATTCTCGAGCCTAGTACATATCTTTAACATTTGAGTATAACAGGTTAGTGTTTGCGACGATTCTGCTATTCTTGTGTTAAAATTTACCACCTAGTGCATGTTAAATTTTGCGCTATAATTTGGTTCGACATTTAAATGTTGAAATCTCCCACTATGATGTTATTTAGTGAATTGTCACATACTTCAGTTAAAATCTAATCTAAATAATTGATAAATTCTGCGTCACTTTAAATTAAATTATCTTTTTAAGGATAAACTTAAAATAGATATTTAAATACTTGTAAATACAAATATGTATGTAGAATATAAATAAAAGGAAAATCAATAAAAATCATATTTTAAGACAAACATTTTATGTTTTTCGTTGGAGATCACGTGTCTTAAATAAAAACTTAAAAGTCATTATAATCTAAATTATAATTTAAGAAAACAATTTGCGATATTTTGGAAGCTTCCAATCTTTGATGCATGAAAAAATATTCGCTTACAAGGAGCAGATGTGGCTGAAATACGCAGGGAATTGTGAATATCGACTGACAAAAAAAATACTCTGTGATGGCGCAATTGCGTTAACTCACTGCGCTGATACGGAAGATTGCGCTTTACGTCATTGTATCACCGCACAAAAATTCTCTGCGTTACCCATCCCTAATCATAAGGTCCGTTCCTGTACTTTTTGGGTAAAGTCTGGTAAACTGAGAATAAACGTAAAATGCTCTCTCTGATACACAAAAATGCACAAAAGTACGGGAACGCACAAAACCACTTTTCTTGCACGAAACAAAACGTTAAATTTTAACGACAGTAAAATTCAAAAAACAAAGTTTCTGTGAATAAAATAAAAATTGTTAAATCTTACAAGAAAATAAATAAATAATGAAAAAAAAAAATTGTTCGCCTGTCTACTTTTGTAGAATTTTCTGGTTCACAATCACCATTTGCATTATTCAGAAATGGCAGAAGCTTCTACAGCGTCAGAAGTTGAACAGATAATTGCGTCATTGACTTGTGGCGAATGTAGTTAAAAATAAACTAATATACTATCAATTAATTTTCAAATGTCTTTCAAACATTTTCCATTTTAAATATCACTTATTTTTCTCAAAATTCTTTATTTATTTATTAATTTCAAATTTTCAATATATTTTCACAAAAGCAAAACAGCTGATTGCTTGACACTTTTAACATTTTTACCCGAAGAAAAACTGCGGGCTATTTCGTGCAAGAAGAAGAAGACAATTACTCTCTCATCTCTGCTCTCATTCGCAAGTTTTTTGAGTACGGGAACGCTTTCTGGACTGTTCACCGGCGTTGTAGTACGGGAACGGAGCTATAATCTTTCAGTTGTAAAATTATACACCAGTGGTGCTTCGACTGAAAATAAAAATGTAAAAAAAAATGTACGACAAAAAAAAGAAAACGTACTAGTTTTTAAATATATTTAAATAAAAAAATGAATTTTTTTTAAGTAATGTATCAAAAAAAAAAGAACTTTAAATTTTGTTATAACTACCCACATATTGCTATACATTAGTGTCCGACCGAAGGTGATTCTGCTTATCTAAAATCAAAGATTGAATCAGCGTATTAATCGATAGATCTGTAGCCGGAACCAGAATTCCCAAATTTTTGATTGATTTAAAAAAAATTGGGATTGATAAATTTTAATGTAAAAAGCATAAATCTGATCTCAAAACCCTAAAAAATTTAATGGGCGTGGTTTCATGAAGCCGGAAAAGTTGAATGCTTAAAAGTATCTGTTGTTGAATAAACTTTTTAGCAATTTTTTTAAATAACTAAATATTTTGTATAAAAAAATTAAATTCCTAGCTACTCACAGCTAGTTTTTTTTATCTGACTAGTATGACGGGAAGTAATTTATTAATTTTTTTATTTTTATCTCAAATTCAAACAAAATAATCCATTTTTGACAAATTTTGAGTTTCTTCCGCTAACATCATAATAACACAACATTTTTTTAAGAGCTCCATATTGGCAACCAAAAACTATTAAGGTGGTAATTAAACCCGTTTTGATGATGGCTGTCTAGAGACACGCTTGGGAACAAGAGGGTTAAGTAAAATAATTGAAAATTAAATTTTTGGGATAGTTTTATTGTTCTTATGCTCTTTTAGTTAAGCCATTAAAAGTTTGTATTTGTATCTACCTAGTTTTGAAAATAAGTATTTGATTTTTGTCATTTTTTTAACTATTTCAATTTAAATAAAACACATTGAGAGATATCACAATGATCCTGGTTCGGACGGAGTAGAACTACAGATGCATTGAAGATACGATGAAAATTTAAGCGCAATCAGTTCGTTAGTTTTCGAGATATTGTGGCAGCCACTTCGAAAAATGCTGTTTTGAGAATAACTAGTTTCAAAGTCCAAATATGCATGACTGCTGTATTAGGGCCTGCAAATAAACATCTGTAACTTTCAATCGACTGTGAATTTCAAAGAATCCCTTTACACATAGATTCTAGAGCGATTATAGCCAAAACAATTTTTTTTTCAATTTTTTTTTACCTCTTTAAAGCAAAAAAAAAAGTGAAGCGGCATTAATGGAAAATATCGGATTTTTTTAACAATTCACGCTTCAAGTCTTCCTTAAAAAGTAAAAAATTTTGGCTTGCTTCTCCTGCCTCTAATTGTATTAGCTCCAGCAGGTTGTTCGTTAAAAAAATTACTGATTACTGTTTGTGCGGTTGTGAATCCGTGGGTTACTTCAAAAGTAAAAATGGAACAAGCAATCGGAGAAAACATAACACAGATCTTGTAATGTTAAAACTTTATGTAACCACTTCACATTTACTTATTTGTATAAATTTTTACTGCCAATCGATAGTAAAAATTATTGTAAAATAAAATGCTTATAATCTTCGGCTTCGGCAAAATACTTTGGCCATTTTTCGCCGAAGCCGAAAGTGCAATTTTAGGCCGAAGAACCAAAGCCGAATATTCGGTCGGATACTACTATACATTCATATATTTCTATTTACATTACAATACATATATATATATATATAAGTATATCTTATTTAACATAAAATAAATATAATTTGTATATCTTCTATATATTATACATTTATGCAGATGCTACTTCAATAATTACAGCAAAAAAAAAAAAGCGTGCACAAGTGATTGCTGTATACGCATACAAAAATAAATGAATCGAACGCAGCAGTGATCTATGCTGTTTTGCTCTCTATGAATTCGCAAATAAAGAAAGTGTTACATAAAACAAAGAAAAATATACGAATGCCAAAACAAAACGGGTACCAAAAATACGAAAACCAAAACGTGCTCAGTTTGTATGGGATTCTCATAGTAAAAGAATACATTTATGGTAGCAATAAAAAAGTGTTAATACAAAAAAAAGAGGATTTGTATTTGGAAAAATAAAAACGTACCCTAAATGGTACGAAAGTACGCAGTTGTGTAACAATGTTATACACCAAACATTATTTTTTACACATTTATTCAATTTTATTTTATATATTATCTAATTATGAATATATATATATATAACTAGTCCACCAGTATGCCTGGTGAATCCCATTTGATTGCTGTGAATGAATATTAATTTCATCATCTCTTATTTCATCGGTAATACATGTTTCTGAGCATAGTATTATCGCAGGACACTCCATTTCAATAAGTTGTTTCATGTTTGATATTAACCCATTTGATACTATCCCATGTCAAAGGAATTAAGATGGTAGATGCATATCGATAAGTAAGAGGAACTTTGACAATTGGGAAATAATTTGTTTTGATTGTATTTTCATGGTTCAATTTTTAAGTGAGAATTTATAAGAAAATAATTTGCATAGTATTGCATGTACATAGGGAGAATTAGTTTCTGCTTTTTTTATATTATTTATTAACTCTTAACATCTTCAAGGTATTTGCTAATAAAGAAAACAAATTAAATAATATTATTTATATTTTTTATTATAAATAAAATTTATAATTAGTACTACTTAAGTAATAAAAGTAGTGTTGATAATCTACTATTAACTCTCTTTTTTGTACCCATTTCATAAAATGTACCTCTAAAATGTTCCTCTTACTTAGCAAAATCTGTTTTAAAAAAGTTTAATGAGACCTTGTCAGTGGAAAGAAGACCTGGAAGTGGAGGAAAAAAAGGATTTTTGCCACAATCAAAGGCCAAGGAAGTGGTGTCTTTGTTCAGAAGAAATCCTGGACTTTCGTTACGAGATGAAGCAAAAAATTTTCATATGTCGAAAGCTTACGTTCAGAAAGTATGCCAAAAATTATAGCGCCGAATCGAAAAAAATGCTAAAGCACGTGCGCGAAAATTATACAGTGAAGGCATCCATAAATTTGATTGAGTGGTTATGGACGCCTAACTTTAGATTTGCGACCCATTGAAAAATACTGGGTAATTATTAAAAGAAAATAGTTGAAAGCAAAAAGAGACATTAAAAATGAGAGCCCGTTTGAAATGAATTGGCAACAAGCAGCAGATACCGTTAAAAAAACTGATGTCCATCGTCTGATGAAAGGAATCAAATCTAAATCACTCCATTTTGTTTATAATAAAATGAATTGATATCTGTTTTATATTTTAATGAAGTCCTTTTAATAAAGTACAAAAATTGGAGATAGCTTATATAACTTTTTTGTTATAAATAGGGCAAGGAATTTCATGCACTAAAAAATCGAAAATATGCGCATATAATATGCACTTAAAGTTCAAAAATATGCAACTAAAACTGAAAAAATGCACTAAAAACATCTAAAATATGCAATTAAAAAAAAAAATATTTTGTTTTTGATCGCATATTTTGGGTAAAAAATAAATAAAAATATTGCATGTAATTTAACAAACAGAGGATGAAAACAATTCAATTTAAAATATAAAATGAATTTGTAAAAAGCAACAGAAAATGTAAAAAACATAAAAAGTATAGCATAAATCGTAGTTAAGTAAATATGTAAATGATCATGAGATCAATCCTTATTTATTGTTTTGTTGGCGTAAACAATAAAAATTTTTGGAAGTTTTCAAAAACCAAACTTTCCCAAATGGGTCTTAAAAAATGTTTCTATAAAGAAAAGGATCGTTCTACATCAACACTCGGACGATAGGAACATATTTGAAAGCACAAAATTCATTTATAGAATACTTGTTTATGGAACAATTTTCTTCATTAAATTGCAAATTTACATATCTTACCGGGATATCAATAGCCTCATCTATGGAAACCCATAAGAAATGGTTTTTAAGGCGAACTTGATTTATTTTAATAAACAAAACGATATAAGTTTTGTGCAGTGACGTTTCATGAGGAATGATTTCATTAATATATGTTTTCAAGAAAATTCTTAATTGAGGATTGTAAAATACAGTGGAATATCTGCTGAAGTAAGAGCTTGGCATAAATCCAAGCAAAATATTTTAAGCCCTCTGCCGCTGAAGAGGTAGTAATCAATGGCTGTATTGTTTTTTCTTTAAGTTTTTGGCTTTTCAAATGCTAGTCAACTTGAAATTTATTTTCGCAGCTCACTAAAAGGTTATCAAAATTATTAGAAAATTATAAATATATAAACCAAAAAAAAAAGATCTTTCCCAAAAATATGCAAGCAAAAATATGCATTTATTGTAAAATATGCAAAAATTAGCACTAACGATTGAATGCCATTTTAAAGGAAATTTCATGATTCGTAAAGATAAGATAACTTGACTATTTCACTTTTGAGATGCCTGGTAAAAAGATGCATTTGCATCGAATTCTTTGCCCTAGTTATAACAATTTCCGATTGACCAAAATTTTTCGTGTCCATTATTTATGTGTAGATCGCGTATGGCTGAACCTGGGCAAGTAAAATTTCGTGAATACTATTTTTTGACTATTTGGGTGCTCCTAATTCCGATTTTTTTCTACCACGGGAAGTACACATTCTCCTGAGTGGGTTAAACCTGACATGTTTTTTTCTGCGATTTTGACGGATCTAATTGCTAGCCTTCAACACGTTGTTTTTTATCTTTAGTTTGCTTTGGTAAACTGGACAGCATTTGCTGAAAATGCTATGGTCAGTACTTAAATTGAGCATTAATTCTTTATTGGCCTCCTCACAATTTCCACAAGCAAGCTTAATTTGTTCTGTACAACTTTCAGACTTATGCTCGCCTGAACAACGACTGCATCTTAATCTTTTATTGGCCACATTTGCATTGTGGGTATAAACTAAAGAGTTGTAACATCTTTTGGCATATTGGCCATCATAGGTTGGGCAGCGGTCCCATCCAATATTCATTTTTTCATGTTTGAAGCTTTTATAAAGTAATTATGATAAACTTCGACTATTGCATTATAACCATCACATCTCACTCCAGTCTCTCCCCTTATTCCTTTCCCGCAACTACAACACACTTCCATACTCAGTAACTGCACCTTTAATGCCCCAAACAAATGTGCAGATATTCTGCACGCAGTGATGCATGCATATCTGCAGGCCAGACAGACGTGCATACTTTTTTGGCATTGTTTCTCAACGACAGCTGTCAATGTTTGTTTACTTTCCTCGATTATTTTAATAATAAAATATTTGTTTGACTTTCGACTCTTTTCTGATGCATTGAACTTTTTCGAAATTCGCGCTATGTCGTAATTAATGAATTTTATATAAGCAATATAATTTTACCACTCTGAAAAAATATGTTTTCTATAGGAAATTTTCCAAAGAATACGATAGTATTTTTTTAAATTTTTTATTCCATCGCGAACAAGTAGTAAACTGAATTCCAATTATTTAATTGTTAGGGTGTGGGTGATATGGTAACTTTTTACTCGATGAAAATAGTGCTGGAAAAAAATTTTCAATGTTGAGAAAAATTTTTAATTTTGCTGTGTGAATTAAGGATAAAATTTTGACAGAGAAATTTTTAGCATTTCGAGTTGAAGCAAATAAACTGTGGATTTTGAGAATAAAAATATTTAAATTTATTTATTTTTTCTGTATTTAATATTTGTTTTATATGCATTAGTTATTATATTTATTTTTGAAATTTTTAGTAAAGTACAACTGTGTATGTTAACATACAAAATAGTTATTTTGTTTTTCTAAACATTTCATTCTGAATTGTCAAAATTTACAGTAGCTCTTAGGCTAGTGAAAATTTTGGCAGTTCATATCCACCACATTATCAATATTTTCTTTCAAACTGTCAAAGTTTTATTTTCCGAGTAAAAAGTTACCGTTTCACACACACCCTTAATAACAAATACTATTCTAAAACAATTTTTACGATTATTAACTCTTTCACAATCGAGAGAACTGTGGCGGCACTTTAAAATTTATTTTTTTTTTTATTTTTAAGTTACATTTGATGAAATTGGAAGAATTAATTTTACAAGTATGAAGTTGAAAAACAATATTTCATTAAAACAAATGAATTTATTTTGGGGCATATGTGTCCCTATAAGCGTCAAGAAAGGTATTTATTACAGTTTATTTCACATATTGGTTCATAACAAATAGTAACGGCTTTATTAAAACTAAGTACAAGAAATACGCTGAATTCAAAAATATAAAAATTATAGATTCTGCAGCTATTTTAAAAACGCAGAATAAATCACAAAACAGCTAACTTCAACTGCGAGCAAAATTTAAACTTGAATTTTTTTTTTTTTTGATTCTTTAAAAGGGAAATGTAGAATTGGATCACGAGTGATACCATACACAAGTGAAAACAAAGGGCGGTCAACAAACATTGCGAAATCAATTTGGCACATATATATTCTTTGCTCGTAATGAACAGAAGGGGAATTATAGCGATTCGAAAAAGGCTATAATCGACGAATCATGTTGACAAACAAAAAATGGCGGACTACAAGTACGCTTATTTTATATAGGAAACGCGTAAAAAAAATTTGAAGCAAATCAAATATGTTGATCAGTAAAAGCGTTAAACTTGTAAAAGAATGCCTCATACATATGCAGTTTCTCAACAATTAAAGTGCATATGTTGCACAAGCTAATTGAAGAAGTAGTAAATTTAGTGGATTAGTTTGGTTTAGTCCTATAGTGGTGTAATATAAATTTTTCAGTGGACAGAATTGAAATAAATGAATAAATATTTATGGAAAGGCGGCATCGACTCTCATTATCGGTATTGGCGTAACGCAGCCCATCGGTACGTCCTTCCACACCCCTAGCCACGGCTGCCACTTTGTTCCTTTTGGACCAATAGTGGTCCTTTTATTTTCGTTTCGTCCGCTGGTCCTTTTTCAAAAATATTAAGTAATTAACTTTCATATGTAATGTATGAGTCACTCTGTGACTAAAAAATGTTATGTTAAAAAAATCAGTGTAAGAAAGTTGTAGTAATGAAAGCAGGCAACACTGTCGATAATTTTGTTTATTTGAATTAGGGAGGGCAGGCCCTTCCCCAAAAACGGATTTTTGGCATTAAAATGTATTCAATAAATAGTAAAATAACAAATAAAAGAAACTAAATGGATACATGACGCACTAAATTCGGTGGCCATTTTGGTTCTTTTTCGCGCGAATTTTTTACTTTTTTTAAATGTGATTTGAATACAAATATCTTGATCTTTTAATTTGCGCGACACAAGTGCAATTTATGCATGATGTATTCATTTATAGTCATATCATTTTTTTAGTTATTTTTACTATTTTTTGAAAAAATTTTAGCGACAAGAACCCGAATCGGGAAAGGGCGGCACGCCCCAATTCATATTAACTAAATTTGAGTCAAAAAGTGATTTTTAATCGCAATCAGAAGTGTAATCTGAACATTTACCAATAATTTGAAAACAATAGAATAACTTTTTTTCAATACGCCTGCCTAATTGAATCCGCCTTGCCGGCAATGGCTTCGTCAGTAAGTCTGCCATCATGTTTTCGATCTACTTAGTCCTTTTGAAAACAAACTCGCACGTCTTTGTGCTTTTATTGGCCAGAAAACTGAAAACTTCTCTCCTTCAATCAGTCTCAAGCAACTTTGTCTTCGTACAACTTAGATGGTGCGCTCATTTGTTGATTAAATCCACTCAAAATTCGCCGAAGTCACACGAAGTCTTTTCGTGCTTCTGATAAAGTTGTAAACACAGACCCGGTCGATGAAAGAGCATCTAAGTTGCTGACGAAATCTTTTTTGGTTTCGATACTACTTAGTAGTAAAGATTTATTTATTTTAAGTGATTATTATATAGTACAAACCAGAGAATATACAGAGAATGGAAACTTTACCATTACACATGGTGCCAAGTGATTTAGTAGACCTACCACAGTAGTGCCCAGCGATTTAGTAGACCTACCACAGTAGTGCCCAGCGATTTAGTAGACCTACCTCAGTAGTACCAGTCGAACCAAAAAGTATTGCTGATGTTCATGGTTTTTTGTTACACTTTACTATTTTGCCTTACTATTTCCTTTGAGTTTACTCCTATTGCTATATTTTTTGTGTTATGAAATGTTTCAAAAATTGTTATTTTGTTTTTTAGCACACAATCAAAATATTGAAATCGTACCAACTATGATTTTTTGCTAAAAACTATTTTTATATGTCTAAAAGCGTTATATTCGTAGTTCATTCGATGAACAAAACCTTTTTGTTTACTCATAATTTTTTCGTAAAGACCAAACTGAATAGATGCCTGAATTCATTTATTATTATATTTATTTACTAATAAGTTCACATAAGTAAGAACCAAAAGTTTTAATTGAATGAATTTTATTTAGCACAATTTTTGATAAAGCGTACTTTTTCCGCACTTTTTTTTTGCATACATTTTCGCTTTGTTAGCACGGCAATACATATCCATGAATATTATTCACCGCGCCAAAAATATTGGATTATCTTTTTATTTTGCGTGAATAATTTTATAATATTAATAGTGACTAAAACAGTTTTTTTCAAAACTAATAATTTATATTTAATTGTGGATAAACAGTTTTTTTCTAAACTTAAAATTTATAAAATAAAAAAAAATGCATCATCAGAGAAAATATATGGTCTTTGTTGCTTCTTCAGCAATAGTCCAGTGTGGGTCTGCTATGATGGCGGCCAACGCTCTGCCTTCATTTACAAAATTTTTTGCACTTACTGAAAAAAAATAACAATTTTTTTGTTTAGAACAAGAGAACAGCTCCGTTTCGTTTGGTTTTACTGGCGCAGTCCATCCTTCTCATTTTTGCACTCCTCTATGTTGATAATGAAAATGTCTGCCTGCAAAGATAAAGAAATATATTATTGTATAATTTATTATCGTTTAAATTAAAGAATATTGAAAAAATACTTACTTTTGCATTCAATTTAGAAAATGTGAAAATTTAATCAGCTGATTTATTTTTCACCACCAACAACAACAAAACTGAGGTGAACTTATATATATGTCTGTCCGCTATAGCGACAAAAAAAACGCAAATTTTTCAAAAAATTAGGAGGAAGAGGAAGACTTTCCATTCTCTGTATATTCTCTGACTCATACTATCAACAAATCCTGCTGCTGTGATGTTCCTCTAGAAGCACAATGATTTGGTAAGTCATAAACATTTTGGTGTCTTAAGGATGTAGTCTGGTGTTCCGGCCTAATTTTAAAGGTTTTTTTCGGGAATTTTTTATTATAACAAAATAAACTGCAATCATTCCATGTTTTTATATGTTATTATTGACATCATTAACTGTACAAAAAAAAATGTTTGGAGTTTATTTTATGATTCTCTGCCCTAGCTAAACACTTGCTAGTCCGGTGATATTCATTAATTATTCGCACTTAACCTTTAAAGCTAAGGGCCGTGCACCATCCGCATCCTGTGGCCCATCCGTTGGCGTACAGTTAACCTTGCTGAAGCTTAAACAATCTTTTATTCACGCTTTTTCATATTTTGACCGGAAAAATTTATTGAAGCTAGATTCAGAAAAAAACACTAATTCCCGGTTTCACACTCCATGCTTAAGTTTTGCATAAATAAAATCTTAGCTGACCAACATTTGTGTCTGAGCATACGTTTGCGTTTCATAGTCGATGCTTAAGTTGTGTAAAATTTTATTAAAAAGTATGGTAACATGTATTTGATAAATATCATTTCTAAAAATATTTGCTTGAATATTTGACTTGAACAATTTTAAAATTTAAAAGCTCATTGGTGCTAAATACAAAACGAGCACCCAATTTCATCACACCTAGAGCGTAAGCAAACACATTTGTTCTAGCGATAGAGCACTATTCCCTAAGTATAATGCTTAATTTCAGCTCGAATACAACTGAGCACGTTCCACGCGGTTTCTTCATTAATCCGGAAACGTCGGAATTTTTTTTCATCATATATTTTAAAGAATGTTCGTTGCATTATAATGGCATTCCACAGTTCATCGTATTTTGGCTCACTATAAAAAAAAAAAAACAATCCCTATCTTCAATTCAGTGCTTAAGTATGAACTGTAAAACACTTTTTCACTTGATCATAATTTAAGCATGGAGTATGAAACCGGGCATAAGATCATTCAATTTTAATTTGGAAAGAAATAAAATGAAAATCAGCTGTGGAGATTTCAATGCCGCAAAATCGCATCAATTGAAATTACCAGTTCTGCTATAATAAAACCCGTGAGTGTCCGCAACGAGAAAAACGCTTAAGTAGCGCATATCTTTTTAAGTCCATTTCAGGTCGCAACAGTACATCATGTACAGTACAATATGTTTAACTAACCTAATTTTATTAAAAGCTTTGCAACATAATAGTTTATAAACATTTATTGAGTTCCTTAAAATAATATTATGTAGAATTTGAAGAGTTTTTATAGTTCTCTACAATTTTTAAGCGTTGTTTCAGAAATATGATCACAACAGTAATGTTATCTTGTGAAACACCTTGTTTGGCTAATTCAATTAATGTTTTCGGAATGTTTTGTATATTATGATTAACATCAGATAAAGCTTTATATATAGTATCAACGATTGCAGTTTCTGAGACGTGATCCCAAAGACCATCAGTACCCAAAACGAGAAAATCATGGGCTTCACTCAACTCCAAATCCACAATATCTGGCTCCGCAATAACAGTATTCACGGCAAAGTCACCAATGGAACGACTAACATTAAGAATACCATTTACGCGCCATTGCCCCTGAATAAACATTACGGTGCCGCCACCATCAGAATTCTCAATACGTTTACGTTCATCAGGTGACTCAGGCTTGTGCGGTTTAACCAACTGTATACTTACAGTGGGGCCCACTAATAGAGCTTTAGAATCACCAACCCAAGCCACATACAAATGGGGGATTCTATCGTAAGAAAGCAATGCACAAACAGCTGTAGTACCACTAGGTATGCGTTTTTGTATGAAATTTTTATCCGTTTCAAGGAAAGCAGACTCTAAAACTTCTCTATACACGGAGTGATCTGGATCAACACAAACATTTATTTTCCGCAGACGTTCCGCTAATAAATACGGTAAATGACACGAAGCGTAGCTTGCTGCCAGAGAACCAGAATGACCATCAAAAACTCCATAAAAACCATAAGAGTGTTTCAATTGATACAAATCGCTAAAATTACCAAGGCACACATGACGATCTTCCATTTTTCGTGGTTTATTTTTAATATGACCTGTGATGAACAAAGGCTTATTTTTGTATTCGTCATTGCAATTGCACTTGCCATCGATGCATAGACTTCCTTCATTTGTATAATTCTTCAAGTTTTCCAACTGAGTATTGTCTGACAAATCAATAAGAAACTTTTCCATACAACTCACAGCAAAGTTCTGCATTTTCATCAAATCATAAAACGATTCCGTAATGTCTTCCACTTGATTATTAGGCCATTTCGAATTGCTACCTTTTGCTTTATAGCATTCTTCTACCACATACTTAACGACGGAATGAAGAACTGGTAGTTGAAAAAAAAGTGGACACCGTTCCTGCAAATATCTCCAAAGCGTCATTAAAACTTCAGGATACATTTCCTCAAAAGTAAGGGTATAAGTTTCGTTAATGCTTCTTGTCACACAATTCTTTTCCACATTTTTGCTCCCATTTGCATTGGTAAATACTTCCAACAACAGTGTTTTAAATTGTGATAATTGTTCACATTCATTTGGCATCTTCAATTTTCTAAATGTATATTTTTACACACTTTTATAATATTTTCATATCAATTGTTCTCATAACAATGTTGCCAGAAGCTCAACCGATTTTATCCTGAAATCCCAACTATAATATACATAAAGCACTAACCATAATAAACTTGTGTCAACTTAACTTAAGAAAGGGCGATGTTCAGTGCTGTCGTTTTGAAATTTTAAGGAGAGAAATTTTTCCTTTTAAGAGGAGTATTTTGCTTTACAGTTGAGGAATTTTTCAAAATGTCTTATACCTTTGAGCCGAAATTTCGTGGTTTCGGCAAATAGTTTCGAACGAAACTGCAATCGTTCACATTGTGAAGCTGGTTTCGTTTCACAGTTCATTGTTTATTTCTTGTTGTAAAATGCCGGCGGCTAATATTTTTGCTAATATTGAATGAATTTGAATAAATGTGAGGCTCCATTACCACTAAACTTTTAGTGGTAGTGGAAATAAAAATCAACTACCACTAAACCTTTAGTGGTAGTGGAAATAAAAATTAACTACCACTAAACCTTTAATGGTTAAAACTAAACGTTTAGTGGTAGTTGATTTTTCTTTCCACTTCCACTAAACGTTTAGTGGTAGTTAATTTTTATTTCCACTACCACTAAAGGTTAAAAATCTAATATATGTATTTCAATTCATTACTAATTTATTGATATTTATTAAATATGCAAACTTACTTTTACGCTGTTTTTCTACTATTGATTTCAATTTTCAAAAATTACAAGCATTAACACAAAGACAAGCAAAAACTTATGGAAATGGAACACGAACTTTTGAATTTTTACTGTAATCCAGCGATAAATAAAGTAGAGCTAGACATAGTAACAAATATTTCACAGACAGAAACTAAAATAACCCAAAAGAACATATTTAGTTTGATTTACGTTTACAACCAAAAATTCAAGAATACAACCCAAAAATTCAAAAATATGAAATAGGAGGATTTTTCCCATTGGGGAGGATTGAGATTTGAGCGGAGTATGAATACTCCGATCGGAGTATCTTCGGCAGCAGTAGCGATGTTATCAGGCGGTCAAATTATAGTCGGTCATGTCACTTTTTACGCTTCATCTTTGATTTTTCAACTCTCTGACCAAAGTATGTTAGAAAGACGGCAATTTGACTACCGATCGCTTTTTACATACTTTTAGTATTTTCCGTCCTTTTTTATTCATGCCTTTCTTTTACTTCTTTAATAGGTTTAAGTGTTGCGCTAAAGTAGATTTCATTCCCTTATCTTTCGTTTTTCATTAAAAGTGTACTATTTTGCTCCTAAAAGTGCATTATTACGAATAATTTCGCAAAACAACACTGGTTTGATTTCATGATTCGACATAGAAAGGCAAATCATTTGGTGACCATGCTAGCCATAATTTACTCTCCCGCTCTCTCAAACTTTCGTTTTATATAGAAGCAACAACAGCTCATGCACATGACTTGAACGTGACCATCTGCATAATGCTGATGTTACACGGTCAATGTTTTGCTGTCAATGATTTCTGTTTTTACTCTCTCTTCATCGTTTTGTTTGATGTCCTGTTGCACCATAAATTTTTGCCGTATGTTTTTTTACTACTTTAATCCCCAACTATGTTTTTCCAGTATAAAAGTATTTAATTGTATTTTAGAGGGAATGAAAATTCAAGAATTGGAATGGAAATGGATGGAAAATAATTATAATGACAATATGAGATAATGTTGGTGGAAATAACAAAAAAATTGCATTTATATATAAAAAACGCAGAAAAATAATCTTTAAAATTTGCGAACCATTAAAATAAGCTCCGCCATTTTGTTATTTGGCCATTGAATTACCATGTTTTTAAAACAATTATTAAGTAATTTTTTAAACAGCAGTCATTTTCACAAACAAACAAAAGCCAAACAACGCAAAGGGTGGCAAAGAAAAAAAATGTATTTATAAGTTAGTAAAAAGTCTAGTATTTTTCATAAAATATTACTATTTTCCCAGAAAATGCAACAGTGCATCTTCAGCAACCCCATTTTATTTGAAGTGATACAGGTTTTTTTCGACAGTAAAAAAATTTGAAGTGAAATGTGTTCACCCTCTCTTTTGCTCAGTGTTCATTTTTCAAAGCAACAACAATTGCATTGTTTGACAGCAAAACATTGATCGTGTAAGGCTGATGTTACACGGTCAATGTTTTGCTGTCAATGTTTTCTGTTTTTAATCTCTTTTCATCGTTCTGTTTGATGCCCTGTTACACTATCAGTTTTTTCCTGAATGTTTTTTTTAATACTTTTATCTGCAACTATGTTTTTCCAACTAAAAAGTATTTAATTGTACTTTGGAGTGAATGAAAATTCAACAATTGGAATGGAATTAGATGGAAAATAATTATAATGACAATATGAGATAATATTGGTGGAAATAGAAACAAATTATACAAAAAATATTGCATTTATATATGAAAAACGCAGAAAAATAATTTTTAAAATTTGCGAACTATTAAAATAAGCTCCGCCATTTTGTTACTTGGCTATTGAATTACCATGTTTTTATAAAAATTATTAAGTAATTTTTTAAACAGCACTCATTTTTACAAGCAAACAAAAGCCAAACAACGCAAAGGGTGGCAAAGAAAAAAATATATTTATAAGTTAGTAGAAAGTCTAGTATTTTTCATAAAATATAAGTATTTTCCCAGAAAATGCAACAGTTCATCTTCGGCAACCCCATTTTATTTGAAGTGATGCAGGTTTTTTTCGACAGTAAAAAAATTTGAAGTGAAATGTGTTCATCCTCTCTTTTGCTCAGTGTTCATTTTTCAAAGCAACAACAATTGCATTGTTTGACAGCAAAACATTGATCGTGTAACATCGCCCTTACATTTTCTTTACAAAAAGAATATGTAAGTTTAATGATGCCACCTTATTTTATTCTAAATAAGGTAATTTGTCCCTTTATGGTATTTTATTCTTTGTTTCGCAGCCAAATGGTGCTTGAATTTTAATATGCTGATGCGACTAAATTTTGGAAGAAACAGGTTTATAGGAACGTCCATTGCTCCATGCACATTTGTGTTAACAATAGACAAAGTAATTCGTAAAAGCTATTGAGTTAAAATTTTATGCAGGGACTCGCTGTAAGGACTAAGTTTTAGAAAAAATGATATGTATTAAGGATGCCCATTTATCACATCCATATTTTCTTGAATTTTACTTACATTTTCATATTACTTTCCTTTAATTTTAGTTTCAATAATTTCATTAAAATTTAGGATTTTTTTGCAATTGGTGGGCAGTACCGCAACTAAATTTCCAAAAATGAAGCAATAACTTATTTCAATTTGAACGCCATGGTTGTATGAAAGGAATACATTTTTCTTCATTTTGAGAAAAATTTACATAAACGAGAGAAATTTTCGTGGATTCAAATAGAGGAAACTTTTTCTTTGTTTTAGAGATGGGTATTTTTCTGGGTGTGTGCCATGGGTTGCAAATAAAATTTCCAAAAACAATTAAGTGTTTTACGTGTGCATTATGCTAAATACATATTAAGCCCTTCGAAAGTTATAACAAGACGTACTAGACCTGGTGCATATGGATTTGTGTGGTCCTAAAGTTAAGTCTTAAGGTGGAGCGATGTACATTAAAACATTCATCGAAAATTATTCGTGATATAAAACGGTTTGTTTTTTTCAAATAAAAATCTGATGCATTTCAAGTATTCAGTACATTTGCTGCGACAGCGGAGAAGCAGAGAGGCCGCCAAATAAAAATGGTGCGTAGCGACAATCGCAAAGAAATTATAAGTTCACAATTTTCGAAATATTTTTCTGAAAAAGGCATTGTGCACCAAACGACTATTAGCTATACACCACAACAGAATGGTGTAGCCGAACGCACCAATAGGACCCTTGTTGAAATGGTTCAGTGTTTGTCGGAAATGTCGAAGTTACCACAAAATTTGTAAGGTGAGGCAGTAAATGCAGCAACGTATATCCAAAATAAGTCTCCAACCAAAGAGCTTGCGGAAGTGACCTCATATGAAAAAGGGTGTGGACGGAAACCATCAGTAGCACATTTTAGAATTTTTGATTGTGATGCGGTCGTTCTACAAAAAAGTTCAAAGAGACGGGGCAGCAAATTTTTTCCTAAAGGCATTAAAATGAGATTAGCCTACCAATTTACACGAAGGGCTACAAGCTATTTAACATGCAAACAAGGCAAATAGTGATTCTTCGTGATGTTGTATTTTTCAAGGAATCTTTCGAAAAAACTTTAGATGACAGAGGTGATAACGAATCTTTTTATGTTGATTTTATGCTGTAATCCAGATGAAGTGGTACCAGTAGTAGCAAGCAAATATGACGCATCGAGCGACGATTTGCACAATGAGGAGAAAGCAAGTGGAAGTGAAACTGAATTAGACACTAGCGACGAGCTTATCGTTGCAGGTAAAAGAAAAAGGGGCAGGCCGAAATTGGTGAAAACTGGTGATAGAGGTAAACCGAGAAAAGTTTATTGTGTTGAAGGTAATGCCGAAATGCTGAATGCTATTATTGATAATCCGAACACGATAGCCCATGCGTTAAACTCTGACGACGCAAAGCATTGGAAAGCGGTAATACAAGTTGAATTTGATTCGTTGCATCGAAACAAAACTTGGGAACTGGTTGACAAGCTCAAAGGTAAGAATATTATTAGCTGCAAGTGGGTCTTTGCGATAAGGCGCAAACCCGATGGATCGTTGAAAAATATAAAGCGAGATTTGTTGCGCATGGTTGTGCGCAAAAATACAATGCTGATTAGCGTTAGCAGTAAAGTACAATTTATTGATAAATCACGTAGATATTGTAGTGACTTACTTAAACGGTGAACTAGAAGACGAAGTGAACATGAAATAGCCTCCTTTGTTCGAAGGACAGTAAAATAATTACAAAGTATGCAAATTAAACAAAACTTTATACGGTTTGAAACAAGCCGGGCGCGAGTGGATTTCAGATATTTTAGTGGATATGCAATTCAGCGATGTGATTCTGATACATATGGTTACATAAAACACAGTGGCGACCAAATATGTAACATTGCTTTATATGTCGATGATATATTTATTGCGTGCTTTAATGAGTATCAAATGAAGGAAATAATGCTAATCTTAAGAAGTATGTAGAAGCAGCTGATCGAGGGGCCGTATCATTTTACTTGAGTATGCAAATTGAAAGAGGTGGTCCGCGTGGTAATATTACTATTCATCAAAAGCGGTATATAGAAGATATACTTGAACGTTTAGGTATGGCGGATTGCAAACCAGTGGCAACTCCGTGGGCACCACGCATAATGGTACAAAAGGGCGAAAAACAATGGAAGAGTTTGAGTACTAAAAGTTATCAAAGTTTGATGGGTGCTCTTATGTACTTAGCGGTTATTTCGAGGCCGGATATCGCTCATGTGATATGAAAGCTATCACAATACAACTCACATCCGCATGAAGAACTTATGCAATCAGCGAAATATGTTTTGAGATACCTTAAAAAGTATCCAATAGGTAAATTATTTTTTTGTAATAATAATAAATTAGTTTTTTGACTGGGGCTGCGACTCGTGCGATCGTATACCGGCTACGTTATGTTTATGGCAGCTGGCCCTGTTGCCTGGGAGCAGTGTAGACTTTTTTTTTGGGCAAAAACTGTAAAAAGTAAAAACAAAAACTGTATTTTGGAAAAAAAAACTGTAACCTATAAAAACTAAAAAAACAGAACTAAAATTTTTAATTCGAAAAATTTCTCAATCACTTGCCCATCATTTCACCACAAATTCAAAATTTAATAGGTTCAATAGGTTAATAGTTTCCTCATGCTTGGGAGATGCTATGATTTCTTGAACGGAGCTGAAATTTTAAATCCTATAACTTCTGGGAAACCTAATGCAATAATGGTGCAGAATATGGGTAAAAAAATCGCTCATTAGGCATGATTCGGAAATAAAAAACAAACGAACATACAAATTTTGTATTTATATTAAACCAGTTCTTATAACACTTTCATCAAAAAAAAAAAATTTTAGAAAATTAAGTTATTTGATTTGCGTTATTTATCATAAAGACAACAATAATCAGCCATCAGACTGTTTTAATTTGAAAAAAATTGCGTTTGACTGGTGTCAGATTCTACTCGCAAAAGTGCTCTCAAATGTTTAAAATTAATTTATTTAAATAAATATGTAATAATATTAATAAAATAAAAACAAAATGATTCCATTAAAATTAAGTAAAATAATTTTTGAGTTGTTATAGTTCACCAGTAATTAATATAGCAATTTTAAAAGCTCTCAAAATGGTTTCATAGAATTTCTTGTACATTTCTCTTGATGCCGCAAAATTTGTTCAATTTTATAATTTTTTAAGTAAGTCTTTTGTTCTTTTCAGCTAATTTTCGAATTTTAGTTTTGTTAGTATAAGTTTGGGGAAAATTCTTTCCACATTCGCTACCTGCAAGTGCTACCCTGAAATACAATTACATTTTTATGATAACCAAAACTGCAAAAACTGTAAAATTGGGGAATAAACTGTAATATTTGAGGAAAATCTGTAAGACTGCATGCCGACCGAAAAAACTGTAATTTACGGATAAATCTGCCAATATGGCACCGCTGCCTGGGAGTCAAGAAAGCAATTAGTGGCAGGATTAAGCACGATGAAAGCAGAATATTTCGCTTTATGTCAAGGTACAAGGAAATTGGCATTTCAGCGTAGTCTTTTACAAGAATTGGGATTCTACTGTCACATATTGCGACAACCAAAGTGCACAGTTTTTGATTAACAATCCGACTGTAAATGAGAAGAGCTACCACTACATACGCCAAAAATTTGGAGAACGAAAAATCGATGTCGAATATGTAACTTCTGAAGAAAATACTGCTTATATATTAACGAATTGTTTATCCAAAAGAAAGCATATAATTACTTGAAATTTGTTACGAATTAAATTGAATTGGATTTTAATTTTTAATGTTTGAAAATAAATTTTTCATTTGCTAATAAGTTTTGTTTGTGGAGGTGATTGTTGAATTTCATATGCAACCTTGCAACCCAAACTAACATATACTGTAATTCGTTTTAAATTTATAACTATAACTGTTTTCTTAAAACTTAAGAATGTATGGTCGAGAACATTCCAAATAAATCGTTGAATTGAACAATATTCGTTTTTTTTTATCAAAAAGGTTTGAAATAGCCAACAATTCCTCTCACGAAAAATTATTGGATGGCATTAATTAAGATAATACAACAAATATGCAAATCTATTATTATTTTTATTAATTTAAAGAAAAATAAGAGCGCGAATTGTACGCTTATAATTTATAGGCAAAAGTACTGACAATTGCATCACTGAATTGTCGAACAATTTGAAATTTTCTGTGAATCGTGTGTGTATGAAAATGGATGAAAAATTTACACATTCTGAAAACTTGACAGTATTATCGCGATTAAATATAACATGTAAAAAACGTCTCTTTTGTTTACGATTTGATTTCCATTCCTTATTCTAAATTAATTTATTTGAAATACTACAATGTACAATTCTATCTAAATAATCAAACTTATAATAATCCAAAATGCAACACTGTAACCTAATGTCAAAATAGTAAAACATAGTATAAAAATACAACTCTGTAACATGTAAAAAAGAAACCAACAGCCATTTCCGGCATTGCGATATTAACTATGTAAGACACATCAGATATATACAGTCCACTTAAATGTAATTTTAAATCTATATATATAAAATAGAGGCTGTTAAATGTTTAGTCCCAATAGGTATCTATATTTCCCAACGGATTGTCATGAAATTTCGTAATTGCTTTGAACATTTGTCGAAGTTAAGTTGATATTTATTTAAGTTTCTTTAATATAGATCGATATTTGGACCAAAGTCAATTTTTTTAAAAAATTTAGCTACTTAAGGCAAAATGCTGTTTAAACTATAAGAGGTATATACAAATTATGTATAAAAAGATTATAGATCTTATCGTTTGCTAAAATAAAGTCAGTGGTGGCATATATCTAAAGTTAATAGTTTACCTGTAAAATGCATTTTTATATTAAAAATTTGTTCACTTTACATTTGTTATTGTAAATATTTATGTTTTTCCTAGAACTAATAACAATGATATTGATTTCATTTCTTTTCATTTCTCCTCTGTGATTTCTACCACACAAACACAAAACAATAGAATGCGAGCTTTCGTTTTATATGCTTTTTCATTTGAATGAATGTAACTATATATTACTAATTTGATCATAAAAGTAAAGAAAGTAAAAGGAATTAGAGAGGATGTAATTGAGATCGAATCCCACTAATAGTAAATCAATTGTTTTTTTCTTAATCTTTTTTTTTTTTCTTTTTTTCTCTTTTTTTGTTTTTCATCGGTGTGGTGGAAAAAAAGTAAATATACAACAAAAATACATACAAAGACAATATATACAATATGCAAATATTATACTTTCATCACATAAATATAAAAATATAGTATGCTATCAATTTGGTCATGGAAAAATTGTTTATTTCTTCTATTTATATCTTCTATATATATGTATAAAATAGAGCGCTGTTAATTGTTTAGTCCTAAAATAGGTTTCTATATTTCGCAATGCTTAAACTAAAAGAGGTACATTAAAATTATGTATGGAAAGATTATAGATCTTATCGTTTGCTAAAATAAAAATTCGTTCCCCTTGCATTTGTTATTGTAAATATATTTGTTTTTCCTAGAATCAAACCCAAAGTTGTTTTTATTTCGCTCCCTGCGATTTCCACTACATAAATCCTTTACATTTGCATGAATGTACTATAACTAGATATTACTAATTTGATCACAGCTTTTAATAGTGTTGTGTAGATTAGTTGGTTAGGAGGTAGGGCAAAGTAGTGGATGATGGAAATAGTTTTTTTTAAATACTGGGTTCAAATCCCACTTGAAGCGGGACTTTTTTTTTTTTTTTTGTGGTGTAAAAAAATACATACACAACAAATAAAGACAAAGGTGAATATAAAACAGGCAAACAAACATAATACATTATCATATACATATTGCTAATGTGATCACGTTATTTTATAAACGTGTGTGGATGAGTGAGTTAAAAGGAATTCTGAGTTTTTTTGGTGTCGTGTGTTCGAATTCAACTACAGGTGGACCAAGTGATTCTTTTTTATACAAATAATTAATTTTTTTTATACTATTATATAAAACTGTAACTTGATTTCATGGACATATGCCCATCAATAATATTTTCGGGTATATCTATACAACAAGGATGTTAATTGGCAATGTAATGCCACAGGAAAAAGGTCTGTGAAATTAAAAAAGGGGACATTGCATCTCCTATATAATCTGAGTTTTAGCTATGGAATATCTCAGTATTCATTTGTGGCACGTCTCTAAAAAACGTTATTTTGGCATTCCATGAAAAAATATGGCGTGGCCTTATCCGTTCAACTCTAATGCTTTTATATATATTTCCAGAACCATTTATCCACGTTAGTTAACAAAACCACGCCACAAAAAAAAATGTGGTTAGGATTGAAAAAGACGGCGAGGAACTTTCCATATAGCCTGAATTTTTATTATTGTATATCTTAGAAACTATTTGTAGTGCAGTACTAAGATTTGGAATGATAATATGATTTGCCAATGGAATTTGGTGGGTAAAGTATGGGTACACTTGAATTAGTGACTGTTCCACCTCGGTTTTATAAGGTATATTTCCTAAATTATTTGTGGTTAGAGAGCTTTGATTGCCAATGGAAAATGCCAGAAAAAAATTCATGGAATAAATAAAATAGAAGGTTTGTATGTTAAGATGGGATGTTGATAGCAATAACTGAGAAGAATGTTGACACCATTAAACACGTGGAAGTGGAACTACGCATGTAAATGATATGAATGATTAGTGCAATGATTCGATTTTGATCGGAGACTGGCACGCTCATATAGATATATCTATTGCAAAAGTTTTAGTTGTTGTAATTTTTGCATTATGCTTACTTTGCCAGGTCCGGACAACGAAGCTGGGCGAAGCCCAGCTAGTATAAAATAAAGTTGCGTGTTTTTAAATATAAAATTTATCAAAGTGCGTAATCAACAAACATAATTTGGTCCTTCGAGCCGGATGGGCTTGGATTGAAAGTTGTAATCAGTTGTATTCAAGATTCATCATTTGCTCAGCGGAGCAACTTCCGTGTGGGAAGGATTCATCATTTCAATTCAACATTTATCATTTGCTCAGCGGAGCACCTTCCGTGTGGAATTCATCATTAGTATTCAACTTTCATCATTTGTTCAGCGGAGCACCTTCCACGAGGGATTGTGCAGCAACGGCATTCATCAAACATAACCTCAACGTGCGCGTGGGTATAAATACATCAGTTACAATTGTGTATTTGTAGTATTAATATACATAAGCGACATCTCGGTGTCAAATTTATACTTTAGTATGTGAGCTAAAATTGAGTACAAACTCATTTATTTGAATGGTAGTTGTCTTTGCTAAAGTATAGAGATCCTCAAACTGTTGACGAAGGGTTAAGTGCACACTAAATCGAGCGTAATTGTAAGCTACCCAGTATGAAAATTCAAGACAAATAAACAGTTTGTCATATTACATTCGAACAAATATTGTTTTTTAAACTATTTCATACGTTTTCATTCATTCGTTTTTTCTTACCTAAACACTATATTGAATAATATATTAACATCGATTATTTAAAAACCTTTAAAATCAATTTACGTTACTACAATATACATTTCATTGATACAACTAAATATATTCATATGTTATATAATAATATTTTCTTACAAACATTATATAAAATTTGAACTGTAGTTTATAACAGACAATCATAAAATTACAATATTAAATTTCATACATTGTAAACATGGAAAATCTTAAACTTAAACGTCAGGTCATAAAGGGTTCAATAACTCGTATTCACACCTTTTGCTTAAACCGAAACGCATCTTCAGATGAAGTTAAAGTCCGTGTTAATAGATTTGAGGAGTTATTCACTCAGTATGAAGATATTCAAAATAACATTGACGCTCTTACACAGTCCGCCGATGAAGTAGTATCTGAGGAAGCTTATCGAAGTGATATTGAAGAAAAATATTTTGCAACTAAGTCAATATATGCCAGTCGTTTACGAGAGGATGAAGGTGATCGCACGGTGATTGAAAATCCAACCACAGACATGACTAGTGCTATGCAGACTCTCATGGAGCACCAAACCACAATGGGTGTACTCATCGAAAGAATGTCGAGTAACACTCGGTTCGACGTAGCGTCATCGCCTCTTAACTAAACTAATGATCGTACTGAAACACAAAAACATGATATACGGCTTCCGCATATTCAAATTCCAGAGTTTGATGGAACATACATCGAGTGGATTCGTTCTCGTGACCTATTCGAGGACATGATCCACACACATTGCCTGGGATTAACTCTACAAAAATATAATAAGTCCGACAGTGTTAAAAAAGCTTACCTGGAATTATTTTTTGATCAACCGTCGATGAAGTCGTCATCCGTGGCTGAACTCAAAGCATCACTTGCATCATTTGTCGATTGCAATGGTCTACTACGAGTTGGTGGTCGAATCAACAATGCCGACATTAGCTACGAACAAAAGCATCCACTGATTCTATACAAGGATAACAATTTAACTGAACTCATTGTGAGAGAGTACCACTTGCGATTTTTACATGCTGGGAGCCGCCAGCTTCAATATCTTTTGGGATTAAAGTACTGGGTTCCAGGTGTAATTTATTTAATAAAGCGATGTATCTATAAATGTGTGAGATGCATGCGATTCCGGGGTAAGCCGTTTCAACACAAAATGGGTAACATACCGCGTCATCGACTTGAGACTGTCTCCACCTTCATCAACACCGGTGTAGACTTTGCCGGCCCACTACAAGTACGGTCGTGGAAAGATCGTGGAAGTAAGCTCTACAAATGCTGGATTGCAGTATTTGTATGTCTGGTTACAAAGGCTATACTTTTGAAGTTGGTTACAGAACTTTCAACTGCGGCATTTATCGCTACGCTTCGTAGATTTGTTTCAAGACGTGGCAAACCACATCACATCTCTCCGACAATAGAACGAATTTTGTTGGATGTAACCACCAATTGCGTGAAATCATTCAATTTGTAAACAAGTCTGCAACACAAGAACAAATCACACGAGAAATGGTAGATCAAAACATTCAATGGCACTTTTCTCCACCTTTGGGTCCACACTTTGGTGGAATGTGGGAGGCCGGAGTTAAATCAATGAAATACCACTTAAACGGCGGACGCCTCAGCAACATATGAAGAAATTTCTACCGCACTGTGTCAGATCGAGAACTGTCTCAATTCACGGCCACTGTGCTTGAAATTTGAAGTGGATGCAGACCCCCTAACACCTTCACATTTTTTAATTTTTCGTCCAATGCCATTGGTGCCTGATGAACGTCGTACTACAACAAGAATAAATTACTTGTAACGTTGGCAATATTTGCAAGATTTAGTTCAACACTTTAGGAAAAGGTGGTCGACAGAGTACATTACTCAGCTGCAACGACGTCCAAAATGGTCACAAAAACTCCAGAATTTGGAATGCAATGACGTCATGATTTATTATTAGTATTAGAGGAGCCCAACCAGGCAGGCACTGCGACCTAAAAGATCTTTTGTGCCATTCCCCATTTTATGACAAAAGACGTTCGGCTGACCTAATAAAAGTCAAGACATCTTTCGTAGAAGAAGATTTCATGTGATCAGCCGTCAAAAACGAATAATCAAAGATTCTTCCTCTGAGCCGAGCCAAGGCCGGACACTCACACAGAATGTGAAGTGTCGTCTCGTCATCTTCCATACATAGACGACATCCTGTCTCATTGGACAGACCTATTTTGCTTAGGTGATATCTGAGCCCATGGTGTCCAGACATGTAGCCCACCAATAGCCAAAGGTCAGGTTTGGAATAAGAGATGGGCTGATTTTGGGCAAGCGGAATGGTGAGAGCTTTTGCCTGTCTTAAACCCGGGATAGAGTTCCAATACTCTAGCCATTTTGCCTTAGACCACTCCTCAACGATAGATTTCGTAGAGGCCCAGCCGATTCCGCAAAACGGATCGGGGCCGAAGTGCTTGGTAGATGAACCTTGCCTAGCCAGTTCATCGGCGGCTTCATTACCAGCAATGTCACGGTGGCCGGGTACCCAACAAAGCGTAACTTTGTTACGGGTAGACAAGCGCTGGAGACTATCAAAACACTCTTTCACCAGTTTAGATGAAAAACTCCATGAAGAGAGTGCTAACAGAGCCGCCTGGCTATCTGAAAAAATTACAATATTTGCGCCTTTAAGACCTTTATACAGGTTTATATTAGCGCAGGTCTCAATTGCGTATATTTCGGCTTGAAAGACACTGGGCCAAATACCCAGAGGGATTGAGATTCTAGTATTGGGTCTAGCAACTCCGGGACCAGAACCACAGTCCATTTTCGAGCCGTCTGTATACCAATTGAGAGCAAAGGGACCGAAATCAGAACATTGGCCATCCCATTCGGATCTGGAAGGAAGAATGATGTTAAATTTCCTACCGAAACATAGATCCCTAACCATATAATCCGATACAGTACATATTGGAGTGTTAGGGATTTCGTGAAGAATGCTCAGGTGACCATAGTTGCCTTCCAGTAAGCTTGACGATATACGCAGCCGCAAAGCAGTATTTGCAGCTGTTTTCTTGATGAAAATGTGTAATGGCATCAGGCCAATCAACGCTTCAATGGCAAGAGTTGGACAGGTGCGCATAGCTCCAGTTATGGAGACGCAAGCAAGCCTTTGGAGCTTGTTAAGTTTGGTGATGGCCGAGCCCTGCATGACTTTGGGCCACCACACTAGAGCCGCATAGGCTATGACAGGTCTAACTATCATGGTGTAGAGCCAAAAGATCATCTTAGGAGTAAGACCCCATGTTTTACCAAAGAGTCTCTTGCAGTCCCAGAAAGCCCTAGTGGCTTTTAAGAGGACAGTGTGTAAGTGAGTGTTCCAGTTTAGTCGTTTGTCAAGCGTGATGCCTAAATATTTGACCTCATCAGAGTACACAATAACAGTGTCTTGTATGGAAATGAGACCGAGGTCCAGTTTGTATCTCTTAGTAAAGGGAACAAGAACTGCTTTATTGGGATTGATTGATAGGCCTTCTACGGCGCACCAATTTGAAACCAATAGGAGGGCTGATTTCATCACCTCCGTGATAGTTGAATCATACTTTCCAGAGACGATGATTACCAAATCATCCGCATAACCGATGGCCTCAAAACCAGACTCATCTAGTTTGGTCAAAAGGTCATCAATTACTAAGGACCACAACAGAGGTGATAGAACACCGCCATGTGGGCAGCCTTTTACAGCCGTAGTGCACACAGTGGCTTTGCCTAACGTGGATGAGATTTCACGCTTCCTCAGCATGGCATCCACCCAGGCAATGGATTGGGAATCAATACCCTTACATTCCAGAGCTTTGGAAATAGAACCGAATCCAGTATTGTCGAAGGCACCCTCAATGTCAAGGAAAGCACAGAGCGCAATCTCTTTGGATCGAAAGGTTTTTTCAATTTTACTGACAAGGCAATGTAATGCGACTTCGGTCGATTTACCCTTAATGTAAGCAAACTGCGTGCGATGAAGAGGTATCGAGCTTGCAAGTTTGCTTCTAAAGTGTAAATCAAGCAGTTTTTCCATGGTTTTAAGCAGGAAAGACGTGAGGCTTATAGGCCTGTAAGATTTAGGAAGTTCCAGAGGCCTGTTGCCTTGTTTGGGAATGAAGACGACAACCACCTTCCTCTAAGAACTTGGAATGTATCCCCAATTGAAACTTGGCCTAAACAGTTTAATTAGGTGGTCAAGGATGGTTTCCAGACAGTTCTGCAACATTGCTGGAAAGATCCTGTCACCCCCTGGGGATTTATAAGGTTTAAAAGAGGCCACTGCCCATTTAACCTTATTCCGGTCAAAAATGACCCCTGAAAGGCTCTTCGTCCTATTGGAGAAGCAGATCCTATGATCATGTACTTCAGGAGGGGACGAAGTAACCTCCGTGGAAGACCCCGGAAAATGAACATGAAGTAAAGTTTCCAGAGTCTCGCGGTGATTGGCAGTAAAAGTGCCATCATGCTTTTTGAGGAGACCAACCCCATTAGAAGAGTCTTTGGCCAAAACCCTTTGAAGACGTGCTGCCTCAGGCAGCGAGGAGATCCTCTCACAGTGTCTTCTCCAGCAATCGCGTTTTGACTTCCTAATTTCTGTATTGTACTCCGTCAGTGCAACCCTATATTCATTCCACTGCTTTGTACGTTTTGATTTATTGAATAACTTCCTGACATGCTTGCGCATATCTGACAGCTGATTGTTCCACCAGGGTACCTTGCGCACCATTTTAGTTGTAGGAACGAAATTGCTGTCTTGATAGGAAGAAATTAGCACATCATTGAGCTGAGTTGCTACCTCTTCCAGTTCATCGACTGAGCTGATGGAGGTAGCAATGGAATCTATCTTTGTGCCCACGATGGCTTGGAACAGACTCCAATTAGTCCTTCTAGGATTAAGTATATTAGCAAGGAGTTCAGTACGTCCTGGAATGTCAAAAACTATGTGTTGATGATCAGACAGGGACGCTTCATCTGAGACTCTCCAATTCACAATAGAATCGGACAATATCCTGCTGGCTAGGGTGAGGTCCAGCACCTCTTCCCTGGCTGCAGTAATGAAAGTAGGCTTACATCCCCTATTTACAATATCTACACTATTAGATACTAAGTAATTTAGAAGACCCTCACCTCGCTCGTTGATGTTGCTACTACCCCAGATGGTATGATGGGCATTAGCATCACAGCCAACAACAAATTGACGATTGGACTGACGACAGTCACTAATTAAATCCTGGACCTCGATTGGTGGGATTTGTTGCGAGTCCCTAGCAAAGTATGCAGACGCCAGCACGACCTCCTGTACTCCGTTCGCAGTGGGGACCTCCACCAGTATGGCTACGAGATCTCTGGAAATGAAATTAGTAAGAGGGAGATAATTAAAACTTTTTTCAATTAGTATGGCCGCTCTTGGCACAACATCTCCACGAAAGTAAAGCAACTTACTATGATTCGTATTGAGCCACAGCTTACCCAGGGCTCCTGTATTAGCGCAAGGGTGAATTTGTTTTCAGCGAAAAGCCTGCATACTGTGGCCGATGCCCCTATGGCATGATGCAGGTTCGCTTGGAGTACCCTGATGGCACTCATCGTCTCTGCTGTTCTAGAGACCGTTGGACGAGCTTTCCAGCCAAAGCTCGTCGAGGCCCTCTGCCTCTAGCACCTCTTCCTCCTCTGCCATGGGCTGCAGCCCTGCCAAGGGAGTTGGATGGCATTCCTCCCCGAGCGGAAGAATGCGAGTTGCGAGGCAGATCTGCCAGCGGAGTTCCACCTGGCAGTACTGCTGAAGTCGCAGAAGACAGTGTTTGCTGAGAGGCCCCACTACTAGTCGACCCTGCAGCACGACTGGTAGAGGGTCCTGCAGCAGCCATTGCCTCTACGTTCCCTCCGGTGATTGATGTGTCATAGGACACAGTAACTGCCTCTACGTGTGGCAATGAGAGCCGCGCTGCCCTTCCACTAGTAGGCTCAACAGCCCGACCAGCAGAAGACTCCACGGTGCTCATAGCCCTCACTGAAACGGAGGCAGCGGGTATTTGTTTCGACCTGAAAGCGGTCTCTGAGGCAGATGATTGATGCTGCGAGGGCCCTCTGGTTGTCAGCCCGGCGGCAGGACTAGTAGAGGGCCTCTCAACATCACTCTCCGCCACAAAACCGCTACCTGGCGCACCCGACACCCCGACGATATTGGCCCAAGTAACAGGACCGGTCGCAATATCACCAGTGGACCTCAGCCGCCGAAGAGTCCTTAAATTAGTCTGCCCAGCGGCGCGAAGGCTCTACAGCGTCTAGAGGCACTGTTGACATGTTGCCGGTGCTGCTACTGACCAGATCGGCAGTAGCCGGGAGCTTGTCCAACAACATCGCTTTGTCCCCGCTGCCTACCGTACTGGTAGAGGTAGTGTTAGAGGGGACCTGCTCCTCAGATACAGGTCCAGCGTTTTTGGTAGCAGCGGCCAAAGGTTTGAGCATCAATTTGATGAACCCAAATCTGTAGCAGACCCTGCCCTTGAGATCCAGCAATTTAGTCATTGACGCATCATCAATAACCATAATTAGATGGAGCAGCGGACATTGCGTGCGTCGCTCAACAACCTTCCACTGCTCAGTTGAGAAGGGGTTAAGTGCACCAAGTGTGCTCACTACCTTCTCACTTGTCAGCGACAGACTGTGAGGAAAGTAACCCCGGATCAAATGAGTCCTGGGAAAGTTACCCTCCTCCACAAGGTCTATGTCAAGGGCCGAATGGTCTTTGATTTTGTTGAAGTGCCTACGCACCCAGTCAGCCGAGGGCTGGTCAACGCACGTGAGAAGTAACCACCCCGTTCTGGGCAGACAGTTCTCATATTGTGGCTTGAGCACGTCTTTACCAGCTAACTCGATTGACACGTCAATAATCGCCTCCTGCACAAGAGCCACATGCTCAGTTGTAAGAGGACGATTATTCATGTCGCTCGAGACAAAGCCCAGTCTAACGCTACTCATCACTTGGCTGTAAGTGGCTTTCGCTGGTTCCGTGTGGAAGTTCTTGGGCTTTTTGGAGTCGGGGAGACTCTGTGATTGCTCCAACGAGCGCACACGCTTGATTTTTTTCGGCTTAGCCGGAAGGGAGAGAAGGGGATTCTTGGCTATTTCCAGAGACCACAGTCCATAGCCCAACGGAACCTCCTTTTCTCTGCAGAAGTAAGTTTGACAAAACCAGCGTCATCTGGTTAACTTCTGCGTCAATAGCTGTGAGCCCAGATTGCTCCGAGCACACACTAAAATTGTCCGGCACTACCGTGCCACAGAGAGAGTCGATATCCGAGGAGTCTTCTTCGGATACGACCCCCTCCCTGGCGCCGATAAGTGTGGACGAAAGCACGCCAGGGATAGGTGTTGGTGGCCTATCCGAGACCCCAGTAGCCGGACCAACATCACTGCTAGTGGAGTTGGGAGCCAGAGGCCCAGAAGCCAAAGCGCCCGAAGGCATGTCTGCCAAGCCGGTAGACATGGAAATAGGGACAGCTGTATGCCCGGTGACAAGTAAAGCCACTCGCGCTCTAATGGTATGCAGAAGGCTAGCAGGGAAAACTTGGGGATGTAAACCAAGTATACTGCGCTGGATGTACACAATGATGGTAAGGCCAATCATTACATATGGAGCAATAGCGTGGGCAAGGAGAACTCAACTAAAAACAGCAAAAGCTAAATTGGGGAAAGTTCAAAGGTTGGCATGTATCTGTATAACAGGAGCAATGAGAACATGTCCGACTGCTGCACTAGAGGTACTATTGGAGCTCACTCCATTACACCTCGTGATAGAGAATGCCTCCAAGGCAGCAATCGTAAGAGGAACAAGAAATAAAAGGTTGACGAGGAGATCTATAGGGCTTGGAGACCGAGATAACCCGGCGAAAGACAACTATCTCTTGGACTGTCCCCAGGACAGAATGGACAAACAGTATAGTTTTGAGAAACACTTCGTTGCAAAACTTAGTAGCAAGAACGAATGGGAGGGTGTAGAGTATAACTACACACTCAAAGAACACACGATTAAGTGGTATACAGATGGGTCACGTACCGAGGATGGAACTGGGGCAGGAGTATTTGGGCCAAGAATCAAACACTCTGAGCCGATGGGGAAGTATCCTAGCATCTTCCAAGCTGAAATTCATGCAATTAGCACATGTGTGCAACTCAACCTGGATAGACAGTACAAACGGCAAGATATCGCTATCATGTCGGACAGCCAAGCAGCCATTCGAGCATTATGCTCCTTTGAGATCACCTCTAAGTTGGTGTGGGACTGTTTGAGCAAGCTCAATCAACTGGGCAATGACAACAAAGTCGCTCTATGTTGGGTCCCTGGCCACGCAGGAATTGAGGGTAATGAGCAGGCAGACGAGCTTGCAAGAAAGGGGGCAGCAACCACTTTCGTGGGACCTGAACCCTTCTGTGGAATAGGAGATAGCGTAATCAGGGAATTACTCAGGCAAGAAGAGAGGAACAAGAGGCAAGAACTCTTTACCAATCTTACGGGACTGAGGCAATCCAAAGCGCTTTTAGGTAATTATAATAAGAGTAGATACGCATTCTGCATTGGTCTCAACAAAAACAGTTTGCGCATATTAGCTGGTATTCTGACTGGGCATTGCGGGCTCAGAGAACACCTTTGTAAGATAGGGGTTGAGCAAAGCTCAATTTGTAGGTTTTGTAATGAGGAAGACGAATCATCAGAACATATTTTAGCTCAATGTGGAGCACTGATCCACAAAAGAAGGAAATGTCTGGGCATGCACCAAGTGCCCAGTACCGAACTGGCATCCATAGATCCGGGCGCAATACTCAAATTCTTGAGGGAGACTGGACTGGATGAGGTACTCTAGGCAGATTAGACTAGAAAGAAAAGAGGGATGTACAATAGATCTTATAGGTCGCGGTACAACGACAGAAACCTCTATAATACAATACAATACAATGCCCGTCAGCACTACAGACTGTCGATGCACTAGGTGCATCCTCCACATCCTTGTTTTTTTCCTTTCGGTTATTTAACATTTTTTTTCCCACGAGTGGGCGGGAAAGGAAAATCACCCATGACATAGCCCGCTGTATCATGGGAAGGCTGATTGAAACTGGAGGTCGCCTGGTATCCAGAGTTCACAAATTAACGACTAAGCACCCTCTTAGCCACGCATCCCTCGGCATATGCTGTTCCACCTTGGATTAGGGGTTTTGATTTAAGAGAGTGGACCATCTCTCCGCCCGACTATGTTAGCCGGTGCATGATAGAGGCATGACCATACCATACACCGTTACCAGCCGCCACCACCAGGAGGTCATAGTCGCACTACCATCAGTCCAAACAGTTACGGCACGTACACCAAGGTGTACATGTTGTTCCCCCTGAATTGGCTGACGGCATGATAAGAAAAAATGAACTTCTCCCACCGACACAATGGTCAATTGGAAGGGTAGTTGATACTTACCCAGGCAAGGACGGGCTTGTAAGAGTGGTCTCTGTTAAAACATCAATGGGAACGTACAAACGTCCAATCGTTAAGCTTTGTCCATTGTTTTTAGATGTTTGAAAGCGGATGCTTTCAAAGGGGGCCGAGATGTTTACGATTTGATTTCCATTTCTTATTCTAAATTAATTTATTTGAAATACTACAATGTACAATTCCAAAATGCAACACTGTAACCTAATGTCAATAATAGTAAAACATACTATAAAAATACAATTCTGTAACATGTAAAAAAGAAAACAACAGCCATTTCCGGCATTGCGATATTAACTTTGTAAGACACATCACAAATATATAGTCTACTTAAACGTAATTTTAAATATAAAGTTGTGCGTTTTTAAATATAAAATTTATCAAAGTGCATATCTAATCAACAAACACCTTTTATTATATAAACCTTTTTTTTTTAAATAAAATAAAAAATGTTCGGCTTTTTTCTTCATAATAAAATAAAGATTTTTTGGCTTTTTTCTCCACAGAAAATATATTTTTTTGTATTAAATTTGGAAACAGCTGTTTCGGTACGGAAAGTGCGATCAGTTCCGCTCTTTGCTTAAACAAATGACATTTAACGAAACTTTTCGTTAACTCCATTATATTTGTAACATACGATGTATGTATATTCGGACCGTTGCTTAAGATGGCTTAAGCTATGCATACATATTATAGTTGACCTTTTAAGTATATTATAGTTGGGCCTTAAGTTCTTCTTAAAAAGAATGAGTGGATCACAACAATTTCTTTCAATTCTCTTGAAAATGCAACTCTGTATACGTGCATAAAGAATGTAGTGAGCAGCGGTGCTATATTGACAGATTTATCTGTAAATTACAGTTTTTTCGGTCGGCATGCAGTCTTACAGATTTCCCTCATATATTGCAGTTTATTCCCCAATTTAACAGTTTTTGCCATAATATGCAGAATAGACTTAGTGGCTGTTCACACAGGCGCAAGCATGAACGCCTGTCTGAAAGAGAGAGGTAGAAAAAATAGGTAGCTAGAAAAAGACAGGCGAGTTTTATTCCCTTTCTTGCTACCTATTTTTCCTACCTCTCTCTTTCAGAGAAGCGTTCATGCTTGCGCCTGTGTGAACAGCCACTAAGTATATTCTGCATAATAACAAATAGTTAACTATTTCATACTTTTTTCCCAACGTTTCGGCGTAAATTTTAGGCCTTCTTCAGGGGATTTTTATTTATTTGTCTGTTTTTTGAGAAAATTTACATATTTTTAAAAAAAGACAAAAAAACACTTTTGTTAATTAAGGACTATTTTTTATTTAATTTAATTACTTGACTGAATGTTTTACAAATAGTATTTACTGTAAGTGTTAAAATGTTATGATATCTTTGTAATATTTATAGTTTTTTTAAAAATATGTAAATTTTCTCAAAAAACAGACAAATAAATAAAAATCCCCTGAAGACGGCCTAAAATTTGCGCCGAAACGTTGGGAAAAAAGTATGAAATAGTTAACTATTTGCGTATGAAAATTTCAACCAAAAAGCCTGTCATTATAATCTCGTTAACATATATTTGTTTTATACATTTTAAATGAGTTTGTTTCTTTTTGTATTGACTTATTTTATTTAATTTTAAGGGAATCAGTATTTATGATTTTATTAATATTGTTACATATTTATTTAAGTAAATTAATTTTAACTACAATATTTCAGAGCGTTTAACTGGCACTAGTTAAACGCTATTTTTTCAAGCAAAAAGAGTAGGAAGCCGTTATGATAAATAACGCAAATCAAATAACTTAATTTTTTTTCAATTCTATTTTTTTGGGTGAAAGTGTTTTAAGAACTAGTTTAATATTAGTACAAAATTTGTATGTTCGTTTGTTTTTTGGTTCTTTCAAATTTTGCATAATTATTGTATTAGGTTTTCCAGAAGTGGTAGGTTTTAAAATTTCTGCCCCGTTCAAGAAATTAATGTGTGGTGGAATTATGTGTAAGTGACTGAGAAACTTTTTAAATTAAAACTTTTAATTTTGATTTTTTCGTTACAGTTTTTTTATAATACAATTGTTTTTTTTTACTTTTTACAGTTTTTGCCAAAAAAAAAAGTATGGCAACCCTGGTAGTGAGATAAAAACGGGTCAATGCCATTGAAATGGTTTATCAAATTCGAACAGCAGCCATATTAAATTTTCCATTGCTCGTTTGACGTGGTTTTTTTTATAAGTGTAAATCAAATTCGAAGATAAAATTATTTTCAGCCAATTTTTTTCTCAAGTGTAATTATTTTTGAACACGAGAGTGAAATTTTAAAATAATTTTTTACAGTGCGTTTTGTTTATGTTTTTTTCTTCGTCGTCCTTTTGCATATACAATTAGTAAAGCCGCAAATTACATATTTACGAATATAAATATGGAAAAAACTATGCGATAAGTAAAACCTACGCCTTGGAACGAGATTTAAGATAGTTGTAACATCTTTATATTCCACATTACAAGAAGACAAACAAAAATATGAGTAAGTTGTTGAATTGTTTCTCATACTAAAATATATCGGCGTGAAACAAAAGAAAATTAATAGAATTATTTCTATGTGCATGGTTTATCGTTTTTGATTTATTTCTTATATCATCTGCGTTGTCACAACACAATTTGTGGTACACTCGTAATGTGTTGCGTATCGTAAACGTATGTGCTCCACAACAGCTCCTTGAGTGTAAGGCTGATGTTATACAGTCAATGTTTTCTGTTTTTATTCTCTTTTCATCGTTTTGTTTGATGCCCTGTTACACTATCAATTTTTTGCTGAATGTTATTTTTCAACACTTTTATCTGCAACTATGTTTTTCCAACTAAAAAGTATTTAATTTCATTTTGGAGTGAATGAAAATTCAACAATTGGATGGAAAATAATTATGACAATATGAAAAAATGTTGGTGGAAATAGCAACAAATTATACATAAAATATTGCATTTATATATGAAAAACGCCGAAAAATAATTTTTAAAATTTGCGAACTATTAAAATAAGCTCTGCCACTGTGTTACTTGGGCATTGAATTACCACGTTTTTATAAAATTTATTAAGTAATTTTTTAAACGGCACTCATTTTCACAAACAAACAAAAGCCAAACAACGCAAAGGGTGGCAAAGAAAAAAAATGTATTTAAAAGTTAGTAAAAAGTCTAGTATTTTTCATAAAATATTAGTATTTCCCATGAAACGCAACAGTGCATCTTCAGCAACCCCATTTTATTTGAAGTGATGCAGGTTTTTTTCGACAGTAAAAAAATTTGAAGTGAAATGTGTTCATCTTCTCTTTAGCTCAGTTTTTATTTTTCAAAGCAACAACAATTGCATTGTTTGACAGCAAAACATTGATCGTGTAACATCGCCCTAACGGAAACGAAAATTGATCACTTTATGCTCGAGCGAATTATTTGTCTACCTCTTATTTCAGTTTTTTACTTGAGCATGTTTTGTGAATGAATTTCACAAAACAGCTCACCGTAAAAAAGACTGATTAGAAAAAAGTAATTTTTACACCATTTCCATAGGTTGAAAGCACTAAGAACATCGAATCTACAGTCAAGGGTTATTTAACCTAATATGGGTAGGTTAGAAATATATATATTTTAAGAACTTAAATCCAGTAAGTTATATTGGTTAGATGGAAGGAGTCTTTTCTGCGTGACAAAGTTTTCTTGTTTTCTGCTTTATCTGTCAGGAGCTACAATATTTCTAAACCCATCTTTTACTACTTACAGATTCTAAACCTACAACTACTACGGCCAGTGTTAGCGCTGATATACAGCAATCACAAGCAGCTTCTTTACAAGCTATGATGGTACAAATCACCACCGACGGTGTTCCCAAGCTGCATTGCCCTGTTTGTAATAAAGCGTTGGTCTCTCTGGCGGGTTATGTGAAGCATTTAAAAAAACATGAACCACCGGGTGGTTTTGTATGTCGCTACTGTGAGGAGCGTTATTGTTCGGAAGATGAACTAAAACGACACCGCGATGCGGTACACACTACGCTAGTCTGTCGTATCTGCACGGAGATTACTTTCTTAACAGAGAATGATTACCGCGAACATATACGCACAGTTCATGATGGTATTGATCGTAAAATGTATAAATGTGATAAATGTGGCGCAGATTATAAAACCATAGATCCATTTCGTCGTCATGTTGAAACAGAATGTGGTACCATGAAACCGCACAAATGTGATCAATGTCCAATGACATTTGTGACAAAATACAATCTCAAACAGCATAAGGAATCGCATACGGGAGAACGTAAATTTTGTTGTAGCTATTGTGGAAAGAATTTTTTGCAGAAGGGGCGTCTGGTGGAGCATGAACGCTCGCATACTGGCGAGAAGCCGTATAAATGTGATGTAAGTGTTAGATCGTTCGATAAAAGGCATTACTTGTTTAAAATTTGAGAAACACTGAATTTAAGCTTGCAAAAATTTGGTAATTAATATTAGTTCTTAATAACTGGTGAATTTTTATCAAGCTCAAGGCCAATCAAAAATAAAGTTTTTTTTATACAGACGTTATTTTTAAAAAACTTGTATATTTATTTGTCAATATTTCGACAATTAAATCAATTTAACTTAAAACAAACATAGGGTAACGGCACTAGTGATCGGCCACTTTTATCTATTTTATCTATAAAACACTGTTAGATGGAGACACATGCCACCAACGCACATGCGAATAAGATTTAATCGGTCATGTAAAGATAAAAGCTATAGACATGATTTAATTTTTCTTAGTTTTTTCGTAACTTGGGGTTGTGGAGAAAAAGTAAGTTTGAATTAAATTTAAATGCAAATGTACACTGAATATATTTAATCCTATAATTAAGACCTCAAATAACATTCCGTAATGAAAAATATTCTAAATAATTAATCCTGAAGTTTTAACAGGGTGGCCTGACACCAAAGCCAAACATTTACTTAACCCCTCTGTTACCCTAATAAAAAATCACACTTGTGGTCCTAAGGTCACGGCATGACCACTGATTACCACTGACGACCGGGATCTTGGCTAACCTTGATGCATTCAAGAATTCCATTGTTGCATAACTTCTTTCAATGGAACGAGTGCCGAAATGCCTGCGATATTGGAAAACAGAATCAGCCAGCGATTAGTTTGCTTCTCACACGTGTACTTTTCAATCAGTTGCTCAAGTTTTACAAGAATCATTTTATCGGAATGTAATCAACTCAAACCCGTAACCATTTTATACTTTTTCGGAATGCACTAAACAATTATAATTCAGTCATTGAAAAATTGTCAACTGATAAACAATGGTAAGAGTCATAATTTGTCCTTACTACTACATACAGATCGATTGTAATATTCTACCCCTAATTCTCGCTTACCAGATCTAACACGAGCCTTTGGTGACCTTTGGTTTCGATCTGGTGATAAACTTACGCATAAGAGTTTCTCAAATAAACATAAAAATTCAAGCAAAACTTTATGCAAACGCCTGCAGCTATCAATGTTTTTAATTCGAATTACATACTTGGCATACTAGGCATGTAGACCTTGAATGGGCATCTGACTCTAAATGAAATAAGCCGCTCATCTACGGTACGGTACGGTGTTTTAAGTTAGTTTTTCCTCGTTTTTATTATAAAAATAAATCTTTTTTATTTTATTCTACATATTAATTAAACTCAAAATAAGCGATAAAAAATAATTTATAATTAATTTATTTTGATAATGGCGGGTAACTAGAGATTTTGTGGCCGTTCACTAAAAAGAAGTGGTCGATAATTAAAGATTTTTTGGCCGATCACTAAAAAGAAGTAGTCAATAACTAGAAAAACTCCACTATTTTAAGAAAAACACCAAAAACATAAAAAAATAGGTAATAAGTTTTAAATTTTTTTAGTTAACCAATTAACATTAAGCTTAGGATTGTATATGATCTTATTGTACTTAAATATTTTGAATGGTTTAGAATTTATGTTGTTAAAAAGTTTGAAAAAAAGTTGGCTGATCACTAGTGCCCTATAATATTTAAGAAAAAAAATAATCAATCACATCTTACATTAACGTTACATATATCTTACAAGGTTTAAATACATATGTGCATTTTTTCTTCTTGTCACTAATTGTCTGTAGCTGTGAGCGCAATTGTTAGTGTCAGTTTTAAAATTAATTCTCGCATCATTTGGTGTATTAGTAATATGTAGCATCTCTAAAATGTACCGTTTCTTGTAGTTTCTCTTTTATTGTAATGCAGGCTACACACGATACAACGCGTTGTACAACAGGGCCTTGTACAACTTGTTGTAATTGAGTAACAAAATGTCGTTACTAGAAAATAATGAAATAGAAAAATTGACGAATATGCTAAAGATTACCCTGTAAAAAAAATGAAAGTGGTGCTGGACGGAAGAAATTTATGAGCCCAGTTTTATAGTATTTCGACCCACAAGAATTTCTCCGTGATATTGAGTTGCCTCCTAATCTCATTTTGGTCTCATTGAATCATACATTATCCACTAGGTTGTTTGCAATACGAAAAATAAAAGAGCAATGAAATTGTACGGCGCATTGTACAACGTGTTGGAAAGTGTGTAGGAACAAGCAGTACAACTCGTTGTCCAACGCGTCGTACAACAGGTTGTATCGTGTGTACCCTACATAAGAACAAGTATATGTATATGTCTTTATTTTGCTAAACAAAATAAAGACATATATATTCTTAACCCTGATAAAGGAAATGTAACTAGATCCAAACTATCGTAAATGACATATACATATAAAGTGCTTAAACGTGATTCTACATTGACATTACAGCAAAGAAATAACGACTTAGTGTAAAAATGATTTAAAAACAAAATCTTCAACCAGCAAGAAAAGTTTAAACTGACAACGAGAACAGCACATATATGGACCTCCAAAAATTCACAAAAGAGAAGTACGTACCATTACGATCTTTTTGTTCGTCAATAAATTCCCCCTCCTATGACTTATGAAAATATATGGTAGATATACTTAAAAATGTGACTAAAAATCCAAAATACAATGTTAAGGACGCTGTTGAATTCAAACCAAAATTAAATAACTCGTATATACACCTGCGGTCACGCACATCTTACCACTTCATTTTTCACAGTATTTTTTAATTTTTTCAGCTTATGTTGGACCACATTTATAATGTTTTAAACGTGTGTTTAATAGACAAATATACACTATTTAACAAAATATTATTGATTTCAAATGAGTATCTTTCATCCTTTTCATATAAAATGAAAAAATAGATAATATTGATTTTCATATATTTATTTCGTTTTCCAAAATTTTTCAATTTTTAAACAATTTAAATAAAATTGTGTTTTGTTTTCTTGAACATTAGATAAAACAATATTCTAATCTTAAATTTAATATGATGTCGACTCGACTTTGGATGCAATAACAGCTTTGATTCGAGCAGGCATTGACTCAACCAGATTTTGTAAAACACTGTTTGAAATTTCCTTTTTCTAAAATTCTTAGGTTCAGTTTATTCTTCGGTTTATGCTGAGCCACTTTACGTTTCATCACATGCCATAAATGGTCGATTGGATTTAAATTTGGAGAGTTTCCAGACCAGTCGTTCGACAACTATACAGTAATACAAAAAGTAAAATGGACGAATACGAAAAATCAGATGTAATATATAAAATTAGATGTGGTGGTGAAGGGTCCCACTTATGCAATAAAACATATGTGGGGACAACAAAATCAAAATTGAAGTCAAGGATTTCTGCTTATGAGTCGGACTTAAGGCTCTGGCATATAGAGTCCGTTGTGTATGTGAGAGCGAAGTATACAACTGGCACGAAGTAAGCGAAGGAGAGAGGTGACACAAAGCATACGTTGCCAACGGATACACAATCGTACACATCATACACAAAGTAAATCAGCTGAAAGCTGCAACACTCAACTCTCTTTCAACGTACGGCAAAGTTGAGAGTTGCCCAACTTTTTACGTTACTTCAACGTATACGTTGTGTATGGGTCACACTACATACGATTTCATATATTTTATAGTAGTTGTCAGTTGTATACTTTGCTCTCACGTACACAACGGATTCTATGTGCCAAAGCCTTTAAGATCACGTAACACTAACGATAAAAAAAACTGTCTTGACAACTCACTGAGGGGTCTCAATCACACTCCAGATTTTGACAAAGTTGAACAAGAGAGAAACTACAAAAAACGGCACATTTTAGAGATGCTACATATTACCAATACACCAAATGATGAGAGAATGAATTTTAAAACTGATACTGACAATTGCGCTTACTGCTACAGACATTTGGTGACAAGAAGAAAAAAGATGTACGTTAGATAATATCTTAATGTTACAATTATATGTATGTAACAGAGACCTGCGGATACGTAAAAATGTCAGAGCTGTAAAAGATTGCCGTCATTTCGAGCTGTATTCATTGAAGTCACTAGAAATGAATTACGTTTTTTGATTACAGACTTTGATTTTATTTGAGACTTATGACTGTAAAAAATGAAGTCACCAGTCTTTTTGAAGTCAATGATTGCTCATTGATTATAACAATCAATGTGAGACTTTAAGGCAAATAAGTCACAATCACTGACATGACTTCACATTATACTTGAAGTCACAATCATGATTTCAAATTGGTTTGAAGTCACAGTCATAACTTCGAATTGGTTTGAAATCTTGCAGTCAATTGAGACTTCACCTTCACAGAGTGTTATTGAATGATAAAAATATATAGTAGGGAAGAAGTGTCGGTTGTGGGCACGGTTCGGTTGTGGGCACCCCTGGGTATCTTTTGATGGAAATCAGATTAGGTTAGTCTTACCAATGTCATTTGTTTTCCATGACAGCACGTCACTTTTGTACCGAACAACGAAGTAAACACACTCGTCTGCTTTTATTAGCGAACCAATTTATTTTTATGTGAGAGCAAAACACGACGAGGTCAACTTTGAGCCTTTTTAAAAGTACTCTAAGTAGCATTAAATCGATCCAAAAGGTAAATGCAATACATATTTATTGAGGAAATACATTATACTTTGTGATTCAAATTTCACTTCTCGAAATGGCTGCAAAATTCGATTGTGGGCACCAAAATTGGTTCGGTTGTGGGCACCCATTTTTTTTTTTTTTTTTAAAAACTTCTTTAAAAATAGTATTGACACATTTTTTCATGTGTTTACAATGAAATGTCGGTACAATGGTATGTTTTTGTTTGAAAAATGACGGAAAATGAAAAATGTCGACAAAAAGAAAATTTTTTTGTAGTTTTTATAGGAAAAATGTTAAACATGTTATTAGTTTTTAAATGAATGTATTTACTTTTGTAAATAGTGAAACATTCTCGTGAATGATTGATGATTTTTTTAGGCATTTTTTTTAATTTTTTCAGCAACCCCAGGTAAACGCACTAAGGCAGTCAAGAAAGCGACACGAGCTAAACGCGCCAAGCCCACTCCAGCCAAGCGTACTATGGCAAAGGAGTCTCCGTCATTGGACGTAGATGTTGACTTCTGAATGACTTGTTTAAAACTTCTGCCGCAAAAATTGACAACCTTGAACTCCATCAATTGCAACGAATGTGATCGGCTCTTCCATCTAAAGTGTGCTGGCTATTTCACATGTAAAAATTGTGTTTCCGAAGATTAATAATGCTAAAGGCTTGCAAAACTAATAAACATTCATTTTTCCAATATTTGTGGTAGTTTTTCTTTATATTTTTTCATTTCCTGCAGATTTATTTAGGGTGCCCACAACCGAACCACAAAAACAGGTTGGCCAAAAATGACCACTTTACAAAATCAGAAAAAACAATTTTCTGTTTGACAAAATTGGTAACGTTTCGTTAGCTAAGCTCTTTAGCTTTCTATAAATACCTATACATCTGTGTTACATGCATTTGGTCAAAAGTCATGAGTAACAATGGAATGGGTGCCCACAACCGACACTTCTCCCCTATTTATAAGTTGTATAAATACACTACTCTACAAATTTATAAAAACTTCCACCACAATGAATAGCGATAACTTTTTAGTAAAATTTTCCGTAGAATCTGAATATCCTAATGAAATAATTATGTCGGTGACAAAAAGTCAGACTTCCTATCTTATAGAGAATTTTTTACAAAATTTTTAACATATCTTACATATGTCTATGAAAAAGCCATAATTTATGAAACTATAGCGTTTTATTAACATCAATGCAAAAACTATTTTTTCTTTTACAACAATTTTATTCTAATCAAATAGAAAAACGAACAAGTGCAACAAAATTTCAACTTTGTGTTTAATAGTAATTTAGGGTCGCTGATCATGACTTCTTACTCAGTTTTTCTCTATCATATCTATTTCCCCAACAATATGGACCTGAAGTCAGAAAATGGGGTATTCATGGTCTATTAAGAAATTTCTTTATTTCAACATATACGAATTTGATGTCTGAAGGAAACTTATTATCCACAAAGAGATAAACAATTTTTGCATTCACATTTTTCCTCCAGCTGTTCAATCCTGTTCAATCCCAACAAAATTTCTTTTTTTTAAATCAATTAAATATTTTTTGTTTTGTTTTTATTGGAGCCACATGGAATTTAATGTAATTACAACAACAAACGATTCCATTATTTACTTACGTAGTGTGAGTGGCTTGGTTCTAATGCAATAAATTCGGTTTTTGCATTATTCTGGGAAGTGTGTGCCTCGTAGGCCATACCAATGTTCTGGGATATAATCATAAATTTTTTTTAAATAATTAAAAAATTATTATAATTTAATCGGGTATTTGTAGTGAATTTCGAAAAAGATTTGCTTGAGGCACAGCTTTGATTTCGATGATTTTTTATATACCAATTTGATACCATTTTCCTGTCTTTTAATCGAAGCTCGATGGAATTACACATATATTTGAATTTTTCTTTATAGCGTGTCGTTGACTTTCAGTAGTAGCAATCTCTCGAAATTGCTGTCTGTAAGCGACCCACGCTGAGGAGCATTGATTAGCGCTGCAATCGAAAATAGTCTTTCCACCGCAACAGAAGATCGCAAAGAAGTATTATATTTTATGTAAGCCTTTTTTATTGTAGAGTATCTGTGAAGCACATCTAAAGATGCAGATGGATCAGCAAGATAGGCGCAATATTCATCTTCAATGAGAAGAAGTGTAGTGTTGGGCGGATATTTGTAACAAGTGTGCACATGAAAATGTGTAATATTCTGAAAAAATAACTTAAATGAGTTGCAAGTTATTTCCATGAATTCAATTTATTTCGGTGAAATCAATTGAATTCATTGAAATAAATTGAAGTCAATCGACTTCAAATGACTTCAATTGACTTTAAATGACTTCTAAATGAATGCCTTCAAGTCAATTAATATTTTGTAGAGATCAGGACTGCAAATAAGAGACTGATCATTCATGACTTCAAAAAAATTACTTTAAAAATGAAGGATAAGTCATTGACTTCAATATGACTTGTGACTTTACAGTGTTAATTCTGCATTCACAAAAAGACTGGAATATTGCAATCATTTTTTTTAGAAGTCAGTTGACGTCAACCTTAAAAAGATTGCAATCTTTTACAGCTCTGAAAAATGTATTCAATTAATAATCGCCGAGTAAGATGCGAAACGATGCGAATACGTAACTCTTAATTCAGCATCGTCGCATCGCATCGTATTACTCATTAGTAATTGGTTATTGCGTGCTCTTCTTTGCAAATTCAATTTGGCATACAGATGATTGCGTGCTCTATATTGTGTAGGAAAATATCAAATTGAAACCAATGTAATTTGCAGTCACAGCAAAAATAGTACAATTATTATTATTTTAATTAAATTTCCTAAATAAAATAATTATTTCACTGTTTTTTCATTCACATTAAAATTAGTAAAATGTACTTTTTTCAAATCGATTTAATTTTTGTGAATAAATTAATTAATTCCTATTTTATTATTTACACTAAAATCAATAAAATTAATTTTTTTTTCAATTGAAAATAAAATAAATTTTAAATGCATTCATATGAAAAATCTGTTAACTTTCTTCAGTTAAGTATTTGTATGGAATTTATTTGGACCGACTCACACTAGCCAAAAATAAAAAAATCAAAGTCAAAAGTTTGGTATCAAATGTGCCATTTTTATCTCCTAAAAGAATGAGCTTTTCAATAGTATAGTTGTTTTTGTTTTACTATAACCATACCCTTTAAGAATAGTTTCAAAAGGGAGAGTATGTAATAAGTTGGTTTTTACAGAGTGAGCAGGTTGAAAGTGAACTTCAACTTTAAAAAATTAAAAAAAATATAAATCAATTTTGTTTTGAAAATTACCAAAATGAATATTGAAAAGAAAGGTATTAGCCTCATTTTTAAACAATTTTAATGTTCATAAGTTAATGTGTACTTTTTATAAAATTAATGCTGTGCCAGTACCATTGTTAACGTTTTCTTGTCCATATAATTAAATTTCAGTTAGAGGTTTAGTTGCATTCGGATTTTTTTCATAATCAACGTTTGAAGATTCTAGTCTGTGAATATCAGCTGCCCGTGTTTGTGTTATCACCCACAGACCAAAGCAAGCTCGTTGTTTTTCATCGCTTATGATGGAAGTAAATTTAACAAAGCATCAATATTTGGTAATAAGCTTTAAAAACAGTTTAATTGATATTGATTTTTTACCCAGCTACGATAATTTGTAAAAGAAAACAAGAAAAGTTACCCAGACCAAATATCTGTTAGCGTACCGAGTACAAACAGAAAATTCAAAACAATAATTTGGAAGAGAGTAACTTATTTGTTACATCATATGCCCCGCTCCAACTTGTTCCATAGATGAAAAGAACAGTAAATTTCCTATTTAAATTCCCATGTTCAATATTTTGTAAAAATGTGTGTCCACATTCATATTTTGAAGAAATTCAATTAGGCCGAATTTCAGAACTTCACATTTTTTTACGTTGTCCGCTTCACATGAAATGCCTCATATGCAATGCAAAACCAACCAACTATATTGAAAAATGTTTTGCAAAAAGTTGTTCAAAAAGATCGTTATGAATTTGAACTATCACCTCTTCACGCATATATTCGATTTTTTTTAATATTTTCTTCATGTCTCATACAGTATTACCTTCCATTCTCAGTACACAAAATTTTAATTTACGCTACTGACCTCATTGAGCATGCGCTGGTATCGATTAGAGAGCTGTCTGAGGAAGCTGCTGAGTCCAGGAACAAAGATATAAAAAAGTTTCGACTGCAGCATACGAGTAAAACTTCGCGCGTTTACTTTTAAGTTCTGATCCTTTTATAACGGGGTAGCGAAAATTACAATGCAAGAACCAGTAAATTTTATTAAAATCTGTTTTTGATTTGGTGGGGTAATATTTACGATTTTTATAATTTGTTATTATTTTTTTTATAAAAAGTCGCTATTTGAATTGTTAATTCTTTTATCTTGTAAAACTCAACTTTATTCAAAACTTCTTATATTTAAAAAACAATTTGCCTATAATCTTTTTCAATGATTTGCTTACATGGGGTGGAAGGATGTGGTAGGGGGTGGGTGTGCAGGTATCCAATCACGACCATTTTATCATATAATAATTCTCACATTGTTATAAAGCCGTAATGAAAGTTTCACGTTTATATCTCAACTGGAAGTATTTTTGGCTGCTGACTCCATACAAGTCCGACCACTGTGCGACTGCTCAATTCATAAGAAAAAAAAAACATTTCGTTTGTATAAGTTCGAAAATTTTCTATGACGATGTCGATTAATAATCATATGATGCCACGTTGCCGATTACTACTTCTAAATGTGTAGACTATTATGCCTGTACATGAAGGCATCGTTGTATTCCTCAAATGTAATGTAAGTTGTGATTGATTATTTGTTTTCTCAAATATTATATGTTTGTTTTAAGTTACAATAATTTAACTTTATTGTAATAGTGTCCTGAAGATGGCCTTCTAATTGAGGTCGAAATATTGACAAATAAATATAAAAGTTTTTTAAAAATAACGTTTGTATAAAAAACTTTTTTTTTGCTTGGCCTTGAGACCGATAAAAATTCACCAGTTATAAAACAAGAGGCCGTTAAATATCCAATTTATATTATTTCTTAATGTTGCAGGTTTGTGGTAAATGTTTCGCACATCGTGAGAGCATCGTTACACATTCCTCTATACACACAGGTATACGTTTAGTTGAGTGCCGTTGCTGCCTTTCACGATTTTCTTGTTATTCGAATTTGATTAAACATCGGCGTACGCGTCCAGATACCTGTGGCTTACCTGAGTATAACCCACCAAAGAATCGTGTGCGCATACATCAATCGAGAAGTGAGTGTTATAAGCTAAATATAAAGTATATTGGTCTTTCTTAGATTTTTGGTTTGGCTCTTGGGATTTTCTTCTAATTTGGCACACAATGATGGAAATGAGAGTCCAAAGTCTTATGAAAACAAGAATAATAACAAATTTTTTCGAGAAAGCAAATGTAATACAATTTTGAAAAGCTTATTTTTAACTTTCCAATGATCTATACTATCTATTAGTAATAGTAACGGTAATGCCGCCTCGGTAGTCTAGTGGCAGCATGCTAGACTATCATCTCAGGGGTCCCTGGTTCGATTCCCGGCAAGGGCATGCCGTACGCTTTTCCTAAAAAATCACTTGTCATGTTATTTAAAAATTTTCAAGTACAACCAATAGTTCGAATAGCCAAAAAAAAAAAGCTATCACGTATAAAAAATAATTCCTTCTGCGTATCGCCAGTCGACTGTATAAAAGAACACAAATGCAGTACCGACGTCCATTGTGGCGAATACATATACAATAAGTGCCATCTTGAAGATAATGGCGTGAAACAGTCAAATCCCCCACATTCACCACACAATTGTAAACTCATCCAAATGTCAGCCTTTGCACAAACCGGATGCAGTATGATGAAAAACGCTGATCCTAAGCAACATCAAAAAAAGAGCAGCCCCATCAACTCAGGATCATCTGCGGTAGGCCAATCACCTGCTCAGATAATAACAAAGTGATTAACGTAACTAATACTAGGCGCGATGCTTAGTAGAAGCCCTAAGCTCCCAAGAGAAGTAAAAAGAAAAAAAAATAGTACTGGTATTTCATGCATTTCTAATTTTTTGGGCGTGAAGTAATATGCATATTGAAATCCGCAAAGTTTGGTGAGAGTTTTCATTGTTGCCGCCGTTGAGATATTTATGTAATTTGGTTGCTGTATATTATTATTATGGAAAAAACTTGCGGTTTTTCTTGCTAGATCATGTTTTCAAATACTTTTTAATTTTAATGAATTTTAGAGAAGAGTATAGGTATTTAAAAGACACTAAGAAAGTGGTCTGCCGTCTCTTTACATTCTTCTTTCGAACCACAGGAAGGCAACTGGTTCCCTGGCCAATCATATTCAAATGTTTGGCCCAATTATGGTAATTGGCCGTTATTTGGATATATTTAGCGATATTAATGATTTTTAATCTATGTATGTATGTTGCTAATACTAAAATAATATTCAAAGCATTCTTTAACAGAATAACTGTCAAAACTTTGCGACTACAGTTTCAATTTTGTTTTCGTCACGATCGTAACTATTCCTTATCGTCTGCTTAACAACCGTAAATTTCTGTACATAAAATAAAAAAATAAAAAAAAAAAAACAAAATCAAAACCGTAATATTTAAATAAAATAAAAAACAGTAACAACAACAAGTGTAACTGTGTGAAGTGCAACAGTTTTGCGCAAAGGAAAAAAAACGATGGGTGATCCACCTAACATTTCTATTAAAAGAAACCTGAAATAAAATGGGACAAAACAATAAAACCCATATTTAATTCTTAAGGTTCTAAATATCTTATAATGGCCAGAACCAACAGACCCAACGACTTATCAAAGACATTAACTTTTCTAATAAAAAAAAGCAATCGACTACACATGCGACAGTAAAGTCAACGAATGCATAAAACATTCTAACAAAAAAACAGCAAGCAAGCCAACAAATTAATCACATTAATAGCCCTTTCAAGCACAATAACATCAGAGATAACAAAACATAAATCTTTAAATTCCTCAAAACGACCTTCGAGGTATACAGGAGAGTGAAATTCTTTACGAACTCAGTGGCCAAAATGTATGCCAAGTTACGAAAATCCTAAAAAAGTAGACAAAAACCCTACATACCCTAATCTTTTAGGTGCAAAATAAAAATTCTACCACGAAAAGCTTCCAAACTCATGAATCAAATCAAAAACAACGCCAAAAATAGCAAACAATTCTTGCAGCTGGATAATTTTTCGCCCATGAATAGTCAGGAAGCTGACACAATGAACAACTCATCTCCAGAGTTAACATAACTTAATCTACTTCACCAAACTTAAATAATATATGCATGGGAAGGTACATATAGGTACAATGGGCACATTTGCACCGTACCTCTCCATACTCACTCTTCCAAATACAAGTCCTCAAATCTATTTTCTAAACAACATCATGCTCGTGTATACTTTGTTTATATGTATTTCTAAAATTTGTATTTGTAAATCTACTTATATCTGCACATGTGTAATATTTTAATCTTATATTTTACATCTAAGTAATACAATGTCACTAGGGATGGGTGACGCAGAGAATTTTTGTTCGTTGATACAATAATGCAAGCGCAATTTTCTGTATCAGCGCAGTGAGCTAATTAATTTAAAGTGTGAACTACCAAATTTGGAAGAAATTTGCAAACATTTTTTCTAAATCAAAAATACATAATACTGTAAACCTATTATGAATTGTATGTATATTATCAACTTTGTTTTCCTCAAAATTCCAACAATGTATAATCCTAAAAATGCAACCCTTCATGTGCTTTACTTTTCTCTTGTGTCATTTTTCATTTCCGCTATCCATCTGTCTCTTTTTTTTGATAGCTTCGAAATCGTATACAACGTGTTTGGTGAAAATAAAATTAAACTCAAAAAAATATAAGAAATCTTATTAATTTAATATCTCAGATGTGGGGCTAATTAATCCACACGTCATAAAGAATACTTAAAACAATAATTTTTTTTTTTAAAGAAAACACTGAAATTAACCTCTAGATTTAATTTTCATAGTCTCCTAAAAACTATCAAAAACACTGAGTTTTTAAACAAATAGCACAACGCTTGACCAGCATTGATGGACGCGTTGACTGCTGCAGGAGTGGAATTTCCACCATCGCACTATAGGAAATTTTACCCGATTTGCTAGCTAAAATTCGAAAAATGGAGGTATCAATATGAAACTTGGTCCAGAAGTTTGTTAGATGATAGGGATGCCCTCACTTGAAAATAAGATTGCCACGCCCATTTATTCTACAAGGGTGTGATATGAAGTGCTATAAAATTTGTTATGAGATAGCGAAAAAAATGTAAGGAATTATTTCAGCAAAACTATTTTTGGCCACTTTTAGGCCGTGAAAAAGAAAAATTATGAAAATGGGTGTGATCGGTCAACTGCCACGTCCATCTTCCATACAACAGAAAAACTAAAATTGTTCTAAAATCTGTTCAAAAATAAAATCTTAAAAAACAGTTTTGACTGTTTCAACATTTTGTATTGTTCCATATTTTTCTACATATTTATTACAAATAAACTTTCAATCTCTTAATAGTTTCCCCTCAATATTTATTTAGTGTTTTGTTAATAAAAATTGGATCCGCAGCCATTTTTTTTTTTTTTGTTTAGCTAAGAAATTATGTATTTTACATTTCTATATACTAGAATGCACCGCACTGCTTCGCAAGATAGACCTGGTCCACCAATCTTGAAATTTTAGATTCTAAACACCAAATTTTTTTTGCAAAAAAAAAATTGTTTTCTTTTTTTTTATTTGTGAAATGCATTCTTCATATATGAGTGTTATATATATAACACTCCCATATAAAAATAAATACTTTTGAGATTATAATTATAGTAAAACAGCAAAAGCTTCCGAAAAATGCTTCAAAATACATGCTAGCACTTTGTGTTTAGCAAACTTTTGTAAACTTTGACAGTTTACTCACAATTATTTAATGAACTAATTTCTCCAATTTTTTTTTTTAATATGCTAATGAAATATTTATGAATAGAAATTAAGAAAAAGATTTTTTTCCGCAGTCTCCATACAACAAACCAATTACAGTTTGGTATTCGGTAGTTGTCTGAGAAAAAATGGAATTTTTAAAAAATCGGAAAAAATCGCAGAGCGAAACGTAGTAATCTAACCCATAACGGAATGTCCTAAACAATCCTGATGATTTTTTTTAAGCATACCCAAGCAATTTTTTAAAAGTTTAAATAAACTTCCACTTTAAAATTGCAACATTTCAGTATAAGGTCACTTCAATAATATGGATTTATTTACCATAACTAATAAATTGAACAAATTTTTTTAATTTTATTTTTTTAAAATCATAATTTCGTTTTAAAATAAACGTACCTAAACTTTGCACACAATTTATTACTCTCATATGTTATTTGCTAACTTATAGCGTTTTCTTTTCTTGACAAAATGTTGCATTTTTTTTGCCTCGTGGCAACAATTTTTTAATGTTGCCCCACAACACTGCCAAAACGTTGCCTTTTTAGTGCATGAAAAAAACATAAAAATGCTACTCTGTCAGAATCAACTAATTTGCAGGGCAACATTCTCACTCCGTTATTTAATTGTGTGCAAAAGTGTAACATTTTTCCCCGCTCAGAAGGCAACATAATGCTCTTGGAAAATGCGTGCAGAAAAAATGCAACATTTTATCGAGAAAAGAAAACTCTATTATTTGGAAGCAACATATTTAACAGCTGCTCGAGCAACGGTAAATAGATTTACATAAAAACAAAACTTACACTTAATTGCTTTGTTGTATTGGTTTTATGAAAAAATAAAAAAAAAAATAATTTCGGACAGCTCGAAAAAAATGAATTTTGGCCAGCGAATTGGGTGAAATTTCTTATAGTGCATCGGCCACAGCTACTCAGTTAAAACGATTGTACGCTGAACACTATACCTAATGAAAATGACGATGTCGCTTCCGATTACGCCACAAACTCGTATGTTCCAGGTGGCAATAAAGTTGACGTCATCGATTCTGCCGCCACTGCTACAACCACCATTGCCGACGCTGCCGCAATCATCACTGCCGGCGCTGTTACAATCAATACTGCCGACGCTGCCGCAAACACCAATGCCCGCAATTCTGCTTTGCATAACATAAGTACCTCCAAGTACCGAAACAATTACCCTACGGGGAAACTTCGGTGTAATAAGAAATGAAGATCTGGACCAGCAGTTGCAGGAGTTGAAGAAGCGCCGAGAAATTCTTAAGCTGCAGCGCCAAATTCGTGAGCTAGAAGGTAATTGAACAGCCGGCAGTGAGCGTAGAAAGTACTTTGCCGATATAGAACATGGTGTACCCAAGTTCAGTGGAGACAATATGGCCCACTCAATACAAAATTTTTTCCGTGATTTTGAAGAAATTTATGTGCACCGTAAACGTTGATGTGCAATTTAAGCTGCTAAGTTTGCGCCTCTCACTTGTCGGGACTGCACGTGTCTTCTTAGCTAACACAACAGCATTAAATTATACGACGTTTAAGGAGGCACTTATCGACAAATTTGGAACAGCAATTACTCGGCAGTATATTTACCGTATGTTGGAACAACGACGATGGAATATGCGCGAAGAATTGCTACATCCTTGTAATGCAATCGATGGCAAGATAGTTGGATATTGAAGAAACCGAAGTTATCGATTTCATCATTGATGAGATTGGTAACAATATTGCCAATAAAAACATGTTGATGAGCGCTCGCACGTTGGATGAGTTGAAAAAGTTAGTAAATCGTTTCCAACAAAAATATTTCAAACCAACCATCACAACTTCCGTCGGACGCAGCGCAGCTGTTATGCCTGAAAAATCATCCGCTGTTAAGCAAAACGCCGAAAAAAGTGCCGACAATAACTCACCATTGTGCTTCAACTGTTCCCGAATAGGACACATCAAACCTAATTGTCCATACCCGTTGCGCCAGACCGGATCCTGTTTTAAATGTTGGCCTTTTTACCTTTTTTCGTCGCAACTTTTTGAAATGTTTTAATATTATATTAATACAAAATAATTTGAAGTACAGTGTGAAAGAGCTTTTGTCTTTGAATAAGTAATCAAATTCCTGCATTGCCTTGCCGAATGATTTATCAACGTTTATAGATGGGTATGGCCTTTCGAGAAGTACAATTTTATTTAATAATAAATGTGCATATGCGAAGATAGAAACTTTTCCAGATATTGAGGCAACTGGTACAAAAAATGATTCCAGTTGCAGCGATGCTGTTGATGTGTCATACATTTTTTAAATTGCATGCATTTCTGATGATGAAGATTATAGATTAAATTCTTTTTACCGCGCTGAAAGATATTCCAGTAGAACCCTTCGAATACAAAATGAAAATTCACCTGACCACGGACGTTCCTTTCCATTGTAATCCTAGGCGACTTTCAGAACGGACTACCGTTCAAAATATTTTGGAGGAATTAGAATCAGATGGAGTTATACGCCCAAGCAACTCACTATATGCTTCGGCCATCGTCTTAGTCAAGAAGAAAAATGAAGAGACGCGACTATGTGAAGACGTGACAACTATCCACTTCCGCTCATTGAAAATTGCTTAGAATATTTAGAGGGAAAAAAGTTATTCTCGATTATATATCTAAAAAGTGGCTTCCACCATGGAGATGTTTCACCGGAATCACCGTTTGGTCTTAAAAATGCTCCAGCTGTGTTCCAGCGGTTTGTTAATAATATTTTTAGGGATTTTATAGATACCGAAAAAATAATAATTTATATGGACGATATTTTAGTAGCTACGACTAACTTCTTCGAACACAAAGAGTTGCTACACATTATACTTGAACGTATCACTAAAAGAGGATTGAAGTTAAATGTATCGAAGTGTAGATTTGGTTACGATACTATAGATTATTTGGGATATTCCGTGTCTCCTAATGGCATCATGCCCAGCAAATCTCAAATAATGGCTAAAAACAAATATCCAATTCCGACTAACCAAAAAATTGCATTCCTGCATTAGGCTCTTTTTATATTTTAGACGTTTTGTACCGTCCTTCTCCCGAATTGCTAAACCCTTAATTAACTTGCTGAAGAGGGGTGTTGATTATAATTTTGACAAACGATGTGCCGAAGCATTTAACGAACTAAAAACCAGACTGACAGAATCTCCTATTGTTGTAGCTATTTACAATCCTATCAGAGAACCCGAATTATACTGTGATGCTAGTGCAATTGGATTTGGTGCTGTTCTTTTACAATGACAAGATGACGGAAAACTTCACCCGATAGCATACTTTTCTAAGACTACTTCCGTAACGAAAGATAAATACCATAGCTTTTGAGCTGGAAACACTCGCCATAATATATGCGTTGAGAAGATTTAGGATATATTTAAAAGGGATACCATTTAAAATAATCACTGGTTGCAATTCATTGACGATGACTCTGCAAAGAAAGCAGATTAACCCGCGGATAGCCAGGTGGGCCTTAGAGTTACAAAACTACAATTATACACTAACATATCGTAGCGGAACGTCCATGGGACACGTAGATGCTTTAAGCCGTTGCCACATTGCCGCTAGAGAAAACGTAAATGACGTAGATTTTCGGATTCAAATTGCCCAGAAAAGGGACGACGACATGAAAAGCACTCGTGACCGTTTAGAAAAAGGGGAAGTTAAAGGATATGATTTAGTCGATGGGTTTGTTTACAAAGTGAAAGATAGTGGGCGTAAAGTTTTATGCGTTCCTAATGAAATGGAAAACAATGTTATCAGGTTGATGCATGAAAAGATTGGTCACCAGGCGCTTGATAAAAATTACGATAAGATTAGTTGGTATTATTGGTTTCCGAATATGCGTCAGAAAATTGAGAAATTTATTTGAAATAAAGCGAGCGAGCGAGAGATACTTGTATAGCATTCCAAAGAATCCTCTGCCATTCGACACGGTCCATGTCGACCACTGCGGACCTTTGCCGTCAATAAAGTCGAAAAGAAACATATCTTGGTTGTAATCGATGCCTTCACGAAATTTGTGAAATTGTACCCAACTAATTCAACCAGTACCCGTGAAGTTACCTCCGCTCTAGAAAAGTATTTCAGTTATTGTAGTACACCTAAACGAAATATAATGCATGTTAAAGTTGCCGTTACTTCACCACAAGCTAACGGCCAAGTAGAAAGAGTAAACAGGGTTATCGAGACAATGTTAGGCAAACTGAGTGACCCAATAGACCGATTGGTCGAATAGACTCTCTCAAGTAGAATATGCTATAAACAACTCTGCCCATAGTACTACTACACATTCTGCAAGTGTGCTCTTGTTCGGTGTGGAGCAACGTGGTGGATGAATTTACTGAGTATTTGGAAGGAAAGATCGATTCTGGGATGGGACGTGATTTGAATCAACTCTGAGTAGACGCCGCAGAAGCAATTCAAAATACCCAAGATTATAGTCAGAGCTACTTTCTTAAACACAGCCGGGACGCAAAAAATTATGACGCTGGTGGCTTTGTCGTTATACGAAATGTAGATAATGCGGCTGGGATCAATAAAAAGTTTGTACCCAAATATAGGGGCCCCTATGTCGTGCACAAAGTAATTGGAAACGATAGGTATGTCATTCGGGTTATAGAAAACTGCCAGTTGACTCAGTTGCCGTATGATAGAGTAGTTGAAGCCAATAAAATGCGTAAGTGGCTGCTGCAAAAGGATAAGACTTAACCCATTGATGAAAGTGGCAATACGATAACTGAAACTGATGTTATGTAATAATATATATATTATGCCTAGAGCAAGATTTTTCTTTTCATGTATAAATTGTAACTTTAGAAATAAGTATATAACTATGATCGGGGACGATCAATGGTCAGATTGCCCGAGTTGTAAACCTATTATGAATTGTATGTATATTATCAACTTTGCTTTCCTCAAAATTCCAACAATGTATAATCCTAAAATGCAACCCTTCATGTGCTTTACTTTCCTCTTGTGTCATTTTTATTTCCGCTATCCATCGGTCTCTTTTTTTTTTGATAGCTTCGAAAACGTATACAACGTGTTTGGTGAAAATAAAATTAAACTCAAAAAAATATAAGAAATCTTATTCATTTAATAATACATTCCTTTTTTTCATTCACTTTTTTTTTATCAAATAATGCAAAAACCCAATTGGTTCAATGCGTTGAATATTTTTTGCGCTATCGAGTGTCGTTCTTTGATATTGAGTTACTGCGTTTTTTTAAATTGAGTTATTGGCTCAATGCGCTGAATATTTTGCGCTATTGTTTTGATACTGAGTTATTGCGCTACAGCATTGTCAATAAGTGTATCAGCGCATTAACGCAATCCTGTGTATCAGCGCAATAGTGTACGCAGCGCTGCGTTACCCATCACTAACAGCCTCATTATATAAAATGGAACACATTCACTTCACCTGCTTTTTCAAATTTCGTAATTTATAAAAGGCAACACTGAAGTGAATGATTATTGGCGTTCAGTTACGAAGTTGCGTTGGCAGAATTGAAAAACGGTATGTTATAAAACGCAACGAGAACATTTAGTTCAGTTGAACTGTTAAATTTATCACTTTGCTGTGATTGCGTGGGAGATGAAATGGATTTGTTGACAAAGAAAATATGTATTTCTGTTGATAATTCCATTTTTTAATAGCATTTTTTCTAATAGCTTGGAACATTTTCGGTCATAGTACAAATGTTTCGTTTCTTCATTTTATTTAAAGTGTATCCCATCGACACAACCAATGACCCTTGGAATTTGAAATTTTTTGTGAAATTTCTGTTTCGTTTCATTTTAATTTTAATTTTATCCACATGATGCAGAATTGAGCTCGAAATAACTCCAAGCATTCTGCGATTACCTCAAACGGTTATCCTATAAGACGGTTTCATCTGAGGTGCAATTTCATTGCGAATATTTTTAAATACTTCTTTGTTTGTGAAGCTGTTGCATAAAGTTCTTTTCGATAAACGTATATTTATTGGTTCTTCATCAGATTAAGATGATGAAGAAAAGTAATATGCCAATGGAAACGTTTCCTAAAAAATTATACAGTTTTACAAAATTTAGTGAAGTAGAAATACCTGAGAAGTGATACTATTTTTCTTGTAGTTCTTGTCGAGTAAAACAAGAAATTGTCAGTAAAATTTTCCAAACACCCCCAAAATCTTGATTTACCGTTAAAAAAAACAAGTTTTGCGGACCCTTGCGCACTTATAAGCCTGTAACTTAGTTGGTTATCAACAGATCTTCAGTTTCTTACCAGTTTAAGAAGAAAAAATCTTAGAACTTGAGGAATATGTGTGCATTTGTCCAGCAAACACAATTTTTTTTCACTTTTTTCGCCTTTTCTCAACTTTGGCGATGTTTCTATACACTACTTTATAAAAAACCATACTACTTGTTAACTTATTCACAAAACGAATACAACGCATATTTGTGTCTAAAAATTGGTACGTAATTGACTGAGTTATTAAACTTTTTATGAAAACAAAATGTTTACAAAAATACAATTTTTGGCCATTCAACTTAAAAATATTTGCTTGACTGTGATTTTTTTTTTTCAAATTTAGCATCATCAGTTTCTCGTTGAAGTGTCCAAAAATATTCTGAAATCATATTTGTTTTATTTTTCCTTAGAATACCTTTTCAATTGTAGCAATTTCTTGATATAAACATTCGCTTTGTTCATCGTTGAACTCGCCCAGGTTATATGGGAAGAAGTTCAAATGCGAATGGAGGAAATGAATTTTTATGGCCATGTTGCAGCCCATTTTACCATACGCAATTTAAAATTCATTAACAACCGTTACATATTCGTCGATGTGATTACCAAGGAAATTATCGCATAGCGCAATAAAACTCTTCTATGCACGTTTTTCAACAGAACAGAGCTTGTTCATAAAGTTTACATCGCTCATAATTTTACGAATTTGAGGTCCAATGAAAATATTTAAAAATTCATCAATAAGCACGATGAAAAACGTACTAGACATTGAAACAAATAAATGAATACCTCCTTTCATTTCGGCTTCAGTTACAGTATGAATTATGAACGCAAACATTTATTAAGAAATTTTTTAAATTTTGGATAAAATTAAGTAAAAGGGAATTATTTTACTTAATTTTTGTAGTCTAATGAGCCACATATAAATTGGATGGGTATTTATGTCAGCAATAATGAGGGATTCAGAATGAACAGGGGTTTACATACCTTGTTAAAAAAAATTAGAATACATAATTTTTGTCGCTATTGTTGCAATGCTTTACGCGTAAGTAAAATTAGTTTAAAGCGGAAAATTCAAATAAGGAAATATGGCTCTGAGGCTTCACATATTAAAAAAATACGTTTTTATTCGTTGGTTCGGTCTTCGTGCTGATTTTATCCTTTTTTACGAAATTGACAAAAAAAAGTCGAGATATCCGCGGAAAAAAGGAACAAGTTGCTGCTTTATGATCGGAGAAGAAATTCAGCTATGCCAAAACTTCAGAAATAGTGGGAATATGTGTGAAAGTTCTGTCGCAAATATGGCAAAAGCTATGGATAATTTGAAAGCATCCAGCAGCATTCCTACCAACAAGCGCAATAACTGCTGCGGAAAGAGAAAAACAACGGCTGAACAAATCGAAAAACTATTAGAAATGCTCTATTTTAATGTAATGCATCATCTAGAGCTATCTTATTCTTATCTTATGTTCACATGGCGGCTGAAAATCCCTTGAAAATTGAATTTTCGTCATAGAACAATTGAATGAAAATCTGATTTTCAGCCGATTTTCAACGAAAAAGGTTTTTTGGCAATGATTTTTCGCAATGCAACTCTGTGTTTCTGAGAGAATTGAGAGAATGCGACTACAATATTCCATCTATTACAATATTTAGTACTTTTTTTTGGTATCTGCCAAATATGATGACATTAGTTATTTGTAAAAAGTGTGTGAAAAGTAAATGATCTCAAAAAAATGGACATGAAAATTGACAGATGAAAAATGAAATGCTGTCTGAACGACTTTTCTGAAAATCGAATTTTGGGCAACGAAAATCGATTTTCAACTTCCATGTGAACACACTATTAAAAGATTTAAATGATAGCGGTATCACTGAGGACACTGAGCCGATTCTTCAAACGGATTCTCTAGCCTACTGGAGTACTGCAGAAAACTATCAAAACTAACAAAGGTAATGCGCCAACGCGGACTACATTGGGCCCAACTTCATAAGAGCGATTTCAATGACTAATGGAATAAAGTCAGTTCATTTTTCTCTGAAAAAAAAATTTTTAAATGCATCTTAAAGCAGATAGAGTAAATTCAATTATTTTTTTTAAATCTAAAGATTATTTTCAGCGATGAGTACCGTCTAGAAGCGGTGACTGAGGCTAAAAATTAGTCCACAGGAGGTCTCATAAGCCGTATTTAGATGAATTTGTAGTTCTAATTGTGAAGTATCTACCATCAGTTATAAGTGAGAGCATCAGCATCACAGCTGAAGGTCCCGATCCAATTTATTTTACAGTTGAAATAATGCGCTCCAGTCAATACGTGGAAGTTCTGACCAATGTTTTGCAATGCATATTTGGGTGCCTTACAGCATTCTGCGAAAGAATACGTCATTATGCAAGATGGATAGCCATGTCATACGCACTGAGAGAGTACCAATCGCATAGTGAGTTAAAAGGAGAGTAAAGTTGTGATTGTGCACAGAAATTCTGATTTGGTGTCATGGGTTCGAATCCCACTACAGGTGGACCCACTAAGTGATTATTTTTTTATACAAATAATTAATTTTTTTTATACTATTATATAAAACTGTAACTTGATTTTATGGACATATGCCGATCAATAACTCAGATAATTGGGTATATGGGTATATCTTCACAACCAGAGATTTAGTACAAGGATGTTAATTGGCAATGTAATCCCGCAGGAAAAAGGTCTGTGAAGTTGAAAAAAGGGGACATGGTATCTCCTATATAATCTGAGTTTTAGCTATGGAATATCTCAGTATTCATTTGTGGCACGTCTCTAAAAACGGTATTTGTCAATGGCATTCTATGAAAAAACATGGATAGGCGTGGCCTTTTCCGTGCAACTCTAATGCTTTTATATATATTTCTTAGAAACTATTTTTAGTTCAGTACTAAGATTTAGAATGATAATATGATTTGTCAATGGAATTTGGTGGGTAAAGTATGGGTAGACTTGAGTTAGTGAATGTTCCACCTCGGTTTTATGAGGTATATTTACTAAATTATTTGTGGTTAGAGAGCTTTGATTGCCAATGGAAAATGGTAGAAAAAAAAATGAATGGAATAAATAAAATATGCGTGACACCTCCAATGCAAAGAAAATATTTGAAACTGTATACCTGAGAAACCATTGCAAAGAACACACTGACAGTTGTGTATGATGGTTAGTAGTATAATGTTGGGCAGAATGTGGAAGTTTTATGGCATACAAAGGAAATGCTTCAAAAGGTATATATCTCTGCCTTATTTTGCTAAGGCCCTAACATCCATTTTTCAGTATAGAGTTTTCGATGGATTATGATAAAAATGTACCCTGTTCCGAAAATTTTACAAACCTACACTGAAAACTTGCAATCTTTTCTTTTTGTTTAAATTACAATTTCTCGAAATTCTCCTGTAAAATTTGAAAAATTCGTGTTAGGCCTTTAGTAAATTAAGGCAGCGATATGGGGAACCGTATGTTGATAGTTATTAGAGAGCCATAGTAAGAAAGATGATGAAGGTTTGTATGCTAAGATGGGATGTTGATAGCAATAACTGAGAAGAATGTTGACACCATTAAACACGTGGAAGTGGAACTACTCATGTAAATGATATGAATGATTAGTGCAATGATTCGATTTTGATCGGAGACTGGCACGCTCATATAGATATATCTCTCGCAAAAGTTTTAGATGTAGTAATTTTTGCATTACCCCTACTTTGCCAGGTCCGGACAACGAAGCTACTTGTATATAATTTAAGTAAAATTTTCCTCAGTTTGAGAAATAATATTTCGTAAATTGGACTCAATTTACTACCTTTTTAGGAAAAAAATTTATGGATTATTAATTTATGGAATATTTTCTACAATGTTGTTTTAATAAAAAGGTCTTAAAATCATGTTCTTATTACTTTTATTCATTACTTTTTATTTTATTTTTAATAAACGCAACAAAATAAAATAATACACAATAATAAACAAAAGTAACCAAAAAAAGTGGCTGCTCAGGACCACCTGCTTGTTACCGACTCAAGACCACTTCGAGTTTTTACATATTCCATGCTATTAAGCATACCAAATCCGAATGAAAAATCGACTTTATCAGGCGAAAGAACACAGAACATAGAAACTAATGCATTCAATCAATTGAATTATTAAAATACTTTGAAATTTATTGAATTAATTTTTTTAAAATATATTTTATTTTTTTATTTGCACAAAATATAGCGGCAGCTGCATATACAACTTTCTTGCTTCGAATAGACTCGCCAACTAAAAAATCCAAAAGAAAAGCAAAACTTATACGCGATTGTCTGCTAAGGCCAAAAGGAAGCTAGTTTTTGTATATATTAAAATTATGCATAGAGCACATTTTTTGTATATTTGTCTTTCTTACATTTTCCATTCAAAAAAAAAAAATATTTAAGTTCAATGATGCCACCTTATTGAATTCAAAAAAGGCAATTTGTTTCTTTGTTATTTTGATACTTTTATTTCGTAACCAAATGGTAAAAACCACTGCGGTGAATTTTTATATGTTAATGCGACTAAATTTTGGCAGAAACAGGTTTATGGAAACCTCCATTGTTCCATACACATTTTTGTAAACAATAGACAAAATAATTGGTAAAAGCTATTGAGTTCAAATTTTATGCAGCGACGCATTGTAAGGAATAAGTTTTAGAAAAAATGATATATGAAGGTGCCATCTACCACACCCATATAATCTTGTATTTTACCTACTTTTTTATCTTACTTTCCTTTAATATTAGTTTTAACCATTTCATTGAAACTTGGGATTTGGTTGTAATTTGTGGGCAGCACTGCAACTAAATTTCCAAAAATGACGAAATAACTTACTTCAAATTGAACACCATGGTTACTTGAAAGAAGCACATTTTTATTCATTTGAAGGAAAATTTACTCAAACGAGAGAAATTTTCGTGTATTCAAATTGAGGAAACTTTTTCTTTGTTTTAGAGATGGGTATTTTTCTGGGTGTAGACTATCAAGATAGCCAGCTGCCTATCAATCGAACAACACCTGTCTATTATCTGGACTTTAAAAAATCCTTTGATAATCGGCGTACACATCATAATCGAGCAGCTACATATAATAAACAACATTCTAAATTTCATGACAAAAAGAAAAATCGTAGTCAGAGCTGGCAATCACCTCTCAGACATTCGCCCTCTAGAAAATGGCATCCCACAAGGGTTGGGATCCTTAGGGATCAGTCATATTATTTTTAATACCCTACAACAAGCTCTGTATAAAATTTCAGGTCAATTGGAAATGTGGAAATGGTGCCCCTTGAGCTCCAAAATTTGGAAAAAACGGCTTTTGCCCACAAAACTGTTCACAAAATTTATAGATCTATCAAAGAGGAATAATTCACTCATATAAATTTGTTCGGTATTCCTAATAACTATTGAATAAAAGAAAAAATAATCTGAAATTACCCGATTAAATCTAGCAAGTTTTACAAATGTAATTGTCCGCACAACTGTTTTTTTTTTACTTATTTGCTAAAAAAAAAAATAGTAACACATGCATAGTCGTTCATTAAAATATGAAACCAATTTTTTCTGTCCAAAAATGGGCTGAGACTTTTTATCTATCAAAATGAACGTCGAGTAACTCGAAACACTCGCTAGCTCTCGAAAGTTGTAGTGACCCTGTTCTCATGATTCTCACTCCAAATAATGGTATCTCTGTATCGATAAAAGTTCAAAAATGTAGTTACAAACGAGGTGAATGTTCCAGTAATTGTGCCAGTTCGAGTCACTGTAATTGGTTAAAATTTTGTTAATAACTAGAGCAGATAAAAATGTGTACGAAAAAACTGTTTTTTTTTAATATGTTTTGTTGGGTCTTTCTTTTTTTGTTTCTTATACCAAACATGGACTGAAATTATAAAATTTAAATTCGAAAATCAAAGTTTACTAAGTTATGTCCGCAATTGTTAAAGTGAATACGATGATACATTTAATGGACCATATCAAACGTCAGAAGATTATGCTTAATAGAAAACGTCACTCAATTCAAATAATTCTTTACTTAATATAAAAAGTGGATTAAACACGAAAATTCATTTTGTGAAACTACAAAATACCTGATGACATAAATAAACAGCACTAGTATTTACCTCAGGGAAATAAGTATATGTGCATCAGCTAAATTTTAAATAGAATAACTAAAAACGATCGAAATGTATTCAAAATTTTTTTATTTATAGTACTAATGATTAGCAACAAAAAACTAAACAGATTTATTTCAATATGGTTATACAACTAAAAATAGAAAACTAATATTAATACCTCTTAGAAAATAAATATATGTGCATAATGACATTTATTCAATTAATTTTAGCCAAGCCATTTTTTATTTCTTTTTTAGTAGTTAATATGTTTTCCTTTTTTAATTAACACTTGCGTAATTCGGTTTGGCGTGGAATCAACCAACTGCTTTAAAGTTAAGAGGCTTATTTGGTTCCACTCATTAACTAAAGCCTCTTTAAGCTGTTTAATGATCTCAAATTGGCGGCCATTCTTATAAAGTTTGTTTGAAAATATCTCCCACAGGTCCTCAATAGGATTTAGGTCCGGACTGATCGCTGGCCAGTCTAAAACAGGTATGTTCCTGGTTGAAAAGAACTGGTTTGTAGTGCGTGCTGTATGAATTGGTGCGTTGTCCTGCTGGAAGATCCAATCATCTTTGGTTATAGCCATTTCGTTTGGTTCAGGAAGTCGTTGATTTTAATTTTTGATAGCTTTTCGAGGCTGTTAAAGAATGGTTTGCCCAGAGTGTTTAGCCTATACTTCCATAGGGTTGGGCATTCGCAGAGGAAGTGGATTACCGGCAGAAGGTGTTGTGAGGGATACCCATTCCTGCTGCTTGATGGCGTCGTCGACCTCGTCCTCCTCCTCCGGACTCTCTTCCGAAATCTGGAGAAGGTACGACGTGCTGTTGTTATGCGGAGCCTCAGATTTTATGACTGACCAGTCGTTCATCGGGATATTTTTGTTGTGTGCCTTCAAATATGGGGTGAGGTTTCCACTGTCCATCTTCATATTAGGTAGCCAAATACGTGCCCTGGGCCTCTTTGGGATTTCACTGACTAGAATCAGCTTAATCCTTAAGCCTTCCCACGCGTCGTGAAGCTGTTGGACGGATCTCTTCAAGTAATCCAGTGAGAATTGATCCTCATATTTGATGACCCGACAACCACGGACAACCTCTGCGGAGTCGAAGCCGGGCAACTGACCTTTCGGATCTGCCAGAACGTGGTCCATCACCATTTGTGACAGCCGGGACTCAATTTCACCCCGATTCTTTGCCACAGAGGTATCGCGGTTATTTTCATCTACCAGCGCAATCTGCATATGGTCCCTAACGACCTCTACGTATTTGCGCGTGGTGGTTTTGCCTCTCAGATTGGTTGAAGTAGGAGGAGTTTTGGTTGCACCACAAACCTTGCTCTTCTTTGGAACCATGCCAGCTCCAGCTTGCGACCGGTTGCGGTTCGTTACCACTGATTTCCTGGAATGTGCCTCGTACGCCTTTTACTCATCGACTACAGCCTGAAATCGGAGTTTATCCGCCGCGTCTTTGGCATGAACAGTGCCATGGCTTCATTCTGGCTAATCTTACCGAGGATAGCTAGGGCTCTCTGGTACTGTTTGTACCTCGACGGGCCTCTATTTGTTTCTGCACGCTTGGGCCCCTTGGTTTCAGCGGGTATGGCAGAAGTCACCGCCTCAGCGGTGCCCCCTGATGTCTCCTGGCTAGAAGCCAGGAGTTCGTCGTCGGATTCGGTTCGTCCGTCCGTTTGTCGTCCGTCTTCCGTCCTCTAGTCAAATCTGTACTTAGTCTCATAGTCGTGTCCGTCTCTTCTTTGCCGTTATCTGAATTTTTGTTTTTGTAAGGGTTCATTTCATCTGTTTCGTACGGTCACTTGCTCCACCTGATCCCAGACCAGGCAGGGCTGTATACACTGACAAGTCAGTATGCACGGTGACCAATGAGGAGTAAGGGGAAGGGAATGTACGCCATGGCAGCGCCCCATGCCATGGTAAGGCTAACGTTACTCTCCGAGGTTGCCCGGTGTCGGAGAGGCTCCGTGCGAAGATAGCCTAACTTTTAACCAATTTTTAAACAGAGCGTAGGCTTTCTTAACCAGCTGCACAACAATCAACTGACACGCACTGTTACCATTAACAGGTTGCATCAGTAAACTGAAATGCACCTGTTACCAGCCGTCACCATGAGGAGGTGATAGCCCACACTTCCATCACACCACTCAATTACGGCACGTACTCATGTATATGTTAATCCCCTTGCGGGCTGATAGCTTAACGGCCAATGGCCTCATTTTTTTAGTTGGAATAAAGCATAGCGGTGACTTTCCAGCATATCCAAAAGCAGCCCAAATCATCAGCTATCCGCCACCATGATTTCGCTTATGACAAGTTTGGCGGGGTTGTCTTACAACGCGCCAGTACTTGTGACAGCCATCAGGGTCGTCCAAATTGGATTTTTTTCGTTAGTAAAAATTATTTTCTGGAACTCATCAGCCCAAAATTTAAGTTTTTTAGCAAATGCCAATCGTGCGCTTACGTGGCGTTTCAATAATTTTGGTACAGACTCTCGGGAATCGTATTTAATCATTTTATTTTCGGCCAAGACTTGATGGATTATTCTTCTTGATACACTAAGATTTAAGTGACCTTTGATTTCCATGCAAGACATGTTTTTTTGCACTGCTAATCGGCGTATTTCCCGCTTGCTCCGTTCATCGATACTAGTCGGCCTACCACAACGCTTAATCTTGCCGAAACTAGAGGGGTTTTTGAGAAAATTTGAAATCGTATTTCTATGTCGATTTACTCTGGCAGCGATATTGGCAATTTTTGAACCAGGTTCACGTAAACCCTTTATCAATCTACGCTGCTCCTCTGACAAATGTGTTGCACGTAACATTCTAACGCAAAAACCACATTTCGTGTAAATATTATATTTTACAAATGTACACACTACTTTTACTTACGTGTTTCTAATCAGGAAAATATGACCACTTTACTTAACTTATTCACACTCAAATGAATACTAATCTCTGTTTGCACATATATTTATTTCGTAAGCAAATCACTAGGCTCAATACAAATTGATGACAACGGTACTAAATATGAAGACTGAAGAAGGCTTTTGCATAGGGTAATGAAACATTATATATAACAAAGTACGCGTACCCAAAAAAATATACCGTTATAAAGAGAGAAGATACGGGTAAAAACAAAAATGCACATATACATATTTGCCTGAGGTATAATGCTTTTGAATTCAGACAAAAGAGTGTGTTATGGCCAGAAAAAGCTGATAGTAATGAAGAGAATATGGACTTGGACATCGATATGTTATAGTTATAAATTATTACTCTGTATATTTTTTTGTGATCAAAGTGTATAAAATACTCTTTTTCCATTATCTTATTTTTGTTTTTCTTGTGATTATATAATTTAGAAATGCGGTGAATTAAAATCTTTAAAAATACATGTATTAATTAATTTTCTTTTTAATACAGCAGAATCCCGATAATTCATAATCGCAAGGGACCAGCAATTTATGACGAATTCCAGAGGTTTTCAATTTAACGAGATTTCGATTTAACCCTTTCACTCCGAGTTTTTCCTCAAAACCTGGTTGAGTTTCTTCAATATTTTATGCAAATATTAAAATAAATTTAAAAAAATAATATGTCCAGCACTCATATTCCTTACAGTTATCCTTAAGATTTCCACTGTGGCATAAGGTCTGCTATAACCTTTGTAACTAGGAATTATAGCAAAGCCAATTTACTGTGATGACACTGCATGTATACAATCCACTCATTGACAGCCAGTATCCGTATTTGTATTTTAAAGAAAACTCAAATAAAATGGAAACCGTATCTCCCATTTTACTTAAGTTTTCGAACATTATTAGGATATACAATCTCAGGGTTAAAGAGGTTAAAATAAGAGAAATACGAATTAACGGTTTTGTAGTTTAAGGCTCTTATCATAGTTCCATAGAATTTTACTTTGCATTACGAATTATAAGAGGTTGTCAACAACCAATTTCGATCTATAAGAGGTTAAACAGACCTTGCGTTGAAAAAAAAAATACGAATTAGGGAGGGGACCAAAATGTGTAGAATTTTTGCAAATTAAAACGATTTTTCAAGAGACCAGCAGTTTGTTACGAATTATTGAGATTTTCGAAATAACGGGGTACGAACTATCTCGTTTCTATTGTATATAAAAAAAATTGTGTTTAACACTTCTATAAGGAAAAATTTTAACGCTTTTTTAAAGAAAATACTCGTTTTTTTCATTTTAGCGGATTTTGAAAAACAAAAGTTGGCCACACTGAATTTTACTATACACAAAAAATTAGCTTTTTTGGCCTTAGGAGACAATCGCGTACGTTTTGCTTTCTTCTGAATTTTTTAATCGGCGTGTCTATTCGAAGCGAAAAAGTTGTATGTGGCTGCTGCTATATTTTGTGCAAATAAAAAAATAAAAATGAAATATATTTTAAAAAAATTCATTCAATAAATTGCAATTTACAATTTTTAAAGAAGATTTGCAATGAGTGGTGAAAGAGAGCTATATGATCTTCCCAAAATTTTTTTGATATATCCATAAGTTATGTTATTTGTTATTTTTAGTTCTATTTAAACACATGGGGAAAATTGTATTAATCTTACTGTGTTAATCTCTAATGATATACATATATAACTGATAATGATATGCAGTATGTAACAAAATTGAGTAAATGAAGGAACATTTTTGGCACATGGAAAAACACCAAAAATGGCGTCAAATTTAAAAGTTTCAGCATAGCTAAGTTCCTACACATTCAGATCAATAAAAGTGGAATACTTTTCATACAATTTTTGCTGAATTTTTGAAAACTTACAAGCTTTGTACATCTTGGTGCACCAATAAATATTATCCGATTCTAAAAATTATTTTTGCATTATGTTTTTATACTCAAATAAAAAAGCTTTGAAACTTGAAAAAAAATTTTGAAAAATCATAATTTATTGTCGAAATTTCGGTATTTTCCAAGACCCTTATAGAACCATTTTTCGGCGCGGAAATCGACGAAAAAGGAGTTTCCAAATTTTTGATTGATAAAAAAAAAATCGGAATTGATTAATATTGGCGTAAAAATCATAAACTGATTTAAAAACCGAAAAAAAAACTATTGGGCGTGGGGGGGACATTCCCTAACGATATGATAAAATGTAGCAAACTTATAGTGGCAATTTCATCCCTTTTGGTGAAGGCCGTCTATAGGCGGGCTTGGGAACTAGAGGGTTAAACTTGTTTTAGTAAATATAAATTTTTTGATCAGTTTATAATTTAATCGGTTTCTGCATTAAATTATCTTTCCAACGAGATACAAAAAATAAAAATTAGTTACAAAATAAAAAAGTTACAACATTTTTGATTGAAATTAGACTAGATTTTTTATATACGGGATACTATTTTCTATAAGATTCTACAATTTTGAGCAAAAGCTGCTTCTCCTCTTCATTATTCGTAGGGATATTGTTAAAGTCTTTCATGAATTTAACTCCCCTGCAGACACTGCAGAGTCATTTTTAACAAATAAATTATGGCACAATTACTGGCGATTTTGGAAATGTTCGTTTGCTTCCGATGTTGAAGGATGAAATTTAAAACATTTTAAAGATATGAGGAAACTGCTAAAAAAAATTGTCAAATAACGAATAAAAAAGTATATCATATAGAACGGTAGTGGTAGTAGTTTTTTTCAATATCTCTATTCAGTGAAGATATTTGGAATCAAATCTGTAATTCTGGGTTATGATTTCAAATATTAGTGGCTTATATAGGATATTGAAAAATTAAGAACTATCACTAAGATCACTGATGAGGAATTGTGGCGAACTCCGAAACGGCCGTCTGATTTGCCCGTCTCTATATACATTGTTCTTGTGATGACTATATTTGTTTATTAAGCATGTTTATAATAATATATAATATATAAATCGGTCAAATCGTAATGCAACAACGTTTCTGGTTTGACAAATTTGCGGTTATCAATTAGTTTTTTATTTGGTACTGTTGAGTTTAGGCATTCAGTCATTTTTTTTAACTTCTATGGAAACATTTGAGTCGAAAATGCCAAAGCGATGGTTTCTTCTGACAAATACCAAAAATTCTGATGCATTTTTCTCAGCAATTCGCCGGAAGCTAAGGGATTAACTTCTGCATAAGCAATGGTTGCTTTTATAAAATTGAGATCTTGATTTGAAGCTTCAATCACATTCGAGCATTTAAAACAAACTTTTATGTAGAGTCGTACAAGAAAAATGTATATGCTCGATAAACCCTTAAATTCCGTCTTCTTTAATTATATTGTTCGCAAAATAAAAACATTTTTAATGAATAAATTCCTTTGGACATCCAACGGGCATGGCTTGTTGGGCCAGGCGTTCGAACTTTACCGCCATCAGCACCAAGAAAATGTAATATTCGTTGGAAAAACTCTTCGTAGTCCGCGCGGCTAGGATAAATTTTCAATTAGAGCAAATAAACTTATCGTCTAGGCCACTTTTGATGGCAGTATGATCGAGATTTTTCAAAGCTTTTGAAAATCTGTCGAACATAGAAAGCTCTGATGCTTGGACCGTTTTAATTTGTAAATCAAACACACTCTGCTACCTTTCTTGAAAATCACTCACAACTGATCCATTTAGATTTGTTAATAAGGTAATTTTATAATAATAATATAAAACTTATCATCGGACGAAATATGGAGAAGTTATGACATATTAAGTGAAGACAGACAGTTTCAGTTTTTTAAATATTTATACTTTTGATCGAAAATATTTGTTTCCAAGAAAATATGACTTCGGAGATAATTAACAACAAAAATTTAGCACTTGTCGAGCCATTTACAACAATATACCATAAAAATCGGACATCAAATACCAAAGTTATAACAAAAAACTCGTTTTGGCTGTATTTAGGGTGAACCGTTTTTTTTTTTCGAGGTACTCCCCACATAAGTGTACCTTTCGAACGTTACACGATTTATGTCAATTGGATCAACATTATCAAGATTTACAAAAGTAACTGAAGAAAGAGCCAAAAATCAAGTTTTGGGCAAATTTTGCGAAAACGCTTCTTCACAAAAAAAATGAGTGTCATTTTCTTTTTCAGCGACCCAAAATGAATCTAGAAAGCACTATTTTTTAGGTTCACGCGAAAAGCGAAAAATTTGTAAATTAGTGCTATTTAATCTAAAAGTATCGATTCATATATATTAGTGTCTGACCGAAGGTGCTTTTTTGGCCGTAGCCGAAGCCGAACTTCGGCCGAAACCGAAGACCGAAGGATTTTAAAAAAATTAAAAACTTGTAAGTAAATTTTTTCTACCTATGCATTTGCAAACATACCATATACAGAAAAATATAAATAATACAATAGATACCCCAAACAAAAAGCTGATCATTAGCATGAAATAACTGTTCACTGTCGAAGGAGCTAACAAATATTATTTATTTCAAGAATTATTTAAAAATTTATTCACGTCAAAATATTTATATTGACTATATATCTGTCGACTGTCGATCAACGACACCTGTGTCAAAAAAAAGTTGGCCGATGGCTTATCTAAAATCAAAGGTTGAATGAATCAACGTATTAACTGATAGACCTATGCCTATAACCGGAACCATAATTAAGTAAAAATATTAAAATTTAATTTTTGGGATAGTTTTATCGTATGTTCTTTTAATTAAGTTATTAAAAGTTTGTATTTTTATCTATCTAATTTTAAAAATAAATATTTGGTTTTTGTAACTTTTTTAACTATTTCAATTTAAATAAAAAACATGGAGAGATATCTCAATGAGTCTGGTTCGGACGGAGTAGAACTACAGATGTACTGAAGATACGATTAAAATTGCGCAATTGGTTCATTAATTTTGTGGCAGCCATCGACAAATGCTGTTTTGAGAAAAACTAGTTTCAAAGTTCAAATGCACGACTGCTGTACCAGGGCCTGCCAAGTTCTACATCTGTAACTTTCAATCGACTGAATTTCAAAGAATAAATATAGACATATATTCTAGAGCGTTATTAGCAAAAACAAAAAATCTTTACCTCCTTGAAAGCGAAAAAAAGTGAAGCGCGCCAGTAATGGAAAATGTCGCCTTCTTTAACAATTCAAGCTTCATTCCAATACCAATATCAAGCCTTCTAATTGTATTAGCTCCTGCAGGTTGTTTGTTAAAAAAAATCACTGATTTCAGTTTGTAAGGTTGTAAATCTGTGGGTTACCTCAAAAGTAAAAATAAAACAAGCAAACGGAGAAAATATAACATAGAAATTGTAATGTACATACTTTATTTATTTTTTATAAATTTTTGCCGCCAATCGTCAAAATTATTATAAAATGAAATGCTTATAATCTTCGGCTTTGAAGATGCATTTTTAGGCCGAAGAACCGAAGCCGAATATTCGGTCGGTCACTAATAGATATATGTCATATACAGTAGAAACTCGATTCTTGCACTAATGAAAACCGGAATCAGTGCAAGTTTCGAGGTTGTCGCAAGTACCGAGTTTTGGTTTTCCATACAAATTTTTTAATGTTGCCCTCAACCCTGCAAAATGTTGCCTTTTTAGTGCAAGAAAAGAACATAAAAATGCTACCCTGTCAGAATCCGCTTATGTGCAGGGCAACATTCTCATCCTGTCATTTGAGTGAAAAAGTGTTACATTTTTCCCCGCTCAGAAGGCAGCATTTTTTAGAAAAGAACACAATACCTTCTGAAAAGGCTGCCTCTTTTTCAGAAAAGAACACGAAATTTGACAGTACTCGCATGGTGCAGAAAAAATGCAACATTTTATCAAGAAAAGAAAACCCTGTAAGTTTCAAGTGAGTATTTCATGTGTAATAAAATAAATTTTCGATTTATTTTTCTTTGTCATTATGAAACCGCACCATACAAAAGTCGGCTCTAAACTGATTCAATTCAATGCATTTCGTCAGCAGTATGAAATCCTCGGTACTTCCCTGAACTATATTCCAGGGCTTTAGAGCAGCGAAATTTTGAGGTTGCTCCGCTCCAACCTCTTAAGTATAGCTCCGGCTCCGCTCCGAGCTCCAACTACATATATAGTAGTTTTCTTAATAAAAATATATTTTTTTTAATTTTAAATTCACATGTATGCATCGCTACCTTAATTTGCCCTAACATATGTATTCGAATTTGGAAAACTTTTGGGTACATGACTCCAAAACTTTCGACACAGATGAGTGGGACAAGGCTTTACATTGCTGCAAAATCATTTTGGCTCAAAACTCGACATCTTTACTATACGAAAAAAATATGATACTAACTCGTACAACAACTATAACGTTTTGAAGGCTGCTGTTATAGCAATAGAACCAGTTAAGATAGTGAACCACCTCTTATTTCAAATGACGTCTTTTGAAAAAATTATGAATTATTTACCGTCACACCTGGTAATTGTACATATCAAGCATCTATACATTTATTAGTGTAACTACAATTTTATTCCAGAAGATCGAGAAGTGCTACACTATCAAATTATATATCAATTTAAAGAGCTTGACGAGTAGGTTAGCCAAAAATTATCAGATTTAAAATCGGTTTAGCCAATTCCAAAATATTAGCGTCGGAAGTTCTTTAAAATTCAGTCATTGAACAAAGCATTGCATTCATCGTTGTAAAAATCATTGCTTAAGCGGGAGTAAATAACAAATAAGAGAGAGAGAGAGAAAACATGAGTAATGGCATTTCTCAGAATTATCTGCATGCATAAAGAGATTTCTTGAACAAAAAAAAAAAAAATAGCCCTAGTTACTGGGGCCTTACCGACTAGTATTTCTAAATATGTAAAGAACTAAACTACTTCGATGATGATATCTCTTGCCATAAGCATTAATGGAATATTTCAATTACCATTTTCATTACTGCAATGGAAATGACAATGAAAAAACGAACAATAGGTAATTGGAAAAATTACTAATCGGAGCAGCGGAGCAGTTAAATTTTCATTGCTGCAGCTCCAGCTCTAGCTCCGGTCAAAACAATGTGCTCCACAGCTCTTTGTTCCAGCTCCACGCTCCGCTCCAAAGCCCTGCTATATTCAGTCTAATACAAATTAAAAAGGGCAGTATTGGAAGACAAGACCAGAAATGTCGCAAGTATCGAGGTAAAAATTTGCGAATGTCGCAAGAACTCAGTACGTAATGAAAAAAATGTTTGTGTCGCAAGTATCGAGTATTTTGCAAAAACCGAGTTTCTACTGTATTTTTTCATCTCCGTTTCAGTGTTATCCAACTTCAATCCTTTTGGCTATCCACTCTTTAATTGCTTTGAACTATTTTCATATTTATCTTATATATTGAATTTACTTTATTTATTTTATAATAAAATGATTCTTATCTTTCCTATTATTAACACCACAAAAACAAAAGTTAAAGTTAAAGAAAGCCCACAAATTCAAGATTACAACTACCAAATTTCATTGCTTTCTCTTAAGAAACATCAAAGTTATAGATTTTTGATATGAGCGAGCCATTTTTCCCATAGTGCAGGGGCTCGGCAAATTGGGACATCAGGGAAGGGGGCTTGATTGATTGATTGTTTATTATGGGTAACATGTACTTCGACCTTAAAGATCTATTGTACCCCCGATAGTAGCTTAATTATAAGCTGTCTGATAAGCCAATCTTGCTGATGAACCTCAGCATGATATCTTTACTTTTCGGGTAATATTGTCCCAGGTATCTTTTCTTTCTGTAAGTGCCTCGCAGTGTAATAGGATATGTTCTGATATTTCCTTGTCCTTTTGGCAGAACCTACAAGTGTTATCCTGAGTTAGTCCTAAATTTTTCATGTGTTTTCCCAGTTTACAGTGCCCTGAGAGAATGCCCATAACTGTTCTAAGTTGGTCCTTCCTTAACTTTAGACAAAGATTCGCTCTTTTGGGGTCAAAGTTCCCAGTGAGTAGTTTTGATTGCCTAAGCTTTGGGAGGAGTGCCCAGTAGGATGACCTACTGTTCCGTTCCTCGTCTTTTAGGGTGATTTTTATGGTTTGGATTCCTAGACCTACTACGGGTTCAGGACCAATTCGTGTCTTGGCCGCTGCTTTCCTAGCTAGGTTGTCGGCTATCTCATTACCATATATTCCTGTGTGTTCAGGTAACCAGAATAAGGTGATCTTATTTCTCTTGCCTAGCTTATACAGGAGCTCTAGACATTCCCATACTAATTTCGAGGAGATCTCAAAGGAGTCCAGTTCTCAGATAACAGCTTAGCTATCTGAGTAAATTACTATATCTTGCTTCTTACACTCACGTTCAAGGTTGAAATGTGTGCAGAGTCTTATGGCAAAAATCTACGCTTGGAAGATGCTTGCAGTGTTTCTCATAGGCTCCGAGTGTTTGGTCTTAGGACCGTACACCCCTGCCCCAGTTCCTTTCTCTGTTCTCGAACCGTCAGTGTACCACCTTTGTGTGTGTTCTGTGAGAAGGGGGCTTACACTCTTTGTTACATCATATATATTTCATCATTATATTACTTAACCCTTAAGTACTAACCATTCGAAAAAATGTAAGAACAGGAATTAAAAATGTAAGCCTCTTTGTGCGGTGCACACAAGCGTTGCCCCCTTTCAGTTCTTTTTTTTTTAATTGGCGTTTTGAGTGAAATTCATGATTACTCAGGACTTCTACAACTAATATAAACAAGTTTCAAGCCTCTGCATATCCTTGTTTGTCCTTTATTAAAAGTTGAACAATTATATTTTTGAAGCTATAGACAAAAATCTGTTAACGCGTTTTCTTCAATTTTTGGATTTTTATATTCTGTTATTTTTTACGAACATACTTTGAAAGTAATATTTTCACTTAGCAAAGAATTATCGATGTTTTTTTCTTAAAATCATGGAACCAGCTTTGATAATAAATTTAGGCACATGCATTTTTGAATTCAAAGAAAAAACCTTTTAAAAAAAGGCATAAGCTCTAATGATCGATAATCCTAAAACATAAAAATACTTAACAGTAGGTTATGTAATTTAAAAACATATTAAAGTCCGTTTTCAAAAAAATATTTTCAAAATTACTAAAAAAAAATTTGATTAGAAGTATTTTTTTTTCCAAATTTCTAACAAATTGGACTTAAGCTTGAAAATTAAATTGCTTTAAACTAAATTATTACAACAAAAAGTATTGACATTTAATATATTTGATTTATTTTTAACCACTATCGTTTGAAGAGTCTTCTGTTGAAGATTTAATAAGCGATTCAAAAAGATGTACATTTTGTTCTGACTGCCCACTGCTAATGTTGTATAGCTCGATGTCATTATTCCAAACAATTTTATTTTTTCATTTAATATTCGCAAATCAGAAAGCACAAGATATTTTCGTAATATGTGTTATACGAAGTTTTCGAATATTCTTGCTCGCTTCCAAAGATTCCTCGGAAAAACAACCTTAAAAAATCAAAGACTTTATTAAACATATATGGATAAATCCAGCGTTACTTACGTTTCACCATTCGGTATAAAACGATTTTTTCACCAATAATTATCAACTATTTCAAAAATCGGGTAACACAGTCGTATGTGTCTTATGCTCTTGTACATGAATCAGCATAAACATATTTTCAATTATTAATGTGCTCTGAGGAAATAACTCATATTAGTGCCGTTACTTACGTTTCCGCACAAAACATCTATTTTGAGTACTCGATTTAGATATGTGAAATTCTGCGAATTGGTCAATGAACATTAAAGAAGAAAATTTTTTCCAAATAGATTTATTTATCGACAGTAGAATCTCATAAAAAATTTGACTGTTTTGCTTTAATTAGTATATTTTTTTAATACATATTTGATTTGCCTAGCGTTACTTACGTTTCATTGCAGCGTTACTTACGTTTCAAGTTGGTCTACAAATGAAAATTTTTAGGAATGAGCTAGATAAAAGGGGGTTACTGAGTTCGAATCCGTGGTCTAATACACTGCACTACATCGGGATTTTTTTATGGAGCACACAACCTTGAAATAATCTAACGTATAAAAAAGTAAAAGTGAAATTCGTTTGTTTAACAAGAGAAATTTAGATTTTTAAAACAATTTTTGATTATTTGTGCTGAACAAAGGCACAGCTAAGCCTTTCTAAATGGCTGAAAGAGAAATCGAAGCACTGCGCGATCGCGTTGGACTGCCTGAATACTAAACATAAACTGTGTTGCATAAAGCAATGTTTTTATGGTGTTGGTTGCGAATGTGCCAGAATTGTATTTAGGAATATAAAATTTGGCAAAAAAAATTTTACAGACTGTTTGAGGTATTTTAATATTAAAAGCTGAACTATTTCAAATTCCCTGCAAAAAACAGCTCATTCCCCGATTCCCCGCACTAAGTAAAATTCCCCGCAAATCGGGGAATTCCCCGCAAGTTGGCATCGATGATACGTACCCTCTTTTTGCACTGGTTCCTTGTATCGTTTAACACGATTTCCCTCAACACGGCATTTTTCAGGAACGTAACCCCCGTGTTAAGCGAGGTCTACTGTATAGTATATACATAAGCACAGTGAGTATTGACGTATTCACACATGATAATATTTGTATACGTACATAGATGTGCATATAAATAACGAATGGGTCCAAAAGACCCAATGTGCCCGATGGCAATGGTGTTTTGTTTTTAACCGCGGGCCGTGCCAGCTTTTGGCTAATAGTGCAAATTTTCTCACGATATGTGTTTCAACCTAACAAAACTTTTAGAATGCAGTTTGTGTGTGGATGAAAAATATTTATTGTATTTTTTTTTAAACAACATTTCTTTGATGTCCGACGGACCCGGCCTGTCCGTTTATTAGTAGTAGTCCGTTTACTGTATGTGGTGTTAAAGTTGTTTCTTTCGTGAGTCCTAATTATATTTTTCTTATCTTAGTTCCTTTTCTTTTGCTAGACTTAGTTCCTTTTCTTTTGCTAGAGTATACTTAGTGAGTAACCAGGGTGCGTGAAAAACAACACTTACGATAGTTAAATTTATGATGTGCAATGTTTATTTGTATAATTCTTTTTTCACTTTTACATTATTTATTATTGTTCGTTGTATTCCGTTTGCTTGTATTATCGTACGTGCTACTTCGTATGCTATTCGTTGCACTTCGTAAGGTCAACGTTTGCATTCGTTGGTGCTCGCCGTATTTTGTAGCCTCTTTGGCGCTTTAGCGTTTTCTCTTCGTTTGTCCTTCTTGGCGCTCGGTTCTCTTCATGTATCGATATGCTTACATTGGGTGCCGTTGTGGCACGATGCAGGTAAACGATGTCGTTCGGCGTATGGCAAAAATCTAATTGTTTACTACACCAGGGTACGTGGACACGACACCTTGATGCTTGATTAATACCTCAGCGGAAATCTTAATCCTGACGTAAGGACTTACTCCAAGACCCAGTGAATACCTCAACGAGTGAAAAGTGCCTTATGAAGAACGTAGAATGCGAACGCTATGCTGATTTATACGAACGACTCTTTATACTATCTTTCCGTGCGGACGCATCGGTAAGGTTTATTACATATAAGCTAACGATAGAGGAAAATGTAACCACGAAGCCACTTCTTTAGACCACGATCTAAGTCTGAGTGTCTTGTTCTGTTCAATGCATGTCTTTTTATACTTCTGCATATCCCGTTTTGTTCATATTCATTGTTACATGTTTTATTCTACTGCAATGTGTATAATTTGACTTCAAGTGATGCATGCATACACGTGATAAATTTTATTTTTTGGATCAAACCCAATATTTTGAGTCCTTACAGACTATCTTCAATTGGTTCAAAAAATAGAAAAATTTTGAAGTGTCTTTTGCCCTTCGAAAAATAACCAACAACCTTATTTTATAAATCACTGTATTTCAATATTTCAATGAATTCTTCCACTTTTTTATTTTGACAATCATTTGTCATTTTGCTTGAAGCGTGACAAAGTTGAAAAGTTTCAATTTTGCGCTTTATCTTCATTGTCGGCAGCGACAAATTCACATTGTGTTTGATAACAATGAAAATGTATACATTTTACTTTTGACAGATTATTACTTCACATTCTGTTCCTCACTTTAGGTTCACTACGCCATCACGCTGAACTGTCAAATGCTAACAGGTTACAATTTACAATTTTTCTTTCGTTAACTATTTTTATCAGATATTATTTTCATGTTTTTACGCTAAATAGCTACTTAATTGTGTGTTTTTTATTTAAAGTTAGCTCTATATAGATAATTTTTCTAAGAAATTGTTTCCATTGGCTGACGCATATTACTTTTCTTCATGATCTCAATCTAATTTAGAACCTGTGAAACGTCATTCTATGAAGAATGTTTGTCATCATCCGACTATTAAGATAATTATCTCATTAAATTAATTCTTCAAACAAATTTAATTACACAGTCCAACAAATTAAGACTTCTTGGCAACAGAATAGCCACCCTATAATCCTGAAAGGGCATGTTGTATAGCCGTTTTTGTAAAATAAACTTATAGTCTAGCATGCCTCAGTTTTTTTACAGTGGGTTAAAATTTTAATTTTTTGGTCGTCGGCAAAGTTTTAGAGTAGAATTTTACGAGGATCATTTCTGTAGAGCATGGTAACCCTTTACTTCCTCTTTTTTTGGGATAATTCGACCTCGTTTTTATGAAAACCTAAAAAATCCTTTCAAAAGAGACATTTAAGGATTAAAACATTTCACAAAAATATTTGCCAAAAATTTTTACTAGGGGTCACCAAAAACATAAAAGTCATTAAAGTCATTCATATAACGGTTACCGGTAAAGAAACAAAATGGTCTATAATGTAAATTCTGCATTATAATTAATTAAGCCACCTTCTGGTCTAGATTTTTCGAAATATTACTTTTTTATATTTCAAAAGTATAGGCTTTTAAAAGTATACTGTAAAATTTTCGTATCAATATTTCCAGTATTTCAACTTCTATAGCATATTTAGGAGGTGAGTGCAGAAGCAGGTAAAAGGGCCGACTGAAGTTTAAACTCATTTATCTCGAAACTATATTTTTCTGCACGGTGGGGGACAAAAAACAAAAACTACTCGACCGATTCGTCTCAAATTTTACTATATTATTCAGGAAACCAGTGCTTATCGCAGGAACTAAAAAAAACTTTCAACGTTGAATACTTCTTACTTTTTACATACAAAAAGTAGTGAAAAAAACGGTCTGTTTTCGTAAAGTAAATTTCAACCACGCGCCATTTTGTCAATTTTTTTTTCTTTTTAGTTCCTGCAATAACTACACTTATACTGATTGTAACTTCTTTTTTTTTTGTTTGAGATCAGTGGAAAATTCAAAACCTGTCCCACCAGCAAGATCCGTTTTTTTGAAGAGGGCAACTGTAACACCAATTTTAGTTTACTTAAAATTAGAATTTTTTTTATTATTTTTGTATATTGCTAAAGTAATAAAATATATCTACAAAGTTTAAATACTATTGCTCATTATTTCATTAAAAAAATTAAATCCTAAAAACCCGTCAAATTCAAAATTAAAGAAGGTCCCCTTAAGATAACTAACTTTAATTTTGACAAGGGAACGTCCCCAGATGCCTCCAGATGCCTGCCGTTGATTTTTCCGATTTTTTTAAATATTGTAGGTGATTTTCATAAATACTGTAAGTGAAATTTTGCTTTGCAGGTCTGGCAGATAACAAAAACAACCGTCGGTGGTAGTGGTTAAGTACACTGAAAACAAAGTTAATTTGTTAATGAATCCTTTCCGCCCATTTCTGTTTCTTTTAAACGTATTTTAATTTCTTTTTTTGTTTTTGCGTTTTGTGTAGATAGAGCAAAAATAAAACACGTTTGTTAGGCTCGACATACACGAAGTGTAATAACAAAGTACTTAAATAATAAATATAAAACAAAATATAAACTTTTGGTTTCTACAACAAATTTTTATATTACATTCCCCCTATTCTATTTCAAAACATTCATCTCACATGAAATTTTTTACTATTTTCGTTGAAAAAAAGATTTTTCCCCAAATCGATTTTCAAGCGATTTTAAGTCAAAGTCGCTTTTGGAATCAACATAAACAGTGCTAAAATTCAAATTATTTGTCTAATTTCAGTTCCACCCACTCTCAACCCAACATCGGAGATAAAAGTCAGTAGCTTAAATAAAATTATAAAACCTAGGGATATAGAGCACCTTAAAACCACACAATCAATTAAAAAGGGAAATATTGCGGTGAAAATAAGAGTTACAAAACCAATAGCACGTAAACGTTCAAGACGAGCTGGTCCTACGAAACCCAAACGGAAGCGAAAAGTTAAAATTGAGAGCGAAGATGAGGGAGAAGAAGGAATTACAGGGAATGAAACCGATAGTGATGATGATGATAAAGTAGTTAATCAAACAGGTAATGTAGTTGTATCCACACGCAAGAGGCGTGAAACACGCAGCTCATTACACATGGAGAATGGACAAGAATCATTAAAAACTGCAACCGTGGCCGGACTCTCAAACACCACTGCACCACTAAAAATTAGTTTTGATAAACTTGCATGGAATTTTTCGGATACTGATGAAGATTATGATGATTTCGATCCTGCCGATAGTGATGATGATTGTGATGACGGCGACGATGATGAAGGTACAAAATCCGACTTTAAATTTCCCGAACCTAAGCTTGAACTTAAAGAGGAAGATGAAGATTTCGAGCATATGGAAATTGAAGAGCTTGATGAATTAGATGATCACACTGAGTTTGAATACACGAATTCAAGTGAATACGTTGATGCTGAAGCGGCATTTAATGTGAAGTCCGAAAATATTTTCAATGAAAAAGATCAACTTTTGGATTGTCTGCTCAAATCAGATAATGATGTTAGAGAAGAACATACATTTTCCATTACTAATCGCAATTTATTGTCGACAGCGTCATCGTCTGCAAAGAGTAAAATTAAGTCTGAGCACAAGTTTTTGGAAGAAACTGAAGTGGTGTTAATCAAGGATGAAGATTATGTTGCTTACGCTGAGGAGGATATCTTAGAGATTAAAGATGTAAGTTTAATATGAAATTGTAGTGAATTGCTCACACATGTTCAAAGAAAATGAGATTTTAAGTTTCTTAAAAATATGAATGTGAAACAATGAAATCAAATATAAAAAAAACTTTCAAAACTCGCTTCCATTTTTTGTGTTCCTTACTTGCCCCCTTTAGAAGATGGTTTTCTTTAGCAGTACGGAAAAGTCTTACGAATCAGTAAATAATCTATTTGAGCTTCTAAAAGCTTTTCGCGGTTCTTTTTGCATTATTTGTATGCCACTTTTTGCCAGTGAATATCAAACTCATATCCGTTGTTAACTTATTACTTGAATTTTATTTATTTGATTACACTGTTCTACAAATGGAAACTTTTAAAAACGAGCAGAGACGGGACAAATGTACTTAGGGTAATGGGGGGTCGCTGAGTCCGAACTCGTGGTTGGTTTTGCTCTGCTAAGTCACAATTTTTTTTTTTTTGACATCAACATTTTTAAAATTGAAAAAAAAAATTAAAAATACAGTTCATATTTTTTTTTTCATCAAAACATCCATTTTTACAAAAAAAATTTTAGATTTTTTTATTTTTTAACTTTAAAAATTTTTAAAAAACGGTTTTTTTAATTAATTTATTTTTTCGTAATTTTTTTCATCCTAGTTCACTTTAATCTCGTTGTTAGCTTAACCGGGTAATACCTAGCGGTGCCATATGGTACTTTATCGCTGAGCCAGGTTCAAAAAAAAAAATTTTCTCAAGTTACTCTTTTGATCTATCTACTTTGGTTCCCGCTCGTCCCTAATGGGTTAAAGCAATGATGGCCAAACACGTACTTAAGTTCAAAATGATCTTTAAACATATCGTATACGAATACGTATACCCATACGCCAAATCAATTCTCAGGCGACGATACGTATGTAAGATTGCGATTGGCGTACTTGAATAAGATGTGCAGTAAGTAATTAGAGAAAGAAAGCAACAACAGCATAACTTGTACCGATTTTAGAATGTTTTAAAGCCACTGCGTTTGCAAAACTAAGTCTCCACAACCATGCCTCCGTCTTCCCTGAAAAATGCAATTGCAACGTTCAAAGGCAGAGCAGTATAAAAGTTTGACTTTAATTTAATATGTTCTTGATCAATTAAATTCTAAAAATTAATTTTAATTTGGTTGTTAAATTTCGAAGCAAGCTTGGAGTAGGCTATCACCGGTTTTATTTTTGTACAAACTATTTGTTTTACTATTAGTGTTTTGAGAATCGCGATATGTGCAAAAATGGAATCCAGCTTGTATGAACCTAAAATAAAACATCTTCGGGTAAATTATGAATAAAATTTAAAAATAAATCTTTCTCTTGTCAATAACTATGTTCATAGGTACTTACGTTTTTTATTTTATATTATATATTTATCTACATTGTGTTCAAAAATGAATACGTGAACGTGTCAAAAAGGAAGCAACAATATATAAATTTATTTGTAGGTATACACAAAGAAATTTTTAGGATTTATTTGTTCAAGAACTCAAAGTAGATAGATCAAGAAAGTAACTTGGGAAAAAATTATTTTTGAACCTGGCTCAGGAACGGCTCAGCGACAAGGTGACATAAGGCGCCGCTAGGCATTACTGGGTTAAGCTAACAACGAGATAAAAGTGCACGATGTTAACGAGGATAAAAAAATAATATATTAAAAAATAAATTATTAAAAAAAAAAAAATTTTTTTAAATTTTTTAAGTTAAAAAATAAAAAAAAAATCGAAAATTTTTTTTTTGTAAAAATGGATATTTTGATGAAAAAAATTATGAACTACATTTAAATTTTTTTTTTTTTCAATTTTAAAAATTTTGATGTTAATAAATTGTGACTTGGCAGAGCAAAACGGACCACGGATTCGGACTCAGCGACCCCCCATTATCCTAAGTACACTTGTCCCGTCTCTGCTCATTCTTGGCTGTTGAACAGTGTTATCAATAAAAATTATTTTTCGATTTTTTGCTCAGAAATTATAATAATTTTTTGATTTTCTTTTTGGTCAATTCCATAGTGCAGTGTTTCTATACATATAACTTTTTTTTTAAACCGTTATAAAAAAGAAATTAAACGTTTTAGAGAAAAACCAAAAACTCCATCATGTTCAGTGTACTCGAATTATAAAAGATCAACTTTCAAAACTCTTGAGCTTTTTTTTTTTTGGTAAATTCCGTTGTGCAGTGTAATTTTTTTTTTTTTTTTATAATCAGAAAAAAAATCATTATTTGATTTTTATATTTTTGATTGAAACGAAAAAATAAAATCGTTGCACAGCTTTGCACACTGTGCACACTGTTCAGTTAGATCGGAATTCATGTGATTATTTGTGTTGTTGTTTTTTGCACAAAATACCGCTTTTCTGTATACATAGTGTTAAGCTGCAGGAGAAAAATGTTATTGCGAGAGCGACTTTTGTTAGGAACAATAACTGCGAAGTGTTGGTTTTGTTGTTGTTGTTTTTCTTTCTGTTCTTGTATTTTTGATGAAAACCCGGAGAACATTATACGACCTAGCTTAGAACCATAAAGCTGTGCAACGATTCAATTTTTTCGTTTCAATCAAACATATAAAAATCAAATAATGATTTTTTTTCCTGAACATAAAAAAAAAATCAGAAAATAATTATTATTTCTGAGCAAACAGATAAATATCACAAAATTATTATAATTTCTGAGCAAAAAATCGAAAAATAATTTTTATTGATAATCAAATAAATAAAATTCAAGTAAAAGCAAAAAATTAGAATCAACAAGTAAAAATTATTTTTAATTTTTCATAAAATTTCTACTGATTTCAACAGAGCATACAAACATTATCATTTTGGTGTACTCGTCATTGTTCTCCGACATTTGGTACACGTTGATTTTTTATTTAAATATTTAAAAATAATTATTATTTTCGGTTCCTGTAATTTAAGCGTTTTTTGCCCATTACTAATCTACAGCTATAAATTGACCTAATCTATTTGTTTTTCCGCCTCTCCAAATAGCTTTCTAGTAGTGAAATGGCAAATTGTGAAATTCTACTCGAGGACGTAACCTTGCGTTATCCAAAACTAAAGAAAGAAACTACCATTAAAGTGGGGCGTAATGCCACGCCCTTCTTTAAGTTATCGAAAAAACAAAAACAAGAAAGAGAACTTTCGGAAAGACCAGAGCGAAAATATCGTAAACGTGGTGAACCCAAAGAACCGAAACTGAATGGTCCCAAACGCATAGCCAAATTGAGTCAACGAGAATTAAAGGCCCGTCTGAAAATGCTAAAAAAAGAAGAGAAATCATGGCACTGCCCACACTGCATTAAAATCTATCATATGCGAAAACCGTTTGAGAAACATTTACGCGATGATCACCAACGTCCCGAAGAGGAAATCAAAGAAACCTTTAAAATGGACAACGTAGGAGTGGTTAATGAGGAAATTTTTAAATGTGAAATATGTGAAAAGATTTATTTGGTGGAGAAGCGTTTGCTGGCGCATATTAAACTGCATGGTGAGGGGAAAGAATACATATATAAACTTTCTTTCCATATTTTTTTAACTATTCAAATCTATTACAGGTGTCGACGGCAATCTCATATTTAAATGTCCATGCTATTGCAGCCTCTATTTTGCGACCAAAGAAGAGGCTACTGCGCATGCGCATCAGGAACATCGTGACTTACTTTATTGTGAGCCTTGCCAGAAGTATATGCCTGGGCATGATTCACTAAAAAATCATATGAAAAATCATCATTCAGAGCGTGAACCTAAAGACCTTAAAGCTAAACGTAATTTGGTTTGTGATAAATGTGGCAAGAAATTCTCAGGACGCACTTCTCTCACCGATCATGTGCGCTCAGATTGTGGACGTAAACCTCTGTATCCATGTAATATATGCGGTAAGCACTTAACTACAGCTGGTATATTGAAAACGCATATGCTGTTGCACAAGGATGATACACCGTTTCAGTGTGATCAATGCGGCAAGACATTCAAAGTGAAGGCACAATATAAGACACACATAAAGACGCGCCACACAGACTATAAACCATTCAAGTGCCATGTAAGTGTTTCGTAAATATTTTCATTTATATTTTTGGATATAAATGCCGCTCTCTCTTTTTTGTTTTAGCTTTGTCCTAAGGAATACCCATACCGCGAGAGCCTGCTCACTCACATGACCGTACATACAGGCATCAAACGTTTCTTGTGCAATGGCTGCGGTAAACGTTTCACCTGCATTTCTAATCTACAAGCACATCGTAAAGTGCATGCTGATACTTGTGGCGCTCTGCCACTCAATGCCAAGGCGACACAGTATATGGGCGTGCAAAAGGGTAATCTGTTATTGGGTGCCAAACCAGAAGCAGGCCTTGATTACATTGAGACAAATACGCTAGTGGCCAAAGATGTGCTCGATCGTGATTTACCTATGTCACAGGAATTGAATTATCCCTCGGAGCCATCAGCACCGCTGGCTACTGTGCCGCTAAACTATTCTCAAACAGCGCCACCCGCAGTTAATTTGCTGTTGCCGCAAATGTTGATGTCACAATATATCGATGATTCACATTCGTTGCCGTATAATTAAAAGAAATAAAGTGTATATAATTTTAATTTAAGTGTAAATTTTTAGCGGTTATGACATTTTTTGACGGTTAGTTTTCTTTTTCTCATTTTTTCGGATTTATGAGGTCGACTTCAGAATTTTAAGGTTAAATTCAAGATTTTTAAGATACTATTTTTTTTTTTTCATTTAGCCTTTATACATACTAATATAAAATATTTAAAGTAATTTGATAATTGTTTCAGAAGATTTCCTTCAAAATGAAGTGGCGAGAAAATAAATGACTAAAATCGATAAATTTTTACTTTAGTATTTACCTACAATCAATGCTGTTTTTTTCGCGATTGGGGGAAGTTCGTGGCGCACAGTGGTATAAACTATAATTCTAGCAAGACATATGATCCAAAAGAGTGTTTTAATATGCTTTAAATTTTGCTGACACGTAGCCAGATATCTACTTAAGCGATCTTGAAACTTTTTTTCGTTAGCGCCGTTACTGCAAGATAAATTATAAAAAAAATATGATGGAAGTGTTAGTCGAATGTTTTCTTGCGACAAGGTCGAATACAAGGGGGGAGGGGGAGAGAAACAGGGGGAATTTCCCCCTTTTGTCCCCCCAAAAAAAAAAAAGATTTTCAAACACTTTAATATTTAAATTTAATAACTTAAACAGGCAAAAAGGTGGACATAATTAGTTATTGTTGTTTTTAGTTATTACGATTTACTTTCAATTATAAGAATAATGAATAATCTTGCTCATTAAACCACTTTCCTTCTCTATGGAAATGTGCTGAAATAATAATGATACCCAAACCAAATAAACCTGAAAACTTAGTGCCCACATATAGACCTATAAGTTTGCTGGCAATATTCTCGAAAATATTCGAAGTAGTAGATTGCTAATAATACAAGAAAATAAGAATATAGTTCCGAATCACCAATCGTCATAAGCACGGTACTCCTGAGCAATATCATCAAAATTGTCACTGACTTTCTGGAACGCAAAAAATATTGCTCTGTCATATTTTTGGACAATCAAGAAGCGTTCGAAAAAGTTTGGCATCAAGGGCTGTTATACAAATTAAAAAATTTACTTCCAGCTGCCAGCTGAAGGCCATTGTTGCTATAGCTGTTACTCCATGTAGCTAATATTTTTAATTGTAAGTTACTATGTAATAGATAAATAAATAATAATACATCCAGCTCCATTTTGTTTGGTCTTAAATTTCTATGTCAAAGTAAATGACAGCCTTAGAAGAAAAGAATAACCTGCAAAACACAAAAAAGAATAACCTGCAATAACTTAAAAAACACAAATACAAAAATGTGATGTAAATATAGACTGATATAATTTTTCTGAGCGTAAAAACCAAACAAGCAAGCAGTAAGAATAAAAGCAAAATATGATTTCAACCAACGTACACATATATTAAGTATTTGAATATTCGAAATTTCCTTATAGTATAATCGTCTGTAGCTCAGTGTTTGAGACGTAGCTTTTGCAACCGAAATTTTGCCGGTTCAAACCCCGGCTGCTGAATTTTTTTTTCATTTTATTTGTGAAATATTTCAATTTTTCATTTTATTTTTATGTGTTGTATTATTTCCAATTATTTGAATAATAATGAATATATATGGGACATTCTCTGTCAATGGGAGACTCCCTCCCCCCTGTCCAAAATTGGTTAAATTTAGGGCATGTTTGGGCTCAAATTAAAGCTTATTATCTATAGTTTCGAATAGCGCAAGATCTTTTTTGATTTGACATGATGGCGAGCTAATATGGCGGCTGCAAGAGTACGACTTCACCTTGAGATACTAGTTTTATCAAGCATACGTTTACCCAAGTCATCATAAAAAACAGGTAAAGCCTTTTTTCGTATATTTTTTATTCGCTGAACATGAATCTAATATTATTTTCCACAGGAAATGTTACGTGTCGTCCCTAAACTCAAAAAATGAAAAATCCCAAAAAACGGTTTTTCGTGTTTCACGTGTCCCAAGTCATCAGAAAACTTCCCAAAAAGCTTATTCTTCATTTTTCATTTCTTAACTTGGCTGTAACATACTTAAGCATTACCCAGAAACACCGACGTGAACTTAGTAGGTCTCTGTTTCCTTTGCTGTGCTTATTAGAGTGAAAAAAAATATTTTTAATTCTTTAGGACGAATTAAAATTTTTCATGAGTTAAAATATTAGACGGAGTTTACTCTATAAATCCAATATTCGACATTTTTTACTTTCCTTATAAGAAGAAATGAAAAATGAGTAGCAATTTTTTCTAACATTTATATGTATATTGACCTCTAATGAAAAATTGGTTTAACCTAATTCGACAGACTTTTGTTTGATCTTTTGAAAAAAAAATTAAAGTAACAAAATCCGAAATTTGACCTTTTTTTAAATCAAAAATAGGAACGTTTTTTTGTGTCAAAAGAAAGCCTATATCTTTGTAGCAATACAAACGAGTGTGTTCAATAAAATAAAAATGTTCTCAATAACCGCATTGTACGATCACCTTAATAATCGCCGGTTACGATTAACCGCAAAAGGGATATTAACCTGCGGTTACGGTTAATGATAATCGTAATCAGTGCATCAAATGTTTAGTATCATGAATATGAAAAGTGAAAAAAAAATCAAAAATATGTGTAATCATTGTGGGAAAGGATATTAATCTTTGTTTATGTCACCAGTTTAGTCATCTTCTTCAGCATCATATTTGATTGTGGTGAAAAAGGGGTGGTGCTCAGGAGGCACATAAGAGCCATTGCGTGCAAAAGTGGTGTAAGTCAGTTATTTTTATTATTTGGATTTTCACCTTCAGGTAATAATTTTGGCCTCATTTAGTTTCCTACAAAAAAGGTGTACATCTAGGTTGAACATGTGAACTGTAAAGCTGCCTGTACATCAAATAAATTTTATAAGAGCCCTCTATTGCGCAGCACTTCTACAAAACCAATGTATTTTCAAAAATCTGAACTTGACTTAAACCACTTTTGCACGCAACGGCTCATATTTTAATAATTTGATGAGATACTTTTGCTTTGAAATCAGTTTTCCCTGTGAATAAAGGAGTGGTAAATTACACATTGCCAAAGATTCTTTGTTGAAGTTTTTCTTTTGAAACAATAAACAAAAGAAGAGAATTGTTGTCGTCTTATCTCGATCTCTTTAACACATCTGAAACTGTGTCCTACTTAAAAAGGAAAACAATGCGTACAGAACGATCATAACATTCATAAGGGCATAATTTGAATATTTCATTTGAATGTGCAAATGTCATATTATAAACCTAATAACAACAACGAAATGAAAGAATCAAAAACAATTTTTTATTCAATAATCGTAATTTTGGCTACCAAAATGCGAATTCAATTTTGATTTTATACAATAGTAGAAGAAAAAGACAGAAACTCGAGAACACCGCAAAAAATATAATATTCCAGCAATTTGAAATAAAATGAAAAATTGAAATATTCAAATAAATAATAACAAAAAAAAAAAAATTCAGCAGCAGGGGTTTGAACCGGCGACCAGCAAAACTTCGGTTGAAAAAGCTACGACTCAACCACTAAGCTACAAACGACTATTTTAATAAAATGAAATTTTGAATATTCAAATACCTAATATATGTGTACGTTGAAATCATATTTTGTTTTTTTTTTATTTTTACTGCTTGTTTGTTTGGTTTTTACGCTCAGAAAAGTTCTGTCAGTATATATTCACATCACATTATTGTATTTGTGTTTTTTAAAAATGTTTTGCAGGTTATTCTTTTCTTCTAAGGCTGGCAAATGATGAAACAACAGCCAAATGTCAAGTGAAAGCCGGAGTACCAGAGGGCAGTATTGTGGGTTCTGTTCTTTATTCGATTTTTACCTGCGACTTGCCTGAAACTGATGGTGTTACTATAGCTACTTTTCCAGACGATACTGCCCTTTTAGCGTCAAATTAATCTCCTACAGAAGCTGTTAATCTAGTTCAGAAACAGCTCGACGACGTTCAACAATGGTTACTTCGTGGATGAGTGCTTGACTGGAGTTCCATCTGCCTCAGGTTCGATTCCCACATGGGGTTAAATTCTTAAAAATGTCCAAATAGATTTTTCTAATAAAATGGATAATTTCGGTGATTTAGTTCTTGAATACGTGACTCAAGTACTAGTTCAACGGGTTCTATTCTCAGGTAGAGAATTGAATCCACCCAAAAAAAAACCAAATTATAGGTCCCAGATAGAATCCCAGAAAATATGAATACAGGGTAGGAATCAGCGACCTCAAATTATTTTTAAAATTCTACTAAATCTCGAGACCCATTATAAACCAATCTAAAACTAAACAAATGTGTCCTATTGTTATATTTTCCACGTTCCTTTACCTTGGAAATTGTGAAATGCTTTGCTACAAAAACAGGGTATCCCCTAAATGTGGAACGTACCAGTAAGTTTTCACATGGCCATACCTTTGAAATTGTTAGTCATCGAAGTAAAGTTTATGAATAAGCAAAAAAAAAAAAAAAAAAAAAAGATACACGAACGAGAAAAAAAACGCTCCAGTCTGCGTTTTGGTTCATATGGAGAATTTTTATTTTTTAGTTCGGCCTCCCAAAAATGTTTCCTGTATCCGCCACTGCTAGAGAAAAGATGACGTCGTACGGTCGATTTTGCTACGAACTGTAAATACAGTATGCTACAATCCGGGTTGCTGTTTCGTAATTTTGAAGTTCGAATGATGGCCTGAAAATGAACGAATCGTAAATTTGCCGAATAAAAAAAGGTGTCGGAGCCAAAAACAAGTACAGAAAACATAAAATATGTAAGATTTGGTGTTCAATATAAAATTCATTTTATTATTAATACATATGTGCACTTTTGCCAGGTCGAAAATCACAGCAAACCGTGCACAGTACGAAAGGCTTGCGGATTTGATGAAGGAAAGACCTGACATCGTTCAAGGATTGACTAAAGTGGCAAAAGAAGATATCCTGAGATTTTGGGAGAGTGTCACTCTTCAATTGAATAGTCTGGCACCACCAACTAAACTAGCAAGTTGGAAAAAAATATGTAACAAATTATTGATTGTAGCAAATTGTACTTTATAGTATTACTTGTAGGTGTGGTTGGATTATAAATGCTACATCAAGCGGAAATTGTCAACTAATAAGACAGAAGCTAGGCAACACCTGGCGGACCGAATAGAATGTATGTTTTTTAATGATTTGGAGCAATCTTATTTTTGCGTGCTTTTTCTTTCTTCTGGAATATAAGTGCAACGACACCGAATCCATTTCTTGCACAATTAACTGAAAATATCACGTTTTTCCATTAAATTTTGCGAAATTAATACTTTTTTTTATTTTCATGTGCCTATTTCCGCCAAAACAGCTGATTTCGCAAATTGAATTTTGGTTTTTCATTTGGCAACGCTATATAGACTTACGATCAGGTTGCAGCATACCGTTTTTGTGTAGTTCTGAATACGTATGTACTCCAAATCGTGATAGTTCCCCACATTTCTCAAAAAAAAAATGCTTGTACACGGATGTAGGTGGAAGTGTACTTTCAGATGTGGTTAAAACTTCAACCGGTTTTAGCCACCTCCGGGACATTTTTTTCAAAAAATATTTGTATCAAAATTGTTTTTTTTTTTTGAAATGCGTAATATTACATATTTTTTAATTAGCTTAGAGTATTTATTTAAAACTCAGTTTCAATATAATAGGATGTAAAGAAAAGGTGGGTTGTCTAGGGGGACTGTACCCCTTTTCTCTCTGAACATAAATCACATTTCAACAATGTTTTAACCAAATTCAAAACAAATTTTCCAGTACCCCGTAGAACTGACAGCTTTCTTTCATATATAAATTTTGATACATTTTCCCATGACGCTTTTAAAATATATATTGAAAAATATTCATGGTATAAAATGCCAGTTAGTACTCACAAGATCCTTGTTCATGAAGCTGTTCTTAAATTCTTTTGCCAATTGGCATAATGTCTGAACAAGTTCAAGACGCCAGCAACAGAGTATACTATACATATTAGACTATACTCGAAAACTCAGCAAAATTAATTATACCACCTTGATCAAGTTCCCGGAATAACCACCGTGTGGCGCTCTCATCGTTCCGATTTGAGTTTTGTTTTGTTTCTGTTTGTTAAGTTGGTACATCTGTTGTACATCCCTCTAAATCTTAGCGTCATAGCTTGACATTTGCAAAAGTTACGTAGCCAAGAGTACATCTATCTCTGTGTGTGTTGGCGATTTTTTACAATTTTAGAAATGGATTTAAATTTGCAACAACGAACTTGTATTAAATTTTGCGTAAAAACGGATTTAATGGTGCGCGAAAAGCGTTTCAGCAACGATTCTCTAATGAAAACGGTAGTAGCTTCGTGAGTCAATCGAAGATGATGAACACAGTAGCAGACCATCAACATCGAAAACCGACGAAAACATTGATAAAGTAAAATAAGTTTTGGTCAATAACCGCAAATTAACCATCAGAGAGATAGCGGAGGACTTGAACATTGCCTATGGATCCGTCCAAGACATTTTGGTTAATCATTTGAATTTCCGTCGTGTAGCAGCAAAGTTGGTGCCAAAAGGCCTCAATTTCATGCAAAAAAGAGACCGTGCTGACGTCGCAAAATACATGATTTGCGAGGCTGAATCCGATCCCACATTCATCAAAAGGATCATTACTGGAGACGAGACGTGGGTTTATGAGTACGACACGCAATCCAGACATCAGGCAAGTGAATGGCGTTCACCAAATGAGTCAAGACCAAAAAAACCACGTCGTTTTCAGACAAAAAAAGGCAATGCTCACGGTTTTCATGGATTACAAGGGTTTAATGCATCATGAATTTTCGCCAGAAGGTCAGACAGTAAATAAAGAGTATTATTTGGGCGTTATGAGACGTTTGCGTGCAGCAATTCGCCGAAAGAAACCAGAATTGTGGGCAGAAAACTCGTGGATTTTGCACCATGATAACGCACCGTCGCACAGTGCCATCATTATTAGTAATTTTTTGACGAAAAATGCAACAAATACCATCCAACAGCCACCGAATTCACTTAATTTGGCTCCCTGTGACTTCTTTCTGTTTAATCGAGTTAAAAAACCATTACGGGGAACGCGTTTCAGCAGCCAAGAACAAGTATTGGAAAAATCGCAGGAAGCACTGATGGACATATCGAAAACCGAATATAAAAATTTTTTCGAGGATTAGATCAAGCGCTAGCATAAGTGTGTTGCAGTCGATGGGGATTACTCTGAAAAGGACAATATAGATTTAAATGAATAAACTTGTATTTTGAATTTTCTGAATAAATTCCGGGAACTTTTTGATCAAGGTGGTATATCAGTCTAAAAGCAATAATGGAAACATCAACTGTGATAGAGATAGTGACTGAATAGTGAATGACACACCATGAGTCGTTTTTGTGTGTGGAACTTTGTCTTTATTGATAAAAATTAATATCCGTTATTTTCTTAGACGCAATTGCCTAGGAACTACTGCATTTATATGTGGGTGGGATATAATTAAAAATTTTAATCATTAATTTTTTACAAACAGAAATTTTGGTAATTTAGAAAATCACGTTAAACCTAAGTATATATGATAAGTAAGCGTGGCAATCAAAAAAATTTACAGATTTATAAACGAACAGTTAGTTTTGGCTCAAAATTCACCATGCCAAATTTTACCCGATTTCTGCGTTAACATTTTATTGATTTAGTTTCGTTGTGTTTCATATAAACACCCAGATTTTTGCAAATAATTTTCGTTTCACTATTTAAAAATTTAACAACAAATATAAGTTTGAAATTATATATAAACAGGTTAATGAACAAATGTGGTCATCACAACAACAATGTACATAGAGACGGCCTGTTATGCAGACTAGCTACAATGGGAAAAAACAACGACATAAGTATATAGAACGGTAGTGGTAGTTTCTTTCAATATCTGTATTCAGTGAAGATATTTGGAATCAAATCTGTAATTCTGGGTTATGATTTCAAATATTAGTAGCTTATATAGGATATTGAAAGATTAAGAACTATCACTAAGATCACTGATGAGGAATTGTGGCGGATTGCGAAACGGCCGTCTGATTTGCCCGTCTCTATATACATTGTTGTTGTGATGACTACATTTGTTCATTAACCTGTTTATATACAACTTCAAATAACGAAATTGACATGAACTTAAGTCATGACTTTGAAAATTAACCTCTAGATTTAATTTTCATAGTCTCCTAAAAAATATAAGTTTATCCAAAATCTATATAAATATTTTGAATAACAATCCAACAGCCATTTTGAATAACAACAAGAGACCCCAAATATGGGTCCAACAAAAAATTTTATATCAAAATATAAATCAGCACCATATACAACATTTTTGTTTTTACATGTCATAAGATAGATGTCATTCCATTCAGCATGCCACCCCCACCCCATGGAATTAGACTGGTGACGTACGCAGACGACTGCACAATTTTCATTACAGGAAGTAACGTCGCAGAAATGTGCGAGGAGGTAAATAAATACTTAGCTGAAGTTCTAAGTTTTCGTAGTGGCCGTAATATGCAGCTGTCAAAGGAGAAATTCACAGCCACTCTTTCACCACCTGAACAAGGGAGGTAAAAAACATTTTCCCCATTAAGATCGGCGGCAAGCTGATGAGTCACAATTGACAGCCTATTAACTTTCTCCAAACATGCAACAAACGTACGTAAGCGGCTAAGAGGATGAAACAATGTTCTAAAATCGCTTGGTGGCAGCACTTGGGGAAAAGACAAAGAAACACTACTACCACATACAAAACAATCGGCAGGTTAGTAGTAAACTACGCCGTCCCATCTGGTCACTATCTCTCAGCGAGATATAATGTAAATATTTACAGACAACATAAAATGCTGCCATTAGAACCATAACTGGGTGCCATCTGATGTCAAGTGAAGACCATCTTCATGATGTAATATTAAGTCTATTCCCGTACTTTTTAGGCAAACTCTGGTAAACTGAGAGTAAACCAAAAATACTCTCTGTGATAGAAAAAAATTCACAAAAATGCGGGGACGCAAAAACCACTTTTCTTGCACAAAACAAAACGTCAAATTGTAACAACAGTTAAATCCAAAAAAAAAAAAAAAACAAAGTGTCTTTTATACTTTATAAAATAGAATCTTCTGGTTCACAATCACCACTTGCATTATTCAAAAATAGCAGAAACTTTTATAAGCAACAGAAGTAGAACAGACACTTGCATTGTAATAATTGCACTATGCTAGTCATAAAATGTAGCAAACGAGAGACATATCGTTTCCAACCGATTCGGGGTCAAGGAATTCAGTGGTGATAACCGTTTTTCTCCGTATCAGGAGCGTTCCATACAAATTTTTTTTTTAAGTTTTGATTTCGGGGTATACTACTTACGAAAACTGAATCTGGCAAATAAATTTTAGACATACAAAAACCCGTAAAAAAAGGGAAAATTTTTATTTTACGTTGAAATAACTTAAATTTTGGCACACTACATTTTTTTCGTTAAAAAATTAGTTTTTGAAAGTTTCAGGATAATCGGCTAAAGGATAAGCATTCAGTTCTCATCATCAGCGATCAAACGTTACTAAACAAGTAGATCAAAACGAAAATAGATTATACAGTGCAACAAATTCAAAGTCATGAAATTCGGACAGAGATCCGTTTGCGTCAAATAAAAAAAATTCCGGCAGTTTACGTTGAACCATCCCTAAGTAATCATTGACTAAAATTTCATCGAAATCGGTGGATGCTATATATTGCCATACTTTGAAAATGTGCATTTTTTCGACTATTTTGGGTGATTTTGAGTTATATTTTCTATAGCGGCTGAATAAATACCTAAAGTAGATTTTATTAAGGTTTATCATTTTTGGTGGACGTAGTAGATGCTGTAGTAGGTGTTAAAAAAATGAATCTGGAATTTTCTCTGAAATATAGTACCGTTGGTAAATATTTGAATATTTATGGGAAATTGAAACCATGTCAATTTTTTTTCTTCCAATATTGGAATTATGCTCATTTCACTAGACGTCCTTTTTTATGTATAAAATAGAGTGCAAAAAATTTTTGATTGAACGATACTACATAGTAGCATAGAAATTTTTAATTAAAAAAAACACCAAATTTTAACCCTTTGACGCCCGAATTTTAATGGGGCTTGATAGAAAGCTTTTGTTTTGAAATTATGGTTACTTAGGTCTTCCACAATCGTGACATAAAATTTCGTGCGTCTATATTAATTTGTTTGTCTTTTATTAAAGGTTAAAAAAAATAGCTATGCAGCTATAGGCAACCACTGGATAATCCGATTTCCCCACTTTTTTGATTTTCATATTCTCTAATCCTTTATAAACATATCTGAGAGGGCCATTGCCATTTACTAAGCAGAATTATTAAGCTTAACAACAATATGGGTGAAGTTCCTAGTCGAGGTATTAAATTTTGTAGGCCATCGGGAACAAGTCGAACTCATTACATATGTTCGGAACAGCAACAGCGGAAGATGACTTGCAAACTATCGATGAAAAAACCAAACAAACCTGTCTAGACTTGCTTACTTTTACGATTAATCTTGGTTACATCAAATCTTGGTTCTCTCTGCCGCACAAAATGACATAAACTTCCTTAAACAGTTAAATCAATATTAAAAAGAAAATATGAATAGCAGAATAGACATTAACAAAGGGCATTTATGGTATATTGAGAAACATAAGGCGCATTTTTTGTTACGAAGCGATTTGCAATCAAGAGAAAAAGAAAATGCAGGTAAACCTCAAAATTGCTTCACGTGACGATTCATATCGTATTAAAATTGACGTGAAAAGATTGACGAAATGAATGTGAGTCCCTTTGTCCCATCTCACACATTGCGTTTTTTTAAGACACTAAATTTTGAAAATGAGTTTTTGAAGAAGGATTTAATTTACTGTTCAAAATATGAATCATATACCAAATCCAAAAATATTGTTAAAAACTTGCATGTTGTAAACGACACTGCCGAAAGAGCCATTGCTCTGGTCCAAAAATACAATAAAAATATTACGGTTGACGAAGATCAGTTCCGAAAATTGTTTCAGGTAGTTGCTGAGAACTGGGAAAAAGTGTCAAAGATGACCAAAAATAAAATATTATCGTTATATAAGAGCCACCCTAATACAAATGTTTGTATATGCTCAATTTTAATATTAACTTCAGTGGCACCATGGCTGTAAGAAACATGAACTCGTCAGTGTGCTCCTCTGCTAAAAACTTTTGCTTATAACGGCCGTGACCCGAACTGCCGCCCATTCTTCATTGCAATGATTGCAATATTCCAGTCTTTTTGTGAATGCAGGATTAAGACTGTAAACTCACAAGTCATATTGAAGTCAATGACTTATCCTTCATTTTTAAAGTAATTTTTTTGAAGTCATGAATGATCAGTCTCTTATTTGCAGTCCTGATCTCTACAAAATATTAATTGACTTGAAGTTATTCATTTTGAAGTCATTTAAAGTCATTTGAAGTCAATTGACTTCAATTTATTTCAATGAAGTCAATTGATTACACCGAAATAAATTGAATTCATGGAAATAACTTGGAAGCCATTTAAGTTATTTTTTCAGAATTTTACACATTCTCATGTGCACACTTGTTACTTGTTACAAATATCCGCCCAACACTACACTTCTTCTCATTGAAGATGAGTACTGCGCCTATCTCGCTGATCCATCTGCATCTTTAGATGTGTTTCACAGATACTCTACAATAAAAAAGGCTTACATAAAATATAATACTCCCTTGCTATCATCTGATGCGGTTTTCGATTGCAGCTCTTATCAATGCTCCTCGGCGTGGATCGCTTACAGACAGCAATTTCGAGAAATTGCTACTACTGGTAGTCAACGAAATCAAAGCTGTGCCTCAATCCAATCTTTTTCGAAATTCACTAGAAATACCCGTATAAATTATAATAATTTTAACTTTTTATATAATTAAAAAATTTTAATTATATCCCAGAACATTGGAATGGCCTACGAGGCACACACTTCCCAGAAAAATGCAAAAACCGAATTTATTGCATTAGAACCAAGCCACTCACACAACGTAAGTAAATAATGAATCGTTTGTTGTTGTAATTACATTAGGTTCCATGTGGAGCCAATATTAAAAAAAATATATTTAATTGATTTAAAAAAAAGAAAATTTGTGGAGCCATCCACATGGGATTGAACAACAGGTTTGTAGGCCATTTATCAAAAAAGTCAAAATTTCATAAAAAAAGGGAAGGAGCTGGAGGAAAAATGTGTATGCAAAAATTGTTTATCTCTTTGTGCTTAATAACTTTTTTTGAGACATCAAATTAGTATATGTTGAAATAAAGAAATTTCTTAAATTTCCATGAAGACCCCATTTTCTGACTACAGGTCCATATTATGGGAGAACTAGATATGATAGACAAAAACTGAGTAAGAAGTCATGATCAGCGAGTAGACTTCACTCAGTAAAATGTTCTCTCTGTTGCAAAAATTGAGAAAAATAATTTAAAAAAAAACAAGAAATGTGCGTTTATATTTCAGGAGGTTCCCGGACATAACACCCACGGCCATAACGCCCAAAATCATTTTGTGTTGACTGGGAAAATAAGATAGGTTAATGGGAAGAGGAAGAAATGTCTGTAAGCGTTTGTTTTAAATTTGGAAAGGTCATAACAATCACGAAAAATATTTGCAGGGACCCAGTTCCATATTCGCGCTGTACGACCGTTTTTGTGATTCTTTCACTAAAATTTTAAAAGTAAACCAAATTTATATGTATAAGAAAATGCAGTTTTATTTCGGGCTTTTTTAAAAATTTGCTTTCTGAAATAAAAAACTTTTCCGTTTTTCTCGACATTAGTACGAAAGCGATATAAAAACAAAAGGGAAAAATATGCTCATATAGTAAATAGGAATGGCATGGAAATAAGCGACTGAAGTGAAATATTTTTACAAAGATAAGGAAAGATATTGATTAAGTTTGATTTAAATGTAATATTGAAATAAGCGCCGCAGACAAAAAATTTCTACGAAAATAAAGAAAAAATTAAAATATTTAAAAAAAATCGCGCGATTTCTGTCTCAATGTTTAACTGAACATTTATTTCTAATAAAATCTATTATTGTACAATAAAACCAATGGTCCCCTGCAACAATAACAATAATTTAGAAAATAACCTAAAATCAAAAAGACTAACTACATACTAAAATACATAAATCTCAAACATTTAATTTTATTTTTAAGACTCTAACTTAACGAACTAAGTATTGCACAACTGCTATTTTAAAGCGTTCTTTCCTAATTTCGGTTTTTATATATAAAGGTAATAAATTCCATGTTTCACAGCACTCACAAAGAACATTCTAGAAGACGTCAAGAATTTGAACTCAGGCACTATAATATTTTTTGTTCGATTCGATTGCACAAAGGAAAGCTTTTCAAACAAGTAATATGGACATTGCACATATATAAGTTTGTAAAGAAACAACAAGCTTCGTATATTAAAATAATTTGTTAGGTTGCAACCAAGGATGCTTAAGGACTCTCAGATATGTGGTCATATTTCCTCTTATTGAAAACATACCTTGCAGCATTATTAATCACGCGCTGCACTTTCATTCTGGATGAGGCTATATACTAACTCACCATAAGTCATATGCGGGATAACTAAGGAATGTAAGATCTTGTGTGCCATAATTTCCTCAGCACGATGAACATCTTTTTTACTTTCATGTTACATTTAAATTTAAGTAAATAAACACCAATTTGCTTTGTTAAAAAATAAGAAACTAAACTCAAAGAAATACTAAAATAAAATTTCCGTTCATTTCGTTTGTTTGTTGTTTTTGGAAGTAACGGCGGTTTCTTCTTCAAAAATGCAAAATTCGAAAACAAGTGAAAAATAAAATCGCCGTAGCCTAGTGGTTAGTGTGTTGGACTGCTATGCACAGGTACCCGGGTTCATATCTCGGCACGCTCAGAAATAAAAATAGACAATAAAAATTTTTCTACACGGTACCATCTCTTGGCTGGCAATGGCAAACCTCCAAGAGTAAAAAAATGCCTATGAAAAGTTGTTCACTTTGACGTTCGGATTCGACATAAAACAGTAGGTCCCTTCCATTCGTGTATAAATATAACTCACTCAACATGAATGCATGCAAAAAGCTCGGCCTCCAGGGGCTGTTGTGCCATAATAGTAATTGTAGAAAAATAAAGACAAATTATTTACGCATCATTTTGCAGTTTTCTTTTAAAATCTGCCATATCGCAAATATGGCGTTATTTCCCAATCAAAAGTGCAATAAAGCCATTATGGTGTTAATGCATATGACATTATAACAGCCCTCCAGAACTTTACCAAATTTGCGCTTCGACGAACCTATGCCATCGTACGAAGCCAGATGTCAACAGCAATCAGATAAAATGTATCAAGTAGGGTTGTGCAAATCGATTTCGACTTTGATCGAAATCGATTTTTAATCGACCTTCTACCTGAGAATCGAACCCGTTGAACTGGTACTTAAGTCAAGCATTTAAAAACTAAATCACCGAAATGATCCATTTTATTAAAACAATCCATTTGGACATTTTTTAAGAACTTAACCCCATCTGGAAATCGAACCTGAAGCAGCTGGAACTCCAGTCAAGTACTCATCCACCAGGCCACAGAGGAGGCCTGGATCCATATAAAATTCGTATTGTTTTAATTTTTACACATTCCATGCCAGAGCAAAATGTGCTTATCATGGAAAAAACAATTTTATCACACAAAAATCTCTATTATTATAACATGGAACACGAAAATTTTAACAAATTTGTAAAAACTTCAAGGTTTGTTAACGGGCTTAATGAAACGTAATTTTTTTGTCAAAGTAACTATGTTGCAACAATGTATAAAAAGCAGCAAATCATATTGCCGTTTCGGAACCCGCCACGATTCCTCATCAGTGATCTTTGTGTTGATTCTTACTAGCATTTCAACATTCTGAATAAGTGTCAGATATTTGAAAACGATACCCAGAATTACAAGGTTTATGTTTTCAAGTATTTTCACTGAACAGAAATGATGAATGAAACTAACACAACTGTTCTTTATACTTATTTTTGTTGAAATTCTCATTGCAACTAGATATTGAACAGTTAGTTAATGATTTGTCTAGTTGTAGAAATGAGAGAGAGAGAGCGTGTAATATTACACTGAAAAATGAAAACGGGCACATTTAACTAATAATAATAATATTTGTAAAAATTTTGTAAAATTTGTTTGGGAGCAGCGTTTAGTGCGTTTTTGAGTCTCTTCTGACAGCATTAGGTTAGGTTAGGTTGGAGTGGATGTCGAGAGACACACTTAGGCCTGAACGACCCATTGTGTTACCACATAGTTGGACCTACAGTTTAACGCCGATTCCGAACGGCGGTGTGGCAATTTTTTTATCGGCTTGGTGGTTTTGCCATTACCAACCAATGTGTGTACTTGTACACTATCTTATAATTCTCATACACTTCAAATTGATAGTGAATATAAGAAAGCAATGAAAATTAACCACCAGACGAAGACGGGAATCGAACCCGAACCTCCCAGATGAATATCTAGTGCACTATCCACTACGCCATTGAGGTCGTCTTCTGACAGCATTAAAACTATGGTAAAGAGACAAAGAAAATGCTGTCAGCTATGACCTGAATATGATTTATTCTTGGCCGAGGCTACCTTACAAAAGCTCTTCATTTTCTAAATTTATAATTATGTAAAAAGAGCATTTTATAAACCTTGTATTTCATTAGCACCACAAATAGAAGAACTATAATGGTTCGATCTAACATAGTTAATATATCTATTCATAAAATAAAGAAAAATCAAATGTAATAATACCATTAAAACTTATAAAGGTATGCAAAAAGAAGCTGGGGGAAAATTTAAAAAATATCCACCCAAAGCGATATTGAGTTACATTACTCTTAATGATAACAAAAAACAAAGCCAGTGAATACAAAAGCTTTTACCTTTAGAATATTTAGGTATTTGTGCAATGAGTTGCTAGTTACAAACCAGGGTGTTTTTGCTAAGAATCTCAGTGTTTTGGATTGATAGCGTTGTAGTATTTCTAAGTTTAAATTACTAGTGCTACTCCACAATTGAACTCCGTATGTCCTAACTGGTTTCAATATCTTTTTATAAAGTAGTAGTTTGTTCTTAATGAAAACGTTATATTTGCTGAGTTGTCTATATACTTATTTTTCTACGAAGTAACCATTGTTGAACATCGTACAGCTCTTTCTGAACTAGATTAGCAGCTTCTGTAGGAGATTAATTTGACGCTAAAATGGCAGTATCGTCTGGATAAGTAGTAATAGTAACACCATCAGTTTCAGGCAAGTCGCAGGTAAAAATCGATAAAGAGCAGGACAAGAACACTGCCCTGTGGTACTTCGGCTTTTATTTGACATGATGTTTCATCATTTACTTTGACACCAAATAAAATGGAGCTGGAAGTAAATTTTTTAATTTGTATAAAAGACCTTGATGCCAAATTTTGTCGAACGCTTGTTAAATATCCAAAAATATGGCAGAACAATATTTCCTGCGTTCCAGAAAGTCAGTGACATTATGCTCAGGAGTACCGTGCTTATGACGAAACCCAAATCGGTGATCTGGAACTATGTTCTTATTTTCGTTAGGTATCATTATTATTTCAGCACATTTCTATTGAGAAGGAAACTGGTTTAATGAGCAAGATTATTCCTTATTCTTATAATTGAAAGTCAATCGTAATAACTAAAAACAACAATAACTAATTATGATAGTTTTTAGGAGACTATGAAAATTAAATCTAGAGGTTAATTTTCAAAGTCTTGACTTAAGTTCATGTCAATTTCGTTATTTGAAGTTATATATAAACAGGTTAATGAACAAATGTAGTCATCACAACCACAATGTATATAAAGACGGTCAAATCAGAGCAAATCATTGATATTAACTCAAAAGTAACAAAATGCATAAAACTGGCGCGGCAAAACTAAAGCATATATGCAATATACTAATGGAAAAGTTCGATTTCTCCACTATTTTGTAGCGTATCCATTATTTTTCAGAGCTGCTGCACATTTTCGTGGCAAGAACTCAATAAAATTGTTCAAAACGTCTGCGGAAATGTTCTTCTATGCAATGCCCGATTGGTAGAAAATTGAATCCTTGTTTTTACCCTTTATGCGCTGAATTTTCCGATCTATAATTTCGCATATATTTTTTGAGATTGAGATTAGGTGAATAGGTGGTCCTTTATCAAATCCCGATCTAATTGGCAACAAACCACTCTTTTACACACCGTGCTGGTAGACATGCTTAAACAGCAGATCTTCCACCGTATAAGGTAACATAACATTCTAGGGAATATCTTTGCACATCAGACGGTCCATTATACCTCTTATTTTATGAATTGGACCGATTCCATGGCCGAAAAAAATTACCAGACCATTACGTTGCCTCGCTCGTATCATGCGGTGCTTTTAAAATAACGCGGATTTCATCGTTGCCCTTTTGGTCTGCACACTAGTATCAATCCGTCGCAACCTTTCATAAAAACCACGATCTTTCATTTGACATTAGCCCAGCTAAAGGACGCGCTTACAAATTCGAGCCTTGCCTGTTGATTCTTTCAAGAAATAAATGTCTTTTTCACGGTTTGGTATGTTGCTAAGCCCCCTTCACAGCTCGTCGTTGAATAAACTTGTGTGAAATGTTTAAACGCAATTTATTTCCAAGATATAAAGGATTTTGTTTTATAATCCGAAAGATGACCTGATCTTCAAGTTTGGTTGTGCCCCGCGGTTTGCCTTAGTATATAAAAAATGGGAAGCGCGAAAACGGCTTTTAGCTCGGGAATTAACGTAATAGCGAATACAAAATTTTATTGCAATGCATATCTCTGATTCAACTTTATTAAAAACAATTAGAATATGTTCTCTAAATTGTGCAGAATACTTATTTCGAGCCATTTTGGGAAGCGAAATTTTGAAATGCGAACGGTGGCGGTGAATGATAACCAACAACTTGTATACGCATCCAAATTTTTTCAAAACCTGCTTTTTGTCTTCCAAAATAATGGGTTCCTAGTTTAAAGATGGTTATTGTTGTTTATTTTTAACAATTGATTGAAACAGTAAGCGAAAAAGATTATGTGCTTTAGTTTTGTCGCGGCAGGTTTATGCATATTACGTAATGTTAGTAAAAAAAAAAGAAAAATATTACCCAGTTTTTAATGTTATTTTGTTTCAACAAATGCATAATTATACTAAATTTATAAAACAAAAAAAAAATATTGCATATTTTTAAATTTTATTAAACTAAATTTTGACTCGTGCTTTTGTTTTGTCCGACACTGTATATAAAGAGAATTAGTTTCTGCTTTTTATATTATTTATTAACTCTTAACATGTTCAAGGTATTTGCTAATAAAGAAAACAAATTAAATAATATTATTTATAATATATTATTGTAAATAAAATCTATAATTAGTACTACTTAAGTAATAAAAGTATCGTTAATAATCTACTATTAACTCTCTTTTTTTACCCATTTCATAAAATGCACCTCTAAAATGTTCCTCTTACTTGTCAAAAATTCAAAATGGCTACTGTTTGAAAAAGTGCATCTACTTCTAAGTACTTCTACCATGGACTATCCCATTCAATTCACTCGCAAAAAATTCACATGCGAACACGAATAATAAATGTCAAATAATAATGCCGGAATACGTAAAAAGACGATGAATGGAACAATGGAAGAAGGGAGGGGGGCAGAAGGAATCGGCTGGTTGCACTAAGGTCATATATGTAAACTGTATGCCATTTAAAACAAATCATATACTTTAAAATACATATTTTATATTCCATCCAATAAAAATAATAGGTTGAACATGTGTTTTATAAAGTTGCCTGTAAATCTGGAAAATAAATTTTACCAGAACCCTATTTTGAACAGCACTTCTACAAAACTAATGTATTTCTAAAAATCTGATTTTGACTCGCACGCAACGGCTCATATATTGTAAATAAATACACATACATAAATCATATCAAAATTTCTTGTTTCGTTTTTTTTATTCCATGCAACAAAAATTCGAAAAAAGTCGATTAATAGATTTTCATGAACTTAAAAAGTCGATTAATCGACTTTGAATTTCAGATCAATTCAAAAATCGAAAATCGATTTTTCTTTCCAGTTGCACATCCCTAGCATCAAGCGTGCTATTTATTAAAGACATACTTGATTCACCCTATCTCATGTCTTTAATTCTATTCCGTACTCCAGCAAGACCTGCTATTTTATGTCAAAGTTCATAAAACTAATTATGATCACAGTGATCCAGTGATTTCAAGATGCCTTAATCTCTGTAATAGTATTAATTTTGATTAAAACCCTTCAAAATATATTTTAGTTAATTTATTTCTCCTACTTTTTTTTATTATTATTTATTTAGTTATTACCTTAGTTTGTAAGTAAATTTTTGTTATCTGTAAGGACTTGGCTCAGTAGATGAAATAAATGTAGCAATTAAGGGTTAAATAAGTCAGCCACACCTGAAAGAATTTTGAAAATTTATAGCTCGTTAGCAACAGAACCGAACGCACTTCGACACATATGAGTAACAAACACAGATGAGCTGATGCTATACTCATATGTATATGTGTTTGAATTTATTGATTTCGTCCCTGTAGAGAGTGTGAACGTGAATTCATAGGAAAATTTCGTACTTAGCTATACTTTACTCATGCTTTTGGGATTGATTTCACAAACCTAGTAATTGCTTTACCAGGTAAAGAAAGATTTTTTCAATTACCTTTGTATTGTGGGACTCTTTAATTACATTATTTTTTATTTTTAAGTACTTATCATATTATTATTATTTATTCATTGTTTTTCTAAAAAAAATTTACAGCAGGTCTCATTTACATCCCACGAAGCCTTTTGGGCTTGTCTGTGGGAAATATCTTAAATATAACATTTTACATTTTTGTGATAACTATTAATATATTTATAAGCATTTAAAAGTTTGTACAAATACTATAATTATGGAAGATAAATATTTATATTGATTTTAAAATGTGTTTCCTTATTAAGTGCTTTCTATTTGCAGTATCGGGTAAGTTGACCAACTTTGTGGGTAATTCGTTTAAAAAAGCTAGCATTATTTCTGCGAGCGCGTTTCTAGCGTAGTTATTGATAAATTTTGGTACCTTGAATCTGCCTTCCAGACGTCTTCGCGTGCTGTGATGGTGTTCAATCAAGTTTCTAAACCTATTTTCGTCGTAGAACTCATTTACTGTTGTATACTTGAAAATTGGCTTGACATTGAGTAGCTCGAGTTCCATGCTTATTGGGTTTATGCTGCGTTCTACGTTTAACTTTTTTAATAGTATCTTTAATACGTAGTCCTGACTGTTGCAATTGTCTAATATGGGTTGAAGTGCCCCAAGCAGTAATACCACGGCGAAGGTAAGATTCTGCTAGTGCCAGATACGCTTGTTTAAGCAAACCATAATTGCTACAGTAGGTTAAATGTCGCAGAATGAATGATGTTTTTTTTTGAGTTCGTTGATATGTGAGTGCCATTTGAAATGGTCATCAACAATTACACCCAGTGCCCTATTTCACCAAATACAATTTACAATTACAAATTTGTGCTTGTGAATTACAATTACAAAAGTGTAAAACCATTTTTCGTTTCATAAGTTACAATTCTCAAATTCACAAATTTGTAATAAGAGGCAACAAAAATTGTAAGAGAGCACTTGTACATTACAAGTGTAAAAAAAATGACGTTTCACGAAATTTTCGAATGATTTGTAAATAACCAATTTTTTTATAGAAATTTGTGACACTAATGTATGATAACATTTACCAATGAGCGAAAAAATTAAAATTTTCGCGGCTTCTTTGATGAAGAGGTATTTTTACCTTGAAATATTCAAATTAATTATTTTTAAAAATAATATCATTTTAAAAGGGCATAGCCGGGTTTCCATGTCAGAAATACCCCCAAACCGAATCAAGTTTCGCATGGACCCTTTTGAAGCACTTGATTTAAGAATGATTTGGCTAAATTGTCAGACCATTTCCTGCAATTTTAAATGAGTAATGGCGGATTTTGTAAATTTCGTTTTTCGCGTTTTTCAGCCTAAGTAGTCATAGGAATTTTATTTATGAAAACTCAAAAAAATTTTTTTACCACCCTAGCAAAGTTGTTAAACGCAAAGAGGTAAACAATTTTTGAGTATACACTTTTCCTCCATCTTTTACCCTTCCTCTTAAAAATGGCCGTAAAAACGAGACCGTTGGAAAAACTATTATACTGTCTTTGAAGAAAAATGTTTCTTGCTAAAAATTATAGGGGGTCATCGGACACAACAGCGGAATAACCTACGAGGAGGTACACTTTTTCCAGAATAATGCAGAAACCGAATTTTTTACATTAGAGCCAAACCACTCACTCTACGTAAGTAAATCATGGAATTGTTTGTTGTAATTGCATTAGGCTTTCATGTGAAGCCAACAAAATTTAAAAAAATAATTGATCCTTGGGAAAATCTTATTTATATAAGAAAAATCAGAGTAGTAAACCTATTTTTAGTATGAAAAAACCGTAGGCGATTTTTTCACCCCGAATTTCGCGAAAAAATTTCAAATGTGTCTTCAAAACCAAAACATTACTGTGTATTTTTTCAGATTTTTCCTATGGCTACTTAGGCTGAAAAACGCGAAAAACGATATTTACAAAATCCGCCATTACTCATTAAAAATTACAGATATTGGTCTGACAATTTAACCAAATCATTCTTAAAGCAAGTGCTTCAAAAGGGTCCATGCGAAACTTGATTCGGTTTGGGGGCATTTCTGACATGGAAACCCGGCTATGCCCTTTGGTAGACATGTTTATTATTTTTAAAATTTTTTTTAAATTAATCTAAATTCTTAAGATGCTGATTTAAAACTGTAAATATAAAAACAGACTGCTAAAAGTATGATGAAAAACGAAAAATAAACAATTGTACCCATTTTACAGGCGATTTTTTTTGTAAAAAATTCTTACAAATGTTACAAATTTGTGATTAGTCGTCTGTTTGGTGAAACAAAAAACTACAAAATAGTAACGTGTCTACAAATTTGTTACTTGTAAATTACAACTACAAATCCTGTTTGGTGAAACAAATATTGAAAAATTTGTTATTACAAGTACTTGTTATTTACAAGTCCGAATTCACAATTGTAGGAATTGAGTGAAACCACATTTAAAGATTTTTTTACAATTTTGTGAGAATTTCCTTACATTTCACATATTTGTAAGTTGGTGAAATAGGCCACAGGTATTTGTGTGTATTTACCAAGTCAATGTTAACGTTGCAGTTTGTACACACATTGCTGCTGTTAGTTGGTTTACTATGTAAACAATCATAAAGATGCATTTTTATAAAAATGTCAGCGCGCGGTATCATCAATTTTGGTTTTGTTGCATTTAAGGATAGGCCGTTAGATAGATAAATAGATTAGAAAGGGTGTGATGTACTACAACCTTAAGAGATCTATTGTACCCCCGATAGTAACCTGTTCAGAGGCTGTCAGACAATCTTGCTGAGGAATCTCAGCAACTGATGTGGCTTTAAGGATATGATATCCCCACTAATTGGGTGGTAATGCCCCACGTACCTCTTCCTTCTTCGAGTGAGCGCCTCGCAGTGCATCAGGATGTGTTCGGATGTTCCCTTGTCTTCTTTGCAGAATCTACAAGTGCTGTCCTGACTTAAACCAAGATTTTTCATATGCTCCCCCAGTTTGCAATGCCCTGAAAGGAAGCCCATTATTAGCCTTAGTTGGCTTTTATTTAACTTAAGGCTAGGCCGTTATCATGAGACAATTTTGTGATGATATCAAATTTACGTTGCATTATATTAATCGCTATATCCAGATCTCGATGTGAAACAATTATGGATGCATCGTCGGCGTATGCGTAAACTGAGCAATTATTTAATATTTTCAGCATACTGTTTACATATATAATATAAAGCAAGGGCCCCAGCTTTGAGCCTTGTAGGGCACCATGAGTTACGTAAATTTCATCGCTATAATGGTTATTAATGCGTACTCTCTATGATCGAAAACTTAGGTAGTTTTTGAACCATTTGATACAGTTTCCGCGTATTCCAATTTTTTCCAACGATTCCAGTAATTTGGTGTGTGATAATGTGTCAAACGCTTTGTTGAAGTCGATCAATAAGGCTAAGTTGTGGTGGTGTTTGCTCAAGTTTTGATTTATCTGATTTGCAAACTTACCTGGAAGTTTATTAATGCTTTTTCCTTTCTGAAAGCCATATTGTTGAGGTGCGATTATATTATGTTTTTCAATAAAATGTCGTAGTCTTCTGGTCACAATTTCTTCCAGTTTTTTTCCGATAGTCAGTAGTATTGCTATTGGCCGATAATTTTTGGGATCTGATTTCACATCATTTTTGTAGATTGGACGAATGACGGACAAATTTAACGCCTTTGGTACAGATTGAATGCATATGTAGTTTTCCTGCTTGGTTGTTACTTTGAGAGATCGAAAAAAAGAAGCAGCAAACGAACTGCTGCGCAGTGTGGCCAACTTTTGTTTTTCAAAATCCGCTAAAATGAAGACTAAAACGCGTATTTTCTTAAAAACAGCGTTAAATTTTTTTCCTTATAAAAGTGCGAGAAAACTCAATACATTTAAACTTTTTCACTATCTGATCCTTCTAGTCAATAAAAATTTCTTCGATTTTTCGAAGATATTTTAAATAGAAAAAACATGCTGAGCACTAAATCACTTTTTCCGCGTTTTAATTTCCAAAAAGTACGAAAATCAGCGGGAAAAGCGGTGAGTTCTATATTTTAGATCCAATTAATAATTAACACAAAAAGTAAATAACATTTTTGTTTACGATCGCATGTTTGTAATGTATGCAAATACTTTTAACAAATATTAAAGAATAATGAAAATAAAAAATTAATAAAAAGTTTTATACAAAAATATATACTTTTCATATCTACAAAATCGCCAAAAATTAAAATTTCCAGTCACCCACGAAAACGATCTCACTCCCCAATTCTCTACAACTAACTAATATTTAAGTCGATTCCCAACAATTCGAGGAATTTCTTACAAGTTGGCATTCCTACTGCCAATTCTCACATATTTTTGGCCTTCTGACAGTATTCACTGAATCCATTTTTTAATATCTGAGATGAAGTTAGTTTATGCAGTGCGGAACTTAAAAATTCAATAGATTGATATACACATTGGTATACGTTTCAACTGGATCCTCAAAAATCTAATTTATTATGCCATTCGAATTATAGAAGCTAATTAATACGGATCCAATTAAAAAAAAAATAATTTGGACTTAGTGGTTTCTGCTTGAACGACGACGATATGCATTATAACCAGCGATGCAAACTTGCGGGGAATGTTACTTAGTGCGGGAAATCGGGGAATTAGCTGTTTTTTGCGGGGGATTTGAAACCGTTCAGCTTTTATTTTTTGCCAAATCTTATATTTCTAATTACAATTCTGGCACATTCGCAACCAACACCATAAAAACATTGCTTTATGCAACACAGTTTACGGTTAGTATTCAGACAGTCCAACGTGATCGCGCAATGCTTCGATTTCTCTTTCAGCCGTCCAGAAAGGCTTAGCTTGTTCAGCACCTTCTTATTAATAACTGTTAGTTCTTGGTGACTGTAACCTATAAACTTGCAAATTATGATCAGCTATTATAAAGGAGAAGAAGTATATTTTATATGTTAAAATTTCAAACAATCAAAATTTTAAAACAGTTATTCTCAAAACAAGGTTTTTGCTCTTGACGTGCACGATAACTGAAATTTAATTATGTTCTTCTACATAACAGGATGTAAGTTTGGTTAATTCTTTTCTCAATTTGGAACTTCGTTTTTACGAAAAAGATTAATTTTTGAGAAAAATTATTTTTGCGGTCTGTCATTTTGTGAATTGCTGATCAAACAAAATAATCTCAGTATGTCCTGTGAGTTGAGTTATAATTTTTCTAATGGTACTTTTTTAGATTTTCCAGTGAGCCGCAATCACGCACGCCATTGCGTTTGACGATTTTCAAAACGTCTTCCATGAAGCTGCAAAAAAAATCTTTTTATATACTTTTTTTAATTATTACACAATTTTTTCTTGTACTTGAAGTCTTTAAATAGATGTCAGAAAAAATTATTTGATCAATTTATCAATCCAAAAAAATTGATAAAAAATTTTAACCAAGAAAGTGCAGGTTCCCTGAAAATAACTCTGACCAAGAGTAATTCTAAGCCTACGTAAAGGGTATTTTTCGTTTGTATAAGATGTTTATAAGAAAAGTGCGTATCGTACTGTTATAATATGAAATTATACCTGTGCGGGGAATTTGGTCGAAAATCGGGGAATTTCGCGAGAGTTATCGGGGAGAAAGAAAAAATGTGTTGGCGTCTCTAATTACAACAGTAGCCAGGGCGCTACTCTCCACATTAGTGTGGCCAATTTAACAATTTATTGTCAATTGAGCTATTTTTGTTTTTTCAATTGTTTTTTTCTATATCAAAAGATATGTTTTATAAATTGAAAGCTGATTTACTTTTGGTAAAGGTAATATAAATGTGTAAATCTGACACATTTTGGTCGCTAAATTTAAAAGAAGTATGCGGGTTATTTTAATGTAATCTGGTCATCTGCTTCAGAATTGTGTAAGCCAGTGGCAGTTGCAAGGGCCTGAATGGGGCCATTTCCCCTCCTCCCGCCTCTCCCCCGAAAATTTTTCAAATACATAAAATAGTAATATCTGACATAAAAATTCTAAATATATGAACAATTTTTAATATTTATGTTCCCTCAGAAAATTTGTTTGAATCCGCCACTGGTGCACTCTCTTCCTTATGTTAGTTGTTTGCACATATACATACACATTTATGTGTACTTTTGGCAAAACAACAACAATAATGTGTATGAGTACACGCAACAAAACCAACACCGCTCGCCTTTTAATTTACACCCCGCTTCAGGCACCTTCATGCACACGACGTCGGCAGAGGGCCACTGAAGTGCACATCCTTACTTTAACCTATCAAAAATGGGTTTTTCTGGTTGACTAAACATACGAAATGTGCAAACCTCGAAAAAAGTAGGTTCAAATTTTTTTTTTGTCACACTGTGTTATTTAAAATATGTGAAAATTAAAGAAAAAATAATCAGCCCTGTTCTGAAATCTATTTCTGTTCGGAAACGAAATTAATTCCGATGTTCCGTGTGCTGCAATCAGTTTTTCGGAATAGCTATCGGATTAAATCCGATTGTAGATGTTCTGACATCCGATTTTATGAAATTTCAATCGGATTCAATCCGATCAGTTAAGAGCGTGTGGATTTGTAAATTTTTGAACAAATAGAAATTGTCAAAGAAAAACAAAAGACATAAATGTGAAAAAGCAACTGTAAAAAATACTGTTGTTTTATTTTCGCAAAAATATATTAATTCGAGTATTTTAAGCTAATAGAAATGTGCAAAGTTCACTTGGCAGCAATTTTAATTAAGAACCAGAAGTATGAAAAAGAAAAAATTTAATTTTGAGCTGCATTTTTATGTTTTCCCCTAATTATTTATATATATTACAAAATTTACAAATTTTACAAAAATAAATTTTTTAATTGAAGTTATATATAAACAGGTTTAATGAACAAATGTAGTCATCACAACAACAATGTACTTAGTCCTGCCATAAGTTCTGTTACAAGCTTAAAACTTTGTCAAAGTTAAGTGTAGAAACTTTTTGTACTTTAACAATTTTTAATTTGTTTATAATATAATTGTAAATACGAAAAACAAAAGTTCTTTCGAAATGATCATCTTTTACTTTTGTACAGCCATTTGGCTATAGAAATGCGCACGGTTTCTATCGATATCGCTGACGCTGCTTGCGCCAATCCTTTCTTGAGGTTTTCCAAATTTCGATGAGGTGTTTTCCAGGCCATGCCCTCTAATTTTGACCACAAACAATAAACCAATGTATTGAGATTTGTATTTCCCGAGAGCTAATCTTCAGTTGCAATAAATGCTGGTATATTGCACCTTAACCACTCTTGTGTTGCTGTAGCCTTGTGCGTAGAAGCATAATCCTGCTAGAATACTCATCTTTCTCCATTGCATAGAGTATTTGTTAAGCCCTTTACTACACCCTCTAAAACATCTTGCTATTAAACTTTAGCTCCAGTTTTAACCCCTTTTTCGTTGAAATGAAGAGATGTGACACCTTTGTGGGAGACTCCCCACCAAACCATTACTGTTGCAGGGTGATGACCCCTTGGAACAACATTTTTTTTGCTTCTTTTGATGTTCTAGCATAGATTTTACCATTTTGCTTGTTGAAAATTTCCTCCACATTAAAGATTTTTTCGTTTGTGAAAAGAATATTTTTATGGCCATTGCCCGCGTGCCACTGCAAAAGTCATTTGCATCTTTCAAGCCTAATTTTTTTCAACTGTGATGTTAACAAATTTTCAGTTGACCGACGGAAAGCTTTCATATTCAGATCATCTCAAATAGGTCTAGACATGGGTCTGGAGGAAATATCCAGCTCTCTGGACATTATTTTCTGTTTCCGAAGAGGATTTTTGCGAATTCGTTCTCGTACAGCTTTTCCGAATGCACTTGTGTGGGCAACGCACAATAGCACGATAAACAAACATTCTTGATATTCCAACGTTTTTCAGTAATGTGAAAATTCGACCAGCACTTTTTCCGCACTTGTATAAGGCAATTACCGCAAAGCGGTTATCTTTGACAGCCCACTCCATTGTAATGAAACAAAAGCTGAAATCAAACTGATTTGTTAATGATGCACATTTTAAAAAATAAAACTAACGATGCTATTCCTTAAAAATTTTAAATAAAGCAGGCAATCGAAATTTTGTAACAGAATTTATGGCAAGACTAAGTATAAAGAGACGGGCAAATCATACGGCTGTTTCGGAATCCGCCACAATTCCTCATCAGTGATCTTAGTGATAGTTCTTAATCTTTCAATATCTTATATGAGCTATTAATATTTGAAATCATAACCCAGAATTACAGATTTGATTCCAAATATCTTCACTACCGTTTAATTCACTCCACTACCGTTTACCGTTCTATATACTTACTTGTTGTTGTAGCTAGTCTACATAACAGTTCGTTATTTGAAAGTCTAGTACATGTGAGAGTGTGTGTGTTTGTGAGAAAATGATTCTAGGTGTAATTTTATCTGAACGGGCCCCATTCGATCAGTTTATGATAGTTTTTAGGAGACTATCAGAAAAAATGGCAATGTTGTATTTTATATCCCCTTCTAAGCCTATTTTGATTTTTCTTCCTAGCTTGTAATCCAATTTTTTCTATAGGCTGCGCGAGCGAAATTTCAAATAAACAAAAAATGCGCGCGAGTTAAGTATAAATAGCGAGAATAGTATAAATAGCATTAAGTGTACCAGATGTAAGCTAATCTTAAAAGTATAAAAATAAAGCAGCCACACAAATTTTTCGGAAAAATATAACTTTTTGATTCAATTAAATCTGCAAAGATTAACTCGTTCATCCAAAGTACAAAATTAGCAATTTCATAAAGACAGAACTAAAACCAGAACCAAAAACTATGACATATACGAAAAAATTAACCAATCACTCAAGCTTTTTTTTTGTAGTGATTACTTTTTGATATCTCCAACGGTTAATCAGTTATTAGTAAGAAAAAATGTCTTTTTCACCAGAGGAGTTTTTTTTTGGGGGGGTGGGAGGGGAGAAGGGTCGCACTGCAACCCCTGTTTTTTGTGGTTTTCCCATCTATCATACCCCGACTAACAATTACTGAATCTTAGATAATCTTAAGCTCAATAATTGCTCAGAAATTTTCAATAAGGTTATCATCTGAAGATTAAGAGGCGAAGTCCAAAATTCTTATCCAATTTTCCTCTTTTCACTTACTGCACAAGCGACTTTGATGTTTAGGGTCCTGCCTCTTAAAGCCCTCAATTTCGATTTATTTTCCAAACCAGTTATTGGCAGCAGATAAGAGTCTATGCTGGTATAAATGGATTACACTGGGCAACAATTTTAGGGTCATGGAATCTAACGGAGAAGCGACTAAAACAGGTCGATAGTACTGATCTAGATTAACAAAACCCGAAGAGGGTTTTAAAATGTTAGCTCGCTTTTAAATGTTATAGCCTTTCAAAATTGTGATATTTTAGTGTATTTTTCAATTCTATTTTCTGTTTTTAATAAAAACAATAATTTGAAAATCCGAACTCTATACATTTTTGTTTATAGTATTACTGCTTATTTTTTACAAAAGTCATGCCGTGGATAGTTTAAACTTCTTAACATGGAAACACAATATAATGTTAAAATATTTAATGACATTATTTGTTATTTCGCTGAAGAAAAAATATTAAATATCATTCGAGTAATGATTTTTAAAAAATAAGCTGCATGAAGCAAACTTTGAATGTCTATATCTTTTGAAAGCGAGCTAACTTTGCAAAACCTTCTAGGGTTTTGTTACTCTAGACTAGGGATGTGCACTTCAGTTGCCCTCTGCCGACGTCGTGTATAAGAAAGTGCTAGAAGCGGGGTGTAAATTTAAAGACGAGCGGTGGTGGTTTTATTGTACACATACACATTATTGTTGTTGTTTTGCCAAAAGCACACATAAATGTGCATGTATATGTGCAAAAAACTAACAAAAGAGAGTACACCAGTGGCGGATACAAAAAAAATTTCTGGGGGATCATAAATATTAAAAATTTTCCATATATTTAGAATTTTTATGTCAGATATTACTATTTTATGTATTTGAACATTTTTCGGAGTAGGGGCGGAGGGAGTGGGAAATGGCCCCATTTAATCCCTTGCAACTGCCACTGGCCTACACAATTGTGAACCAGGGTGACCAGATTATATTAAAATAACCCGCATTCTTCTTTTAAATTTAGCGACCAAAATATGTCCGATTTACACATTTATATTACCAGTACCAAAAGTAAATCAGCTTTCAATTTATAAAACATATCTTATGAGATAGAAAAAAACAAAAATAGCTCGAATAACCATAAATTGTGAACTTGGCCACACTAATGTGGAGAATGACTGAGAGCGCCCTGGCTACTGCCAGAACGCCGAAGAAATGTGAGCATTGGCGGTAGGAATGCCAACTTATAAGGAATTCCTCGAATTGTTGGGAATCGACTTCAATTTTAGTTAGTTGTAGGGAATTGGGGAGTGAGATCGTTTTAGTGGGCGACTGAAAATTTAAATTTTTTGTCAATTTGTAGATATGAAAAGTATATATTTTTTGTGTAAAACCTTTTATTAATTTTTTATTTTTATTATTCTTTAATTTTTGTTAAAAGTATTTACATACATGCATAAAAGTTGTAATAGTAAACAAAAATATTATTTACTTTTTGTGTTAATTATTAATTTGATCTAAAATATAGAGTTGGCATCCCTGATCAGCACGCAGCAGTGCGTTTGCTGCTTCTCTTTTTTCGATCTCTCAAAGTAACAACCAAGCAGGAAAATTACGTATGCATTCAATAATATAATTAAAAAGTTCCACAATACAAAGGCAATTGAAAATTTTTTTCTTTTCCTGGTAACGCAATTACTAGGTTTATGAAATCAATCCAAAAAGCATGAGTAAAGTATAGCTAAGTACGAAGTTTTCTTATGCATTCACGTTCATACTCTCTACAGGGACGAAATCAATAAATTCACATACTTATACATACACAAAAGAAATCACATTTGTTTTCTCATACTAGTTACTCTTCCCCTTAGCACAGCGTTACCCCTCGTCTAGCCCTTATGAGTATAGCATCAGCTCATATGTGTTTATTGCCCATATGTGTCGAAGTGCAAATCGACACCAGTACTATCGACTTGGCAGATTCTCCGTTAGAAAAATGTTTTGCACAGTGTTATGTACTGGATATCTAAATTTCTTGTACACATGATTATCCTGTCGGAACTCCGTTTCCCAAAGCATCTCCAAACGAGCTTTTCCGTTATGCTTAACTAATCTCAGAACCACCTTACTGTCCCTAATGGACAATGCACGTTTTATGGTACCTGCCGTCCATAAAAAAGATTCGTCTGTAAAGGCCACATCGCTCCAATCATTATCCATACGTTCGACAGCCCACTCCAGCCATTTTTTTGTTTGTTTTGCTGTCAGTAAGATTTTGATTATGGTAGCTCAGAATTCAATTTGGAATTCATTTAAACGACTTTGGATTATACTAAGGGTGACTTTCTTCGCCAGTTTTTGTTGGGCTGCTTCAAGTGTAATGGAAGAATTGGATTCAAAAACTCATACCAGAGTATATTCTCTGACTCATACTATCAACAAATCCTGCTGCTGTGATGTTCCTCTAGAAGCACAATGATTTGGTAAGTCATAAACATTTTGGTGTCTTAAGGATGTAGTCTGGTGTTCCGGCCTAATTTTAAAGGTTTTTTTCGGGAATTTTTTATTATAACAAAATAAACTGCAATCATTCCATGTTTTTATATGTTATTATTGACATCATTAACTGTACAAAAAAAAATGTTTGGAGTTTATTTTATGATATTTTATTAGTGTTTTTTACGCCCAAAGTGGACACCTAAAAAAAAGGTGTGTAGCTGGCCCGAGTGATTGCGGCACTTGAAGTCATCTGAAACAAAAAATTTAAATGGAATACTATTTTGTATGCTTGTCATTCTGGCAGGTAGTAGATTTAAACATTTTTATTAAAAAATAACAAAATGGCAGACTTCTAAGAAAAAATTTCAATAATCGCGCTTTTTTGTTTGAAAATCGGGATAAAAAATAAGAAATAATGATTAGAAATAAACAATTCTACTACCTGCGAGAGCTATTGGTGTGTAGAATAACCTGTCAATCGGCTTTATAGAATTTATTCAAACTCTCGGGCCGATCAAAAAAAGTTTTAATGTTTGTATGTGTTATACAGTTTACCCAACAGGTACTCTCGTCTATGCCCTATAACCTCGTTAATATTTTGAATTTTGGTATGAAATTTTTACAGTATACTTTCAATATATTTTACTTTCCATTTCTTTACGAATGCCTTCAAATTCTCAAGACATTTGCAGCTCCTTTCTAGGACATTTTGGATTACTTTGGATGTGAGCAAAGAATTGCAGCTTAAAAACATTTTGCAAACACGGAGTACGATTTGAAAAATTGCTTAAACCACGAAATTATAATTGCGATTTTAGTATTTTTAATTTGGAAAAAATGTTTAAAAAATTTCTTCCAAATTTGGCAGTTCACACTTCAAATTAATTAGTTAAAATTGAATTAAATTCAATTGTTAGGCTTTAAATGAACAATGATGCCAGAATTTCAAAAAGTTCTTAGAACTAGCAGATCAGACGATCGTTTCGGAACCAGCTACGGTTCCTTATCAGTGATCTTTATAAGTGAAAATACTGCAAAGTAAATGAGAATTACAATGACAGTTATTTTCACCGAATAGTATTATTGAGAGGAACCATCAGTACCGTTCTATATACTTTTTGCCATTCTTCTTTGACACTTATATTACATATTGGTCAGATTGCGATTGTTTGAAAGGTTATACAGCGCAATTCGCAATGAAATGTTGAATGTTCAAAATAAAGTTCAACTTGATACTTAAAGTTGTTCGTACAATTAAACTGTACACGCTCTTGTTGAAAAGACTGTATGTTTTTTATTGAATACATAACCTGTATATAAACTTTCAGCCTTTAGAAAACCGTTGCACTTACCTCGTATTTTTGACATGTTTGAAAGCTCACCTGTGCCACCTGTTCCAACTAAAACCTAACTGACCAGAGTATGTTTATGCTTTTCACTAGTATAACAACATATTATAAAACTAGCCTTTAGAAAGTCAGAGACTTTTTTTGTCACGAGCTCTTGGACTATAACTTCAATTAACGAATTTAACATGAACTTAAGTCATGACTTTGAAAATTAACGTCTAGATTTAATTTTCATAGTCTCCTAAAAACTATCAAAAATAAATTTTGTTTATTTACATTTTCAAAACCAAATTTTTTTATTGGTTTTATTTTATTTTCTTGCTAAATTTGTTAATTAATTAAACTTCAAAAAAGTAATGTAAAAACCACTTAACATACCCCTTGAAATAAGTTCGAATCGGATTCAATTTCAGTTCGAAATTTTCAATTCCCTTCTGAATGCAGAACACCTTTTCGAAACCGAATCGGATTTCAATTCCGTTTCCGAAGCAATCCCGCTTCGGATGTCAGAGCAGGTCTGAATATGAAATATTTTGTAATTTTCTCGTTTTATTAATTTTTTCTGAGACAGTCTTTGATATTGATAAAAGTTATAATTATAAAAGTTACACTGTATAAAAAACAAGTAATTTTAAACGTAAAACATTATATTTTAAGTAAATAAAAAAGTAATAAATAAAATCAATTTAAACGAAAATATGGTTTCTGAAATTTTCCTATGGGCATGCGGCCACGCTGCCGTAAACGACGTACTGCTTCACGCAAGTATTTCGGTTGTAAAGCTCCGATTTCACCGGATGTTTCTTCAACATCTAAAGCTAAAATTAAATGAGAAATAATTCAATATTACGGTTAGATATAAAGATTATTTTTGCTTAATCCAATTTTAATTTAAAAAATCGCTAACGTGTTTTTTGGTTTGATGGTGAATATCATCATGTCAATGTGCTGTACTGATGGTATTAAATTAAGTTTATTAGAGATTGAATATTGTATTTAAATTATTTTTACATTGGACCGAGTGAATCAAAAACTTATATGACAGCCTTAGAAGAAAAGAATAACCTGCAAAACATTTTTAAAAAACACGAATACAAAAATGTGATGTGAATATAGACTGATAGAAATTTTCCGAGCGTAAAAACCAAACACACAAGCAGTAAGAATAAAAACAAAATATGATTTCAACCAAAGTACACATATATTAGGTATTTGAATATTCAAAATTTCCTTGTCATAACCCAGTTGCACAAACAGTGGGTACTCCTCAAACGATTTCATTACTCCAAAAGGGGGGATAAACGAGCAACTCCAATACAGTAATAATATTTTTGAATTTCACTAGCACAATTTTACAATTTTATATGGTCTATTTTTAGAAATAATGATAAACAAAGACAGCCTGATTGAGTTGTTCAAATTTGTATATCTTACTCTCTCTTGCCCAGTTAACCCTTTACGGTTGGTAGGGTAAAAACTGACCCGCATATTTTTTTATGCATAGTGTGATATATTTTAACCCACCTCGAAAAATTGAAATTACTTATAGTCACACAGTTTAATATTTTATTTAGTTTCTCATTTTGCTGATAATGATGTAACCAAAAATTTTTTTGTGAAACTGGTGTTTTTATTTTCTTTAAAATCGTGTTCAAAATCAGTAGCTAGTACTAGAATCGTTGCAAGAATAGAAGAAACAAATTTCAATAACAATAAATTTGCTTGTGTGGCTCGGTTGGTAAGCGCGTCGTTTAATATTCGTGATGCGAATTTTTCGGCCACAGGTTCGAGCCTGGAAAAAGGCAACTCAAGAAAATAATAACCATTATAAAACGATATAATAGTAAATAATAAAAAAGAAATTAAAAAATAATGAGCAAAAATGAATATAATACTAATATTTTAATTAAAAAAAAAAATAAATGTTGTGGGATTTGAAACATGGCACACACAAGTGCTTACTGGCGGTTTAGACAACTGGTCTATGGCGTCATTAATTTTGTAAGGAACTATTTCGGAATTTTGTTTTTCTATGAGATGCAAGTAAGCTCATGCTCGTAATCGTGTCCACCTTTATTACTCCTTTTGGAGGCTAAAACGAGTACTCCATCCTCTAGGACATGCTATGTTAAAACGGAGTACAAAATGCAAGAGCTCTGGAGCAATAGGGAGTAATCGATTGCTCGCTTTGGAGTGCTCAATGATTACTCCTTTTTTTTTTGCTGTTGGAACATACAAAATAAGTTTTCAAGAATACAGCACTCAGACAAGTTTTACGTCCATTGTACTATATCCTGTGTTCTCTTAGCAGATCCTGCGGTGTTCGTCTCCCAACACTCCAGTACCAAATATGCTTACTCTGATCTGGCAGAAATCGGGGCAGACACTAAGAAAGTGGTCCGCCGTCTCTTCACATTCTTCCTCCAAACCACAGGAAGCACAGAAAGCACTAGCTCCTAGGCCAATCATATGCAAATGTTTGGCCCAAGAGAAATGACCTGTATATAATCCCACCAGCTGCCTACAACTCTTTTTGTTAAGTGATAACAGAAAGTCTGTTAGACGCTTCGAGACAACAGGTAACATGGTCTTTGTCTGTCTAAAGCCCCTCAGGTCCTCCCATTTACGATTGTGGGTCAAGTCGACCCACTCATTAATGGTGGTCTTGATGTCTGTAGACGACAAAGAGAGTATAGGTTCTGGGCCCAGGAAACCAATTTCCGAACCCTTTCTGGCCTGAAGGTCAGCCGATTCATTTCCTGAGTGTCCAGGAACCCATATCAACAGCAGGCTATTGTGTTTTCCAACACAATCAAGCCTGGATTTGCAATGCATAACCAGTTTAGACGTTGTTAGAGGATTAAGCAAGGATTTAAGCGCAGCCTGACTGTCACTAAATACACAGATACTCCTTTCTCTCCAATCATTATCAATAACATGGTCCATTGCCTTGATGATTTAAAAAATTTCTGCTTGAAAAACAGAAGCATACAACCCAAGGGAGAAGTGAAGGTGCACTCCATCATTTTCAATAAAGACCCCAGAACCCGAACCGAATTCTGTTCTGGAGCCGTCAGTGAAAATACGCTTACAATCAACTCGCGGCCCAGGTCCCGGCAAAAGCCAAGTTTGGGCCTCTGGAATTTGTATTGTATAGCGCTGTTTTAAAACTGGAATTGTTGGCATTGTATCGGATGGCATTGATAGAACTGTTAGGTCCATATCAGTACCTTCAACAATGTCACCAATATCCCAGCAAGTGTCATACCAATACCCATTGCGTTTAAGCCTACAGGTGGCTTTGACAGCCTCTCCTTTAGCAAAAATATCAAGGGGTGGTAAGTTGAGCAATGCATCCAAGGATGGGCCAGGTGTTCTAGGAAAAGCTCCCTTACAGCAAATGGCCACAGTCCTTTGAAGTCTGGCAAGAGCTTTCCTAACGCTGTCAACATTAAGTCTGCTTCACCAGACTATGGATGCATAGGTGATGATGGGTCGAATCATAGCCTTATAAAGCCATAAGACCCATGTTTTGCCAAAAATAACCTTACATTGGCAAAAAGCTGCCAATGCCTTGGATACCTTTAGCTCAACATGAGAACGCCAAAGAAGTTTGGTATCAAGAATGACTCCTAGACATTTCACTTCTTGGGATAGCTGAATAATGATTCCTCTGAGTACTGGTAAAGCAAGACCATCAATTATCCTTCTCCTGGTGAAAAGAATAACACCAGTTTTAAGAGGGTTAACCGATAGCCCGTTTGAGCAACACCAAGAGTCAATCATATTCAGGGCGTATCCAGTTAACAAGAACCGGATCCACTCCATGCTGACTGCTGCATTGCATATGCCGTCAAAAATCGCGTTGTCAAAAGCTCCCTCAATATCAACAAAAATACTAATAGTGAATTCTTTCTTGTTGAGGGCCCGCTCAATCCGACCTACCTGATTTTGCAGGGCCGTCGCACAAGATTATCCACATTGGTAAGCATGCTGAAATGAAGAGATAGGATGTAACAATAACGACTCACTACGGATGCGGTGTTCAACACAGCGCTCAAGACATTTTAGTAAGAAAGACATCATACTAATTGGTCTAAAGCTTTGGATTGGTATAGTTGTCCCTTCCAATTTTTAGAATGAATACAACTTTTACCAACCTCCATTGTTGAGGTATGTGAGCGAGAGCCAAACTGGAGATGAAGATCTTCTTCAAAACCGGTAGCAATTGCACCATACCTTCTTTCAGAGCAACTGGGAGTATACTATCCGGACCCGGCGATTTGAAGCTGTCAAAAGAAGCAATATCAAACCTAATCGCATCTTCATTCGCCACTGTCCTGGCAACCCACCAGTTACGCTGCGAAACTGTCAAACTAACCCTCCCCGCTTCCGGAAAAGTGGGATGTTGAACAACAGAGACCTGATTTCCCGGAAAGTGAGATTCCAGCATTAAGCTGAACATCTCACTTGTTGATTTTTTGAGTGAACACAGTCGGTTGGCTTGACCCTTTTTGAGGATTTTCGCCAATCTAGCTGTTTCAGACATAGTTTCAATACCGCTGCAGAAATTTCTAAAGGAAGCCCTTTTCGAATCTCGAATTAGCTTTTTATACTCCTTCTGCTTTTGACGATATAGAGCCCAGTGCTCATCAAGATTACTCTTGAGAGCCTTGTTGATAAGTTTTCTCGACTCAACCCGCAGGGCTTGTAACTCCTTGCTCCACCACGGAACAGGAATTTGAGCAAGAGGCCGGCGAGGGGGACAGGCACGATCAAAGCTGGTCTGAAGAGCAGAGGTGAGATTTTCCACCGCTGCTTCCAGACCTCGCTCGTTGCGTAGTTTATGAGTATGAACATATACATATAAAAAAAAATTTTTTTTGTTTGTTTTTTGGTTCAATTCCAAAAGTTCCACAGTCTTCGTCATCGATCTGCTGCATGCTGGCGCCAACATCAAAAAAGAACGACGAATACGGGGAGTGTCAGAAATCATAATTATATGTTTAAAGTTGTATTTCTTTAATCAGGGAAAAGAATAAAAACTAAAAAAAAGGAGAAAAGAAAACCACTCATATACATATAATATGCATAAAAACATTTTTGCAAATATTTGATTTTTTTTAAACACCGTCGGTGGCCTATGGTAGAGTGCTAGACTGGAATCCCAGCTACCTCAAGTTCAAATCCCCACTGGTGTATATAAAATTTTAAAAACTTTCTTATGATTATTTTCTTCATGATATTGCGCATATATTGTTACTATATTATCTAATTTTATATAAAAATACAATAATAATAATAATTTAAATAATAATAACGTAGATTATTTATAACATAATATTTTTTTCCATCATTACTTATAATGTATTGATTATCTTGAATTTAAATTTTTTTCTTAATTAATAAAAAAAATTGACATGTACAGAACTACATTTATTGTTTTAAATGCATATGTATTCCTGCATATGCGTCGAATGCAACCTTTTAGAATGCCAATACAAGGCATTATGAGCAACTGAGGCGTCACCACGGCTGGTATAGGTGCAACACTCTACGAGTGGCGAGGATAATCATGTGGGCGGACGGACATTGACTAAAGACGGACTTACCAGGACCCGGAGCAGTGGTATTATTCATGGCTGTATGCTAGATTTAGCTGCAGGTGGGGAGGGACAGCTCCTGCTGACGTACGTTTTGTCGGACAGATCTGTATTTGTTTATTTTGAGTGATATTAGTATGAGTGGGTGGTTGATAAGCAATTGAATGGGTGATGAGTGACTGGGTGCGTTATATAGGTAAGTGGGTTGAATGAGCGCTTAAAGTTAAACCGCCTCAAGGCGGACCTATTCAAAAATCAGCTGCTACTTATGAATACAATTTTCTATTTATTTAGGAAAAATGCAGAATTGGAAGGAAAAACGCCTACTTAATGTGTCTAAGATGACAGAAAAAGAAATTGAGGATGAGCAACCCCAAGTTATGTTAAAAACAATTATTTTTATAAAACAAAAAAAAAAAAAATGCATGCATTTGAGGGTTTAATATAACTATGAAGTGGTTTCTTTAACAAAATAAATAATTTTTTCTGATATTGTCATTATAATGACAAAAACTCAAAGCATTTAAATTACCCTAAAAAAGAACTCGTCTATTGACAATGGTGTGTTTTCGCACCACACAGTTTCATGGACACATTATGGTTGAACAACTGAACCAATCTTCACACTTTCTTTTCCCGGTTGAAAGATAAGTAATCGAACTAACTATTTGCAAAGTTTCACAATTTAAAAAAAAAATTTAGTATTATTTTTTTATCTTTAAAATTAAAAAAAAATAAAAATTGGCAAAAATTTAAAACAAGCTGCACTGCAATAGAAGTGTGTTTATATAACCTATGGGCTAAAAAAAAAAACATCGACGATACTTCTTAAAAGCGTATAGAACTAACATAATAATTTCATTCTCAATATCATTTACCGTTCTTCGGATAAAAATCTATAAAAATCACACATTTAGTGGTGCGTTTTCGGACCATTGTCAATTAATTAAAACTATAAGAGGTACAATAGAATTATGTAAAGAAAGATTACAAATCTTATCGTTTGCTAAAATAAGGTCAGTGATGGGATATATCTAACCGTTCTTCGGATAAAAATCTATAAAAATCACACATTTAGTGGTGCGTTTTCGGACCATTGTCAATTAATTAAAACTATAAGAGGTACAATAGAATTATGTAAAGAAAGATTACAAATCTTATCGTTTGCTAAAATAAGGTCAGTGATGGGATATATCTAAAATTAATATTTTACCTGTAAAATGCATTTTTATATTAAAAATTTGTGGCTCTTACTTTTGTTATTGTAAATATATTTGTTTTTCCTGCGTGTGAGCTCTCCGTTTTAAATGCTTTTTCATTTGCATGAATGTAACTACATATTACTAATTTTATAGTGGTGTATGGATGAGTTGCTTAGGAGGGAAGGTAAAGTAGTGGATGTAGAAAAGAGTTGTGGAGAAGCGGTTTCAAATCCCACTTGAAGTCGACCAAATAATTTTTTTTTTTTTTCATCGGTGTGGTGGAAAAAAATAATATACAACAAAAAACAAGTACCGACAGAGGCGAATATAAAACATGCAAACACAAAAGACAATGTGATCATGTTATTTAATAAAGGTGTGTGGTCGAGTGAGTTAAGAAGATTGTGCAAACAAATTTTGAGTGTGATTTTTATTTTTAAACAATAATTATTTTTTTTCATACTATTATATAAAACTGTAACTTGATTTCATTGACATATGCCCATTAGATGGCTTATTTGCTCCATACATTTTGCTCAAGTATTTCAAATCTTAATTGTGACAGCAGAATATGAAAATAGGGTGTTAAAAACCAATTAAAATGAAAAAACAATTTACAATAAGTTTGGGATTTTGTGTGGAAAAAGCATTTAACTTACATAAAAAGATTTTCAGATATCTATATCTATGTAAAAAATGCCGCTAAAGCGAATGGCGTACCCAGTTTTTTGATACAACTGAACCCTAAGCCACCCCTAGCGCCTAAAGTGACCATTTAGCACTTTTTTTTACGACTTTTTAAATTCACACGTTAGGATTTTGAATATAGCGGTAATTTTTTCAAAATTAAAGTACGTAAGATTGTAGGTAATTCAATTTAATTTATTTAAAGTACAAACATTTTTCAAATCGAGTTATATTTGAACTAGTAAATTAACTTTTAGTGAACCCATGTCGAGTACAATCAAGTTCACCTTTGACAAATGTCGTCAAAAAATTGCACGAAAAAACAAGGCAGGAGTTGAAAAAATTGTCTTATTGTGGAAATTTGTATTCTTTATTTTCGTCTGTCAATTACAGTATTATATGTACAGGTTTCCCACGTACAACACGGCAGTCGTAGAGCACGATTTCGCTCCAACACGATTTGTTGATAGCAGAAAACCCCATATAACACGATGACACTATAGCACGATTTCCTTCCAACACGATTTGCAAATAGCTGAATCCCTGGTATAACATGATTAGAGAAAATAATTTAGAAATTCAAATTGCTTTTTAAATTTGTCAATAAGCTAATTAACTACAACTCTAATTTTTATTTGCTAAATTTATCGAATTCCAGTTCACTCTGTGTTCTAGTCTCATTGTTATTTTTGCTTGTTAAATTCAAATTTTTTCTTTAAATCTTCCAATAAATTATCTGTTAAGTGGTTATTATTAAAATTTTTTTATATAAAATCAATATACTTACTTTCTGTTTTTTTTACTTTTTACAATCAAAATTAAAAACTGTAATTTATTGATAAAAGAGAGAAAATGTATCAAACCGTACAAAAAGTTAAAATATACATAAAGCAAATGATTGCCCCTGAATGTGACAGCTCGAACGAGCACTTATCCCAAAAAGTTGTATTTAAAACTCTTGGAACATAAACCTGTTTTTGTACTACTTGCTTGTCCCGTATAATACGATTTCGTATATAATACGGCAGATTTCCAAATTCTTGGAAACCAACTCCGCTTTTTATACTGCTTCCTTATTCCGTATAACATGAATTCGCACAACACGATATTTTTTTGGAACCTAACAATCGTGTTATATGGGGGACACCTGTATTACATATTGATATAAATTAAAAATTTTGACGCAAGCGATTTAGTATGGAGAAAATGTTAAAAGTTAGTAGTTACTTCTTAATTGGTAAGTTTCATTAATTTAAGGCAATTTTTTCAACGCCTGCTTTGTTTTTTGCAATTTTTTGGCGACGTTTGTCAAAGGTGAACTTGATTGTACTCGACATGGGTTCACTAAAATTTAATTTATTAATTCAAATATAACTCGATTTGAAAAATTTTTGTCCTTTAAATAAATTAAATTGAATTACCTACAATCTTACGTACTGTAAGTTAAATGCTTTTTCCATACAAAATCCCAAACCTATTGTAAAACATCCTTAAAAATCACAAATTTAAATTTTTTTTTTCATTTTAATTGGTTTTTAACACCCTATTTTCATATTCTGCTGTCACAATTAAGATCTGAAATACTTTAGCAAAATAAACCATCTAATGCCCATCAATAACTCAGATAATTTTAGGTATACCTTAGAACAAGGATGTTAATTGGCAATGTAATGCGCAGGAAAACGGTCTGCGAAATTGGAAAAGGATACATGGCATATCCTATATAATCTGAGTTTTAACTGTGGAATAACTCAGTATGCGTTTGTTATTTGTCAATGGCATTCTATTAAAAAATATGGATAGGTGTGGTATTTTCAGTGCAACTCTAATAGGTTAGGGCCCTTATTATGAACTGCGTTCGATCTTCGACTGTAGTCGAATGCCCTGATCGAACGAATTTGAGTTTGGTATTATGAGGTGCTTTCGACAGAGAATAGCGTTATTGTGAATTTCGCTCATTTTGGCTTGTTCACGATAGTATATTTCTATCAGCTGATCGTCATTTTGAAAAATAAATACGATTTGTTTAAAAATGAAGTAGAAAAAATAAGGACAAAATAGAAATAATGGTTCAACGATTCATCGGAAGAGGATGAGAGCTTGATGAAACTGGCCAGAAGTGGAAAACGATTAAGTGCAGCCTTTCGAAAAAGCTTTGGCTTTTACGAGATTCGAGTACAGATTTCTACAGAACTTACGACTGACCAAGGAGGCGTTTGTGGACTTGGTGACTACTATAGATGAACTGCTCAAGCAATACACATGAACAATATCAATTCTAAACATATCCAGGCGGAGAAACAGGAGACTAAAGGTACCGGTGGTGGAAGAGGAACACTCTCTACATCGGTGGAGAAACGGAAGAGTAGTTCTGAGCCCGCACTCAGGGACGAAGGTGGAGAAGTGAACACCACTTCCCCACCTAAGTCAAACACTGAGAACATGGGCGCTGGGACCAGAGCAGAACAGGGCATTCGCCATAGGTTAGTATCACGTCGAACCTCCAGACTCCGCCCCGTGGATCAACCAGGTAGCCTGGAAGACCCCCGGAGAAGAGGTCTAAGTGGATTCGGCGTGAAATGGTATCTGAGATTCTTCAGGGAGAGTCTGGCCCCGGATGAGGTCAGATAGAAGGCTTTGGATAGCTATGCTGCCCAAGGATTACCCGCAGCAAATGCTCAGTCCAAAGAAGCTTACGGATCTGGAAGAAGCGATAGTGAGCGAGATGACTAAGGGCTGAACTGCTCCCCTCGTGTTTAGTGTCATCCACTTTGGGAATAGAGTTGACGACAGGGACCCTAACGGTTATGTAATTTATAGTAAAAGTAAGATATTAAGACTTATTTTGTGACTTTTATCGTAATAAGCTAAATATAACTTTTCTTAATGACTTTTATGGTTTTTGGTCATAAATGATAGTTATTTTTGACTTTTATTTTTTCGGGCAAAAGTAAATAGTTATTAAATAATGTGTAACAGGCAGGCTTAAAGAACGTATATGTGTAGTCATCACAACAAAAGTTTATACATCGGGGAATATTTGTATATAAAGAATATATAAACACTGGAAATGTTGAATGTTATTTTCCAAAAGAAATGTAAAATATTTGTTTTATCGAACACGTCAAACTCATCCATTCATACATTTTTGTCCGCTGGATGTGTCGACAACCGTCGCTGTCAAACCATCGGTATAGCACCTCGTTGCTGGTTTCTACGTTTCTTTGTTCCAATTTCAACAAGAACGAATAGCGACCTCTTTACAATCTATACTCTTTCTTCAAGGGAACGAAACACACCAAGGCATTGTATTCATCGTTGTAAAAATCATTGCTTTAGCGGGAGTAGAATATATATGTGTATACATTAGTAATGGGTTTTTCGATACGATCGTAATTTTTTCAATACACTTTGAGGTTCGAAATACGTCAGTACATAAGCAAGATTTTCGGTACACTTTCGTACAGTTCTTTTTATGTGATATTATTTCAAAGAAAAATATAACTGTGCTAATTTTCTTATGTTGTTATCGATTACACAGTGCAACACGGAAAATTTATAGTTGTTGAATTGGCAGTAAAAAATTTCACACATACAAGACTAAAAAGCACAAAATAAATTTTTAATATACCACGTTTTTAAAACGGACTAAAAAGTATAAAATAATTTCTCCTTGCGCCATACATATTTATAAAACCATACAGATTCAAAATATGTAATTATGAATTTTTGTATGATTTAAAACAAAAAACGTGGGTCGCATGCAATATGAAATTGATAGATGAATAGTTCACTTAAGTCGCTACCAATTTTACCTCTATCCCCCGTTTAATCATAACTATACGCAAACTTATTAGTTGTTGCTGTTGCTTGCAGACTACAGCAATATAGCCGAGTACGCACGAAGAGTTGAAACTTACGCATGCATACAAAATCAAATAAGCAAAGCAGAACGAAACTTCGTTTTGGCTCTATGAAATTTTCTAGATCAGCTTTCCTCTTCTGAGTGCGTCATGTAAAGCATAAAATTATTGAATATAACAGGTAAAAACAAGAATAGAAGTCAATAATATAATCAAAACAATTATGAAACAAAAAAAAAAAACAAAGCAGGAACCTTTGACAGTAGATATATTCAGAAAAATCACAAATAGTTAAAAAATTCAATTAATGCTTTTTTAAAGAGCGTTGCGTTTCTTATTTGGACAATATTGTTTGGTAGCGAGGTCCAAAGGTGAATTGTACTAACAAAGAATTGTCGTTCAGAAATGAGTGAATTGAATTTAAATAGAACGAATGTATTAACTCTATGAGAGCGCGTAGCAGTTAATCGGTCGTATAAGTATGCAGGCTGTTTATAATTATAAATTTTATGCAAAAACTGTAGTGCGCGAGATTTTAGAATAGTTTCAAATGACATCGAATAAATACGTTTAGAAAAACAAGATACAGAGGCAGTTCGTTTTAACCCAAAAACATAACGAGTAATGTTATTAAATAAGACAATAAGCTTTCGTTTACATACATAGTCATAATTCCAAAATATTTCACAACCATACAAAAGCGTTAGAACAAGACAGGATTTCGCAAGTTGTAGTCTAATTCTGTGAGGTGTGAAATACTGGGTAGTCCACAGCGCACGTAACATACCATAAGTTTTTCCAATGACTATTCCACGTTTCATATGACTATTCCACATTCATGTTTTGTTATATGTAATTCCAAGGTTTTTTGCTTTGGTAGATAGTTAATTATAGAGCCATTTAAGACAACATCGGGAAAACCAGAGGTATCTAACGACTTCTTGTAAATTACAATAACTTGCGATTTCTTAGGATTCAGTGATATACCATTCATATTTGCCCAATCATTAACGTACTCTAAATTCTTGTTGATGTTTCTAATGCATCCACATATATCATCTACATTATATCAGGAGAAAGGCTGAACATCATCAGCGTACATGTGAATGTTTAAGTCTACTAGTACATCAGGTAGGACATTGATATACAGTGAGAACAGAAGTGATCCTAAAACGGACCCTTGGGGAACCCCTCTGATAACAGGCAGAAACTTTGAAATGTTATTGCCATGGCAAACAGCTTGTGTTCCACTTTGGAGATAGGACTTTACAAAGTTAATAGAAATAATTAAAATCCAATTTCATACAAAAATATTCAAGTTGTATAATGGAGGACGAAACGTATGCACTGGCAGATTTTACGCAGCTTCCGAGTCAAAATTTTTATGTTGCTGATGCTCGAGGAAATGTCCTAGAACAATTTAGAATCCAAAAGCAGACAAAATTTTCTAAAAAATTCCTGGTATGGCAAGCTATATGCAGTTGTGGCAAAAGAAGCAAGTCATTTGTTACAGTGGGCTCTATGAATACCGAAATATATATCAAAGAATGTTTGAAAAAAAGACTTCTTCCTTTCATAAGAGAGCACAATGTGTCCACATATTTTTGGCCCAATTTGGCATCATGTCTCTACGGCAAGAAAGCTCTGGAATGGTACCAAAGTAATAACATAGTATTTATACCAAGAGAGACCAATCCTCCAAGTTATCTGTAGCTAAGACCAGTGGAGAGATATTGGGCTTTTGTGAAAAGAAACTTAAAGAGCACAAAAAAGGTGTCCCAAAATATCGAATATTTTAAAAGGAGATGGGCAAACTGTTCCAAAAAGATGTCCGAAACAACTACCAAATCTCTAATGGAAGGCTTACCAAGAAAGGCCCACGAGTTCATAAATAGTGTTTAGAACTATAAAAGTTATATTTCTCTGTAATTTGTAAAATATTATCAATTAAATAAAAAAAGTTCAAAACTCTAAGATCAACCGTTCAAAAATTATTGAATTTTATATATGTTTAGATTTTTTTCGATCTCACTCCTTAACTGTTTATTTTTGCCCGAAAAAATAAAAGTCAAAAATCACTATTATTTATGAGCCAAAACCATAAAAGTTATTAATAAGAGTTATAATTAGCTTATTTCTATTAAAGTCTTGAATTTAAAAGGCATACGATAGTACTGAAGTTTAGTCAATCAGGATCACAACCATACCCTTGAAAATTTCCTAGGACTATTTTTTCTGTGTGATTTTTTGATATGAAAAATGGAGAATAAGAGTTGAAGACGTGTAGAAGACATCCCTAAGACACTCAACATCTATATATTCCTCCGTAGATGCGAGGGGCAGGACAACGCGAAACTCCTGGCGCTCATTAACGCACAGAATATGCTGGAAGATTGTTTCCCGAAGAAAGGTGTAAAACGGCCAGCTGATTACTATTGCCCTCGACGAGGAGTCCCTTGAAAAAATAAAGTCCGTCGGCAATAGTATCAACTTTAGGTTCGGGCAGGTGAAGGTACACCACCGAAAGGTTTGGCACCTGGGGAGACAAATCCACATCCAGGGGTTGAAGCGGAGGAGAAAACTCCTGAGGAGGCTGCGGAAGGTGTAGCTCCAATCAGAGTTGGGTAGTAATGATACCTTTAGGAATTAAATTCCATTTCCATTTCAATTACAAGGAATTGTAATTGGTACTTTAATTTTTTTAATTCCTTAGTAATGGAATTGATAAAACTTTCAATTCCATTACAAGGAATTGTAATCGGTAATTAAAAGGTTTCCACGAAATCGTCACTTTCTGATCGTATAATAATAATATTTAACCTCAAAGGGTAGACTATTGCGGTAGTTCCTTTGAGAAATCCAAGGAAAATAAACAGGGAAAAATTCACCAGGAAACTAACAGTAAACCTGTTGGCTATCGAAGTGAAAAGTAGGATTAAACACTACTCAGAGCTAGATGGTACTGTAGGAAAAGTAAACGAAGCAGTGATGGATGCATACCATTCAAGCTGGCAAGTTAGCAAAAGAACTAAGCACCAAAGGTACCGATGCATGGTGGAGTCCGGCACAGTCCAAATTAAGACCCGACACGTGGAAACTCTTTAATAGAGCAAAGCTTACGGGCAAGTGGCAGGAATACTCCAAGGTATTAACAGAGTACAACAAAGAAATAAGGGGGGCAAAAAGAGCTAACTTTAGAAAATTTTGTGAAGAAATAGTCGATACCCCAGCGGCAGCTAGGATTCATAAAGCGAAAGGAAGGGTTGAAACAATGATGGCGTTAAAACTACCAGATGATAGCTATACCATCAATGAAGAACAGCGAGCTAATACGAGCAATAGCTACGGGTGAAAGAACATCCTCAGAAAGGTATAGAACAAATCTAGGAGACTGGAAGTTAGCTTTGAGAATATGCTCAACGGCCCGTTTATCCTGGGCTATCAGCACATTCCAGCCATACAAATCGGCAGGTGCAGACGGCATTATACCTGCCCTTCCGCAGAGGGGAAAGAGGTAATTCTGCCGCATCTAACGAAGATAACAAGAAGTAGCTTAGCTACAGGGCTCATCCCAGGTAGGTGGGGGAGGGCCCTTGTTACATTCATACCAAAGATAGGTAAGAAGGACTACACTTCACCTAATTCGTTTAGACATATCAGTCTAACCTCCTTTGTACTAAAAACAATGGAGACAGATACATTAGAGCAAACGCTTTGGCAATGAAGCCTTTACATCCAAGTCAGCATTCATATAGAGCAGGCAGATCTACTGAGACTGCTTTATTTCAATTGACTAACCTCATCCAAGGCGCTTTTGATAACAAAGAAACAGCAATATGCGTTTTCCTGGACATTGAAGGAGCCTTTGAGCCTCCAAAAGGGCTCTGGAGATGAAAAGGGTAGAATCAACGCTGACTCGATGGATTAGCTCAGTGCTTAGAGCGAGAACAGCAGAAACTAAAGTGGGTTCATCCACAATAAGACTCCAGACAACAAAAGAGTGTCCACAAGGGGGGGTACTATTACCCTTTTTGTGGAGCCTAGTAGTTGACGAACTCCTGACTTTGCTGACAGACAGTGGTATAACCTGTCAAGGTCATGCAGATGACATTGTCATTATAGCAAAAGGGAAATATGAGGATACACTCTGCGACATACCACCTTGATCAAAAAGTTCACGGAATTTATTCAGAAAATTAAAAATACAAGTTTATTCATCTAGATTGTCCCCTTAAAAGTAATCCCCATCGACTACAACACATTTATACCAGCGCTTGATCCAATCCTCGAAACATTTTTTATATTCGGTTTTCGGTATCAGTGCTTCCTGCGATTTTTTCCATCAGTGCTTCCTGCGATTTTTCCATTACTTCCTTTCGGCTGCTGAAACGCGTTTCCCGTAATGGTTTTTTAACTCGATTGAACAGAAAGAAGTCACAGGGAGCCAAATCAGGTGATTTCGGTGGTTGTTGGATGGTATTTGTTGCATTTTTCGTCAAAAAATTACTAATAATGATGGCACTGTGCGACGGTGCGTTATCATGGTGCAAAATCCACGAGTTTTCTGTCCATAATTCTGGTCTCTTTCGACGAATTGCTTCACGTAAACGCCTTATACCGCCCAAATAATACTCTCTGATGGTTAATTTGCGGTTATTGACCAAAATTTCTTTTACTTTATCAACGTTTTCGTCGGTTTCACGACCACTTTTGAACCGCTCGTGCCTCTGGTAAACAACCGTTTTCTTTAGAGAATCGCTGCCGAAACACTTGTCCAAGATTTTTAACGTTCGCGCACCATTAAATCCGTTTTTTACGCAAAATTTAATGCAATACATTTTAATAAAATTGTAAAAAATCGCCAACACACACAGAGATAGATGTACTCTTGGCTACGTAACTTTCGCAAATGTCAAGCAATGACGTTAAAATTTAGAGGGAATATCAACAACAGATGTACCAACTTAAAAAAAAAACTCAAATCGGAAAGATGGGAACGCCACACGGTGGTTATTCCGGGAACTTTTTGATCAAGGTGGTAATTCATAGGGGGCTTAACCTCACGCAGAGATAGTGTAAGTCGGTAGATTTAAATATCAATCCATCCAAGACAACTCTAGTACCGTTCACTAGGAAAAGGAAACTCACGCCCATGAAGCCTATAAAGCTGAATGAAGCGGTAATTAATGTTAGGAAGTCAAATATTTAGGAGTAACACTAGACTCAAAACTTCTCTGGAAAGAACATGCAGACAACACATCAAGAAAGCGATTAAATCACTCATGATATGCAGAAATTTAGCAGGAAAACCCTGGGGATGTACTCCGTACATCCTAAAGTTGATGAATACCATGATGGTAAGGCCAATACTCACCTATGGTGCGGTAGCCTGGTCGCAAAGAGTTGAACTAGTCACAATGAGGAAAACCCTCAGTAAAGTTCAAAGACTGGCCTGTGTTTGTATCACAGGAGCTATGAGAACATGTCCCACGGCAGCCATGGAAGCACTACTCGACCTCACCCCTCTACACATAGTTATAGAGACGGCTGCAAAAAGGACACTTATAGGCTTATCAAGGAGCTGGCAAAGGGAAAATCCTCAGCAGCAGGGTCCTCGAAGGTACCTCTGCTGACCTTCCCTAAAGACGATATAAACAAAAAATATAACTTCGAAGTTATACTTAGTAATAAGAGAGAATAGAACATCCAGACCTTCCATACCTCTCACAAAGAACACACACTCAGATGGTATACCGACGGATCGAGAACGAACGAAGGAACTGCTGCAGGAGTGTATGGTCTAAAAACCAAACACTCTGAACCAATGGGAAGAACTCCGAATATTTTCCAAGCGGAGATTCTTGCCATAAGGCTCTGTGCACAGTTGAACGTGGGTATAATAAGCAAAAAATAGTAATATATCTGATAGCCAAGCAGTCATCAGAGCACTAGATTAAGTTGAGATCACCTCAAAATTAGTATGGGAATGCCAAGAGCTTCTAAACACATTACAAGGTAACTCTATTCTGGCTACCCTGACATATAGGCATTTATGGTAATGAAGTAGCCGACCACCTAGCAAGAAACGCAGCGGCCAAGACTATCATTGGTCTTGAACCCTTGTTACGTATATGAATTCAAACCTTTAAAAGTATATTAAAAGAAGAGGGACAAAACAAAGCTAAGACAATCAAAGCTACTAATTGGGAAGTTCGACCCCAGCAGAGCAGCTCTCTATCTTAAGTTAAACAAAAGTCAACTAAGGTTAATAATGGGCTTCCTCTCAAGGCATTGCAAACTTGGGGAGGATATGAAAAACCTAGGTTTAAGCCAGGATAACACTTGTAGATTCTGTAAAGATGACAAGGAAACATCCGAACACATCTTAATGCACTGCGAGGCACTCGCTCGCAGGAGGAAAAGATACTTGGGGCACTACCACCCATGTAGTGGGGATATCATAGCCTTAAAGTCATACCTGCTGTTGTGAATTTGTTAAACTCTAGTACGTACATATGAAACTTATAATATTGTATTGGCTACTAAAATCTAGTACGTAATTGTTATCGATAGAATACAAGAGGTCATATAGGATATATATATATATTGAGATATACTTAGGCTAGTTAATATACAACATGGCGCTGACGTAAAACAAAATAGTTTAACGATTTGCACGATAAAGAAGGATTTTAAAAGACAATATGGATATTTTTCGCAAACCTGAACCACTGAAGCTGGAAGGCAACGTGACAACTTTAAAAAATTCAGTAAGCAATTAACAATTTTTATGAAGGCATCGGGGCATGACAAAAAAGAACCTTAAACCTAATCGGAGAAGACGCTTTGGAACTATTGGATACCATGGATCTGACAATGGAGCAGAAGGAAAGTTATAAAACAGTGTATGCTGAATATGAGAGGTATTGTTCACCGTCCAAAAATATAATATATGAAAATAATAATATATGTTTTACACGATGCATTTTTAACATTTTTATGCTCATACACTCAAATTGGCGAAAAATTGCGATTTTAAAGGTGGTAATGACGCTGAGCAAGAGATGATTCGAGATCGACTGGTTTTGGGTACGCATCATTTGGATCTTCAGGAACAGTTAATCGGCTAACCGATGCATTATTTGACAATGTAGTTCACAAATGTAAGCTATATGAGCGAAATACAGTACAGACAAAAGAAATTCAGCATGGTGACAGTAAGGTAGATGCAATCAGAAGAAAACGGGAAACAACCGTAAATAACCGTTCGAACTCCAAACAAAATTCCGTTGGAAAAAACAAGTGTAATTATTGCAATTACGAACATGTAAAAGGAACATTTGTAATCGAAAAAATCATTTTTCATCCGTTTGTAAAAAGAAGCAGTCTGTAGACGAAATCACTGATGACGACGATAGTGATACGTTTTTCATCGACACCATAAACAGTAAATGACAGTAAAAATTTCGTAATTAAATTCGAAACAAATCTGGCAAGAAACACTTAGAGTATAGTATTTTGATATTAAATTTAAACTTACTTCGTACAAATGTAACTTTAGAGGCATTTGGCATAAAACCACTGGGATATATCACAACTAACTATACGTTTCGACAAAATTAAATCTGAATTTTATCATTGAGCAATACAAAGACGTTTTCACCGGATTAGGCACTTTAAAAAATCGGTCAAAAACTTGAAGTCATCAGCAAAGTCAGACCTATTGCGAGACCACCGCCGCGAATTCCACAAAGAGTTTATAAGAGAGTTAAACAAAAATTAGATGATTTATTGCGATGGGGCATTGAACAAGTCGAACAACCATCTGAATGGGTTCATAATATGGTTGTTGTGAAAAAAACCGATCATTCGCTACGAATTTGCATTGATCCGCAAGATTTCAATGGCGCACTCAAAGATGAATTTACAATCATTCCTACATTCGATGAAAATTCACAGAAACTCGCTGGTGGAAAATATTATACAGTTTTGGATTTAAAAGACGGCTTCTATCAAATTATTCTCGATAAAGAATCACGCAAGTTGTGTACATTCAGTACACCGTTTGGATGCTTGAGATTTATGCGATTTTTCCATAGGTATGAAACGAGGCACCGAACTATGTCAAAAATACAACAACGAACGGTTTGGTCATCTACCAGGGGTGGCAATTTATGCTGATGATTTCGTGGTTATTGGAAAAACAAAAGTTGAACATGATAATAACCTAAAACAAGTAATGGAAACTGCCAGAAAATATGGTATTAAATTTAATTTAAGAAAACTACAATATTGTTTGAAATAAATCAAATACCTCGGACACATCTTCAGCGAAGAAGGTATACGCAGTTATCCGGACTGCATCAGAGCAATCACAGAGATGAAAACACCGTGCAATGTGAAAGAACTTCAACAGCTACTCGGAATTACGTGAGAAACTTTTTGCCAAATTTGTCAGAGCGAATAGCACCATTTCGTGAACTACTAAAAAAATGTGGAATGGTGCTGGCTAAAAACTCACGAAAACTCGCTGAATGAAGTAAAAAAATGTACCTGTTTTGAAGGTATTCGATTGCAACAAAGAAGTTCTATTACAATGTAATGCGTCACAATATGGAATTGGACTTTGCTTAATACAGCAGGGCAGACCAATAGTTTACGGATGAAAAAGTCTTACTTCTGCTCAACAAAACTACGGTCAAATCCAAAAAGAATTTGTAGCTATACTTGTAGCTTGCCAAAGATTTCACCATTGCATCTATGGTCGAGTGATCACAGTCCAAACCGATCATAAACCATTAGTGCCAATCATGCAGAAAAAAATTCATGACATTTACTCGACGCGATTACAACGAATCAAAATGAAATTAATGAAATATCAAATAAACGTCACATTCGTACCAGGAAAACTTATGCATATGGCAGACGCATTGTCAAGAGCGCCACTTAATGACACTATGGAATTCCCGAATTTGAATCACATAGTTCACATGCTTTCAGTATCTGATTCAAAACTGGAACTATTGAAGAATGAAACAAAAACCGATAAAGAACTAATGTCCCTTAAAATAATATTCATAAAAGGGTGGCCAAAAAACAAGACGAAGATTTCAAAGGAACTACAATTTTACTGGAAAATGAGAAGTACGCCGAAAATTATCTTATTTTCTACAACAAACGAATATTCATACCAAAAACTCTGCGTAAACAAATGTTGGAAAAAATTCACATTGGTCACCTTGGCATCAATCGAGCAGTATCTCGAACAAAAACGGTTATGTATTGGCCCAACATGACAGAAAAGAAATGATAAGATGCGCTGTGTGTGAAAAATTTCAACCATCAAATGTCAAAGAACCGCTAATACCACATACAGTGCCAATAATATTGTAATGGCCACTAAAATCTAGTACGTAATTGTTATCGATAGAATAATAATTGTATGTTAAGATGGGATGTTGATAGCTTTAACTGAAAAGAATGTTGACACCATTAAACATGTGGAATCGGAACTACCCATGTAAATGATATGATTGATTAGTGCAATGATTCGATTTTGATCGGGGCCTAACCGCCTCATATAGCAATATCTCTTGCAAAAGTTTTTGTTGTTGTAATTTTTGCATTACCCCACTTTGCCAGGTCCGGAAAGTGAAACTGGGCGAAGCCCAGCTAGTAAGAATATAACATTTCATGATCCTATCTTTAATATATTCCAAGTTATATCCTTTTCGCGGTTTCATTTGTATGGGAGGTAAGCGTGGTAATAGTCCGATCTTTATAATTTTCACGCAAATTTCAAAATTTAGGCCAGCTAAAAATTAATTTGGACCTATGCAGAAACTGCATAATAGAAATTTGTGATGGTAACACTTTCTTTTCTTATTTACAAGTATTCTTAGCTAAGCACACTTCATATTTTTGTATTATATGTAGTGTTCGACCGATTATTCGGTTACGGTTTCGGCTAAGTTTCGGCAAAAAATATTGCCGAATATTTGGCTGAAACCGAAACTTTATAAATTTTACTGTAAATTGCATTTCAGGACTGTTTTTATTTTTAGCCTATAACATAAGTTATTCAATTTTGAATATTAAAATAAAAATGTGAATTTCATTTGACAGCCTTAGAAGAAAAAAATAACCTGTAAAACATTTTTAAAAAACACAAATACAAAAATGTGATGTGAATATAGACTGATAGAATTTTCTTGAGAGTAAAAACCAAACAAACAAGCAGTAAGAAGAAAAACAAAATATGATTTTAACCAACGTACACATATATTAGGTATTTGAATATTCAAAATTTCCTTGTCAAAATATAATCGTCTGTGGCTCAGTGGTTGAGTCGTATCTTTTTCAACCAAAATTTTGCTGGTCGTTTGTTCGAACCCCGGCTGCTGAATTTTTTTCATTATTGTTTGTTGGAATATTTCAATTTTTTATTTTATTTTTATGTGTTGTATTATTTCCAATTATTTGAGTGCAAGTAATGATATTAGTGATGCACCGATACAGCTTTTATGATTATCATTTTTAATAACCACTGGTTACGATTACGGTTATTGTCTTTAAATTAATAAGCAATATTTTCAGATTGCATTTGCTATATTTTATTCAAAAATACTCTATTCAAAAATTTATTTGATTGCATTTGTATAATTGAAAAGAAAAAGTAGAAAAGAAAATTACATATTCGTTTTTAGGGCGAATTACAATTTTTTTTGAGTTAAATTATAAGACGGATTTTTTAACATTTAAATGTATATTGATCTCTAATGAAAAATTGGTTTAACTTAATTTAAAAAAAAAAAATGTACAAGAAGCATTTCTATTTCTTATGCAAGTTTTTATAAGTGTAATAGTAGAAAATATCCTTTCTGAGTGCTCTATTGCTGGAGCTAATTAAAAATATTTGAAAGTGATCAAACCTACACAAAGAGTAGTAGTTACCACACCAAACGAAATCAGTTAAAAGCTCGACGACTTAGAGGGGATAGAATTCTTAAATTTTGGTCTACAACCCCTATCTCGAATCACTTATTATATTTAGAAAATTTTTTTGAACGCGTTTTCGATAGACTTTTGTTTAATCTTTTGAAAAAAATAAAATTAACAAAATCCAAAATTTGACCTTTTTTTTAAATCGAAATTAGTTTTAAAAAAAGGAACATTTTTTTGTGTCTTTGTAGCAATACAAACGAGTGCGCTCAATAAAATAAAAATTTTCTCAATAACCGCATTGTACGATTACCGTAATAATCGCCGGTTACGATTAATGATAATCGTAAAAAATGCATCACTAATGTTTAGTATCATGAATATGAAAATTGAAAAAAAAATCAAAAATATGTGTAATCATTGTGGGAAAGGATATTAATCTTTGTTTATGTCACTGACCAGACCGTAGTCCTCTTCTTCAGCGTAAGTCAGTTTTTTTTTTTATTAGCCTCATTTAGTTTACCACAAAAAAGGTGTACATCTAGGTTGAACATGTGTGTTATAAAGCTGCCTGTACATCGGAAAAGTAAATTTTATAAGAGCCCCATTTTGCACAGCACTTCTACAAAACCAATGTATTTTCAAAAATCTGATTTTGACTTACACCACTTTTGCACGCAACTGCTCATATTTTAATAATTTGATGAGCTACTTTTGCTTTAAAATTAGTTTTCCCTGTGGATAAAGGAGTGGTAAATTACACATTTCCAAAGATTCTTTGTTGAAGTTTTTCTTTTGAAACAATAAGCAAAAAGAATAGAATTGTTGCCGTCCTATATCGACCTCTTTAATACATCTGAAACTGTGTTCTACTTAAAAAGAAAAACAATGCGTACAGAACGATCATACCATCATATTACCCATAATAAGGGTATAATTTGAATTTGTGTGTACAAATGTCACATAATAAACCAAATAACAACAACGAAATGAAAGAAACAAAAACTATTTTTTATTCAACAATCGTAATTTTGGCTACCAAAATGCAAATTCAGTTTTGATTTTATAGTAGAAGAAAAAGAAAGAAACTCGACAACACCGCAAAAAATATAATACTCCAGCAATTTGAAATAAAATGAAAAATTGAAAATTGCAAAAAAAAAAAATTCAGCAGCCGGGGTTTGAACAGGCGACCAATTTTGGTTGAAAAAGATACGACTCAACCACTGAGCCACAGACGATTATATTATGACAAGGAAATTTTGAATATTCAAATACCTAATATATGTGTACGTTGGTTAAAATCATATTTTGTTTTTATTCTTACTGCTTGTTTGTTTGGTTTTTACGCTCAAGAAAATTCTATCAGTCTATATTCACATCACATTTTTGTATGTGTTTTTTAAAAATGTTTTACAGGTTATTTTTTTCTTCTAAGGCTGTCATTTGTAGCTATACCACAAAATGTATTTTTTTAGTGCCTTTAATATGTATTTTCTTTATTGTTAAAATAATATTTTTCTTATTTTATATATACATATATAAGTATGTACATATATTAGGGCGTACCAATTTGTATGGATGAATTTTTTTCGGAGTACCGACAGAAGAGTTCCATATTCTATGACAAAAAAATGGAGCTTACCCCCCGTAAAATTCGTAGAAGTTAAAGTAATATTAAAAGTAACTATCGATTTTATTCAAACAACTACAGTACGTAGTACTGAAACTTCTTCGAATTTTACGGGGAGTAGGATCCATTATTTTGCCATACTTTCTTCGGCAAAATTGATCAGAATCGAATATAGAAATTTTCTGTCAACGTACTTTAAAAAAAAAAAAGAAAAAAAAAAAAATTGGTACGCCCAATTTTAATTAAAAAAAAAAATTGGTACGCCCAATTTTAATTAAAAAAAAAAATTTTAAATGATTTGAATTTTGTTTTTAACATATCTGTGGTCACAAGCAATAACAACACAACTCGAGTTTAATCGAATTCGAGTTATTGTCATAATTTGAATCTTCATATGCGTTTTCATATTGTGTCAGAATTTTATGACTATCGGTTGTCAGTACAAAAAACACACTTATGCTGTTATGCCTTGTGACAACAGATATATACATATATATTAAAAAGTTTCGGGTTTCGGTTTTGGCCGAATATTAGAAAAATGGCCGAAATTCGGTTTCGGCCGAAAAAGTCGATTTCGGTCGGACACTAATTATATGCCATGACTTATGAGCGATGTTCTATCAAATAGTTGACTGAGTAACTTCATGTTTTATATTTGATAAACCGTTGCGAAAACATTTTTTTCATACAAATTTGGAGCCTGATTGATGGGCCCGTTCTAAATCTGAATGACTACTGGGACTATGCTTTTTATTGAATACAAAACCTGTATATTAAGTTTCAGTCTTTAGAAAACCGTGGCTTACCTCGTATTTTCGACATATTTGAAAGCTCACCTGTGCCACTTGTTCTAACCAAAACCTGACTGACCACAGTATGTTCATGTATTTCACTAGTACAACAAAATATTACAAAACTAGTCTTTAGAAAAAAGTCAGAAACTTTTTTTGTCACGGGCTCACCGTCTATAGGCTATTGAGGTGATCTCTGTAGCGAAATTGCCATTCATATTATGCTGGCCAGATAAGTTTGTTGCTTTGCGAGTGAAAACACGGAGAAAACAAATTTTTCCAGAAATGAGACCTGTAAACCCCGAATAATGTAATTTTCATCGAAATCGTAAGAGTCGCTATTACAAGCATATAAGCAATGTTCGTATAATGCTCAAACACAATTGCATCGGCGGTAAACGCCAACGGCAGCCGTTCATGTAAACGTTCATGACGCAATTATGTTTACAGCCTAATAGTATAGGGTTTTGTGATTTAAATCAATATTTGTTTACTTTAAATAAATTTGGTGATTTTGAATTGGTATATTTTGCATTTACATTTTCTGAACCAAAATTGGAAGAATTGCAAGTTATTTTTTATTAATTAGATCGACAACCTACCTTCTTCTACAATCTCGCCCACAAAGACTTTTGCTATACCAGCCATTGCTATAACAACATTTTGTGATACCGAACAGCCGGTAATCGTTTGCATTAGTCGTTTCACCGCTGCCTTGGGAAATGCCGATCGTCGATACATTTCATACCGATCTAATTGCTCTTCAGTAAAATTGGAAACAAGCACTCTGTAAAAAACAAATTCAAATTATTTATGATTACATAAATATTCATGAAGGATATACAATCCATTTCTACATACTGCATTTTCTCACGCTCTTCCTCTTCCATTTCCTTTTTAGTCTTTTGTTTTCTTGCTGGTGTTTCTTCAACATCGCCTTCTGGTTTTTCTTCTTTGATTTCCATTAGGTTATCAGCTAGTACTACATGCTCATTGGCACTATCCTTTCCCTCGTTTTCATGTGTGGGCGATACTTCCTCGCTATTATTGCCACATTCAAGACGAGTATTCTGTTGGTTACCCTCATCATCGTTCTGTTTTTTGCAGTTCAAGATAGTGTCGAAAAATTTTAAATCAACCTCATCGTTTCCTCTAAGCGTACGCTTCACCCCTGGCATAAGGATTTCGTCCATATAAATGAATACAATAAAAGATACTTTAAAACTATATAAACCTGTTTACAGCTATAGCCAGAGAATGTGCACTAACATGAATTAGCAACGATGTTAAAAATCAGGTAATCAAACCACAGAATGACTCAGATGACCAGACAATAATAAACTGAAAAATTCTTGTGAAAAAAATTAAGAATCCTGAAATGCATTAGGTCTGCTCACGTACATAAAATTGGTACATGTTTTTTCTAGTAAAGTGTTCATGTACTCGAAAAACTTGCAACGAGAAAGAAAAACGAGAGCGTAAAAAAGTGAGAGAGAAAAAAGTAGCTGCAAATTTCTACTAGTAATATTTTTACTTGAAAGAATTTTTATCTGAACGTCAAGAAGAAGTGTGTTTTGCTAATTTTCGTGAATTTGTTGGGGTTTTTAATAAAACTGAGTGGGAAAAGAAATATTGGTGTTGTTGTGAAAAATGTAAGAACTTGTGAATACTGGTGTGCCACAAGAAATGATCTCAACAAATCTGTGGTCACAAGGCATAACAGCATAAGTCGTTTTTTTTTAATTTTACAGGATAGCACTTCAAAGATTCAAATGCTAATAAAAATCTATTTGAGTTGTGCTATTTTTCCTTTAATATCTCGTAAACCACTGAACCGATATTCATAAAATTTTGACACAATATGAAATCGAATATGAAGGTTTCAATTATAATAATAACTCGAATTCGACACAACTCTAGTTGTGTTGTTATGACTTGTAACCACAGATATTATAAACTTAAATTACAGCAGCAATGCTGTCAAAATCTGAACGTCAACAAGAAATGTGTTTTGATAATTTTCGTGAATTTGTTGTGGTTTTTAATAAAACTGAATGGGAAAAGAAATATTGGTGTTGTTGTGAAAGATTTAAGTACTTGTGAATACTGGTGTGCCACAAGAAATGATCTCAATAAATTATAAACTCTAATTATAGCAGCAGCCCGCAAAGAAATGGCATCTGAATATAAAGTAATTCATTATTGAACATTTCAATGCTATTTTCTATACATTCTACTTTACACTCGCTTAAAGGTCTTTGGAGAGAACTTTAATTCAATTTGGGATAATCCCATTTTAAATTTTTTATTTAATTTACAAAAATCGCAAGCGCACAATATTTTTCCCGCTAAAAATTAGCTGTCAAAACAATCGATCAGCTTTTTACTTGCAAGTTTCTACTAGTTTTCTGTTCACGTACTTTTTCTGTTATTAGTCTCTTTGAGAAAATTTTTTCTCAATTTTTCTTTTACTCTCTCGCGCAAGTTTTTACTGGAAAAGTACGTGAACAGACCTATTAAAATAATAAATATTTGGGATATTTTACCTCTATTTAGTTGCGTATACATTCCGTTTTCCTTCAAAAAAATTATGATTCAGCAATAGGAGTTTTTCTTTATTAGCTCTGAGCAAAGCACGACTGGTCAAAAAACGTAATCGTGCTTCTTTTTAGCTAACGTAATTAAGGGTATCCTTACATTTACATGGTGTTGTTTTCGGTAACGTATATTTCTATAAACGTTTAAGTCACCGCGTAAATCTACTATTTGACAGTTTGATCAGGGTTCTATTTTAGTATTTGATATCAGGGTTTATTTTAAAGTATTTTTTATTTTTTAACCATACATTTATACACAGAAGCTGTTCAACAAATTGGTAAATATAAAAAATCAGAAGTGGTGATAAGATATGAGAAAGCAGCATTACTTTAATTTATTTACGATGCTGCAATAAATGATTTGCTTATGCTGGAAATGTTTGGACCAAATGATGTTAGCTACTTATTTCGGTATATGTTATATTGGTATATAGACTTAAAACTATTTTATTCATTAGTAAAGAGTTACCAGTTCCGATATTTGGTTCAATGTCGACCAAATTCTGTCCCGAAAACTAGAAGGTTCTTAACAGACGTTTTCAAACCGTTAGTTTTTTCCGTTTTCTGAGAAATTGTACTTTTCGAGATACGTGGTTGAAGAATAGAGGTAGCGATATGTAGTATTTTTACAAAGAGCGGAAATTGTATTGATTCTAACGAGAGTGACGTAGTGTCAGTGCTGGAAAAGTAATAAAAACACGCTGGATGGATTTTAAACAGCGTAAACTAGGCCACGTTTCATATGAATCAAATCCACGATCGAAAAATTTATTTAGACCGCGCGGCCAAAGACATTTAACCAAATTAATTTTGACCGCCGTACCAAATGAAAAGTGGCTTTCACTTTTCACTTGATCTAATTCCATTTACCAATATATATTTTTGCGGTCTTCAATCATATGGTCAAATGTATTTTAGCAACACGGTTTAACTACATTTTTAAAATCAAGCGGTCTAATTTTATTGAGTCCGAAAATACTACGATTGTAGTGAAATGGCTGAAGGCGTCGACTACATTTCTTTTTTTCAACAAAGATTTGAATAAATAAAAACTTTTCTTTGAATTATTTTTAAAATTCGGTTCATTACTCAACCGACATATTTACGGCGTCCTTAGTATCAAATTATTTTAACTGCAGGCATCACTGAAATACTCGTGTTCTTTTTCGAGGCTATTTACGGATCAAATTTGCCTCGCAATATGACGAAGTGAGTGTAAACTATTTTCCAAACAAATTTTGACAGTTCGTTTTCGAGGCTCGAAAATATACAAGGTTTACAACGTTTTCGAGGCTTTTACACGTTGAAGGGAATGCCCTTATTATGTTTCTTTATGTGATCACAGCGCGTTCTACGTTCTCGGAAGAAATTGACTGAGTGGACAGAGCACGATTGAAAAAAATATATTGACAGCATACATAAAAATTTGAAATGGCAGACAAGGGCTCAGAATAATTTATCCATTTTGCAAAAAAAAAAAAAATCAAAACGATTAATTATAAATAGCAGTTATCTGACAGTTCGTGCTCTATGCGTCTCAAAATTAGAACCTTCGAATTGGAACAGAATGTGAAAAGTGAAGTACGCAGCTGAAGCACAGAAAGTACCGTGCCAAACAAGCGCGACAAAGAAAAATGTGAACAGATTGTGCACCTCTGAAGCTCATATTTGTTATGCTTTTGTTGTTACTTTCTTTCTCAAACTACGTACTGAACATATTTTTCAAGTACGCCAATCGCATCCGTATATGAGTTTAAAGCTCATTTTGGACTTAAGTACGTATTTGGCCATCTTTACTTTAAGTGAACAACGAGGTAAAAGTGAACAATGATAACGAGGATGAAAAAACTTACGAAAAAATAAATGACTTATGACAAAATTTTTTTAAAAATAAAAGAAAGTTCAAATTTTTAAATGGATGTTTTTATGAAAAAAATAATGTAATGTATGTGCAATGTATTTTTAATTTTTTTTTCCAATTTTAAACATTTTTATGTCAATAAAAAAAATTGTGACTTAGCAGAGCAAAACGACCCACAGATTCGGGCTCAGCGACCCCCCATTACCGTAAGTGCTCTTGTCACGTCTCTACTAATTTTTTGCTGTTGAACAGCGTTATTAATTTCTTGTTCTTTCCAGAGTAGTTTTCGTCAATTGTCATACCCAGGTAATTAACCTTTGTGTCCATTTTAATTGGTTCATTGTTTATATGCAAGTGATAATTGCTATGTCTCCTATTTGTATAAATTACTGGAACAGACTTGCTGTTATTTATCTCGATACCCCAATTTTAAACCACAGTAATGTATTGTCCAGTAGTGTTTGTAGTTTTGTTAGGGCACAGCTATGTTGTTATTTGACGATAATAAAACCGTGTCATCAGCGAATGTAGCTATTATGCTTTCTCCTGGGGGTGGAGTTGGTAAATCAGCTTTATATAGAAGGTATAGCAATAGTCCCAGAACACTGCCTTGGGGACCCCAGCTTCCATTTTGTGGATTTTAGAGCATTCACCTTGATTCTAGACATAGAAGTACCTGTCACTGATATAGCTACGTAGCAGTTAGTAACTTTGTGGGAGCTGCCAATTTCATTTATGTTAAAACCCTTTGTGCCATACGCGTACTTGTTCTTTGTACTTTGTGTACTTGTTCAGTAGTAGAATGTTTTTGTCTGAAACCAAACTGGTGGTTACGTATTAAGTTTCATTTTATTATTATAGGTTCAAGTCGGTTATATGTAAGCTTTTCGAATAATTTAGGTATTACAGGCAGTAGACTGATGGGTCTATATGACGGTTAAATCTTTGTATGGTTTGGGAACAGTAATTATTTCAGCAACTTTCCATGCTGTTGGGAAATATTTTATTGCAATGGCATAATGGCTTTTTCGGGTATTTCTTTTACAATTTTCCCTGTAATTTGGTCATAGCCAGGTGATTTTTTTGTTTTAATATTGTTTTTTATTTTTGATATTTATTTTAATTTCGTTTGTTGTTATTTTCTTAATTTGATCATTTGAGTTAGATTAGGCAACAATATTTCGTGGTTATTCAGTTTATTTGTGAACGTATTTTTAAAGTGTGCAGAGAGAACATTTGCCTTCTCGATTTGGGCTCTAGCCCATTTCCTTTCAGAATTTTTCAGCGGTGGTTGGTGTGGAATGGAGTTATCAATATTTTTCGTAGCTCTCCAAGGTGAGTAGTTAGTGGTGCTTGTGGAACTTAATTTGTTCAGGTTTTTTCTCTTTTTCATTTTAGAGGATTGTTTTCAATTCTTTCGTTATCTGACTTAATATTTTTTTTTGGTTTCGGATCAAACCGAACAAGAAACTTAATTTTAGATTTGATTAAAAAAATTTATGAAGATGCAAATTAAACGACAGTCAAAGGTAAGAGATCTGGACAAGACTCTCTTTTTTTTCTTATTCCCTCGTTTTTTTCGATTCTCAATCAATTTTTTTTTTAATTTTTTTCGTCTCCTTACGTATTGTAGTAGAATATTTTAGGAGTCTCTTTTTTCTATTACATTATAACTCTATTACTACAAAGTTCTAAATGTGACAGGACAGGTACGGCATACATTCTAGACAATAAATTAAACACAACTTCCAAATACGAGATTTATTTTGTTTTGCTCAGTGACCGTCACAGCATTATAAGAAGTAACTCATTACATCAAAAAGCATGAAAAAGTAAAAGAATACGAAAAGTAAAGAATGTCATTTAAAAGTAGAGCGAAATGTGGAACGAACTTCAAATCACACGCATCCATAAAATCTCTGCCAAGAACAGCATCGCAACTCATATAATCATTTGACACTATTATTAAATTAATAAAAACTGTTATTAATCCATTTAAAACATATCAGAAGATGTTTCCATGTACTGTGAGAATGCTCTTTCTTAAACCAAAATATGAATTAGTAACAAGTTGTAAGCTAATTTTCTTCAGAACGCATGATTTCTTTATGAACGATATATGACTACTGGAGTCTATGAGGAACGCAGAAATTAATAGAAATATATATTTTCAATAAACACAATTCTCACTTTTTTCCCCCAAAAAAAAAGTTTTTCTGAAGTTTTCTGAAGGCTTAGGATACGTGAGACACGAAAAATTTTTCTCATGAAAATTTTGTACAAAATTTACAGCTTTTCGAACAAAACATAGTTAAATTTCGCTCGTTGATCAAAACTTTCTAAGAACAAAATATTACCCTAGTTATTCTTAAAAAAATTGTGTTGGGAACAATTACTCAATATTTCAGAAGTTATCTACGATTAAAAATATTTACGTTTTTAAAGCCTATTTTTAAGGATTTGATTCAAAACCGACTGGCTATTTTCCACTAGAGACTTCTATATTTTTTCTAAATCTTATTTTTCTCATATAATCTTTCAGAAAATCCACTAGGAGCAGGAAAAAATCGAACTTTGCACATTTCATATATCTCGTGGCAAGCTATTATATATATATATATATATGTTATACTGGTTAAGGTTTTAAATCACTAATGCAGAAACTAGTTATTCAAGAAAAGATTTAAATTGCAGAGTACTTGTTCCAATATACTCTACGGGAAATGGAACCGGTTTTGGAGCTTATCACGTGACTGGTTCTTTAATTTAGAAACCGGTTCCAGGTTGAACTCTTTTGTATGAAATGAACCGGTAACTTTAACATGGAGTTGTGATTGGAAGGAGGTAACTGGCCCCCAATAGATAACTTTGAACAGGTCTCGATACCGGTCCAAAAGCGTCAGTTTCAAAAAATCAAAAAGAAAAAACAAACATTTTTTTTATTTATTTATACATACTTATTTTAATTTATTTATTTTTATGAATTATGAAAATTTATTTTGATGAAAGTTTTCAAGGCTCGAACAGGTGGCTGCAGATTATCGAGCAACGCGATTATTCACTGAGCCACATGACCAATATTTTGGCGACGAATTTTAAAACTATATTAAAGACAACGAACGTTAGTGCCCTGTTGGAAATTTGGGGTAAATTGTGTCCAAGTGATATTTCCCGTGACTCGTTTAAAGTAACCGGTCCCGAACTGGTTCAAAGGTGATTCAGAGAGGGACAATTCGCTTGGATTTCTATACACTTTTTGTTCTATATAAATTAAAAAAACTAAATATCATCGACGATGAGAGGGCTCGAACTTGCAACCACTCAGTTTTTGCGAGCAAAGTGAATGTTCATCTGAGCTACATACTGACTCATTGATATCGTGACAAAGTTCTCTTTTGTACTCAGTATTTTTATTCGCAAAATTTAGCATCATAATCACTCTGTGACAACTTTTTTGTAATAACGCAGAGTGATTCTTTTTCGATATGCTAGCTGCGTCACTCTGTTTGTTCTCTTTCATATTGGTTTGAAATTCGTAGCCAAAATAATGGTCATGTGGCTCAGTGAATAATCGCGTTGCTGGATAATCTGCAGCCACTAGTTCGAGCCTCGGGGGCCAATTCACCCCTTCTAATGACAACTCCGTGTTAAAGTTACCGGTTCATTTCATTTAAAAAAGTGTAACCTGGAACCGGTCTCTAAATTAAAGAACCGGTCACGTGATAGGTTCCAGTACCCGTTCCATTTACTTTTTTTTAATTTATATAGAACAAGTATATAGAAATCCAAGCGAATTATCCCTCTCTGCATCACAGTTGACCGGTTTCTTTGAATCAGTCAAGGGCAGGGTTGATGTTTTGCTTATTTATAAGCAAAATTGCTTACTTTTTTTTACGGTTGTGCACACGTGTGCTTTTTTCTCATTGTGTTTATTTTTGAAAAAAATATAATTTGAACTAAAATTTGCAAGAAAATTGGGATATATTGGCATAACTTTTTTATTATTTTCTTTATTTCGTTATTTTTATTCGATAAGAATGGGTAACACGTATTATGTTCATGCATAGTTTGTGTCATCCCTCCAAGTTATCAAATGAAAAATGTTGGTAACAACTGGCCACAAATTTTTAACACAATTTTCGAGAGGTTTTCCAGTAATTTGGAGTAGGTGATCACGACTGCGTGCACAGTTTTTTTTCATCACATCTAGTTCTGCCACAATATGAACCTGAATTCGGAAAAATGGGGTTTTCAGGCGCTCTTCCTTTTGAAAATGGAGTTTTAAGCCTCCTTTTTCAATAAATGGCCAATAAAAAACACCGTTGAGAAAAGTATTATACTGTTTTTGGAGAAAATGTTCCTTTTTAAAAATTATGAAGGGTCCAAGAACATTAGAATGGCCAACTAGGTACATATTTCCCAGAATAATGCAAATCCAGAATTTTTTGCATGAGAACCAGACCATCCAGACCTAAACCCCATTTTCGAGAGGAAAGATAGGAGATGAAGAAAAAGTATATATAAAAATTGTTTATCTCTTTGTGCTTAACAACTGTGCTTCTGACATCAAATTCGTTTCTGTCGAAATTAAGATATTTCTTAATAGTCCCTGAAGTTCCCATTTTTCCGACTTCAGGTCCATATTGTGAGAGAACTAGATGTGATGGAGAAAAACTGATCATGACTGCATGATCAGCGACTTATATCTATTACTATAAACCCGTTGGAAAATCTTTTTGCACTGTGTTATCATCTCTGCGTTCGATTACGTTTATTGAAAATGAGTCCCAGAATTTTTCGATTGAACTTTTGAAATTATAATTTAATTTGTGTTTTTTTGTATAGAAAAATATATTTTTAAAGCTTTCTTTATAACATTTAAGCCAATATAACGGGTTTTAGGGTCGAGGAATCCGAATATGGCAGAAATTTGTTTTTGACAGCTTTTTCTTGTTGCTAAGGTACTGCGATATTTTTTACCGTTTCTTTATCGCTGAGTTGTTGTTCGTTAGCGTCATCAACGTTCAGCAGTGGATCTACAACTGGACAGATACCGAGACGATATCTATACGTAAGAAAGTTTGTTCAACTTTTCCATGATGTAAAGCGCGGTTCACCCCAAATTGGCACGCTTTGTTGTGGTCACCACGTCGCCCCTAGTCAAAAGAACAACAAATTTTTTACTGGGATTTGTTTACAATACCGTTACCGTTAGTTGATAAATTTTTCATATTAATTGATCGCAAGTTGGTGATTGTGTGCACCATGGAAGCTGCAAATAGAAAATTGATTGTGAACAAATTTATTGAAAATCCGTCGTGGTCTGGTTCAAAGATTGCGGAAGTGTTAAATATCTTCAAAAGAACGGTATGTAGAGTTATAAAACGATATAAAGAAACTCTTCGTGTTGAAAAAGCGAAAAAAGTTGTGAACAAAACGGAACCACCAACCTAAAATTAAAGGCAAAGATCGTGAGGTCCATCAAAAGCGATCCCGGACTATTAGATAGCGAACGTGCAAAAAATTCAATACCAGCAAAAGTACTGCTAGACGAATACGCATAAAAGCTGGGCTAAAGTGCTATAAAATATCCAAATAGAACAAACAGAATTTTATAATTTTGACCAAATTCAATGGATGCATTATTGTGGATGACGAATCACACGTAAAATTTGGTCTTAAACAGCTTCCAGGTCAAACATTTTATATGGCAACGAATCGTGATAATGTACCCTCAAAATTCAAGTACATAAAAATGGATAAATTTGCAAAGAAAGCAATGGTGTGGCAGGCTTTGCAGCTGTGGTCTCAAATCCAGGGCATTTGTGACATCCTCTTCTATGACGTCTGATATTTACATCAAAGAGTGCCTTTCGAAACGACTATTGCCATTTGTTCGTCACCACCATTCGCCAGTGAAGTTTTGGCCTGATTTAGCCAGTTGCCACTACTCTAATAAAACCATGGATTGGTATCAGACAAATAAAGTAGATGTAGTGCCCAAATATATGAATCCACCCAATTGCCCCCAGCTTCGACCGATCGAAAAATACTGGGCTATTACAAAATATAAGTTGAAGAAAAATGCAGGTATTGTCAAAAATGTGAATTCAATGTTATTAAAATGGAACCAAATAGCCGCAAAAGTATCCAGAGCGGATGTTCAAAGGTTGATGGGGTCCATTAAAAGGAATACCCGGAACTTTTTGCACAACAAAGAATTTTAAATCTTTTGAACTTATCATTTAATGCATTATTTGTTATTCTGAGTGTTCTAGGTAAAAAGGTACAGCAACTTTCCTGCGTGACAATTTTGCGTGAACAAACAGTCCGCTAAAAAAAAATAAAATTATTTCAAATCAACATATTCTAATGAGCGTGCTAATAATCACAATTTGAAATTTCTAAATTTAATAACGTTGCCCTGTTATTCTTCCAACAGAAGTCTTTAATCAGCAAAATTCTCTAAAGTTGGCTCATACTTGTAGACCAGATGAAATTCCTAGCTGTATTATAAACATATGTGCTGAGTTTTTGTATTTATCACTTTCTGAAATTTGTAATGCCTCCTTATGCAGCGGTATTTTCCCTAGTTTATGGAAGGAATCATTTATAATTCCTTTGCACAAAAATGGTTCAAAATCAGAAATTGAAAATTACCGCGGTATAGCTAAGCTTAGGGCCGTTTTCACAATGTCCGCTTAAGCACTAATCAGAACTTTAACCGACGGTTAGAAAAAAACTCATTTTCTCAATATCCGGTTTAGATCGATCTGCCGGTTGAAGTACTGATAAAGTTGACGGCAAGATGAGGTTCCGATTAGCTTCTAACCAGAAGATGAACAGCTGATAGCGAACATTTTTATTTGTAGTTTCTGCAAACAAAATGGAAAGATTAGAAAGAATTGCGTTTATTTCCAACTTAATAAATGAAACCAAGAATAATACAAATAAAATTAAAAAATATGGAGACAGAACAGATTTTGTGCAGGAATACGATGATGATACTTTCGTCAAGAGATTTCGTTTGTCGAAAATTAGTTTTCACTTTGTTTTAAATAAAATAAAACGTAAAATTAAAACAAACACTGAAAGGTTTTTAACAATATAATTTATAATTAATTTTACTACCAATTAATCTGTTTTTGCAGTAACCATGCTATGAGTCCTTCAGAAATGTTGTTATTAGCATTGCGTTTTATGCATCAGGTGGTTTTTTGATTACTGTTCGCGACTTTTGTGGAGTGAGTGTGGCTACAGCGAGCCGTGTTATAAGGAAAGTGTCCATTGCGATTGCTGAACTTTTAATTTATAAAAATGCCTGAATCACAAATTGAAATAAAAAATGCGAAGCATACATTTCGTAAAATCGCGAAATTTTCAAAAGTATTGGGATGTATCGACTGCACGCATATACGGATACAATCTCCGGGTGGAGAGGGTGCAGAGATATTTAGAAACAGAAAGGGGTATTTTTCTTTTAACGTACTAGCACTATGCAACGCGAACTTGGAAATAATTGACCTTGTGTTCAGATGGCCTAGGTCATCACATGATAGCAACATTTTCAATAATAGCCGCCTTAAAACCAGATTTGAACAAAAATAATTTAATGACTGCTACATCTTGGGCGATAGTGGATATGATGTCACTGAGTTTATGATGACCCCCCTTTTGCATTCTAACACCACAGCGGAGAAATGGTACAACGAATCTCAAATACGTACCAGAAATTGCATTGAGAGATGTTTCGGAGTATAACAATGACGCTTTCCAGTACTATCACTGGGATTGAGGGTTTCACGTGAAACAGTCATGCCAATAGTTGTTGCGTGCGCTGTCTTACATAATATTGCACGTTTGATTCAAGATACGGACCCATATATAACAAAATTTAATTACATATTTATTTTAATGAGAAATTTTGTTAAGCATACATATATGTATGTTTATGTTATTATCCCAGTTGCACAAACAGTGAGTACTCTTCAAACGATTAATGATTTCATTACTCCAAAAGGAGGAATAAACGAGCAACTCCAATACAGTAACAAAATTTTTGAATTTCATAATTTTATATGGTCTATTTTTAGAAATAATGATAAACAAAGACGGCCTGATTGAGTAGTTCAAATTTCTCTTTCTCTTGCCCAGATAACCCTTTACGGTAGGTAGGGTAAAAACTGCCCCGCATATTTTTTTATGCATAGTATGATATATTTTAACCCACCTCGAAAAGTTGAAATTACTTATAGTCACACAGTTTAACCCTTAAATACTCACTGGTCACTGCAGTGACCAACCACTCCCGCGCCTGCCATTTCCGCCATTTTACGTTTGCCATTTCAAATAAACATCTGATCTTACTGTCTGAAGTTTTCTTTATCGATACGTATAAATAATAATGGAAAAATGACAACTGTCGTACAGTTACAGTTATTTTTAGCTCGAAAAGCATGTTTTGCAAAAATTTTAAACTAACTGAAAAAAATGTGTTTTTATTTTCGAATTTTGTATAATAAATATAATGCCGTGTGGACAAATTTGTGTCAGACGTAATGGGATAATAAATTTGCTTGTGTGGCTCAGTTGGTAAGCGCGTCGTTTAATATTCGCGATGCGAATTTTTCAGCCACAGGCTTGAGGCTGGAAAAAGGCAACTCTAGAAAATAATAAAATTATAAAACGATAATAGTAAATAATAAAAAAAAATAAAAAATAATGAACAAAAATTAATATAACATTAATTATATTAAAAAAAATAAAACAAAATGTTGTGGGACTTGAACCTTGGCACACACAAGTGCTTGCGTGCTTACAGGCGGTTTAGACAACTAGTCTATGGCGTCATGAATTTTGTAAGGAACTATTTCGGAGTTTTGTTTTTCTATGAGATGCAAGTGATCTCATGCGCGTAATCGTGTCCTCCTTTATTACTCCTTTTGGAGGCTAAAACGAGTACTCCATGCCCTAGGACATGCAGTGTTAAAAAGGAGTACAAAATGCAAGAGCTCTGGAACAATAGGGAGTAATCGATTGCTCGCTTTGGAGCGCTCAATGATTACTCCTACGATCATCCAAAGATCAACTGGGTAATAAAGTACATATATACACATTCTTATTTTTTTATATTGAAATACATAGATACGTATTTATACAATATTATTTAAAAAACTTCACAGATGAAGGAGTTCTTTCGTTTTTATTTCGAGTTCCACTTCCAAAATTTTGATTTTAAGGGCTGCTTGCTCCATCTCCCACTTATACATTTCTGCCTATCGTATCTCATTATCAAAAAAAAAAGAAAAGTTCTGTGGATCCGTTGTCGGCTCTTTTACTTTTTTTGTTGAACATTTTGTCATAAGGTTTTCGCTTTTCTTCCTCTTCAATTGTGCTGGGTTCCATAAGCACCAACTCACTGTCAAGTCCTATAATTAAAACATATAAGTTACTCATACGGTTTTGCATTTTGAGTGTTATTGAGATACGTAATATATTACTAACAAATGGCAATTTTACTTCATCTATTATTTCCTGGTCTTCTGTTAAATCGTCTTCAATGCAGCACTGAACTGTATCATTTAATTTGTCTCCTGAATGATAGCTGAGAAAAAAACAAAATTGTTGCTAATTTTAAAATGTAAATATGTACAATTTCATACCGTCGCAGTCGAAATCATTTTTGTAACCGGTTGCAGAGTGGCCCATGAGTGTGGCCAGCCTTTCAACGTTTGCAGCAATGGTTTTTATACTGACCACAACCCGACAGGTAAATTTCCCTTCTTTCTTCAGCCAAACTTTTTTTTGCTTGTTTAAGATTTTCATATTTCTCCTTCAAATTTTTCGTGCCTCTTTTCACTCCAATTTAACTTCAAATTCATTGTTTCTATCCTCCAACGATTTTTTATTTTCTTCCCAGGCAACAGCGTTTGTTTTTTTATTCTCTAGTACATGCGCTTTTTTTCCGCCAATGTATGATTCCTCCAAGGATGAAAAATTTGGCAGTCTATTTCTTTTTGCATTAGCATCTGCCATTGTTATTTATTTTATGTATTACTTTAAAATAATTAATACTTTCCCTCCCCACAGTCACTATAATATAAAACAGCTGATTTGTGAAGTTATTGCGTATTCACAATTGAATAATTCCCAATAAACATCCTAACCGGCGGTTACGTAATCAGCACATGGTGAAAACGAAATTATTTTTTTTAGCTATCTTAGGGTTAACTATCTGCTGGTTAAGAGCAAAATTAATCGGACATTGTGAAAACGGCCCTTAGTGTGATACCAAAATTATTTGAATCGATTATTACAGAGCAATTGAAGCACTCAGTCGGACCGTTGATATCCCCTTCTCAACATGGTTTTATTAAACGCAGGACTACAGTTACAAATCTTTTGGATTTCACAACTAAAATAATTAAAGAATTTTCTAACAACTTTCAGACCTATGTAATCTACACAGATTTTAGTAAAGCTTTCGATAAGGTTAGGTTAGGTTGTTGGGGCTGTTCATGAAAGAACACACTGAGACCTATTGGTCCATTGTGATACCCTTGGGGCGAGTGTTACCTCTTGATCCCCTCCTAATTAAACCAATTTGTGCTTGCAATAAAACGTGATAAGTCTCTAATGTCAGAGGTTGCCAGTTCTGTGAGTCTACCATAGAAGGGTGCTCCTAAAGTTTTGTGTCTGCGTGCTGCTAAAGCAGGGCAGTTACATAGAAAGTGGAAAATGGTCTCTTCTTCCTCTTCATTTCTACAGCTTCTGCAGAAGTCATTATAAGGAAGACCTAGTCTACGTGCATGGCTGCCTATGAGGCAGTGCCCGGTTAGAATAGGAACTACCCTACTTATGTGGACACGGTCCAGATTAATGAGCGCTTTAGTGCGTTCATGGTCAGGCATTGGCCAAAACTGTCTGGCAATAGCGCAAGTTGGTTCCATTCTCCATCTGCTCTTCGCAATGTGGGAGAAGTGGTCTTTAATTAAAAGTTTACACGTGGCAAGCGGTATACCTGCATTACCAGTAATAAGTGAATTGCTGAGTGTCGTACCAAGTTTGGCGAGGTCATCAGCCTTACAGTTTCCCTCAATGTCGCTATGCCCTGGCACCCATATAAGGTGCAGGTTGTATGCCATGGCTGTCTCGTTCAGAGACGATCTGCATTGTAGGGCAACTTTAGAGTTGTTAGCTGGACATTGGAGGGATTTTATTGCCGCCTGACTATCAGTGAAAATGCAGATATCATTACAAGGTATCGCATTACACCTTATCAGATTTGCGGCTTCAGTGATCGCAAGCAGCTCTGCCTGAAAGACGCTGCAATGATCTGGAAAACGAAAGTGCGCCGAAATGTTCAGGCGCTCAGAGTGAACCCCACCCCCAACCCTACCATCCAACTTTGAACCATCAGTATAAAAGTCGATGATATCAGGGCGTATCACATTACTCGCACTCCACTCTTGTCGAGATGGAATATATGTGCTAAAGCTGTTGCCAAAGGATAGCGGGGACAGGGTGAGATCGACAGAAAGTGGAAGAAATTTAGTTTCACTAAGTATCTTACCATGACCATAATTTGTGCGGGACCACCTATGAATCGCATTCAGTCTCACTGCAGATATTGACGCTGAGGTCTTTCCGACTAGATCCATTGGAAGAAGATCCAAGATTGTGTACAGCGCTTTTGAAGGTGTCGTTTTCAGTGCTCCTGTAATTAACATTGAAGCAAGTCGCTGTACTTTGTCTAATTCTTTGTGATGGATGCTCTTTGAGATGACTGTCCACCATACTACTACGCCGTAGAAGAGAATAGGACGTATAACACTGGTGTACAACCACATGATTACCTTGGGTTGTAACCCCCATTTCTTGCCTATAGCTGACCTGCAAGCATAGAGAGCTATTGTGGCTTTACGTACTCTTTCTGACGTGTTGGCACGCCAGTTGAGTTTCCTGTCTAGGATGAGGCCAAGGTATTTGGCTTGTTCCGAGACAATAAGACCATTTAGAGTTGGTGGATCGAAATTGGGTATAGAGTGCTTTCGAGTGAATAGAACTAATTCCGTCTTGGATGCATTGACCGATAGCTCACGGTGATCGCACCAGGACGAAAGGAGATTCAGAGCTCGTTGCAATAAGTCTACAAGTGTACAAAGAAATTTCCCGGAAGCGGCGATGACAACATCATCCGCATAGGCAACCACTTTGCACCCTGTTTTTTCAAGTTTCGTTAGGAGATCATTTACAGCAATGTTCCAGAGAAGTGGCGAGAGGACACCACCTTGCGGAGTGCCTCTGACCGCAAACCTTCTAATGGAAGAGGTTCCTAGCTGTGCGTTAATGATCCTATTCGTTAATAGAGTGTCGACAAAGGCCGCAATAGAGTCATCCCCCCCGAGATCAATCAGTGCTGAAGTGATAGCTGAAGGGAGGATGTTATTGAATGCACCTTCTATATCGAGGAAGGCTGCAAGTGCAAATTCTTTGAAGTGTAGGGATTTTTCAATCGACTGCACTAATTCATGTAACGCTGTCTCAACAGATCTGCCCTTCATATAGGCATGTTGGGAGAGTGTCAGTTTCATTTGGATATTCGTCCTGATATATGTATCTATTAATCTTTCGAGTACCTTTAATAGAAAAGATGTGAGGCTTATTGGTCTAAAGTCCTTCGCTTTTGTGTGAGATGGTTTACCCCCTTTCGGTATGAAAACTACGCTCACCTCAGTCCATTGCTTTGGTATGTATGTGAGACGTAGGCTTGCCTCGAAAATGGGACTTAACCAGGCAGTGAATACGTCATCTACGTTTTGCATTTCTGCAGGTATTATGCCGTCAGGTCCAGGAGACTTGAAAGGCTTGAAAGTGTGTATTGCCCATCGTATTCTATCTAAGGAAATTATATCGGGTGGTACACGTTTAGAGCTAGTATTCCCAGCAGAAGATGGATTTACTGTCCTCCTGCAGCAGGGAAAGTGTGTGTCGACTAGGAGTTCAATTGTCTCTGCACTAGATTTAGTCCAGCTACCGTCGGCTTTCGCTATGAACGATGGCATGTTTGGGCTAGTGGAGAGGATTTTTCTCAACCGACTTGATTCTGAGTTACTTTCTATCTTGCCGCAAAAATTTTCCCAGGAGGACCTTTTTGCGGTTCGAATTTCTATCTTAAATTGGCGAACGCATTCTTTATATGCATTCCAGTCATTCTGCCTTTTAGCTGCATTGTAAAGTCTGCCACATTCCTTTCTTCTAGCGGCAATGCTTGTGGACCACCATGGTGGTTTCGACTTGCCTCTAGAAGTTCTAAATGGGCAGGATATATTTGTCGCTTTTTCACAAGCGGATGTGAGTGTCTCTACCACACTATCTAACTGTTGTGTAGAGTCAATATTGCTTGGCGGATCGTTTGGCAGTCGAGCAATTAGGGATGTTCTGAATACACCCCAGTTTGTTCTTCTACGATTCCGATAGCGTATAGGTTTCCCTTCACACAAGTCAATATCGAATGTGATATATTTGTGATCAGAGAAAGAATTTTCTGGAGATACTCTCCAAGAAGTAATATAACCGTCAGCTCTTGCATTGTCTATAGTGATATCTAGTACTTCAGATCGATTGGCAACCTGAAAGGTTGGTGTATCTCCCTGATTACATATTCTAAGATTTTTACTCATGATAAATTCAAAAAGCGACTCACCTCTTTTATTTGTGTCGGTGCTATTCCACACCGCATGATGTGCATTTGCGTCAGCGCCGATCACGAGAGCGATCTTCATCAACTCTGCATCGACGGTGGCTTTCAAGATTTGTGGCGGTGGTGGTGCTTCTGCAGTGTCATGCGCCATATAAGATGATGCCACCCATATGGTGCGGCCTCGTTGTTCAATTGCAATCACAACATTATCCGCGTTACTGTAAGCAGATAATATGAATGCGTTAATTTTCCTATTGACTAGGATGCATGACCTTGGTTTACCTTTGTCTGTGACATACAGCAACCTATAGCCAGTGATCCCCAGTCCACAAACCCGGTTTTTGACGACCCAGGGTTCCTGGATGAGGATCATTTGTTCGCTTGTCTGCGACAAGCGAAGTAGTAATGCGGCAGAAGCCGCTTTACTGTGGTGTAGATTTATCTGGAGCGCTCTCATCTGAAGGATTCAGATCAAGAGCGCCGACGACCGTTAAATTCACGTCATCGTCGGAGCCCGACAGACTATCCTCCAGATAAAGATCGTCCAGATAGAGATCTACACTCGGTGTTATTGATGGTGCGGCGCCGTCCGACGTATCGCTGCACGCATCGCTACATACTGACATGGCAGCCTCGTCCAACGGTATGCTGCATGCCTGGGCTGCTTCGGTGTTAGCCGATGCACCCGGTGATAAATCGGTGGCACTGACGTCCTGTTTGTACACGTGAAGTGTAAGGGATGTGAAACCGAAGTTGATCACACCCCCCAGGCTCGCCAAGTGCCTTACCGACTCATCGTTTACGATGATGACAGCGGCTCTCCATCTGTCCACAGGTTCACCCACCTTCGCAACCTTCCAGTCACCGGTGGGAATCTGCGGATTGCTGAGTTTGATGCGTTCCAGGATCTTCTCAGGATCTCCAAAAGAAGATGGAACCCTAGTCCTGCATCTAGGACGGTTTGGAATGTCCTCCTTGCAGACGACATCCAAAGAAGCACTCGGCCAGACCTCACCGACTCGCTGGATAGCGAGCCGGTAGAGGTCAACCGAGCGTTGGTCGGCGCACGAGACTAGCTTCACTCGGTTTTGAAACCAGCCATAGTCTCTGCAGCTAGGTGGAGGCCCTGGGTGCTCTAGCAGTACCAAGTCGAACACTTCCGAGAGCTTTTCCTCGACCAAGTACCAGTCCTTGTGGGAAATAGTGCCATCAATGCCGTTTCTGTCGATAACGGCACGGACCAAGTGGTCCTTGGCTACCGCACAATAAGACCTAACAGGTCTGCTACCCGTGGGGGTCTTCGCAATGACCTTCTGCCTTTTAGGCAGAACCTCTTGAGAAGCGCCTTTTGAGCGCTGCCGTTTAGGCGGAGGATTTTTGCTGGGCTGATCAGCGAGTGAGTCCACCAACTTCTTGGCTTCCTCGAGTATGACTTTTTGCGAGTCACGAAGCTCATCCGGATTAACCGTGCCCCATTTCCGAATGGCACGGTACGCATTTCTGCGCTCCAGATAGCTTGTTGGCTGCGTAGATGTGCTGCCAGGGGGCTTGTCCACAGTAGCTTCTGATCGAGGCTTCGCCAAGGATTGGTTGCTACTGGGGGAAGCCGAAGTTGGCCGGGAATGGCCTGTGACGTTTGTAGGAGCTTGCCTAGGCTTGGCCAGAGGTTTACTCGCTACAGACGCCGAAGTGGCTGCAGCAGATGTGCTGGGTCCGTCCATAGGGACTAGGCGACCCACCACAGAAGAGATAGCCTTGAGAGGCTTGCTTGTAGTCTTCGTTCCAGGCTTGGCCGATGAGCTAGGACTACCGTTGCTGGGCTTGCTTAAGACCCTGGCTTTACTTAAAACCTTTGTAGCATTGTGAGCAGCCTTTGTTCCAGGCTTGGCCAGAGAACTCGGGTTGCTCGAAAAATCGTTATCCGATTTTTTTTGTTTGTTTGTTGTAGGCATAATTAATTTCATGATTGACTGCTTCGCCGGACCGAAGCCAAGCTCGGCAGTCGATAGTAGGAGTGGGGAAGTAATGGGGTCCACCACGGCAGCGCCCCATACCGTGGTAAGGCCGAAGTTACTCTCTGAATTGGCCAGGGATAAATACCAGAGAGGCTCCGTTAGCAGACAGCCTATTTTTAACCCTAGCAGCCCGCTCAATACGGTTCTCATGTGCTGATTTCACATAAGTACGTGTACTTACATAAAAACAAACGTTGGATCTATATGAGCAGTCTACTAGAGTTAATCCCCTGACTGCCAAACCAATGGGCACGGGTCGCATGACACCCTGGATTAGGGGAGTTTTTATTTAAGAGGGTTAGCTCCCTCCCTCCCTCCCTCCCTCCCTCCCTCCTTCGATAAGGTAAATCATGATTTGCTGATTAATAAACTTGATTTGTTTGGTTTTCCACCACTGCTTATTCAATGGATCAGTTCATACTTGAGAGATTCTGAGATTTCAGAGGGTGGTTTTCAAGAACTCTTTATCGGATTTAATTGAAGTTCCATCTGGAGTACCTCAGGGTAGTCATGTTGGTCCAATTTTATTCCTCTATCTGTTTTCCCCCACTCAAAAACCTTATTGTATGCTGATGATGTAAAACTCTTTATTTCACATTGTTCTGAAGAGACACAAATTTTGCTTTAATCAGACCTTAATGCGTTAACATGTTGGGGTCAGATTAATTTAATGTCTTTAAATTTAAAGAAATGTAAATCGATAGTCTATTCGAGACGACAACCAACTCCATCAGAATAGTTTATAAATGATTACACCTTGGAAACTGTGCATAATTTCACTGACTTGGGCATTGTCATGGACCCTAATTTGCATTTTAATTTACATATTAACATGTGCATAAATAAAGCTAAGGGAATATTTACTTTCATTAAAATATAGGCAAAAAATTCTCTTTTGAAAGTTTTAAATGAATAACCAGCTAATGATTTTTTAATCTGTAGCTGTTGCTCGAAAACCATTTGGATATTTTACTTCACTTATTCACGTGTCGCGCTATACAGAACAGTTCCCGACTGTGTCTGTTTTGAAAACGCAAGTTTCACTTCGTTTTTTCCTCCAACGTTTCGCTGATTTCTTTTCAGCTTCTTCAGGGAGATATTTTATTTTCGAATTTACATGTACATTTAATAAATTATAAATAATAAATACAGATTTTTGACGACAGATAGCATGATGGAAACACTAATTTTTGGAAACTCACATAAACTTGGATTCTTTCTTCACATTGATTTTACATTTATATACATACAATTATAAAATTTACAAAACATTAAAAAGTGCACATATATGAAAGTTGTTCAGCGACTTAACACCACGGTGTATTGATTTTTTATGTTGTCTTTATCTTCTTTTGTATTAACAATTTTCGTTAGTTGTTGTTGTATTCTTAATGTCTCTAATGTATATCTAGTTCTAGTTCTCCTTTCTATGTCTAATATTTTCGTGTTTCCGTTATTTTTGCATTTGCTTTATGTTCTTGTATTCGTGATCCGAGTGCTCTCTTTCTCGAACCTATGTATATCTGATCGCATGCTTCTTCGTTATTCCCTTTACAATTTATTTGATACACCACATTGTTGTATTCGGTTTTTTCGCAGGGTGTCTTTGTTTTTGTAAAAATGTTATTGAGTCATGTTTGATTTATATGCAAAAGAATGTCAGTTTTTGTTGTTAATTTTGGTATATATCGCATGCTAAAAAATTTTTTGTCATTGGAGGTTGTCTGTTTATGTTTTTCTGCATTGTATCTGTCAATAAGTGGACTTGGGAAGGAGTTATTGTGTAGTAGTGCTTTGATTTTCCGTATATTTTCGGTTTTAAATTGTTCGTCACTAATTGTTAGTACTTTATTTACCAAGTTTTGTGCTGTATTAATTTTTTGTTTTATGTCTTGGGTAGAATGAAAATTTATTAACCTGCCAGATGACACTGTTTTACTATACCAATTAAATATTATTTTATTACAATTTCTGTGCAATTAAGTGTCAAGATATGCATGTTAGCATGTGAAATGAATTTTTCTTTGCTGTTATTTTTATGTATTCTCGTGTAATTTAGGATCTTGTTTGTAATTTTCGATCTGGCAACATCTTTTTCATGGAAGTAAAAATCAACTACCACTAATCAACTAAAACTGTAGTGGTAGTGGAAATAAAAGTTAACTACAACTAAACCTTTAGTGGTAGTGGAAATAAAATCTCACTAACACTAAACATTTAGTGGTAGGGGAAATCGAAACCAACTACCACTAAACTAGTGGAAATTATTCCCCACTACCACTAAACGTTTAGTAATAAGGAGAAAGAGCTCAATTGGCGGCTTAGTGGAAGTTAAAATTGTATTGCACTAAGTTGATCTCGTACAATATAGATTGTAATCCCAAAGCCTTGTATAAATTTTTACAGAATTTGAGACTAATAAATCTCCCTCTTATCTGAACCCTTTAAACCCAATAAGTCCAATCTGTGAAATTATGAAAACTATATCAAACAATGTGTTTTACACTCCAGTATTTCTTCACCTAAAATTCAAAAAGTAGTAACCACACGTTTTATTTCTTTACAGGAGGAGTAAAAAACATTATAAAATTAAAAATATTATAGATTTAAGAAGAATGTAATTGTGAAAGTTTAGTTTCACTTAATTACTTAAAAATATTTAAATATTTTGTTTCCTTTTTACTTCAAGTGTTATTTGCTTAATTAATTGATGTACTTGTTGTAACGGAATTTTGGAGTTCTTTAGTAAAACCGCTATTTTTGGGTGTAGAGGTTTAAAATTTTGCAGGAACGTGTAATTTGAGCAAGCGCAACGTAATTAATCAATAAGTCGATTTTGAAAATTTGTGTAGTTACGCCTTTTTGGATTTTAGATGACGATATGTACTGCGAACTGTTGTTTTTTTCGAATATAGAAGTCGTTCATAGAGTAATGTTATCAACTCCATTTTCTATTTGTTTTTATGTTTTTGTACTAAACCACTTAATTAATACATAACTTTGTATATAATAGAAAAATAATCATTGCATAACACCGCAATATGGTGAAACAATTTATAGAAAATAAAAAAATAATATATTGTTTTCATTCAAATTGAAGTGTTTTCATTGAAATTGAAGTTTCTACAGAGTTTAATAAAAAAGTTAATATATTCATTCATTCAAACATTTATACATTCTTTTACCATGCATTTCAATTTGACCTTCAATTAAACTCTCTAGACTTACCGCCAAATGGTTAGTGGAAGTGGGGCTTAATTTCCACTAGTTTAGTGACAGTGGGATTTTATTTCCACTACGACTAAAAGTTTAGTGGTAGTTGGATCTCATTTCCACTATCACTAAAAGTTTAGTTGTAATTTTTTCTTATTTGCACTACAACTAAATGTTTGATGGTAGTTGATCTTTATTTCCACAACGTTTAGTGGTTGTGAAAACTATAGTGCAGTCAAAATTTAGTAACTAGATCCCCAATCTGCTATGCATTGTTCAATGTCCGTTGTTATATGTATTGGTGATAAATTATTTTTATGTATTTATGGTGTAAATTTTTTGCCCAAAGAGAGAATTTGTTCTCTGTTGGAAATTCTATTTTAGTTTTGTTTATAAACCAGCTTTTGTTAAACTTTAAGTTATATTTTTTAATGTATTTGTCTTTAAGTGTTTGTATTTTGTGTGAGTGAAACTGTTGAGTAATTATTCTTATTGTTTTGTTTTAATATAAAGCTTGAATATTCAACATCGTTAAGAGTATTTTCCATCCTTCTCTCTGCCTGTTTTATGTAAGTTCTTGTTGTTTTGATCAGTATGTTGGTTTCTTTGATCTCAGCTTGCAGTACTTTAGTTTTTGTTATTAATTTTCCATTACTCGAAAAATATTTCATAAATTTGTATGAATTCTTTCCGCGCGATGCGCGATTCTTACTGAAAAACGTTTGCTTCATGTATGAAGTCGGACCGACATGGGTTCACACGGCAGTTGGCGAAAATCAAAATATTTTGATTAGCTTCGAGCATGCTCGATAACCACCGTTTTTTGCGTTCATACGATGAGATTTGTCGTGAGACCGTCTGAACCAAGGCGTGAATAGTGTGAGAACTCTCTCATTTTATTTGAAAAGTCAGATTTTGTTGTGTCAAAATAGTACAACATGTAAATAAACAAAAAAGTAGTGCCAAAATTCAAATTTTAAATATTTACAACGGAAGCTGTTTTTGATACTATAACTTTTACTCTCTGAAATGACTTCACTCTGTTAAATACTCCTTGGTCTGAACGGCCTTTGAATTTTCTCTATCGCGCAACGGATTCGCGCATTGTTGTAGCCCGGCCTTAATTATTTTGCGATAACAGATTGGGAATTAATCGTCTGAGCATATTCTTGAAGAAATCAAAAACACCAGAATCTGGCATTATTGTTAACAATAAAAAAGAAATTTTTGTTGCAAACGATTTAAAATTACATTTGTATTGTAATAAAATTCCAATAAAAGGTATTTTTATAGATACTGGTAAAAAGCATGCAAAATTATAGAAAAGCTGTGTAACAGTTACTTTAAGGTTTTCAAAAGAAAAGGAACAGTATACTTCAGCATTGCAGAAATGGATGAAAATCTTTGGTAAGTGATTCAACAAATTAAAATCTATTAAATTTCAAATATTTGCTGTGTTAGAATTTAATTTTTCCATAAGTAACTTATTTTTACCCTGTTATTTCGTTGTTTTTGGTTTAATTTTATTAAATTGATTATTGATCTATCAATGGCCTTAATGTAGTACGCTTCCTAAAGTTTTTATTTAATATATTCTCATTTAATCAAAACCAAACATTTCTGAAGTGTACTACATGCTAGATTTTGCCCATATCAGGGTTTATTACTTCTTAAAATGTATTACTTCTTCGTTTCCGTGGCTTTTATATATTTTCATGGCGGTTTCTATATAAATATTTTTTTTTATGGAGAAGTTCTACACCTTTCCCAAGCTTTTTGCCAGTTGACGGAGTTCGCTTTCTGCATTAATAACTCAACAATTTTTAATTTGAATTTTCACATGATTATCAAATGTGCAAAAGAAAATCTGGATTCATTATTTTTTGATAAACAATGGCAGAATTATAACAGGTGTAGCAGCGTTCACTCTTTCATTTCTTTTTCTGTGCAGACTCAAAACTCCAAAAATCTTTGTTTACCTTTTGTTTGTTCCCCACGCATATGTTATTGTATTTTGTTTTTTTTTTTTCACATTTCTGGGTTTTTAAATAATTCGAATGCCGTAGCGGTGACTCTTATGCTGCCAATATTTCTTGCAGTTATCTGGTCCGTCCAAATTGAACTTTTTTTTTATCGCTGAAGGTAAAATTGGTATTTTTTCGCAAATGCCAATCGTGCGTTTATGTGTTAAATCGAAAGCTTTGGATGAGGTGCCATGGAAGTATATTTAACGTTAGGATTTTCATGTATTATTTGAACTATTCTATTTCTTGTTATATTAAGACCCATTTAATTTTTTATTTGTCCGCTACTCACGCCTTCAACCACTACAAGGCGTTAGATTTGACGTTTGCATCGGACGTCGATGTCAGTTTTTCGGGCACTCCGTTTAGTTGTGCCATAAACACTTGGGTTTTCTAGGAAATTACTAATAGTATTTCTATAGCGGTTTAGTCTATTACATATTTTTTTAATTTAAACACCACTTTCACGCATTCGGAATATGAGACCTTCATATTCAGAGAGGTTTGTTCCTCGAGGGACTACATAATAACAATTTTTTTTTAACAATTCACCTTATGATTTTCGAGCGTCGAGTTACTCGACCGTCGAGTTTGTTGTCGACTTAAAATCGCAATTGTGAAACCTAATCGACTCGACAATATTTGTAATAGATTGCAACGAGCAGAAAACGCTACTGTGAATGAAAAAAAGAAAGAAGAAAACACTTTTTGAAGTTTAATTTAATGTTTGAAACTAATTTTTCTAAATTTTGAGAAATATTCTGCAAATGGGCAGTATCGCCATGTTTTTTCCTGACAAGGAGCAAAGTGCTACAGTATAAAACTTATCGCGGTTGCGCCGCAATATTCGGAGCTGCTCCAATTTTTTACACTGTCGGATACAGAATAAGGAAGCATATAAATAAAATCACTGAGTTTCTTAAGTTCTTGTTTCTTTTATTGTATTCTAGATTTATCCATAACTTCTTACTCATATGCTTCTTACGCAGATCACCGTTTCCTCAATTTTTAAAAAGGTCATCGAAATTTGAGAAAGGGAAATTGGTCCGAAAGAGAAATTATGGTAACAAAAAGCAGAAGCGAAGCAGCATTTTTACAATAAAACTGGATTTATGCATCGCCATCGCCTTCACGCACTGTAGAACTAAACTGTTTGGCCCACTCTCGCTTCGTGTCTACTTTTTCTAAGCCCTTACTGAAATTCCTAGCCATTGGCATCTACATATGCGCACTAATGTCTCAAACTGATTTACATTTGCTACTTTCATTGTTGTTTTATATTATTTTCTCAAGGTTTTACATAAAAAAAGTATTTTTCAGTAGCTGTCGACCACAAAAATTTTATCGACAAGAACTTGTCACTTTTTTTCGATAGTCGACAGTCGACTCGACTCTCAAAATACCGATATGTAATAGATTACTTAATCGACTCTCGACACTCGACTACAGTGATGCCGATTGATAGCTGTCGAGCATTCGACAGTCGACGTCGACAACCACAATAAAGGCGATTGTCTGATTTATCATAAATAATGTACCCTTTTTCAAAAATAATAACTTACCTTTAATTTTACAACTAATTTTTGCGACACCTGTAGCGAACAATCGATTAGATGCGGCGTGCACATTTAATTATTTACTATTAAATGCCGAATGCACACGGATATTTTTCAAGTAATGATACAACAAATCAGATCAAAAAGGGAAATTGAGTTATGATAAATAACAGATTACAAAAACAATTTGTATACACAAAAATAATTTATCGTAACAGATGAATAAAAACAAAATAAGGAAAAATGTTTATGCACACATATATATTTGTACGAGGTATTTAGCTAATGAGCAAACCGATTAAAAACCAAAAAATCTTAAATCACACGTCTTTATCGTCACAAATTCAAGCAGCAAATAGTATTATCGAATTTCTTTTATTTTATTAAGTTTCTCTCTTCGCGTTAGAATAACTGTGATAGCGATTACGTGTTCCTGTAACTTGTTTTATCTGCATTAAAATATACTCCTTTGTTGTGCGTATACGCATTAGGACTTAATGAGTTAAGTGTGATTTCTTCCAGACGGCTGCCACTCCAACCTATAGACATATATTTACTTACTTATATATGAAAATTTTGAAATTATTTTGACTGATAAAAATAAACTAAAATTCGGAGATCAAAAATAATTATTAAGTACATATCATGGCAGAATTATAATTCCGCCATGGTACATATTTTACAAACAATTTTTTTGATGAACAAAAACAAATATTTAGGGCCCTTTTTTATTTTGGCAAAAAATCGAATGACCACTACATGAATTTTGGCATTAACATATAATTAATTATGGAGTGTTTTAGGTAATGAATCTTATAAATCATTCCATGCCGCTTTAATTTCAAGTATTCGCAAAGTGTTTCTGAGTCTTTATATTTAGTTGATAAAATTTTGAATAAATTGTCATATAAAGAGCAACACCTTAATCGCGGAAGTTATATCATACTATCTGAGCGGTGCAAATGCAAATAACTCAGCATAGGTTACATAGATTTTCAAACCAAAGACGGTTTTGGAAAGCACTTTCTTTAGGTTCTAAGACACATTTATTTTAACAAACTATCAGATTTTTAAATAAACTTAAAAGAATGCTCATTTGATTAAATAAATCTTTATAACACCATAAAATCAGTGACAAAATATTTCATTTTGAAGAAATCAGCTAATAAATAAAAGTAGTGTTTATCGCGTAGTATTACGCCATCATGCAAAAAAATGTATAAAGGTTTAGCAGTTATTTTTGATGTAAGCGACACTTCGCTGAATAAAATGACCAAGTTGTTAAGTCTCTTCTTCGTTTTTGCTATTTACAATGAAACTGCTCAGCAGCTAGAGGTGAAACATTTTAATGGATCTCAGTCATTTCGGTTAATCATGGGCATTGTTTTTAGTTTTTACTCTTTATAAGAAAATTTAACCATGATTTTAACTTATTTTCACCGCAGACATTGTGAATCTTTTCCTTTTTTCTTTTTCCTTTTTCCAAACTGTCATGCTTCTTCTTTCACTTATAGAAGTTCACAATAGAATTTGATGCCGTTAAACTAGTTGTTCAGAATGCATAACAGCATTTGACCTCGAGAGAGAGAATGTTGCAGAAGATCCTTCGAGAAATCCAAGGAAAACCAACTGGAAGAATTCACCAGGAAATTATCAGTGAACCTGCAGACTATCGAAGTGAAGAGTAGGTTCAAACACTACTTAGAGCTAGATAGTACAGTAGGGAAAGTAAACGAGGCAGCCTTGGAGGCTTATCACTCAAGCTGCCAATTTAGTAAAAGATTAAAGCACCAAAGACACTGGCTCGTGGTGGAGCCCGACACTGTCCGATACGCGGAAACTCTTTAACAGGGCAAAGCGTACGGGCGAGCGGCAGGAATACTCCAAAGTGCTAGCAAAGTACAACAAGAAATAAGGGGGCCAAAAAGAGCCAACTTCAGGAAATTCTGTGAGGAAATAGTCATAACCCCTGCGGCAGCTAGGATTCATAAAGCACTAGCAAAGAGAAGGGTGGAGACAACGATGACGTTAAAGCTACCAGATGGTAGCTACACCGTCAAAGAACAAAGAGCAAAAACACTTCTGATAACACACTTTCCCGGAGAAATTGCTGCAGGGGAAAGGATATTCCCAGAACGACATAGAAAAAATCTAGGAGACTGGAAGATAGCATAAAGAATTTGCTCTGTAGTCCGGTTATCATGAGCTATTAGCACATTCCAGCTATATAAGTCGCCAGTTGCAGATGGCATTATACCTGCTCTTCTGCAGAAGGAAAAGAGGTTATTCGCACCTTGCGAAAATAAGAAGAAGTAGCCTGGCTGCGGGGTTCATCCCAGGAAGCTGGAGATGAGCCTTAGTGACATTCATACCCAAAATAGGTAAGAAGGATTATACTTCACCTTAATAATTAAGGTCGCTCTTAAAACGATGGAGAAAGTGATTGACAGACATAAGAGCAATTGCCCTGGAAAGTATGCCTTTGCATCCATGTCAACATGCATACAGAGCAGGCAGCAGTTGACTAATTTTATCCAGGGCGCTCTTGAAAACAAAGAAACAGCAATATGAGTTTTCCTGGCCATCGAAGGAGCTTTCGACAATACCTCTTTTGAGGCTATTAACCTATCAAGGATGAGACGGCCACAATTTGTATTTTTTATGCAAAATTTTATGAACTTTTGAAATCAGCAGTCAAAATAAAAAAAAATTTAAATCCAAAAAGTTATGCTCACTTATTCATTAAAAAACATTATTTTTTGATTAAACATAAAATCATCAAGAAATACCTCTATTTGATAAAATTCCGGCGCCCATGCATCTTCAACTTCAAAATGTGTCACTTGGTGTTTCAAAATTTAGCCTATAAATATGTCTAATGGCGACTTGAACGCGAAAATTCACTTAAAATTTTTCATGAATTTTTACATAAGATGGGTGAACTTTAAAAAAAAATTTTATAGAACAAAAACTTCTTAAAATTCATCAAAGAATACGTTCCAATTTTTTTTTTAGAATTTTTAAAAACTATGAAATTTTAAAAAATATCAAAACTTGTTCAAAAAATTCTGAAAATATTATAGCATATTTTATGATTCATTTTAAGAAGTTTTTGTTCCATACATTTTTTTCCCTAAAGCCCATAAAATACAATAAACTTTCTACAAAATAAATATTAATACATAAAAGAGATTAAATATTTAAAGAAACAAAAATTAATTTAAAAACATTTATCGAACGCCGGAATTTTATCAAATAGAGGTATTTCTTGATGATTTTATTCCGCAAAAAATTTTTAATCGAAAAATCATGTTTTTTGATGAATAAGTTAGGATAACTTTTTGAATTTCAATTTTGTTTTTATTTTGCATATAAAATGATATGGCTTAATTTTTTTTTAGTTCGTTTTCACAGTTAACGGAGCAACTTAAATGAGCTTTGAAAAATGTGGCCGTCCCGTCCTTAATGGGTAAGAGGGCTCTGGAGATGAAAAGGGTTGAACCGATGTTGTCGCGTTGGATTAGCGCAATGATAAGAGCGAGGACTGCTGAGACCAAAGTAGGGTCATCCACAATAAGACTCCAAACAACTAAATGGTGTCCACAAGGAGGGGTTATATCACCACTATTGTGGAGCCTAGTAGTTAACGAACTTCTCTCTATGCTAACAGACAATGGCATAACCTGGCAACGCTATGCCGATGATATTGTCATTATGGCTAAAGGGAAATACGAGGATGTGCTCTGCGACATAATTCAAAGGGGGCTGAACCTCAAGCAGAGTTGGTGAAAATTGGTGAATTTAAACATAAATCCATCCTAGTGCCATTCACTAGGAAAAGGAAACTTCCATTCATGAAGCCCTTTAAGCTGAATGAAGCGGTAATCGATGTTACACAGGAAGCCAACTATCTAGGAATAACACTAGACTCAAAACTTCTCTGGAAAAAACATGCAGACAATATAACCAGTAAAGTGACTAAGCTACTCATTGTGTGCAGAAGCGTAGCAGAAAAAATCTGGGGATGTACTCCATACATGCTGAAGTGGATGTACACCATGATGGTAAGGCCTATACTAACCTATGGCGCAGTTGCATGATCGAATAGAGTTCAATTAGTCACAATGAGGAACACCATCACAAAAGTCCAAAGATTAGCCTGTGTCTGTATCTCAGGAGCAATGAGAACCTGTCCTACAGCAGCCATGGAGGCAATATTAGACCACACGCCTCAACATCTAGTAATAGAGACGGCCGAAAAAGGACAATTATGGGTATAGTAAGGGAAGAAGCTGGGAGGGGAAGGTCATTAGTAGTAGCGAGTTTGAAAGAATCTCTGCTGACCTACCCCTAGCAACCTTGCCAAGAGATAACATGATCAAGAAATATAACTTCGAAAAATCTTTCAAAGTTATACTAGGTAATAGGAGGGAATGGGACATCAAAACATTCCACACCTCTTATAAAGAACACACAAAGGAGGCACACTGACGGCTCGAGAACAGAGAAAGAAACTGAGGCAGGGGTGTACGGTCTTAAGGCCAAACACTCGGAGCCTATGGGAAACATTGCAAGCATCTTCCAAGCGGAGATTCTTGCCATAAGGCTCTGTGCACAGTTCAACCTTGAACGTGAGTGTGCGAAGCAAGACATAGTAATTTACTCAGATAGTCAAGCCGCTATCAGAGCACTGGACTCCTTTGAGATCTCCCCAAAATTAGGATGGGAATGTCTAGAGCTCCTGAATAAACTAGGCAAGACAACTAAGATCACCTTATTCTGGTTACCTGGACATACAGGAATATATGGTAATGATATTGCCGACAACCTAGCAAGAAAAACCGCGGTTAAGACATGGTCCTGAACCCATGGTACGTCTAGGAATCCAAACCATAAAAAGCACTCTAAAAGTCGAGGAATGGAACAGATTATCCTACTGGGCACTCCTCCCAAAGCTAAGGCAATCAAAGCTACTCATTGGGAACTTCGACCCCAAAAGAGCGACCCTTTGTCTAAAGCTAAGGTAAGATCAACTTAGACAAATCATGGGCATTCTCTCAGGTCACTGTTAACTGGAAAAGCACATGAAGAACTTAAAAGTAATTCAGGATAACAATTGTAGGTTCTGCCAAAAAGACAAGGGAACATCAGAACATATTCTAATACACTCCGAGGCACTTACTCGCAGGAAGAAAAGATACCTGGAGCAATATTACCCGGAAAGTAAGAACATCATAGCCTTGAAGCCACATCAATTGCTGAGATTCATCAGCAATATTGGCTTCTCTGACAGCTTATAATTAAGCTACTATCGGGGGTACAATAGATCTATAAGGTCGAAGTACATGTTACCCATAATAATCAATCAAATACATAACAGCTATAATTATACGTGTTATCTCTGCGGCTTGTTGTTGTGTGTATCGCTGCTTGTGGTGAATAAAATGTAGCTATTAGCATTAAAACCTGTAATAATATTATGCTCTGAAACAAACGAAGAAAAAAGTACCCAAACTTTTACAACAATAAGATGTGACTTACACAGCAGGCATACCGGCGGTGTTTTAATGTATATTTATTCCTTAATAAAGAACACGTAGACTTCGCTTAACACGGGGGTAACGTTCGTTGGAAAATGCCGTGTTAAGAGGAATCGTGTTAAACGATACAAGGAACAAGTGCAAAAATCGGGGCTACGTTCCAAGAAAAGACATCCAAAAATAATTATTTTCTCCAATTCATAACATATACAAGGAATGACAAAACAAATTTCCCAGCGTTCATGGTGCTTCTAGGCGGGACTTTCTGCAACCGCTAAAAAATTGATTTTCCTGGTAAAAAACAGCCTAGCGACAATTGAATTTCAATATTTTTTCGTGAAAATTTTAGGATGTCTAAATGAAACCAAGTGGACACTTTTCCGCAAAGTACACTCAAAAAATTTCACCGATTTATTATGTGTGCAGTCTAATGTATATATGTATGTAGAATGATTAAAACAGTTTATTTAATTTAATTCATTGATTAATTTAATTAATAGTTTTTTAGGAGACTATGAAAATTAAATCTAGAGGTTAATTTCCAAAACAAATGTAGTCATCACAACAACAATGTATATAGAGACGGGCAAATCAGACGGCCGTTTCGGAATCCGCCACAATTCCTCATCAGTGATCTTAGTGATAGTTCTTAATCTTTCAATATCCTATATAAGCTACTAATATTTGAAATCCTAACCCAGAATTACGGATTTGATTCCAAATATCTTCACTTAATAGAGATATTGAAAGAAACTACCTCTACCGTTCTATACACTTATGTTGTTGTTTTTTTCCCATTGTAGCTAGTCTGCATAACAGTTCGTAGAGGGTAATTTTCAAAGTCATGACTTAAGTTCATGTCAATTTCGTTATTTGAAGTTATATATAAACAGGTTAATGAACAAATGTAGTCCTCACAACAACAATGTATATAGAGACGGGCAAATTTGATGACTACATTTGTTCATTAACCTGTTTATATATAATTCATTTGTATAAAGTAATTATAATGAGAAAATTGAAAGTAAAAATGTCCGTCCGATGTCCATTGATTTCTTTATTACATTCAACTGTATCAACTTCACGCTAACGACTTTGGCACAACTTGCCTTCCTTACGACAACTTTACAACCAACTCTCTTCTCCTTCTTTTCCGTCTGTCAATCTTACTTTTCTATTCTAATTCCTGTCTGTCCGAGTTTTAAGGAATGTCAGTGTTGCCTACTTCACAGTCCGCTACTAATTTCCCCAATCCCACATGTATACATTAAGGTGGCCGCCAAATGTATGAAGAGAAAAAAGTGCATTCGAATTATAGCTTCCGCCCCTGAACCTATACGAATACTCGAAAAACTACTAATTATGAAGTTTTAGACTAAAGTTTGGAAATTTAATTTTTTTTACTGTTTTCCATTTTGTTTAGCTCTAACGTTTGTTTTTTTACCCCGTAACCATATTTATGTATTTATTTAGTAATCTATGGCTCATTACCTTTCTAAAGAGTTACCAATCATTCAAATCGGTATACAAATAACTAAATTATAGACATCTTTCTCGTAGTTCATACATTCACAGTGCATATAAACTTGAACATGGGCATTACTTGTTTAAAATTTAAATAAACTGTAGAGCTATTTTCATCAGAAAATAGTAATTGAAGTGCATGGCCACTTTTGCTTCACCTAAATCAATTTATTTCGATTAATACAATATAAATGAACACACGTTTACGTTCATAAATATTAAAACGTACAATTTCCGGGGTAACCTCAGCGGATTCCAGTAATCCAGCCAATTAAAATAAACACTCATAGTTTTTCCAAAACGTTATAATTAATTAATTTATTGTGTTGCAAAATAACTCAACAATTTGAATAAAAAAAGATTACTAGTAGATAATAGAACGACCGCAGGTTAACTGTAGCACCTGATCGAGCGCGTGGCCAGACTCCTGACAGACTTCCCGGATAGACTTTTCCGGACAAACTCCTCGATAGACTCTGTGCATCGACCTTTTATATCGATGAGGCACCGTGGATTGTTTAATGGTGTTGGTGACGGTGCAAGGTGCAGTTCCCACTCTACGACCAGGCGCACACTTGTGTCACCGTCGTGAGTGTGACAGCGATGTTTGTAGGTGGTTGCCAACGATGTAATAACTACTTGCGTTACAGCCACCTACAACAGTGTGATGTCTGTATAGTCATCATCTTGCACTGATGATGACCACACACGATCACAGTCACTGTCGTACTGATGTGATTGTTCTGCAGTTGTGATGAACTGAGGTGAGGAACAGTGATGCTTGAGTGTGTGGGTATCACCGATCAGTGTGGTGAGTTTGTGTTGTGATGACTGCGTGTGTGTGTATCACCGATCAGTGTGGTGAGTTTGTGTTGTGATGACTGTGTGTGTGTGTATCACCGATCAGTGTTGTGAGTTTGTGTTGTGATGTATTGATGTGGGTAACTTTGATGACTGCGTGTGTGCTAGATATTAGTTATGGTGAATAACTTAAGTAGAATATAAGTAAAAATGTAAATAAATTCAGAATATATATAAAATGACAAAAATAAAAAAATAGTGAAGTTCGCTTATAACGACGCTTCGTTATAATATATTTAGTAGGAACTGAATTTTCGCAGATTCTTGGTTCAAAATAACCTTATCAAACAAGTTTTATCCATCTTTTTTTATAACCATAACATTGTGGGAATGACCATACAAAGAAGTGCACAATTGGCGGCACAATAAGCATCTATATTTTGGTTCAAATCGAGAATTCCAATTAGAAAAGAATGCCACACAATAGTCTGAAAGATTATGATAACGCGACAAAATTTTGTTTGGCTTTCTTCAAACGTTAGTAGTCAGGGAAAAAATAAAAAAAAAAATCATTTGCTATCGAATCGAATAATCGAATTTTGGAGTGGAAAAATTTAAAAAATGGCTAAAAATGAAAGATTTTTAATTCTAATATTGCGGAATACATTGACTTATATTGGAAATAATATTGACAATTAATTAAGTTAATTGGAAGCTAATGAATAATATGGAGGGTATAAAAATATTGTTTCTTATATGGGCCAAATTGGTTTTTAAGGTTCCACTTTAAAATGCTATTACTTTTCGGATTCTTAACTGATTTTAAATTTTTAAGCCAAAATTTATTGTTTTTCGTTGTCTTTTACTAAATGCAATGTTTATTGCCTGTTAGTTTTACGAAATCAAAAAAAAGGTCCTCAGATAAAGAAAAACTAAAATATGCAAGTTTCAAAATGCAAGAAATCGAAAGACCAGACCGCAGGGTTCCACCTCATCAATTTAATTTAAACGATTTAAACGCATCTAACAGTGGCTTTTTCGCAGCTCTTCGTGCATCCAGATCATTTTCTTTTATTTTCTTTCTCAACTTTTTTTACTTTATGCATCTCTCTCAACTCTGAAGAGATTTCTGGTGAAGGTTTTTTTTTAGATTTTTTAAACTTATACTTACTATACCTCTGTCCTCATGTCCATTTGTTTTTCTTAGATGTCCACTGCCAGATAGGTGTGTCAGACTCCCGGTTTCCAAAAGTTTCTTCCAGAATCTTCTTACTGAAGATTCGGGAAAGCCCACTTTTTTAGATATTGAAACATTTTCAAAGTTTTGCCGCTTGTATCCAATAATTTAAATTTTTTGCTATTGTATTAATACCATAACTTATTTTTTAATATTCATTTAACCTTCAAATATTTTAGTACCGAACTGTACTCATCAATATAAAACTCATGTAAATCCGAAATAGAGTTACGCAGTCAGAAAATCGACAAACAAACTCGAAAAATAACAGTAAACAGGAGTAAATGAAAATCTACGAACAAATTTTAGGTCGGCTTTTTTTTTAGCGCAAGTGTATGTATAGAAAAATCAACACATGGCTATTTCAAGTTCCATTCGACGATAAAAATCGCATTCAATGTTTCCACTTTTTTTCAAAAAAATTAACGCTAGGAGGGAATATTTCAAAAGCTCGAAAATATTATTTCTTCGAATTTCAACTTGTTTTAGAATTATAACAAAAACAATAATAATAATTCCGTAGTTTATTTACTGGGACCAGGTGAGCGCGAAAAGCACTGATATCCAGACAGTGGTCGAAAAATCAACCACCCCTTTCTAGCCAAACCTGAAGAGATAAAAAAAATTTTTAATTAGACATTTTTTTCATGTTTATAGCACTTGCAAAAAGTTTTATTGATTTTCGTCCAGCGGTTTAAGCACGTTTTTGATAAATGGCTGAGGTATGGATGCTAAAAGTTCAATTTTGGTGTGATTTTTGGGTAATTTTCACACAGGTCGTAGGCTAAGTAGTTCTTTCTCACAAAAAGTAATCACAAAGTCTCAAGTAAATTTTTAATCGATAGGCCATTCCATTACAAAAACTTTAAACAGAAATTTCGAAATTTTTCTCAAAATCCATTCTGCTGTTGGAAATGGCGAACCACTTGAGCTTCTCATGCGTAATAATTCAATTCCGTGTATTTTATTCTACGGTGATATATAGCTCAGCCGATCGAAACTATAGTTGACGAACTGTAGAACTGTAACCCAAAAATCGTCATTATGTCTTACTCAAAAACTTACCAACTGAAAAAAAGTGAATATGATTTTTGTATTCAGCAACCTCGTATCGTAGAAATCACACATTATGCGTCCCGTTGCGTTTGACAACGGGACAGGGCCAAAGCTTTCAAAAACGCGACCGCCTCGGCGAAATCGAGACGGTTGGCAATCGTGGTTAGAACGAGGTTTTACCGTATTATACGAAAATATGTCTCAAAAACTGAAATGTGTTAGAGCGAGGCCGTACTATAAGAAGCACGTGTTAAGCGAGATCTACCTGTATGGAATAAATATCAATAAATAAAAATATTTGGTGCGTAGTTATACAGTTAAAAAATTTCGATACTGAATGGCAAATCGGAGTATTGTATCACTCTCCTAGTACTAGTGATTCTGACTTCATTAGCTACTTAGAGGACATTGCTCGATTTACAGTGTAGATTAGGTTAGATTGAATAAAGAGCGGGAAGTGGTCACCTAGTCACCGAGGCCTCAGTTGCTCCTATTTTGACAAACTATAAATTACAATTCATCCCTGAGTTCGTTATGAATTCTAAGACATTCTTTGGGAGATTTGTCCGCAATTTTCGACGGTTCTAGATAGTAGTTTCCTACGTAACGAAGACGGGTCCATATTAGATAATTACAGTGATACCATAAGTATTCAGCTGTTTCCTCTTCTTCGTTACATAACCTACATAAGTCATTTTGACATATATTCATATTATATAGGTGCTAGTTTACTCTACAATGTTCAGTTAAGAAACCTGAGACAATGCAAATACATGTTCTTGTTATTCCGAAATATCTATTGTTCTCTTTTTAGATACTAGTCGGTAAGGCCCCAGTAACTGAGGCTATTTTTTTGCAGAAGAAATCTCTTTATGAAAAACAAATATCAAAAGAGAACCAAGCTACTCGTTGGTGTTTGTTTTGTTATCTATCTATATATATAAAAAAGAGCTCTGTTAAATGTTTAGTACTAATACGTTTCTATATTTCGCAACGGATTGTCATTAAATTTAGTATGTAATTGCTTTGGACATTTGCCGAGTTAAGTCGATATTTATTTTAAGTTAATTTCAAATAGTTTCTTTAATATAGACCATTATTTGGACCAAAGTCAGCTTTTTTAATAAAAATTAGCTACTTAATGCAAAATGCTGCTTAAACTATAAGAGGTACATAAAAATTATGTATGGAAATATTAGATCTTATCGTTTGCTAAAATAAAGTCAGTGGTGGCATATATCAAAAGTTAATAGTTTACTTGTAAAATGCATTTTTATATTAAAAATCTGTTCCCCTTACATTTGTTATTGTAAATATTTATGTTTTTCCTAGAATCAAAACCAAAGATTTTTTTACTTCGCTCGCTGTGATTTCCACCACACAAACACAAAGCAGAAAAGAATGCGTTTGAAATTCTTTTTCATTTGCATGAATATAATTACATATTACTAATTTGATCAGAGTATTTCATAGTGGTGTGTGGATGAGTTGGTTAGAAGGGAAGGTAAAGTAGAGGATCTAGGGAAGAGTTGTGGAATTGTGAGTTTGAATCCCAATTGAAGCGGGACCAAATAATCTTTTTTTTTTTTCAATAAATTTTTTTTTTTATCGGTGTGGTGGAAAAAAAAATAAATATACAACAAAAAACAAATACCGACAAAGGTGAATATAAAACATGCTAACACACAAAAGGCATTATTATATATTACTAATGTGTTCACGTTTTTTTTTGTAAAGGTTTGTTGCTTAGTGAGTTAGTAAGGAGAGTAAAGTTGTGGCTGTGCAAAGAAATTGTTAGTTTTTTTGGTGTCATGAGTTCGAATCCTACAGGTGAACCCACCAAGTGATTCTTTTTTTATACAAATAATTAATTTTTTTTATACTATTATATAAAACTGTAACTTGATTTCATGGGCATATGCCCATAAATAACTCAGATAATTTTTGGGTATATCTCCACAACCAGAGATTTAGCACAAGGATGTTAATTGGCAATGCAATGCCGCAGGAAAAAGGTCTGTGAAATTGGAAAAAGGGGGCATGGCACAGCACGCCACAAAACAAAAATGTGGTTAGGATTGAAAAAGACGGCGAGAAACTTTCCATATTGCTTGAATTTCCATTATTGTATATCTTAGAAACTATTTGTAGTACAGTACTAAGATTTGGAATGATAATATGATTTGTCAATGGAATTTGGTGGGTAAAGTAAGGGTACAATTGAGTTAGTGACTGTTCCACCTCGGTTTTATAAGGTATATTTCCTAAATTATATGTGGTTAGAGAGCTTTAATTGCCAATGGAAAATGCTAGAAAAAAAATGAATGGAATAAATAAAATATGCGTGACATCTCCCATGCAAAGAAAATGTTTGAAACTGTATACTTGAGAAACCATTGCAAAGAACACACTGGCAGTTTGTGTGTAAAGGCGGATGGTTAGTAGTAGTTGTTGGGCAGAATGTGGAAGTGTTCTGGCATCCAAAGGAAATGCTACGGCCCTAACATCAGTTTTTCAGTATAGAGTTTTCGATGGATTATGATAAAAAATGTGCCCTGTACAGAACATTTTAGAAACCTACACTGAAAACTTTCAATCTTTTCTTTTAGTTTAAATTACAAATTCTCGAAACAGTACTCCAAATACAAAAATATTTTTTTGCTTCTCCTGTGAAATTTGAAAAAAGGGTGTTAGGGGGAACCATAATAAGGCAAGCATTCAAAATTTAGTTGTAAAGGATGTATGTTGATCGTTATTAGAGTGCCATAGTAAGAAAGATTTTGAAGGTTTGTAAGATGGGATGTTGATAGCAATAACTGAGAAGAATGTTGACACCATTAAACAAGTGGAAGTGGAACTACTCAAGTAAATAATATGAATGATTAGTGCAATGATTCGATTTTGATCGGAGACTGGCACGCTTATAGATATCTCTTGCAAAAGTTTTAGTTGTTGTAATTTTAGCATTACCCCTACTTTGCCAGGTCCGGACAACGACCTTAAACTTAAAAATAAGTTATCCTCCTTGTAAATTTTTTTACATTCATACCAACAAATTCACTTTTTTCTATGGTATTTGACAAATTATTTTACATATATACATATAAATTCTACAAGCATACATGTCATAAATACAAAAATTTTTTGTTTACATGTTATCGTAGCAGAGATATATAAAATTTAACATGTATAAAAGAATTAACACTGCACCTCATGTTAAAATCTGATTGTAACAGAAAACCAAAGCAAAGAATAAGAAGAAGAAATGCGTGTTTTTGTTGTTTTCCCTATAGTTGACGAAAATCAGCCATTACAGAAACTCAAATTTAACATTTTCAATCGTTTTTTCATTGCACCTCGTTGTAATTCTACATTTTTTAACAGTAATGAAATGAAATATGTAATCTAAACCAGAAAAAAGAAGAAGATATGCGGGTTTTTGTTTGTTTATCCTTTCTCTAATTACAAAATGGAAATGTATTGTTATTTTAGGAATTAAGTATTTTAAAATTATTCTTGAAAAACTACATAACCATTCTTTCGTATTCAATACTAATGTTAACAAATAAAACGTTGGAAATAAGAAAGAAATTTAACATTTTCATTAGTTTTTACATTGCACCTCGTTGTGATTATACATTTTGTAACAGGAATGAAATAAAGGCATTTGTCAAATACATACAATAGTAAGAAGAAGATTTGTTGTTATGAATGTAAAAATGTACAAAAAAGGGTAATTTATTAAAGTTTATGAAATATAAAATATGAAAAGTTCAGACATTTTGCCTAAATATATTCAACTAAAATATTTCAACATTTTACCTAAATATATTTATTTACATATATTTATTAAAAATATTAATTTACACACATTTTAATTTCATGAAATCAGTAGAAAAAGATTCAAAAGTACTTAGATAAAATACATAAAATCAAAACAAAACGTTTATATATTTGTATATAAAGAATATATAAAAAACTGTCAATGTTGAATGTTATTTGCCAAAAAAAATGCAAAATATTTGTTTTATCAAACACCTCCAACTCGTCCATTCGAACAAGTTTTATCCATCTTTTTTTATAACCATAACATTGTGGGAATGACCATACAAAGAAGTGCACAATTGGCGGCACAATAAGCATCTATATTTTGGTTCAAATCGAGAATTCCAATTAGAAAAGAATGCCACACAATAGTCTGAAAGATTATGATAACGCGACAAAATTTTGTTTGGCTTTCTTCAAACGTTAGTAGTCAGGGAAAAAATAAAAAAAAAAATCATTTGCTATCGAATCGAATAATCGAATTTTGGAGTGGAAAAATTTAAAAAATGGCTAAAAATGAAAGATTTTTAATTCTAATATTGCGGAATACATTGACTTATATTGGAAATAATATTGACAATTAATTAAGTTAATTGGAAGCTAATGAATAATATGGAGGGTATAAAAATATTGTTTCTTATATGGGCCAAATTGGTTTTTAAGGTTCCACTTTAAAATGCTATTACTTTTCGGATTCTTAACTGATTTTAAATTTTTAAGCCAAAATTTATTGTTTTTCGTTGTCTTTTACTAAATGCAATGTTTATTGCCTGTTAGTTTTACGAAATCAAAAAAAAGGTCCTCAGATAAAGAAAAACTAAAATATGCAAGTTTCAAAATGCAAGAAATCGAAAGACCAGACCGCAGGGTTCCACCTCATCCATTTAATTTAAACGATTTAAACGCATCTAACAGTGGCTTTTTCGCAGCTCTTCGTGCATCCAGATCATTTTCTTTTATTTTCTTTCTCAACTTTTTTTACTTTATGCATCTCTCTCAACTCTGAAGAGATTTCTGGTGAAGGTTTTTTTTTAGATTTTTTAAACTTATACTTACTATACCTCTGTCCTCATGTCCATTTGTTTTTCTTAGATGTCCACTGCCAGATAGGTGTGTCAGACTCCCGGTTTCCAAAAGTTTCTTCCAGAATCTTCTTACTGAAGATTCGGGAAAGCCCACTTTTTTAGATATTGAAACATTTTCAAAGTTTTGCCGCTTGTATCCAATAATTTAAATTTTTTGCTATTGTATTAATACCATAACTTATTTTTTAATATTCATTTAACCTTCAAATATTTTAGTACCGAACTGTACTCATCAATATAAAACTCATGTAAATCCGAAATAGAGTTACGCAGTCAGAAAATCGACAAACAAACTCGAAAAATAACAGTAAACAGGAGTAAATGAAAATCTACGAACAAATTTTAGGTCGGCTTTTTTTTTAGCGCAAGTGTATGTATAGAAAAATCAACACATGGCTATTTCAAGTTCCATTCGACGATAAAAATCGCATTCAATGTTTCCACTTTTTTTCAAAAAAATTAACGCTAGGAGGGAATATTTCAAAAGCTCGAAAATATTATTTCTTCGAATTTCAACTTGTTTTAGAATTATAACAAAAACAATAATAATAATTCCGTAGTTTATTTACTGGGACCAGGTGAGCGCGAAAAGCACTGATATCCAGACAGTGGTCGAAAAATCAACCACCCCTTTCTAGCCAAACCTGAAGAGATAAAAAAAATTTTTAATTAGACATTTTTTTCATGTTTATAGCACTTGCAAAAAGTTTTATTGATTTTCGTCCAGCGGTTTAAGCACGTTTTTGATAAATGGCTGAGGTATGGATGCTAAAAGTTCAATTTTGGTGTGATTTTTGGGTAATTTTCACACAGGTCGTAGGCTAAGTAGTTCTTTCTCACAAAAAGTAATCACAAAGTCTCAAGTAAATTTTTAATCGATAGGCCATTCCATTACAAAAACTTTAAACAGAAATTTCGAAATTTTTCTCAAAATCCATTCTGCTGTTGGAAATGGCGAACCACTTGAGCTTCTCATGCGTAATAATTCAATTCCGTGTATTTTATTCTACGGTGATATATAGCTCAGCCGATCGAAACTATAGTTGACGAACTGTAGAACTGTAACCCAAAAATCGTCATTATGTCTTACTCAAAAACTTACCAACTGAAAAAAATTGAATATGATTTTTGTATTCAGCAACCTCGTATCGTAGAAATCACACATTATGCGTCCCGTTGCGTTTGACAACGGGACAGGGCCAAAGCTTTCAAAAACGCGACCGCCTCGGCGAAATCGAGACGGTTGGCAATCGTGGTTAGAACGAGGTTTTACCGTATTATACGAAAATATGTCTCAAAAACTGAAATGTGTTAGAGCGAGGCCGTACTATAAGAAGCACGTGTTAAGCGAGATCTACCTGTATGGAATAAATATCAATAAATAAAAATATTTGGTGCGTAGTTATACAGTTAAAAAATTTCGATACTGAATGGCAAATCGGAGTATTGTATCACTCTCCTAGTACTAGTGATTCTGACTTCATTAGCTACTTAGAGGACATTGCTAGTGAAGTGTATGACATGTTTATGAATAACATATTTAATATAGATCTTAATGTCGACTCGATTTACAGTGTAGATTAGGTTAGATTGAATAAAGAGCGGGAAGTGGTCACCTAGTCACCGAGGCCTCAGTTGCTCCTATTTTGACAAACTATAAATTACAATTCATCCCTGAGTTCGTTATGAATTCTAAGACATTCTTTGGGAGATTTGTCCGCAATTTTCGACGGTTCTAGATAGTAGTTTCCTACGTAACGAAGACGGGTCCATATTAGATAATTACAGTGATACCATAAGTATTCAGCTGTTTCCTCTTCTTCGTTACATAACCTACATAAGTCATTTTGACATATATTCATATTATATAGGTGCTAGTTTACTCTACAATGTTCAGTTAAGAAACCTGAGACAATGCAAATACATGTTCTTGTTATTCCGAAATATCTATTGTTCTCTTTTTAGATACTAGTCGGTAAGGCCCCAGTAACTGAGGCTATTTTTTTGCAGAAGAAATCTCTTTATGAAAAACAAATATCAAAAGAGAACCAAGCTACTCGTTGGTGTTTGTTTTGTTATCTATCTATATATATAAAAAAGAGCTCTGTTAAATGTTTAGTACTAATACGTTTCTATATTTCGCAACGGATTGTCATTAAATTTAGTATGTAATTGCTTTGGACATTTGCCGAGTTAAGTCGATATTTATTTTAAGTTAATTTCAAATAGTTTCTTTAATATAGACCATTATTTGGACCAAAGTCAGCTTTTTTAATAAAAATTAGCTACTTAATGCAAAATGCTGCTTAAACTATAAGAGGTACATAAAAATTATGTATGGAAATATTAGATCTTATCGTTTGCTAAAATAAAGTCAGTGGTGGCATATATCAAAAGTTAATAGTTTACTTGTAAAATGCATTTTTATATTAAAAATCTGTTCCCCTTACATTTGTTATTGTAAATATTTATGTTTTTCCTAGAATCAAAACCAAAGATTTTTTTACTTCGCTCGCTGTGATTTCCACCACACAAACACAAAGCAGAAAAGAATGCGTTTGAAATTCTTTTTCATTTGCATGAATATAATTACATATTACTAATTTGATCAGAGTATTTCATAGTGGTGTGTGGATGAGTTGGTTAGAAGGGAAGGTAAAGTAGAGGATCTAGGGAAGAGTTGTGGAATTGTGAGTTTGAATCCCAATTGAAGCGGGACCAAATAATCTTTTTTTTTTTTCAATAAATTTTTTTTTTTATCGGTGTGGTGGAAAAAAAAATAAATATACAACAAAAAACAAATACCGACAAAGGTGAATATAAAACATGCTAACACACAAAAGGCATTATTATATATTACTAATGTGTTCACGTTTTTTTTTGTAAAGGTTTGTTGCTTAGTGAGTTAGTAAGGAGAGTAAAGTTGTGGCTGTGCAAAGAAATTGTTAGTTTTTTTGGTGTCATGAGTTCGAATCCTACAGGTGAACCCACCAAGTGATTCTTTTTTTATACAAATAATTAATTTTTTTTATACTATTATATAAAACTGTAACTTGATTTCATGGGCATATGCCCATAAATAACTCAGATAATTTTTGGGTATATCTCCACAACCAGAGATTTAGCACAAGGATGTTAATTGGCAATGCAATGCCGCAGGAAAAAGGTCTGTGAAATTGGAAAAAGGGGGCATGGCACAGCACGCCACAAAACAAAAATGTGGTTAGGATTGAAAAAGACGGCGAGAAACTTTCCATATTGCTTGAATTTCCATTATTGTATATCTTAGAAACTATTTGTAGTACAGTACTAAGATTTGGAATGATAATATGATTTGTCAATGGAATTTGGTGGGTAAAGTAAGGGTACAATTGAGTTAGTGACTGTTCCACCTCGGTTTTATAAGGTATATTTCCTAAATTATATGTGGTTAGAGAGCTTTAATTGCCAATGGAAAATGCTAGAAAAAAAATGAATGGAATAAATAAAATATGCGTGACATCTCCCATGCAAAGAAAATGTTTGAAACTGTATACTTGAGAAACCATTGCAAAGAACACACTGGCAGTTTGTGTGTAAAGGCGGATGGTTAGTAGTAGTTGTTGGGCAGAATGTGGAAGTGTTCTGGCATCCAAAGGAAATGCTACGGCCCTAACATCAGTTTTTCAGTATAGAGTTTTCGATGGATTATGATAAAAAATGTGCCCTGTACAGAACATTTTAGAAACCTACACTGAAAACTTTCAATCTTTTCTTTTAGTTTAAATTACAAATTCTCGAAACAGTACTCCAAATACAAAAATATTTTTTTGCTTCTCCTGTGAAATTTGAAAAAAGGGTGTTAGGGGGAACCATAATAAGGCAAGCATTCAAAATTTAGTTGTAAAGGATGTATGTTGATCGTTATTAGAGTGCCATAGTAAGAAAGATTTTGAAGGTTTGTAAGATGGGATGTTGATAGCAATAACTGAGAAGAATGTTGACACCATTAAACAAGTGGAAGTGGAACTACTCAAGTAAATAATATGAATGATTAGTGCAATGATTCGATTTTGATCGGAGACTGGCACGCTTATAGATATCTCTTGCAAAAGTTTTAGTTGTTGTAATTTTAGCATTACCCCTACTTTGCCAGGTCCGGACAACGACCTTAAACTTAAAAATAAGTTATCCTCCTTGTAAATTTTTTTACATTCATACCAACAAATTCACTTTTTTCTATGGTATTTGACAAATTATTTTACATATATACATATAAATTCTACAAGCATACATGTCATAAATACAAAAATTTTTTGTTTACATGTTATCGTAGCAGAGATATATAAAATTTAACATGTATAAAAGAATTAACACTGCACCTCATGTTAAAATCTGATTGTAACAGAAAACCAAAGCAAAGAATAAGAAGAAGAAATGCGTGTTTTTGTTGTTTTCCCTATAGTTGACGAAAATCAGCCATTACAGAAACTCAAATTTAACATTTTCAATCGTTTTTTCATTGCACCTCGTTGTAATTCTACATTTTTTAACAGTAATGAAATGAAATATGTAATCTAAACCAGAAAAAAGAAGAAGATATGCGGGTTTTTGTTTGTTTATCCTTTCTCTAATTACAAAATGGAAATGTATTGTTATTTTAGGAATTAAGTATTTTAAAATTATTCTTGAAAAACTACATAACCATTCTTTCGTATTCAATACTAATGTTAACAAATAAAACGTTGGAAATAAGAAAGAAATTTAACATTTTCATTAGTTTTTACATTGCACCTCGTTGTGATTATACATTTTGTAACAGGAATGAAATAAAGGCATTTGTCAAATACATACAATAGTAAGAAGAAGATTTGTTGTTATGAATGTAAAAATGTACAAAAAAGGGTAATTTATTAAAGTTTATGAAATATAAAATATGAAAAGTTCAGACATTTTGCCTAAATATATTCAACTAAAATATTTCAACATTTTACCTAAATATATTTATTTACATATATTTATTAAAAATATTAATTTACACACATTTTAATTTCATGAAATCAGTAGAAAAAGATTCAAAAGTACTTAGATAAAATACATAAAATCAAAACAAAACGTTTATATATTTGTATATAAAGAATATATAAAAAACTGTCAATGTTGAATGTTATTTGCCAAAAAAAATGCAAAATATTTGTTTTATCAAACACCTCCAACTCGTCCATTCGAACAAGTTTTATCCATCTTTTTTTATAACCATAACATTGTGGGAATGACCATACAAAGAAGTGCACAATTGGCGGCACAATAAGCATCTATATTTTGGTTCAAATCGAGAATTCCAATTAGAAAAGAATGCCACACAATAGTCTGAAAGATTATGATAACGCGACAAAATTTTGTTTGGCTTTCTTCAAACGTTAGTAGTCAGGGAAAAAATAAAAAAAAAAATCATTTGCTATCGAATCGAATAATCGAATTTTGGAGTGGAAAAATTTAAAAAATGGCTAAAAATGAAAGATTTTTAATTCTAATATTGCGGAATACATTGACTTATATTGGAAATAATATTGACAATTAATTAAGTTAATTGGAAGCTAATGAATAATATGGAGGGTATAAAAATATTGTTTCTTATATGGGCCAAATTGGTTTTTAAGGTTCCACTTTAAAATGCTATTACTTTTCGGATTCTTAACTGATTTTAAATTTTTAAGCCAAAATTTATTGTTTTTCGTTGTCTTTTACTAAATGCAATGTTTATTGCCTGTTAGTTTTACGAAATCAAAAAAAAGGTCCTCAGATAAAGAAAAACTAAAATATGCAAGTTTCAAAATGCAAGAAATCGAAAGACCAGACCGCAGGGTTCCACCTCATCCATTTAATTTAAACGATTTAAACGCATCTAACAGTGGCTTTTTCGCAGCTCTTCGTGCATCCAGATCATTTTCTTTTATTTTCTTTCTCAACTTTTTTTACTTTATGCATCTCTCTCAACTCTGAAGAGATTTCTGGTGAAGGTTTTTTTTTAGATTTTTTAAACTTATACTTACTATACCTCTGTCCTCATGTCCATTTGTTTTTCTTAGATGTCCACTGCCAGATAGGTGTGTCAGACTCCCGGTTTCCAAAAGTTTCTTCCAGAATCTTCTTACTGAAGATTCGGGAAAGCCCACTTTTTTAGATATTGAAACATTTTCAAAGTTTTGCCGCTTGTATCCAATAATTTAAATTTTTTGCTATTGTATTAATACCATAACTTATTTTTTAATATTCATTTAACCTTCAAATATTTTAGTACCGAACTGTACTCATCAATATAAAACTCATGTAAATCCGAAATAGAGTTACGCAGTCAGAAAATCGACAAACAAACTCGAAAAATAACAGTAAACAGGAGTAAATGAAAATCTACGAACAAATTTTAGGTCGGCTTTTTTTTTAGCGCAAGTGTATGTATAGAAAAATCAACACATGGCTATTTCAAGTTCCATTCGACGATAAAAATCGCATTCAATGTTTCCACTTTTTTTCAAAAAAATTAACGCTAGGAGGGAATATTTCAAAAGCTCGAAAATATTATTTCTTCGAATTTCAACTTGTTTTAGAATTATAACAAAAACAATAATAATAATTCCGTAGTTTATTTACTGGGACCAGGTGAGCGCGAAAAGCACTGATATCCAGACAGTGGTCGAAAAATCAACCACCCCTTTCTAGCCAAACCTGAAGAGATAAAAAAAATTTTTAATTAGACATTTTTTTCATGTTTATAGCACTTGCAAAAAGTTTTATTGATTTTCGTCCAGCGGTTTAAGCACGTTTTTGATAAATGGCTGAGGTATGGATGCTAAAAGTTCAATTTTGGTGTGATTTTTGGGTAATTTTCACACAGGTCGTAGGCTAAGTAGTTCTTTCTCACAAAAAGTAATCACAAAGTCTCAAGTAAATTTTTAATCGATAGGCCATTCCATTACAAAAACTTTAAACAGAAATTTCGAAATTTTTCTCAAAATCCATTCTGCTGTTGGAAATGGCGAACCACTTGAGCTTCTCATGCGTAATAATTCAATTCCGTGTATTTTATTCTACGGTGATATATAGCTCAGCCGATCGAAACTATAGTTGACGAACTGTAGAACTGTAACCCAAAAATCGTCATTATGTCTTACTCAAAAACTTACCAACTGAAAAAAATTGAATATGATTTTTGTATTCAGCAACCTCGTATCGTAGAAATCACACATTATGCGTCCCGTTGCGTTTGACAACGGGACAGGGCCAAAGCTTTCAAAAACGCGACCGCCTCGGCGAAATCGAGACGGTTGGCAATCGTGGTTAGAACGAGGTTTTACCGTATTATACGAAAATATGTCTCAAAAACTGAAATGTGTTAGAGCGAGGCCGTACTATAAGAAGCACGTGTTAAGCGAGATCTACCTGTATGGAATAAATATCAATAAATAAAAATATTTGGTGCGTAGTTATACAGTTAAAAAATTTCGATACTGAATGGCAAATCGGAGTATTGTATCACTCTCCTAGTACTAGTGATTCTGACTTCATTAGCTACTTAGAGGACATTGCTAGTGAAGTGTATGACATGTTTATGAATAACATATTTAATGTCGACTCGATTTACAGTGTAGATTAGGTTAGATTGTATAAAGAGCGGGAAGTGGTCACCTAGTCACCGAGGCCTCAGTTGCTCCTATTTTGACAAACTATAAATTACAATTCATCCCTGAGTTCGTTATGAATTCTAAGACATTCTTTGGGAGATTTGTCCGCAATTTTCGACGGTTTTAGATAGTAGTTTCCTACGTAACGAAGACGGGTCCATATTAGATAATTACAGTGATACCATAAGTATTCAGCTGTTTCCTCTTCTTCGTTACATAACCTACATAAGTCATTTTGACATATATTCATATTATATAGGTGCTAGTTTACTCTACAATGTTCAGTTAAGAAACCTGAGACAATGCAAATACATGTTCTTGTTATTCCGAAATATCTATTGTTCTCTTTTTAGATACTAGTCGGTAAGGCCCCAGTAACTGGGGCTATTTTTTTGCAGAAGAAATCTCTTTATGAAAAACAAATATCAAAAGAGAACCAAGCTACTCGTTGGTGTTTGTTTTGTTATCTATCTATATATATAAAAAAGAGCTCTGTTAAATGTTTAGTACTAATACGTTTCTATATTTCGCAACGGATTGTCATTAAATTTAGTATGTAATTGCTTTGGACATTTGCCGAGTTAAGTCGATATTTATTTTAAGTTAATTTCAAATAGTTTCTTTAATATAGACCATTATTTGGACCAAAGTCAGCTTTTTTAATAAAAATTAGCTACTTAATGCAAAATGCTGCTTAAACTATAAGAGGTACATAAAAATTATGTATGGAAATATTAGATCTTATCGTTTGCTAAAATAAAGTCAGTGGTGGCATATATCAAAAGTTAATAGTTTACTTGTAAAATGCATTTTTATATTAAAAATCTGTTCCCCTTACATTTGTTATTGTAAATATTTATGTTTTTCCTAGAATCAAAACCAAAGATTTTTTTACTTCGCTCGCTGTGATTTCCACCACACAAACACAAAGCAGAAAAGAATGCGTTTGAAATTCTTTTTCATTTGCATGAATATAATTACATATTACTAATTTGATCAGAGTATTTCATAGTGGTGTGTGGATGAGTTGGTTAGAAGGGAAGGTAAAGTAGAGGATCTAGGGAAGAGTTGTGGAATTGTGAGTTTGAATCCCAATTGAAGCGGGACCAAATAATCTTTTTTTTTTTTCAATAAATTTTTTTTTTTATCGGTGTGGTGGAAAAAAAAATAAATATACAACAAAAAACAAATACCGACAAAGGTGAATATAAAACATGCTAACACACAAAAGGCATTATTATATATTACTAATGTGTTCACGTTTTTTTTTGTAAAGGTTTGTTGCTTAGTGAGTTAGTAAGGAGAGTAAAGTTGTGGCTGTGCAAAGAAATTGTTAGTTTTTTTGGTGTCATGAGTTCGAATCCTACAGGTGAACCCACCAAGTGATTCTTTTTTTATACAAATAATTAATTTTTTTTATACTATTATATAAAACTGAAACTTGATTTCATGGGCATATGCCCATAAATAACTCAGATAATTTTTGGGTATATCTCCACAACCAGAGATTTAGCACAAGGATGTTAATTGGCAATGCAATGCCGCAGGAAAAAGGTCTGTGAAATTGGAAAAAGGGGGCATGGCACAGCACGCCACAAAACAAAAATGTGGTTAGGATTGAAAAAGACGGCGAGAAACTTTCCATATTGCTTGAATTTCCATTATTGTATATCTTAGAAACTATTTGTAGTACAGTACTAAGATTTGGAATGATAATATGATTTGTCAATGGAATTTGGTGGGTAAAGTAAGGGTACAATTGAGTTAGTGACTGTTCCACCTCGGTTTTATAAGGTATATTTCCTAAATTATATGTGGTTAGAGAGCTTTAATTGCCAATGGAAAATGCTAGAAAAAAAATGAATGGAATAAATAAAATATGCGTGACATCTCCCATGCAAAGAAAATGTTTGAAACTGTATACTTGAGAAACCATTGCAAAGAACACACTGGCAGTTTGTGTGTAAAGGCGGATGGTTAGTAGTAGTTGTTGGGCAGAATGTGGAAGTGTTCTGGCATCCAAAGGAAATGCTACGGCCCTAACATCAGTTTTTCAGTATAGAGTTTTCGATGGATTATGATAAAAAATGTGCCCTGTACAGAACATTTTAGAAACCTACACTGAAAACTTTCAATCTTTTCTTTTAGTTTAAATTACAAATTCTCGAAACAGTACTCCAAATACAAAAATATTTTTTTTGCTTCTCCTGTGAAATTTGAAAAAAGGGTGTTAGGGGGAACCATAATAAGGCAAGCATTCAAAATTTAGTTGTAAAGGATGTATGTTGATCGTTATTAGAGTGCCATAGTAAGAAAGATGGTGAAGGTTTGTAAGATGGGATGTTGATAGCAATAACTGAGAAGAATGTTGACACCATTAAACAAGTGGAAGTGGAACTACTCAAGTAAATAATATGAATGATTAGTGCAATGATTCGATTTTGATCGGAGACTGGCACGCTTATAGATATCTCTTGCAAAAGTTTTAGTTGTTGTAATTTTAGCATTACCCCTACTTTGCCAGGTCCGGACAACGACCTTAAACTTAAAAATAAGTTATCCTCCTTGTAAATTTTTTTACATTCATACCAACAAATTCACTTTTTTCTATGGTATTTGACAAATTATTTTACATATATACATATAAATTCTACAAGCATACATGTCATAAATACAAAAATTTTTTGTTTACATGTTATCGTAGCAGAGATATATAAAATTTAACATGTATAAAAGAATTAACACTGCACCTCATGTTAAAATCTGATTGTAACAGAAAACCAAAGCAAAGAATAAGAAGAAGAAATGCGTGTTTTTGTTGTTTTCCCTATAGTTGACGAAAATCAGCCATTACAGAAACTCAAATTTAACATTTTCAATCGTTTTTTCATTGCACCTCGTTGTAATTCTACATTTTTTAACAGTAATGAAATGAAATATGTAATCTAAACCAGAAAAAAGAAGAAGATATGCGGGTTTTTGTTTGTTTATCCTTTCTCTAATTACAAAATGGAAATGTATTGTTATTTTAGGAATTAAGTATTTTAAAATTATTCTTGAAAAACTACATAACCATTCTTTCGTATTCAATACTAATGTTAACAAATAAAACGTTGGAAATAAGAAAGAAATTTAACATTTTCATTAGTTTTTACATTGCACCTCGTTGTGATTATACATTTTGTAACAGGAATGAAATAAAGGCATTTGTCAAATACATACAATAGTAAGAAGAAGATTTGTTGTTATGAATGTAAAAATGTACAAAAAAGGGTAATTTATTAAAGTTTATGAAATATAAAATATGAAAAGTTCAGACATTTTGCCTAAATATATTCAACTAAAATATTTCAACATTTTACCTAAATATATTTATTTACATATATTTATTAAAAATATTAATTTACACACATTTTAATTTCATGAAATCAGTAGAAAAAGATTCAAAAGTACTTATATAAAATACATAAAATCAAAACAAAACGTTTATATATTTGTATATAAAGAATATATAAAAAACTGTCAATGTTGAATGTTATTTGCCAAAAAAAATGCAAAATATTTGTTTTATCAAACACCTCCAACTCGTCCATTCGAACATTTTGTCCACTGGATGTGTTGACAATCGTCGCTTTCACACCATCGGTATTGCACCTCGTTGCTGGTTTCTACGTTTCTTTGTTCCTAAATTCCAAAGAGCGAATTGCGACGTCTTTACAATCTATACTCTTTGTCTGCTCATTCAAGGGAACGAAACACAATTGCGTCGCATGACGGTACACATTAAGGATGGTGTTTTCGGTACGATCATAAATTTTTCAGTACACTTTGAGGTTCGGAAATTCGTCAGTACAAAAGCAAGATTTTCAGTACACTTTCGTACAATAAATTCTTTTTATGTGATATCATTTCAAAGAAAAATAAAACTGTTCTACTTTTCTTATATTGTTATCGATTACACAGTGCAACACGGATAATTTACAAGGGCTTAGGCCTATATAGTTGTTGGATTGACAGTAAAAAATTTCACACATACAAGACTAAAAATGAGAAAATAATTGAAATAAAAATTTTTTTTTAATATACCACGTTTTTAAAACGGACTAAAAAGTATAAAATAATTTCTCTTAGCCCCATAAATATTCATAACCCCATACAGATTGTCCTGAAAATATGTAATTGCGAATTTTAGTAGGTCTGAAAATATTTGCATGATTTGAAACAAAAAATTAGTAATCGTTGGATGCTTGCTCTTCCTTGCGAAATCAATTTTGCATACAGATGATCGCCGCGTACTCTATGTTGCGTAAGAAAATATCGTCAAATTGAAACCAATTCTAATTTACAGTCACAGCTTTTCCTTCCTTAATTAAATTTCCTAAATAAATAAATTATTTCATTTTTGGATTCACATTAAATGTACTTTTTTCAAATCAATTTAATTTTTATAAATAAATAAATTGTTTCCTATTTTTGTATTCACACCAAAATGATTAAAATTTATTTTTTTTTTTTCAATTAATTTGATTTGCTAATAAAAAAATTTTTAAATGCATTCATTGGAAAAATCAGTAAATTTTCTTTAGCTAAGTATTTGTATGGAATCTAACCACTTTCAATTCAAACTAAAAACAATCGGTTAAATAGAAATCTCTTTAAATCGAAAACCTCTATAATTCGTAAAAAATTGCTGGTCCCTTGCGATTACGAATTATCGGGATTCCACTGTATAACCATACGTACATTTTATTCAATATTAAAACGAATGATAGCGAAAGTCCTCTGATATATTTCTGACCACTTTTCCTTTGCATACAAAGTATACAAAACAACAATAACACTTACAATTAAACTCAGCAGAAATATTTATTAATTTTTTCTTTAAAACAAAGTACATTTATCGTGCTCAATTACAACATAAAAATAAACATATGAATGAAATTAAGGTCTACTCGTGAAGTTGAGGAATATTCACTGCGAACTCAGACTTTTTTTTATTCAAAACCTGGACCCTCCCTACACCCTATGCTTGCCGTATATATGTAAGTACATACATATATTTATAACTATACACACACATCTTAATTAAGTGATCGTTTAACCTGGGCGATCTGCCTACTTTTACTTAATAATAAAAATATGTATATTTGCCATTTACATACATATAAGGTTTCTTCACAAAATATATAAAAGATTAATTACATCTAACATTTACTCAAGGTGTAGGGTATTTCATAGTCAGGCTAGACCGACTATAAACTTCTTATTTGTTTTTCAATAAGTTTTACCGTAACAATCTAAAAAATCTCTTCTGCATCCACTACTGTATTAAAAATTAAAAACAAAGAAATAAACAAAACTAAGAGTTTAAGAGTAAGGTAGAAGTCGACTCTTAATAAAAAGTAGAGTCTCATAGCCGACAATTAATCTCCGAAATTGTAAATCTAAAACATACAAAGAAGTTGCTTGTCAAAAAAGCTTTCTCCCACATGAATCAACCACTTTTTTTTTTTTAAGTCGGAAAAAAAATTAAAAACACTCCCGTTTTTCGGATAATTTTCCTCTGCGATATTTTGTTTTTGGGATTTTTTGGAATAAATGTGGTTGATTCTAGTGTAAAACACATTAACAATCACAATACTTTAAATTTTATAAAAATCAGCCCAGTCAATCCGAAGATTAACTCTCGGACATGCAAAAAAGTGAGTTTTGAATAAAATGCGTATAAGTTAAATGTTAAATTAAAACTGAAAAAAAGAACAATTTTTTGTGTTCTTGAAAGCCTAAATAACCTAACAAAAAACCCAATTTCAATATATAATAAAATAAAATAATAAAAAAGATCTTAAAAATTTTCGTTCTTTTCACATGAGAAACTGTAGTCCTACCTTAAAAAAGTACTCATTTGGAAAACACAAAACAAATATATATGTGCAAGAAAAAATCTTAATCCGTGAAGATTAAATTTATATCTAAAGTTTAAAATGCAATTGAGCCAGGGGGCAGATGTTTCCTAGTCTACCAAAGTTAAAAAGAATCAAAAAACCAGACTTTACTTAAGACATATTTTCTGAATCTAAAAACAAAAAAACCACATAGCTAATATTCATGTTTTATACTAAAAACATAAGAAACTAACTTTAACTCCAAAATTCATTGAAAAAACAATTCTGAAGTATATTCAAAATAATAAAAAAAAATCTTCGAAAATGTATAAAATTTTAGCTCATTGCCATCCAATAAACTACTTAAATAAAAAATTTTACTTTCAATGACTATAACTCAATACTTAGCCACATAGGACCAAAAATTTTTTTCATATTTTTAGTTTAGAAGTATTTCCAATAAATGGAAACTATTTTTTCCCGATCCGAAGAATTGAATTTTGTCCAGCTAGCTTGTTCTATTCGAAATACTGTGCAGCGTCAGGAATTGGATTGGACCGGAAAAGTTATGACAAGCTTATTGGTAGGGGAATTCAAGATAGGTAAAAAATCATTGGGGGTTTGATATTTTAGCTACCCCTTAACGAGCTTGAAAGGGTTAAAGATTTGTCTGCCCAGTCAAACGATTATTTTCTTCTTTACATAAAAACTTAAACCTTAATATAAAATTTTTGGTAGTAGTAGTTTCTTAATCCCAAAGCACAAACCCAGGTTTCAGGGTTCTATTTGCTCGATTTCGATTTTATGCCAAAAAATCTAACATTGAGTTTAATTCATATTCAACTCAAAATTATAGGATATATATAGAGATAATGTCCACTCTTATTTATTTCCAGGCTCATCGAGTTGGAGTCAGCACTACTTGATGATTGCAATGTGAACGACATTTATGCAATATGTCGCGGCAAAACAATTCCAGAAGCTTTACGACCAGACGTTTGGCAGGTGTGTTTGGATGTACGGCACAAAAGTGACCAAATGTCGCTTTTCAACGAAATTTATGATCTACCGTTTCAAAATAAACTGCGTGAAAATTGCCAAAATGTAGTCGAACGTATAGGCAATGATGATGAGGATAAAGTGTCTGTCCTATCTGATTTAGAATCCATTCTGACATTTTACTGTAAGAATCGAAATTTGCAATACGAATGTGAAAACGGTTGGATTGAGCTGCTGTTGCCATTATTAGCATTAAAATTGAACCGTTCTGATACATACAATCTATTTGAAGCTATACGGGATACTTATATACCAAAAGGCTGCAAGCCGAAGGGTAATGTATTTCATGTATTTCGTTTGCTCATACTCTATCATGATCCCGAGCTTTGTACTATGTTGGATACGAAGAAAATTTCGCCAGATTTGTATTCTATGCGATGGTTTCAGTGTCTCTTCGCATCTAATTGTGGCCTCACTGTAATACTTTCAATGTGGGATCTATATTTTCAGAATACTGACCCATTTATGGTATTTTTTCTTGGTTTGATTATACTTATAAATGGGCGTGATCAGATATTAGCAATGAAAGATTCGCCTAAAGAGGAACTTGTAAAGTTCTTGGCGAATATGCCATGCGCTTTGGAAATGGATGATGTCGTTGATTTTTGTTCATTAGCACAGTATTATACATTGAAAACGCCAAGTTCGTTTAAAACAGATTTCCTGAAAGCACTCTATGGCACGCAGAGTAAGGAAAGTATGCGTGAAGAGCAGTGTTCCGTATCACAAGTACGTTTTGATGTGAACAAATTTTAAAGAAAGATTTTTTATGTGGGTTTGCATATTACTCTTGCAGGCACTTTGTCTTCCGGTTTCCGTTTATGAGCTTGTAGAAAATTCTTCTATTGAGCTGAGCACAACTGATTCAGTGCATTTTTTTCTTGTTGATTGTCGGCCTGCAGAACAATACAATGCTGGTCATCTATCCACAGCCTTCCATCTTGATTGCAATTTGATGCTACAGGAGCCTTTTGCATTTTCCACGGCCGTGCAAGGGCTTTTAAGTGCGCAACGTCAGGCCATTGAAGCCAACTCAAATGCAGGCGGTGAGCACTTATGCTTCATGGGAAGCGGACGCGTTGAAGAGGATCAGTACACGCATATGGTAGTTGCCTCGTTTCTACAAAAAAATACCCAGTATGTCTCGCTGCTCTCAGGTGGATATTTAGCTATACATGATTATTTTGGCGATCATATGGCTGACTGTCTTGAGGATCATAATGTTCGGAAATGTATCGTGTGCACAAAAAATAATGTTGAATTGTACAGGAGTATAGGACGGCCTGCTAAGGAACATCAACAGGTTTTATACAGTATTTTTTTTATATTGTTATCACTCACTTTTATTTGATTTAGACAAAACACGAGCCACCAAAAGTCACTTCAGATATCTTCAGCAGATTTTCCGCTGTAATGAAAATGAAATCGGCTGAAGTTAAAGAAAAAATATTCGACATCATCACAAATCCCACGACTGCTACTGGTATGAGCACAACAAATAATATAATAACGTTAGCCCATGGAACGGGGCTGGATCGACATGTTTCCTCATCGGATCGCAACGGCAAACGATACCGTAACGTAGAGCCTGTGTTTAGCATCGATGATGAGAACGAGGACCAATATGATAGCAAAGAAAATAAAGATTCACCAGCAAATACAGCAAATAAATTTCACGGAGATGCAAAAGAAGTTGTATTGCTTAATCAGTACTTAAAGTCACCGGACATTGTGAATGCTTTTAAGTGTCAAGAGGTGCATATGAATGGTTATATGTACGATAGCCACTTAATTATAACACCAATGTATTTGATTGTGTTACGGGAGTTAGACAAGGGTGAGGCTCAGATAATAGTACGGCGTCCATTGGCGAGCATTGTAAAGATCACAGCAAAGAAACGTCATCGTGACCTAATTACTTTTAAATATGGTTTCCCTGATGGTGACGGTTTACTAATCACAGATATGGATCGTTTTCTAATTCCAAATGCCAGTGAAGCGACATCTATAGTCTCAAAACACATAGTGCAGACACTAGACGGTGCTAAATTGGCGTAATAATTTTATTTTTTGACCATTTAAATGTTTTGTTGAATTAATCTTTTGTATAAAAGAAACACGTGCTTTTTAATATTAAGTACAATTATTTGAATAAACAAAAAATTCTGTAAGCTTTAAAACTGCTACTGCTTGCGACTACTAGGCTGAGCTTGTTGCATCCATTCATGTTAGGCAAGTTATATTTGTATATTTGTACACTATAACCAATTTTTTTGCATGTCAGCGAAGATAGGTTTACGATTTAGACCCTCTCTGGGTGGGTAAGCACTCAGAGCTCCGTTGCTGTAGAAAGATTAGCTTAAAAAAAATATTTTTTTAAGCAATTAAATTGTGGGTTCATAATTTTTAACTCGGTGAATTTACAGAGCTGTAAAAAATATAATCAATTTAGGGTATAAGTCACAAATGAATAATAATTTTTGTTTGCAGTTATTGCATGACATATCTGAATCCAGAATAAAAAGTGCAGTTAGAAGTGTTTCTTGGAGTCGCTTATTGGTTATTCATTTAGAAAGGTTTTTTTTTGGAGTCAAGGAATTGCAATTTTTTTTAAATCGTGGGAATGCAAATCTCTGGACTTTAAAATCATGACTGCTTGAAGGCACTTGGATACTCTTGAAGTAGCATGTAGTCATTTGGAGTCAATAGCAATTTTAAATCAGTTGGCGTCACTTGAAGTCTTTCGGAGTCACTTGAAATCATTTGGAGTCAATTGGGGACTTGAAATCACTTGGAGTCAATTGGGATTTGATGTTGTTGACACGTTTAATCAAACCAGTTGTCTAAGCAATGCCACAATAACTTTTTGGATTCGTGCAAGATCATTTTCACCAGATTGTGAATAGCCCTATTCATTTAATATAACAAAATTCAAATTGTATCTTTTCTCACAAATTAGTACTCAATAAATACTCAGGTCTCTTAAACTCTTTCTCTCATAAATACTTTAAAAATTGGAGTTTTATATTTTTGCAATTAAAAAAAACGGAATTATCACAACTTGAGATCTTTATGTAAGATGTATCCTCTTAATTTAGAACAAAACCATTCTAAGCTAATATTTGAAAATTTTTATAAAGATCAATTTAACTTAAATCTTTCATTCCTGAAGCCAAGAAGAGATCAATGTGGCCGGTGTGTGCGATATAAGGTAACAAAAAATCCAAGAACGACTGAAATAGAAAATTTCGAAAAACGCAACTGAAAATCATGGTTTAAAAGAAGAACGTGGTTTTGACCGGGAGAATCTTGCTTCAAGTACTGTTGTTATTTGTTTTTGATCTATAAAGTGCTTTTCCTCTCCCCAAAAGATTTGCTTTCTATTATAAACGAAAGATAAATGATTATAATATGACTGCGACAGTTATATTTCGTAATAAAAAATGCGCTTACTGTTGTTAATGGGATGTGGTAAAAAGTGGGGGTTGAGGAAATGTAGTTGCATTTACAATATTTGAAGTCCTTTCATTAATCCTTATTTGGCAAAAAGAGTTTTGTGGAGCAATTGTGCGTCCCACAAAACAAAATTAAAATGATGTCAACAGCATTGCTCGAATTTTTGGACGAAAATCCAACAATTAAAAGAATCATTAAAATTACTCCGAGATACAACAAGCGGATTGTATCCATAGTATAGTCTGACCGATTAATCGGTATCGGCCTAAAAGTGTGAGATTGGCATCTGCAAAATGTTTTAAATTATAACATTTCATTTTTCTTTGACTCTATTTTAACCCTCCGGTAACCGACAAGGTCTCTAGGGACCTATGAGATTTTCAACGAAGCGATATTTCAATGCGGTTAAACCGAACAGCCTCAGCCTACGTGACTTCTATAAATGCGATGTTTAGAAGCGATTAAAATCGGAAGGTCCCAAGGGACCTTTGAGCGTTTAAAAAGTTATCAGTTATTGGAGGGTTAATGCTTTTTTAATTTCGTTGAATTTCAAAATGTCTCATTAGAGTCAACACAAATGGCCGTGTAACTGATTCTTTCGTATTTTGTTTTTTTTTGTTGAATTTTACCACTTAATTGTTAATAAAATTGTTGCACATTAACGTCAGCTATGTAAACTATAATAAATAAAAAAGAAAAGTAATTTGCTGCAATGATGACTCAGCCAAATAGAATTTTAAATCGAAAGCAGAGCACGGCCATTTGCAATACCTGCGAAAAATAAATTTTAGTGAGGCACTCACTTCCGAAACAGCAGACGACAACCAACATAAAAAAACATTTGCAAAAATTCCATGATAATGAGTCGAAATTTTATAAGCAACACCAAATTGAGACACCAAAGCACGGATTCTACTTCTATGGAGTTGAAATTATCATATGGTATTTGGTGGTCACCCACATTTCTTTTACGAATATGCATAAGTACGGGACACCGTTCTAAGATGGGGTGATAGTTCAATCTACAATGACCTGTTAGAATTCCTGTAATGATTCTAAGACTATTCTTTGACAAATTCGTACATTCCTTGAAGTGCTTTAGGTTATAACTATGTTTCTAATAGTGATTTCGCTCTACTCCTGGTTTGTTTTCCCAGTATAATTTTCTTCTTTCCTTATAGCATAGAGTGTTCCTTTAGCTATTCCGCAGAAACGGCTGCGGACCTACGAATGGAGTTGATGCACCTTTCTTTGCTTGCTGCTTTCCGCAGATTCCCCTTTAATCCCAATATGACCCGGAACCCAAAGGATCCAAACCCGAAATAAAGTAGCATTTCGTTGCATTTAGGTTGAGAATTTTGAATGTTCATTTAGAGTTAAATGTTTTAAATGATTTGGAACATGGAACGCCCTCTCTTTATACAGACCCAAAGCTCTAGGAATTCTACTTGACCAATTAACAAGGTACATGGACATAGTTGCATTGTAAGAAACTCGATGGACAGAATCAAAAACAATAAAAAGTGGAAAGCACACAATCTACTTCAGCGGCAGTAAAGATAAAAAACATAATTTTGGCACAGGATTTGCAGTCGCCTCAAACATCAACAATCAAATCATAGATTTCGTACCGATTATTCATGATCTATTCTAGACATCCAATCAATGAGAGGAGCTAACGTAGACTCCAATCATTGCAGAGTTGTGGGTGTGCTGGTCTTAACCAAAGCACTCAGTCAACGGGGACCATTGTGCTATACCCAAGGATCGAACCAGTAGAAGAGAGTAGAGAGACAGGAAAGTTATGTGGGGATAAATGGGAAGAAGAATCATTGCATAGTAAGCGTAAAATTTCGAGCTAAAATTTCTACGGTCAAAAAAATAAAAAGCAAGTATTCAAATCGACTTAGGCCCTTATTATGAACTGCGTTCGATCTTCGACTGTAGTCGAATGCCCTGATCGAACGAATTTGAGTTTGGTATTATGACGTACTTTCGACAGAGAATAGCGTTATTGTGGATTTCGCTCATTTTGGCTTGTTCACGATAGTATATTTCTATCAGCTGATCGTTATTTTGAAAAATAAATACGATTTGTTTAAAAATGAAGTAGAAAAAATAAGGACAAAATAGAAATAATGGTTCAACGATTCATCGGAAGAGGATGAGAGTTTGATGGAACTGGCCAGAAGTAGAAAACGATTAAGTGCAGTCTTTCGAAAAAACTTTGGCATTTACGAAATTCGAGTACAGATTTCTACAGAACTTACGACTGACCAAGGAGGCGTTTGTGGACTTGGTTACTACTATAGATTAACTGCTCAAGCAATGCACATGAACAAGACCAATTCCAAACATATTAAAATTGGCAACAGTTCTGCTATTTTGTGCGCATAGATCACTCCAACTAAGCATTGGGAATGAGAATATTCTTGGACTTGCTCAGCCCACGGTGTCTGTGGTGTTATCAGAGGCTTTAGATGTCCTGAAAAATTGTATTTGCCAAAGATGAATAAAATTCAATAAGGGGAATGCCGGGAATTATTGATTGGTCCTAAACCATTTTGTTTTTTCTTCGTCGCACAAAACTTTTGAGGAAATACCCTTTGCAATCAGTATTTGCTTTCCAACAATGATACAAGTTTCTATAACTGCAATGTGTTGCTCACCACTTTAAACCTGCAAAAAATTTGCAAAACCTCTTTAAAATTAGTTTTTAGTATTTAAAAACAAAAAGAAATAGCAAAATACTTATCTACGCAAATACGTATCGAAAGCAAAATTTCGTTCCACAGAAAATTCGATGCGCAACGAAAATTTCGACAGGGTTGCACTGCTCATAATACGAATTTTACATTCGATCTTCCATAACCAGCGAATATCGAACGTCGAAAGCAGCTCATAATAAGGGCCAAATTGAAAAAGAAGAAGCAAATCATTAAAAGCTTTTGGGTCACATTTGACTTTTACCACATTGAACATATATCAATTGTTCCCTATATTGCAGATTTACGTATTTACAATGCAATTGTAATATTTTCTGTCTACAAATTTTTAAAGAAGCGAAAATGAAGAGAGTTATTTCAGATATTAGAAATAAGCAGAAATCAGCCTCCTAAAAATATGGGGTAAATAGGACAACATATAAGGTCTTTCATACTAAATCTTGGAGTCGTACCCCTTTTCCAATCCCATCCACGTTTTTCCTGTAGTATGACATTATCAATCGATATCCTTGTGCGAAATTCCAGTACTGTACCGTAAATGGTTTTAGATATATACCCAAAAAAGCATATAGTTTGTATGGGAGATGCCACACCTACTTGTAATTTTTAACTCAGACTACGTCTATCTTATGAGCAGAGACGTAATGCATCATTGGGTGCATTCAGAAGGTACAGCTGTTGCGCAACTGTGGCGTGTGTGTCTTCTGAAAGGGTTGTTGTGAATTTCCGTTCCGTTGAGCTGTTGGCATTTCAACGCCATTTTTTCCATCATATTATATTTCTTCTCTTTCGAGCCAACATGTCTCAAAAGATCTGAAGATTATGAAGTTTGTCGTTCATTTATACAGTGAGTACGGCTTAGCCTATAAATCATGGCCGGTAGCAAATAAAAACAAAGCGGCGGCGCGAAGTTGACTGTAAGCCGCACGGCGCAGGTTTCTGGCTTATAGTTAAAAAATATATATAAGAAAATATACATGATGTCTGCCGAAGATACAGTTTCAATTCAATATACAATTGGCGAGTGTATTTAATAATAGATATCTTATATTATTTTTGTCTTTGATAAAATTAAAAATTTTTCACTTTTTTTGTTTCTCAAAAAATAGAACAGCTGTTTCTCAAAAATTTGTCAAATGATCCATCATGCCATTCAGAAGACACAAAATGTATATTGTTATGAAATTGTAAATAAAAATTTTGTTAAATAAAGAGCAAATAATAATAGTCAGAACAGAAAAATAAAATAAAATAATAATGTATCATTATACAAATTTTTGTCAATCTCTGCTGAGATTTCAGTGTTATTTCGAGACATACACACATATTTTAATTTTTATACATATATATATACGTATGACAAATTTATTAACCTTTGTCAAATGTGCCCCTTGTAAAGTCAATTGTGCCCCGTACTTGGGGTACTTTTGACAAAATGGGTATTTTGGAAAAAGTAAAAAAAAAAAATAGTTATACAGATTTTATAAAAATATAGTTTTTTTTAGCAAGATCAATGTCTTAAAAACAAAAAGTAACATCTTTTAAAATCTATCAATAATTTTCGGAATTACAGACTTTTGAAAATTAAGTATCACTTTGCCCCATTAGATGGAGTACTGGCATTTTTGTTGTTGTTTTTATTTGATAAGTGCAAGAGCGCAGACGAATAAAATGTTTGACTTTTGGATAGCATTCTGTTAGGTTCAATAACCTTAGCTTTGGAGAGTATTAACATTTTGTCGCTAACAATTGAAGAATTAATATTGTTATTGCAGGAGAGTGAATCACCAGAATCAGCCGACTGTGTGTTGGCAACAGAATTTAAGAATTCATTTAGCACGTTCAAGCTATTTAAAGCCTCGCTGGCTGTATATTGCGAAAACGGAGAGGCGCGGTTAGCACAACACATCTATAGATTATATTTTTGTTTGAATTTACCAAGTTTATATTACTAGAGATCAATTTCGTACATTTAATATGCACTTTTAGATTGCAGGCGCCTCATGTATTATTGTCGTCTGCTAAAAACCGATTTTTACACTTTATGCAAATCATAATGACAAATAATCCATGCAATTATTTAAATGAAACTATTGCTATTTAAATTTATTTAGAATAGAGAGCGAAAAAAATATGTGGCCGTACTCAACGACAGTTAACGTTCATTGCTCATTGCCTCGATAAAAAATTTTGTTAGGATTATTATTTAGCGGAGCATTTAGTGTCTTTTAAATTGAAAAGTGCTAAATTATTTTTCTCGCGTTTTAGTTTTCGAAAAACACTGAATTTAGCGCTGAGTTGGCCACACTGCTAATATGTCTGTCAATCACTTTCTACATTGTGTTTAGAACAAAGGAGGTTAGACTGATAGGTCTGAACGATTTTGGTGATGTGTAGTTCTTCTTACCTATCTCCGGGAAAGTGTGTTCTCAGGAGGGTGTTAGCTCGATGTTCTTCATTGCTACCATCTGGTAGTTTTAACGCCATCATTGTCTTAACCCTTCCTTTCGCCTGTGCTTTATGAATCCTAGCTGCCGCGGGGGTATCGACTATCTCTTTACAAAATTTCCTAAAGTCTGCTCTTTTTGCCCTCCTTATTTCTTTGTTGTAATCTGTTAGCACCTTGGAGTATTCCTGCCACTCGCCCGTACGCTTTGCCCTGTTGAAGGGTTTCCGCGTATCGGATCTTAATTTGGACAGTGTTGGACTCCACCACACACTGGTACCTTTGGTGCTTAGTTCTTTTACTAACTTGACAGCTTGAATGGTATGCATTCAACACTGCTTCAGCTCTGAGTAGTGCTTAATCCTACTTTTCACGTTGATAGTCTGAAGGTTTGCTTTTAATTCCCTGGTGAATTCTTCCCAGTTGGTTTTCCTTAGGTTTCTCGAAAGAGCTACCGCAATAGTCTCTCTCTTGAAGTCAAATACTATTATTTTATGATCAGAGAGTGAGGATTCCGTAGAAACCGGTCAATTACTGATGGCGTCACAGCCAATGAGGGGCAGGGCATTTTTCCTGCTGTAGTCTACCAGTCCTTGTACTTCACTGGATGAAGCTTGTGTTGTGTCAACAGGAAAGTACGCTAATGCCAGCACTATTATACGTTGCTCTCTGTTGATGTTGATAGGAGTCTCAACCAAATTCCGAAATACAAACATAACACTACTCTACAAATTTACAAAAGCTTTCCCCACAACGAATGACGATAACATTTTCTATAGTAAAATTTTCCGTAGAATCCGAATATTCTAATGACTTTTTTCGATTTGCCCCAATTTTCCATGTAAATGCCAAAATTCAAAAAAGTGCATTGTTAAGAGCACATACTTCACATAAATGCCTGTTAAAACTTTAATTTGCAGCCAATGAATTTAATATTTTAGATGAGCAAATTTTTAAGTTATAAAAAGTTCCAATAGTAACAGTAATATTGTAGTATTGTCGAAAAAAGTAAAAAAATCACTTTTTTTCGTTTTTTTTTTCCAATAAATCTCAACTTTGAAGCCTCAAAATAATTGAATGGGTGGCAAAAAGTTAGCCTTTTTAACTTATAGAAAATTTTATAACAAAAATTTTAAGCATATCTATTTCCATGGAAAACTCATAATTTACGATTCTATAGAATTTTTTTTAACATCAATGCAAAAACTATTTTTTCTTTTAAAACAGTTCTTTTCTTTCTTTGTTTTAATTTAGGGTTGCTGATCACGCTTCTTCCAGATCCTTGGGTACCACAGCTACCCAAGAACTTTTTAAGGCGGACTACCCTGACCGGACTTACTCGCAGCTGAGGTGCTTGCAGAAGTTTTTCCTGTGACCAGATGTGTCTCATGCCCAGACCTGACCTACTTCGGATCCCGAAGCTGTGGGGGGTAATGTTATCATTACCCTTATGCGTAGCTGAATTTGCTTGGCAACCAAGGGATCTACCTTGCGTTCCAAAGCCTTCTCTCTGGCCTCTTCGCGGGCCAGACCCGCCCTGAGGAATTTCAGGTACCATTTTATCAGATCCACTTAGACCTCTCCTCCGGGGGTCATCCAGGCCACCTGGTTGACCCATGGGGGGAGTCCGGAAGATCGACATGCTACTACCCTAGGGCGAATGCCCTGTTCTGCTCTGGTTCCTGCGCACGAGTCCTCAGTATTTGACTTAGGTAGGGAAGTGGTGTCTACTTCTCCACCTTTCCTGAGTGTGGGCTCGCTCTTCTGTTTCTCCACCGATGTAGAGGGTGCTTCTCCTCCAGCACCGGTACCTTTCGTCTCCTGTTTCTCCGCCTGGACAGACTTCAATCCGGAAGGCATTCTTTCGTGCTCCTCAACAACCTGTTTGACATGGGTGACCCTACCAAAGACCGATTGCTCCCCGTCAGCTTGTACAACGTGTTGGAAAGTGTGTATGAAAAGGCAGTTCACTCGTCGTCCAACGCGTTGTACAACAGGTTGTATCGTGTGCAGCCTACATAACACTAGTGCTACTATAAGATGTGCATCTTTTTGCACTATTAAGCGATTAAATAAATAAATATTTACCTAGCTCTCTCGCGTTTGTACTATCGAAGTTATGACGTGTATAAATTAACATTAGCTCTGTTTCCGTACTATAAAGTATTAGCCCAATTTGCAGGGTTTACCATTTTTTACTTGAAAAGCGTTCCCGTACACAAAAATCTGGTAAACGAGAGAGGCAATGAGAGAGTAAATCATATCCCCTCCATGTCAAAAGTTTAAAGTTCTTACCAGAGAAATTTCTGCTGGCAAAAACTTGAAAAGTATCTAACTTCTTCACAAATATCAAATTATTAGCTGACGATACTAAAAAAACAAACATTTTTTAAATTGAAAATAAATTATTTATTGAAAACTTAAAAATAAATTACAAAATGGAAATTTTCGATGAAATTCTTGAAGATGTAAGTATGATTAAATTTATTATTTGTTTTTGATAATAAGACTAAGATATCAACAGAATAATGATGCAAATATCAATACATAGTACAATACATTTTCGAAAAGTACACGAAAAGACGTTCCTAATGGTTTCAGAATTTTTTGGATCCCCTTTACTTTAATATTTCATACCCCAAAGCCTATCTACTTTTATACCTACTTTGGTCATTGCAGCAGTTGTTTCGGAATTTAAAAATTCAAATTTGTTTTACCTATAATATGCGGACGGATGAGCGGAATCGAATGGCATCACTTTTTTTTTTAATTGCTCCAGCCGTTCGCCTGCAAATAGGGTTGACCATTTATTTTTGTCCAAAAAAATAAAAGTCATAAAATAACTGGTTCGTTTTGGCCAACAAAATAAAAGTAATAACATAACTGTTTTTTTTTTGCCCGAAAAAATAAAAGTCAAATATAATTATTATTTCTTGCCAAATATCAAAAAAGTCAACAATTTACCGTTTTATTTAGCCAATTACGATAAAAGTCACAAAATAACTTTTAATATTTGACTTTTACTATAAAACGCATAACCGTTAGGGTCCCTGGCTACGACTATTTGAGAAGAAAAGAAATTGAATCAAAAATTACTTAACAGAGGTTGTGCCTACATACACAGTGGCGGTACGTCCATATAAGCCCAAAAGCCAGGTTTGCCTAAGAATTGGCGAATTCAAAATTTGTACAGTATGTACAAATCGGTCTTTTTATCTGTGATAATTAGAAAACAAAGTGCGACATATTACTATTGAAAAATACAATTCGGACTAATTTGTGTGTGCATTCAAAAATAGAAGATATTACTTTTGGAAAAAGAAAACAAAAACTAAAATACAATGGCTGATGAGCTAAAGTTAGTGTGCGGGGGTGCATTGTGTGCTGCGGCTAGCTATTATTTAAGTGCAAATACGGGAAAGAATGAATAAAAGATCCGAAAAAGTCGCGAATGGGTAAAAACCTAGCTTCGCAGAGAAAATAGCAGTTCATTTAAAATGCTACATAGTGAACTTCGGTTGGAAGATAAAGATGCTTTTCGTCCTTTCCTAAGGATGGATGAAAAAAGCTACATTAAGCTTTTAGGCTTTGTGGAATCATCGCTTACAAAGCAAGATATTCAAATGAGAGCAGCTGTTTCAGCAGAGGAATATTTGGCGTTAACTCTGCGATATGTAGCTACAGGTGAAAGCTACCGAAGCCTAGACTACCAAACAAGATTGTCGGTATCATATATATCTCAATCTGTTACTTGGTGCTGCGAAATTATTTACACAAAGCTGAAGAAAGAATATTTAAAAGTATTATTATTATTATGTTTGGGGATGTGCACTGCGTCTTAAAGAACTATTGTGCCCCTATTTAAAAGTAAGTATTTAAAAATCATAAAATTGAGGGCTATAAACAGTGATCGGGATCAGAGTATGGATATTGGATGACAAAAGTGCATCAGAAATCTCAGTGACTGATGTGGCTTCAAGGCTATGATATCCCCACATCATGGGTGATAGTGCCCCTAAGTATCTCTTCCTTCTCCGAGTGCCTCGCAGTGCATAAAGTTATGTTCTGGTGTTTCCTTGCCACCCTGGCAAAATCTGCAGGTACTATCCTGACTTATACCTAAGTTTTTCTTGTGATTCCCCAGGAACTGCAGTTACCTTCAGCACTTCTGCTATCCAATAACCATAAACTTATCCCGATTACATTTATTTGTAGCATAGTGTAATTAAAGAATTATAATATTTATATATTTTTTAGTTTCCTGGAAGTCCGACCGAGTGGGAAGAGATTGCATCAAATTTCAATAATAGATGGCAATTTCCCTTATGCTTGAGAGCACTAGATGAAAAGCACATTGGTTTCAGAGCATCAAACGCGGATAGTGCTCTATACTATAACTACAAAGGCTTTAATAGAATCGTTTTACTTGCGATGTGCGATGCAACCTACAAATTTATATTTGTAGATATTGGATGCAACGGTAGAATAAGCGATGGTGGAGTATTGAATCGAAGCGACTTTCGGACTATTTTAAACAATTCGGGCCAATATTTTCCTGGTGACAGAGTAATTGGAAATAATAGAAAGCTACCATATAGTGTTACTGGGTATGATGCTTTCCCGCTACAAGAACATGTTATGAAACCATATCCGTACTTCACCAAAGACAAAAAAGAACAAATTTTTAATTTCCGCTTAAGCCATGAGCGCCAAACTATTGAACATGCTTTTGGAATGCTATCAAATAAATTTCGAGTTCTTTAAACAATAGTACGTACACCTACGGCAAAATGTTAAAACCATTGTGCAAAATCGCATGCACAATCCGAGATGAATTTGCTGAATACTTAACTGAAGAAGAAAGTCTTCCTTGGCAAGATGCATTCATATAGCAGCAATAGATTGCACACAAAGGTATTAAACTTTTATATGTAAGTAGCACTGAAATTCCAGTTTTAAAACAGCGCTATAAAATACAAATTCCAGAGGCCCAAACTTGGCTTTTGCCGGAACCTGAGCCGGGAGTTGATTGTAAGCGTATTTTCACTGACTCCAGAACAGAATTCGGCTCGGGTTCTGGGGTCTTTATTGAAAATGATGGAGTGCACCTTCACTTCTCCCTTGGGTTGTATGCTTCTGTTTTTCAAGCAGAAATTTTTGCAATCATCAAGGCAATGGACCATGTTATTGATAATGGTTGGAGAGAAAGGAGTATCGGTGTATTTAGTGACAGTCAGGCTGAGGTTAAATCCTTGCCTAATCCCCTAACCACGTCTAAACTGGTTATGCATTGCAAATCCAGGCTTGATTGTGTTGATAGCCTGCTGTTGATATGGGTTCCTGGATACTCAGGAATTTCAAATTGAATCGGCTGACCTTCTGGCCAGAAAATGTTCGGAAACTGGTTTCCTGGACCCAGAACCTGTACTCTCTTTGTCGTCTACAGCCATCAAGACCACCATTAATGAGTGGGTCGACTTGACCCACAATCGTAAATGGGAGGACCTGAGAGGCTTTAGACAGACAAAGACCATGTTACCTGTTATCTCGAAGCGTCTAACAGACTTTCTGTTATCACTTAACCGAAAGAGTTGTAGGCACCTGGTGGGATTATATACAGGTCATTTCTCTTGGGCCAAACATTTGCATATGATTGGCCCAGGAGCTAATGCCTTCTGTGCTTCCTGTGGTTTGGAGGAAGAATGTGAAGAGATGGCGGACCACTTTCTTAGTGTCTGCCCCGCTTTCTGCCAGATCAGAGTAAGCATATTTGGTACTGGAGTGTTGGGAGACGAACACCTAAGCTCTCTAACCCCGCAGGATCTAAGATTTATTAATAAATCTGGTAGATTTAAAGAATAGCAAAAGGGAACACAGGATATAGTACAATGGACGTAAAACTTGTCCGAGTGCTGTATTCTTGACTACTTCTTTTGTCTGTTCCAACAAAAAAAAAAAGCATTGAAATTCATAGTATCATTTTCAAAAATTAATTACTATTTCAATATCTGTTCCAGTTACTAAACTGCCAAATATTTTATCCCAACACATCAACCATTGCTTGTCTTCGTACATTTAGCATTCACCGATTACATTCATCCATCTTAGCTGACAACTTTTGACATTCAGCATTGAAGAATAAAAGGTTATCTATAGTGGATAAAACTAGCTCAATTGAAATTTGAAATGATTTCAATTGCTTTGTTTTATTTGCAGCTAAGCACATGCCTCCCTAGTGTCGGTATCACCACCACCGCCGTCTTCGTCATGATAGTATATCTATCAGCAGCATGCCTATGCTGATTTATTTAAGCGCATGGTACCCATAATTCAGGAGAAGGCCATTGCCAACAATGGATATGCGTCGTACTTTACTCATGTAGACAGTTGTAATGATGTAATTTATCGTGATACATACCTGAATTTGAAAATCTTGTCTTTTTTTTACATTTCATTTATTCGTTTGCCTATTACGCTAGATTTTACATATTCTGGAGCACGGTTTGATAATTAAATTTGTTGTTTCTTTTCTTCATTGTTCTTTATACGTTATTAAAGGTTTACAATAAAAAATAGTGCCGATATTCTTGTGGCTAATTGTGTAATTTACCCGAAATATGTTTTTATTCAACTTTCTAAATTTAAGTTTACTTCTCTTTCGCTTCAACCATATTCCTCCATGTTGTTGAAAAAACTTGCACTTTCTCTTTTCGTTGCTTTTTTTGTTTTTGCACATATGTCTAGTTTTCTCCCCATTTTGAAGAGGAAGAGTAAGAGATGTAGGGAAAGTGCATACATAAAAATTGTTTATCTCTTTGTGCTTAACAACTTTGCTTCGGACATCAAATTCGAATCTGTTGAAATAAAAAAAATTCTTAACAGCCCCTGAAGACCCCATTTTTCCGACTTCAGGTCCATATTGTGGGAGAACTAGATGTGATAGAGAAAAACTGAGGATGCAGTCGTGATTAGCGACCCTAAATTACTATAAACCGTTGAAAAATCTCGCGCATAAAATTTTTGTTGCACTGTGTTATCAATATAAACTAAATGAAATTTATATTTGAGGGATTTCCAGTTTTAATTGTTTATAGACATGGCGTGCAAACGAGAGTACATACAGTATCGTTATGACCCTGTTACATGCAGTAGAGCATGGATATACTGATCCATCAATTTAATTAAAAAACAAATTTTTCAAAACATTTATTAAATTTATTTTATTTTATTAAGACAATGGTCAATAAAAAGCTCCAAGATTGAACTATTGAATGAATTGATTGAACTATAGAATGGACACAGAGATCAAAAACCATCAAAACAAACATTTCAATTGGTAAAAAGCTGGAAGATTGTGTTCCGGGCACTAATATAACAGATGCAAAATTTAAGCTAAGAGCAACAGAACAGTAAAAAAAAAAAAAATTCAAATTGGTGTAGTTGTGTGAATTGCATTTGGGTGACATCATCGATAATTATGTAAAATCATCATCTTCGAATAAATCTTGCATTGCAGACTCAAGTATACTTGAGGTTGACGACTCTTCTGAAAAAGGCTCGGTCGGATGACACCTCGCTGGCACCGGTTTAGATGCTAACGAACAGCATTGTGCGTTCATTGCTCGTTGCTTTTTTTGAGCCTCCTTCAAAACACTAAAAATTTTCCATTTGGTGTCCAGCAGAGGATCATCGGACAGCATTTCCATCTCTACTCCCAGATTGTCCAAAAAAGGACGAAGAGGGGACACTTTTTCTGCAATATTTGCTGAAACAACGTCATTGCTGAATTCAGGGCCCTATCCACTTTAGCTTCCAGCGATGTTTGTTTGGATGGCCTCTATAAAATAATAGAAATAAAATGCAAAACCTTAATTAATATAAGAAAATACCGCAGCCATGGATTTTGACGCTTGGGGATTACCACTGTCAGATTAATTTTCTGATGGGCACCTGTGTGAGCTTTGCTGTGATGTATTCTGTAAAAAAATTTGCAAGCAATAATTATCGACTACTGAGAAAAAGTTTAGCCAGAAACATATTCACTTGAATTGCTAATTTTATGTTTCCACTCCACATTTTTAGAATCAAGGAATATTTATTTTTTTCTGACCATGAGCGTTAAAAAATTTACTTACCGAAAGAATTGAAATGTTGGATTCTCCAGATATTTCATCGTTGATGTCACCCAAATGCCGCAATTCATCATAGCACCAGAGCTTTGGTGTGTATACCTCGTCAGTGCCACAACCACTTTTTTTTGAACAGTTAATTTTGGATTTTTCCCTCAAGTACAGACTTCTTAATGTTCTTAATTTGCATTTAACGTTGTTGATATTTGTGCCCGGACGAATTTCTTCCATCCTCTTCACAATTTCACGCAAACTTTGTACTCTTTTTACTGTTTTTATACTCTGCATCCTTGCAGTCGTACAAATGTGTGTACTCTTCCTGAATCTTTATAAGATTTTCGGTTTGAATTCTATTCCAATTCGACATTTTTTTTTATAATTTGATGTTATCGATACGGCTTGTAAAAATTTGTGAGAAAAGCTGTCAAAATAAGAACATGAAACATGCGTGCTTGCGCGGATTTTTAATTTTTAATGTAATTTTCTGCGCAAAATTTCTATCTCTTACTGCCTATTTTTCTACCTCGATCTTTCACTATGTTGCACATCTTTGTGCTGGTCTAAACAGCCTCTTTAAAAATCTTTATTTGTATTACCCTGTTTTTCAATAGCTCGTATATCCCAACAAGCACACAAAAAAAAAATTCTCTAACCTTTGACAAATTTATAATTCTCAAGTTGATATCCAACATGATTCTCCAATCGATATCAAATATTTTTCTTAACATTCGCTTTCAAGTTGAGAATGAGTTGAGATATATTTGAGGAAATATTTACATATTTTATTATGGCAGCACTGCTATTGGATTTGCAAAAAGTATGTATCTGGCAGTGATTGTAAACAACATGTTTTTCGACAAAAGTGAAGTGAAAAAAGAAAATGAAGTGAAAATAATTTTTGTGAAAAACTTAATTTTAAAAGTAAAAAATTAAAAACTGAAATAAGGTAGGAAGTGGACTTATTTTCGGAACGCTCAAAGCAGCCGAAACTTTAATGCTAGAGCCTTCCACTTCAACTGCCAACCAAAATTGTTTACTCTCAAGTGATATTAAATAGACTGAGTTTATTTTTTTAAAAATTTTAATTTTACTATGTATAATTGAAGAGTTAATGCCCCTATTATAGTTCGTAACAAATAGTTGGCAACACAGAAAACTGATTTTTCAGTTGCCTTGTATTTTTTGTCTGGCATTATCGTTCGCCTCTTTTCTTCGGTTCGGTTGCCAGAAGTATAAAAAAGAGGCACCGTTTATTTACCAGTTGCGCGTACACAAAAGTCGATGAAAATGGAGAAAAAGTGTGTTGAAAGGAAAATATCATAATATGCACATTTTTAAAACACTAATAATTTTTAGGATCATAAAAATAATAACTCGAAACTAATTTGCAAATTGGGCCAATCAATGGAGGAAACTGGCCGGGGGTAGCCCGGCCTGGAGCCACCATCAAGAAGCGCAAACGGTTTGTGGAAACTCAAATAGTATGTTTTTTGTCTATTTTTATATGGATGGATAGATTCATTACAAGACTAAAATAAAAAAGAAGTTGGCTAGCAACAGGCAAAACATTTTGGCTACAGGTGGTGGCCCTCTAAGTCCGCTGGAGGAAAGCGTGACATAAATTGTGCAAATGACGCGACAAATTTTTCCACGTAGCACTTGCGCTTTTGAAAGAACAAATGCGTATACAAAAGGAATTGTTGAAGGCAATGACCAAAATAGAAATAACTAAATAAACAAGCAGACGCCTAAATTGAAAAAGCGTAATGCAGAAGAAAAAAGAGAGCTGCAGAAATTAAAAAGGGAATGCCAAAGACTGAAAATTGCCAAATTGCAAATGGAAATCGGCAGTCCATAAAATTATCTATTTATTTTAATTTTGTGATATTTACTTCATGAATTTTTTCCTAAGCTGATTGTTTAAATTTTTTGAATAAAGACTATTTTATGTTTTTGTTTTTAGAATAAAAAACCTTTACTGTAAGAAGCTTTGATACTGAAGTGAATGAATATTTACATGAAAAAGGAATAAAAATTGCAAAATGTCATTGCGAATGTTTCTTGTAATTTCCAAGTTCTCCTCTGCTTCTACATTCTCATTTTCCGAACTGGTAGATTCGATTTCAGTGTAAGGCGTCTCTTCTGAAAACTGCACCTTGAAATGCTGGTGTTAAATTTAATGAAAACTATCTAATATTATTTCCTCACTTTGTGCATGGCAGCTCCAATGGATTGGATGCATGTCGGATTCTTCTCCTTATAAAACAAAATATGATATGAATCTGTTAAAATTTTAAGTTGCTTTTGAAGTTGAAAAGCGAAGAAATAAAAAAGTCATTTAAAATTTCCTTTTATTTTTTGTGTTTCAATTAAATAGAAATAATTATTGCTTATGGCAATACTGTAAATTTCCTTTGAGACTAATTGGAGAATTACGTTAGAACTCAAGTTGAGAACGATAATTTTCTCAAGTTGATAACTATAATTAATACAAAAAAATGCTCTTTTTGTTGAGAATGCTATAGTACACCAATGGAGATGGTATTGAGAATTACCGATGGAGATTTGAGAAAGGTATTTGATATCAACTTCACCTCAAGTTAATCTCAGACCTAAATGTTTGTTGGGATGTTCAATAGCTTTTTGAGTATGTGCAGTTCCAAAAAAAGTAGCAGCATACCAATTTTCTACTAGGTACTATGTATGATTTTATACAGAACTTAAAAGCTGGCTTTCACTTTTTGTTTGCCATTTGGAAAGTATTTGCTCCACTTTCTTTTACTCCAATATTTTTGCGCCATTAGATTTTAGCAGAGTTTCGAACCAGTTAAATTTGGGTTCGTGTTCAGGTTCAAGCAAAAAATAGCAGTGTGTTCCGGTTCAGGTTCAAATAAAAATTAAGCAAAACAAGGTTTTTCAAATAATAGTTTTACTTATTTATATACATCAATACATTTCTTTACAAAAACTGAAAACGCCATTATGTTCAGCGTACTCAAATTATATAAGATCAATTTTCAAAACTCTTGAGCTTTTTTTGTTGGTAATTTAATAGCCGATATACATTTTAATAAAAAGGTACTTTCTTGGAAAAAAAGTTGATTTTAAAAACCGACCAAAGATCTTAAGAATTCGGAATTCTTAACCCTCTAACCTCTAACGCAAGACTGAAATAATAAAAAAAACACCGGATTTTTTGTTTCCAGTTAAAGAAAAATGAATATGAACTCCATTTTTTATTAAGTTTCGAGGTGGCCTTGAGGGTTTAAGCCAAAAAATAAAGATATAATTGGCCAATTCACAAGAATTCACAGTGTCTTATTTGGTTATGATTATACGACAGTATATGACAATATATGAGGAAACTTAGAAATATTGTTTTTAGATTTTTATAAAAAACTTAATGCGCGATAATTTTTAGCCAACAAAACAACACTTTTACACATAAAAATAACTATAAACAACGATCGCGTGATCGCAGAAAGTGCAAACTGACCACAAACTGTGTGTTTATTCATTCTTCAGGTCTGCCAATTAATTTGAAAGAATATAAATTTTGACTTATCGTTTAATTAAAATAGAGTAAAGGCTGCCTCAGGGCGGTCTTACAGGTTAGAGGGTTAAGTAGCCGAAGAATCAACTGCTTAAGAATTCCGAGCGTCCACTGTATTACACAGTGGATTTCAATAGAACTCAGAAAAAATAATACATTCGAGATAAATGTTCTACTATATCAATCTCAAATGCAAAATTAACGAGTTTCTTATGGTTTATTTACTTAATTTATTAGAAATGGGCAAGTTTTTTTTTAGGCCCTAAAACCGAGACACATGCAACTTTTTTTCTGAGTTCTTTTGTAATCCACTTTCAGAATTTTGTTGTTTTTGAAAAGTGATTTTTGCCTGGCAGTCTTATTTTAGAAATATCACAATATTATTTCATTTGTTATACAGGTTGCTTTGATGGGACCCACATTTAATTGATCCTCCTGCAAAATTCAAAGATGATTACATTAATCGGAAAGGAAATATACTCTGCACGAAAGCCGTTTGCGACGAGCGTAAAAAATTCATCAGTATTTTTGTGGGATTTTCCGGATCATGCCACGATAACTGGGTGTGGCAAAATTCACCACTATACTAAAAGCTTCCAAAATCTTGTGGAGGTAACATTTTATCTTTTAACAATGAAAAAAAATCAATATTTTGTATCTGAGCAAAGTTTTATGATGCTAACCAATTTTTAATTTATAGATATCTACTTATTAGCGGGCTCCGCATACCCCTGTACCTTAATACTTGGTAACACCATATAAGGATAATGGGCATCTGACTAGCGCTCATAAAGACTTTAACATGAAATTGAGCTCTGCACGTGTAGCAATCGAACATTCCTTTGGCATTCTGAAACAACGTTTCAGACAGCTATACTATACAATTTGAGAGGTGCTAGAAAGCTGTTGCTGACGAAACGGATCTGGAGTTTATAACCGAAGGACGTGCTGATAATGAACAATATGGCGAGACGAAAGGAGATGCTGTAAGAGATCATATCTGTCAATAGCTGCAGCTCAAACGACGCAACAATTAGCAGCGTTTACAATTACAATAGAATTTCAAGTAATTTTCACGGTAAATAATAATAAAAGTTTGCAAAATAGTTTCAAGCAACATAATTTTGGATATGTTGATTTCTAATGGCTAACAAGCATCTCCAAGAGTTCTAATTTTTTTTTCGCCACTTTCTGTTTTCGTTGAGCCCTTTTTTTACCACGTTTATATTAACTCGCTTTCAATGGTGTCTGTCTGTCAGTCTGTTCGGTACAAATTTTGCAATCGATTTTAAACTAACTTCCCGATGAGCTAGAGACTTGAAATTTTAAATATAGTTCAGAACTGGAAGACAATGCAATATGAAATATCTAAAACATATATAAATATAATAATATTTAAAATATTATCATCGGAAGTTTTTCCATTTTTTTTATAGATCCAAAGCATTGAATTCATCGTTGTTAAAATCATTGCTTTAGCGTGAGTAGAATATATGTATATGTGTATACATACACAAATTCAAAGACAAATGAGAGAGAGAACAAAAACAAACAATTACGAACTTTTCTTTTCGTTTTGTTCCGCTTACAAAGAGTATAGATTGTAAAGAGATCGCAATTTGCTCTTGCTGGAATCGAAACAAAAAATCGTAGAAACAGCAGCGAGGTGCAATACCGATGGTGTGACAGCGACTGTTGTCAACACATCCAGCAATCAAAAATGTGTGAATGGATGAGTTTGATGAAATAAATATTTAACATTTTTTTTAGCAAATAACTTTCAACATTTACAGTATTTATATATTCTTTATATACAAATATGTAAACGTTTTGTTTTGATTTTATGAATTTTATATAAGTACTTTTAAATCTTTTTCCACTGATTTCATGAAATCAAAATGCGAAGAAATATTATCACTATTTTCAACATTGTACCTAAATATATGTATGTAAATAAGTATATTTAGCTAAAATGTTAGAACTTTTCATATTTTATATTTTAATATATAAATAAATTATTCTTCTTGTACATTTTTACATTTATAAGAACAAATTTTCTTCTTACAACGAGGTGCAATGTAAAAACAGTATTTTTTTGAGTACCCAATTATGTGAGAAGATATAATTTGAATTCTGTTATATTTAATGAATAGCGCTATTCGCAATCTGGGGAAAATGATCCTGCACGAGTCCAATAATTAATTGTGACATTGCTTAGACAATTGGTTTTGATTCAATGTGTCAACAATTTCAAATTCCAATTGAGTTCAAGTGACTTCAAAACCTCAATTGACTTCAAGTCTCTCCAATTTAGTGCAAATTGTCGGTTATTAACCATGACTTCAAGGTATTGCAATTAAATTGAATGCATTCTTTTACAGCTGTGTTCTTTACTTAAAATCTATGGCAAAATTTCACACACACAAGACTAAAAAGTAAAAAATAATAATTTAAATAAAAAATATTTTTAATATACCACGTTTTTAAAATGGACTAAAAAGTATAGAATAATTTCTCCTAACCCCATACAGATTCACAACCACATATAGATTCCTTATCCCAAACAAATAGTCTTGAAAATTTGTAACTGTAAATTTTAGTAGGACGAAAATACTTGTATGATTTAAAACGAAAAACGTGGGACGCATATGGATAGAGATAAAATTGCTAGTCATTTATGTGAACTATTCATCCATCAATTTCCTATTGCATGCGAGCCATGTTTGTTGTTTTAAATCATACAAGTATTTTCGTCCTACTAAAATTTACAGTTACAAATTTTCCAGACAATCTGTTTTGGATAAGGAATCTATATGTGGTTGTGAATCTGTATGGGGTTAGGAGAAATTATTTTATAGTTTTTAGTCCATTTTAAAAACGTGGTATATTAAAAATATTTTTTATTTAAATTATTATTTTTCACTATAAGCTCCAAGATCTGAGCATGGTAGTTTTTGCACTCTTCGGCTACTCTTTCCATTTGCTTTAAGATTTTTCTCTGGGCTGTGCTACTTAATTTAGTCTTCTTTGCTGCACTTGGTAAATCATCTTTTATCCCATAAAAAATAAAAATGTTAGAATTAATTATTACAAAATTGGTTTCATAATACCTGTTTCGGTTGTCAAGTCCAAATCGGAGCTCCTTTCGTCGTTGAACTGTTCAGTCCGTGAAGTACTTTCTGCATCCTCACTATCTACCACGAAGTCCGGATTTATTGCGCGTTTCTCACCTAGTAATTGGCCCAGTTCACTATGATTTCAAAATTTGTTTATTAAAAAGCATAAAAAAGTTACTCACCTTTGATACGGACAGGTTTGCCTGTTCCTGCCCGTTTGTTTATTATGCAAGTTTACTTTCTTATATTGGTGCTGCATACTGCGAAACTTGTTTTCTATTTGCGTCGTTGAAAAATTATAGCCTTGCAGCAGTGACATTTTCTCTGAAATTATTTTCCACATTTTCTTTTTGTTTTTTACAGTGACCGACTTTTTAACTTTTGGTTGGAGCTCTTCAATTAGTGAGAGCATCAATTTTGTAGGAGCTTCCAGCCAAATCTGCTTTTCATCAGAGTCCTGTTGAGAAAATATCGCTGTATCGTATTGATCTGCTTGGCTTTCCACCACTTGACCCGCTACCAGTTCCTTATATTCTGCATCTAATTACATATTAAATAATTAACTTAAATTTTGTTATACTTATTTAAAAAAACTTTTTACCATTTTGTACACGATGAAAAACGTTAGGCGACTAATTAATATTTAATTGGCTTTTTTCTTCCATATTTTTTTTAATTTTCCTTTCGAGTTAATTAATAATTAATTTTTGTTTAATATAATTTTATGATTTGTAATTTTTATTTTTGACGTTTTAGCTATTGACAACAAAATTTGTGGTTTTACGCGATCCCGTACTTTTTTACATTTTTGCCTCTCTCTAAGAATTTTTTTCTTACTTTCTATAATTGGACACTTTTACTAGTTTTAGTCCAAAAAGTACGAGAACAAACCTATTATAAATTGCAAAATAAATTAACCCATTGTAGTTCAGGAGTGCATTTGCGGCCTCCCCCGTACTCTTTTTGTCGTCTACAGCCATAAAACCACCATTTAGTGCGTCGATTTGACCCACAATCGTAAATGGGTAGAGGAGGAGGAGCAAAATAACTTCTTGGGCCAAACATTTGAATATGATTGGTTTGGAAGCTAGTGCCTTCCTTCTATTCTGCTTGTGGTACAGAGAAAATATGTGAAGAAGCGACAAACCTCTTTCTTAGTATCTACTCCGCTTTCTTTTGGATCAGAGTTAGCATATTTAGCACTGGAATGTTGAGAGACGAGCACTCGAGCTCTTTGAGACCACTGGATCGAAGAATTTATTGCGTTAGGCAGCTACTTCTCTGTCTTTCAAGCTTTAATGTATGCAATCATTAATACTACTCAGCCGTTGCTGAATAGAAAAAGGAGAGGTAACTCTATTTTCATCTGTTGGGCTATTAAAACCTGTTCGGCTTAAACAGTGGCTACGAAAATCGTTGTCAAGCTCAACAGACTTGCTCTGTTACGTGTGCCTGGCCAAGCAGGCAATAAATATTCTGGCAATAAATCGAGTCAATGTGATGCATGTCTTGGAGATGACAAAACTGCAGAAATTTTATTTATGAATGTACTGCTTTCTCTCGGACGAGACATACTATACAAGGTAAATATTTCTTGATGAAAGAGAAGAGTCAACCTTGATCTATCCAATATATATAAATTTGGAAACTTTTCTGGTAGATTTAAAACTGCAGCCTAAGTTAGGGGAGTGTCTCTCTTCAGGACGGAGTACAATGAGCTCTTTAGCCTAAGTACTTCTCGTTTTACACGAACTCTAATATTACAATACAATAAATTACAATAACTTGTGGCCGAACTTCTCTTGTAATATTTCTCGCACTGTTTTACGTTTATCGGATCGAAACCTTCGAATAGCGTTTTCAGTTTCTTTATGATTTGACGCTTCTCACATGTTTTTTCTTTCTCTTCTATAGCGGTTGCCTTTAGGCTCGCATACTTCGTGATAGCACGTTAAACCAACGGCCGCGGAATTCATTTTTATTATCCTAGAGCATGTATTTGACATTATAAAAATAAACACGTGAAATAACCATATGACAAGTAAATCAAAATAAAGTGACGCCAAACATTTTTGTATAGTTATTTCTGAACATCCTATGCTTCATTCAAATTACTTTTTTTTATATTTCAAAATATTTTTGCAAACTCATTTTTTTACAAATTAAGTGAAATTTACCAAATAAAAACTAAATCTTGTACAGATTATACATGTAAAGATTGTACAGTTGCCGCCGATATACTCACCGCATTATCACTTTTGATGCCAGTTTGTGATAAATGCTTTACAATATCCACCCAATCCCAGCCACGAGGATGATCTCCTTTATGGTCTGTACGTTCCCACTGTCGACGCTTTTGTGCTTTTGACAGCTGTTCCTTCTTGTGTTCTTTCTTTTTTACAGTATCAGAATTATCTGAGATTTTTATTGCATTTATAGCAATATCTTCAACTGAATGTTCTGCAAAAGTTTCCGGCTGCTCTGCTGTCAGTTCTTCAATATGGTCTTTCAAACATTCAAAAAGGGTATAAGTCATAGCGCAACCTAGCCACTGTTCCGCTTCTTTTTGGATAGCTACATGAATTTTTTCTTTGACAGCATGCATTCTAAAATATATATATCTTTTAGATAGCAGTAATTGCAATTTTTTTTTCTTACAAGTTTCGGTTATAGAATGCGTCTAAATTGATAATAGGCAACACAGTTGGATAATTTTCGCTCCATTTTATTTCAACTAAAAATGATTTACTGTTGTCTTCTTCACCGTACTGAAAAATAAAATTTCACAATTATACAATAATTTAAATTGTTGTTTATTATAAATAAATTATTGTTTATATTTATCAATAGTTACTTCACAGAAATTGTGACATAATCATCTATACATTTATTAGTGCAACTACAATTTTTATAGAAGTGCTACGATATCATATTATATATCAATTTAAAGAGCTTGAAGAGTAGGTTAGTCAAAAATTATCAGATTTAAAATCGTTCTAGCCAATTCCAAAATATTAGCGTCGGAAGTTTTTTAAAATTCACTCATTGAACAAAGCATTGCATTCATCGTTTTAAAATCATTGCTTAAGCGGGAGTAAATAACAAATGAGAGAGAGAGAGAAGACATGAGTAACGGCATTTCTCAGAATTATCTGCATCAGGGATGCCAACTCATTTTTTCTTTCTCCCCGATAGCCCTCGAGAAATTCCCCGATTTTCGATCGAATTCCCCACATCGATATAATTTCATATTAGATCAGCGCAACACGCACTTTCCATATAAAGATTTTACAAAAACGAAAAATTATCTAAAATTTACATCAAAGAGTGTTATACTAAGGCGACCCTGAACTTTCGCGGTCCAAAACTTAACCAATTTTTACGGGACTGGTAGATTAATAGAAATGTTCTTTCTGACTCCGGAATTCTTTTGGCACATGGGAGATTTCACTTCAAGGGAACCCAAAATCGATCCTGCTCAAGTTTGCACAAAGCTTAATCCTATTGGGTAGTACATAGTTGCCCCACCAAATTTGAACGAGATAGGGTGTTTCAAGTTATTAGACGTTTAGCCAAATTTTGGATATCAAAGTTCTCAACGGAGAAGACATGGACTCTGTTTTGACTCAAATAAAATATGGCAAAAACTTTGTTTTGAGACAAACGGGTTCAAAGATTTGACTATCGGTTTTTAACATATAAAATATATTTCATCTTCTTTATGACACCCGCCGCTATAATCGTCTATATCTACGAAAGCACTCCGCGTCTCTCTGAAATCTTCACAAAATTCTTTCGAAATATAATACTTTCAAATAGCACTCTTTTCCAAAAATAGATTTCTCCAAACCAATAAATCGCAGGGCCCACTTAAGAAAAGACGAAGATTTTAAGACCCAAAATATGAAATATTGCGTAAGTTAAACGTTTTACATTACATAAAATTTGACAAAAAATATTTTACAGACTTTTATGACTAAAAGCTGAACAACTTCAAATTCCCCTCAAAAAACAGCACGATTCCCCGCACCCAGTGAAATTTCCCGCAAGTTGGCATCGCTGATCTGCATACACAAATAACAAAACAAACACCAACGAGTAGTTTGGTTCTCTTTTGATATTTGTTTTTAAGAGATTTTTTGAACAAAAGAAATAGCCCCAGTTACTGGGGCCTTACCGACTAGTTAATATATATACATACAGCGGGACAAAAAAAAAAAAAAGTTTTGCCCATTTTCCATGGAAATTTGTCCAGGCAAATGTTGTTTTGCCTTCAAAGAATTTTTTATTTTGGTTTAAATCTTTATATTCGAAATAACTCCACCCTAAGGCCACTTATCGGGTCCATTCATACTTACAAAACTTTCTCATGACGAAACATACCTACATAATTTTGTTAATAACTTGATCCTAACGCCATCTACTGTGTAAAAAATTGAGCCGGGCCTATGGGTTAAATCCAGAAATATTCCATAAATAAGATTTAGCTTATGTGGCTGCTCACACGGGCACAAGCATGACTGCCTTGTCTGAAAGAGAGAGGTAGCAAAATAGGTAGAGAGAGATAGAAAAGAAGCGCAGAAAATTCAAAAATAAAATAAAAATCGGAGCATTGATGAATGTTCTATGTTCATAATGTTCCGATTTTGCGACTTTCTCTCATAATTTTTTGGAAGTTGAATAGGCAACATGATTAGATAAATTTCGTCATGGTTGCACTCATGTGAGCACGACCGTCCTATCTATGATGTTCATGCTTGCTTAACATATCTATAGTGGCTGCTCACACGGGGTTAAACTTAACAGAAGAAAAATAATTAATTTCATAAATATATATCGAGAATATGAGTGTTTATGAAATTTTAAAAGAGAAAAATATAAAAGAATCAGTTGAAAAGAAATACGTGGGAGAGAATGGGAAATGGGAAAATTTAGCGCATATTTGTTGTTTACTGTTCAAAGTATTTTGTAAAATGAAATGCGTAAACATAATTTGCCCACATCATATTTTGACAGCGATCAGCTGCTCTGACACTAACATGAACATTTCTACGAATTATAGCTACTCGAGACGCTATAATTCATTTTAATGTTCCTATCTTACCATCAAAATGTCTACTCGAGACACATTGTTAATATCATACCAAAAATATAAAACATTTTGTCAAGACAGTACTGCTGCTATCAACCCTAACATAAGTTTGAAGTTAGATTTTGACGTTTGTGTATTTAAAATGCCGCAAGTGAAACTTAACAGAACCGAATTTCATATATATAAATCGAGTATATGAAGGTTTATGAAATTATAAACGAGAAGAATATAAAAAAATCGAGTTCAAAATACGTTTGAGAAAATGGGAAACAAATTTAATACATTGCTGTGGCTTACTGTTCAAAGCATTTTGTAAAATGAAATGCCTAAACATAATTTGCCCACATCATATTTTGACAGTCATCAGCTGCTCTGACACGAACATGAACATTGCTATGATTTACAGTTAGTCGAGACGCTACAGTGGTCAAAAAGAGGGTATTTTTGGAAAAAATTCTATAACTTTTGATCCAGTGGAGATAGTTCCAAAATTTTTTATATCAAGGCTATAAAAATTAAAAAAAAATTACTTTTTTTTTTAATTATTTAGACTTAGAAAATTAAAAGATTTGATATTTTTTAAAGAACGGATAAATGCTTTCAAAAATTTAAACTAAAAATATGTTACCCTTGTTTGAATGGACGTAAAAAATATACTAGTGATAAAAAATTTTCAATTTGAGGGCGTGTCATATCCCACTATATTGGTTTTAATAAAGTCTATAACTTCAACACAAAACGTCATATAAAGATGAATCGGATGTGAATATGTGCTCCAAAAATAGGAGTGATCGGATCAAGGGGTGTGGCACCTTCCATACAGTGATGCTTCGTATAAATGCCATAATTTCGGTATAAATCAAAATTTAAAGATTAAAGTTAACGAAAAACTTTGAATAATAAAATCAAATGTATATTTTTTGTATAATTGCTTTACGTATTAATGAAGCAAATACTAATAAATATGTACTTAGTTCATGAAACCAGTTTCAAAGGAAATTCAACATAACCTTTCACAATTAAGAAACAAAACAGTAAAATTTTTAGCTTTGGTTAGCCCAGAATTTAATTTAATGTTTGTGCATGCATAAAAAGATTTTTCGTTTAAGAAGCAACATTAACATCGAAAATCTAACGTACAAAAAAAGTAAAAATCACAACCAATTTCAATATCTCTCTCCAATTCTCACATCTTCAAAACGGTAGTACTCGTTAGTTTGTTTTGATTTATTGTTGTAATAATAATTTTAATTACAATTTGCATAAAAAAAATTGCTTACATCAACTTCTATCATAAGAGGAGATTCGTCCTAAAAGTATACTATAACTTCTTGTTGCCGATGAAAAACAATTTTGTTTACTAATTTACTTTACAAAAGCGACTCGGAAATCGACAGGAATCATAAGATACAAGTTAGACTAAATTATTTTTTTAGTTGCTTTAATAAATTGTATTTATTCAATTAATAAGTGATTCAATTAGAAATATGTATGCTTCGGATAAATATATGAATAACAATCTTAGAAAATGTTTAAAAGAGACGGCGGACCACTTTCTGCCAGAACAGAGTAAGGTTATTTGGTACTTGAGTGTTGGGAGACGAACACCTGAGCTTTCTAATTCCGCAGGATCTGTTAAAATTTATTAATAAATCTGATAGATTTAAAGAATAATAAAAGGGAACACAAGATAAAGTACAATGGACGTAAAACTTGTCTGAGTGCTGTATTCTTGAATACTTTTGTCTGTTCCAACAAAAAAACAAAAAAAAATGTTTTAAAATCCAGACTGAAAAATGTGAAATGTTATGTTATTGCTATTCTGAAAATTAGTTTTACCCCAAAACTAGTTTTCGAAGTGATTTTAAAAGCTAGTTTTCTCAAAATCGTATTATTCATTCTAGTTATAACCGATAAAACTTTGATTGTGAAAGCTAGTTTTCGTGAAAACTTATTTTTCTCAAAACCAGGAAAAGTTTGTTTTATAGCTTCGAAAACTAGTTTTGTCTCATTTTGTTATTTTTTACATTGTTGTTTTAGCTGATTTCTTCGTAGATGACGATGACACCAGTTCCTGCAACAACGAAAAGTGTGAAAACTTTTACCCTTTTCGTCTATTTACATTGCCCTCCCACGCTGTGATCCATGATTGGGACGACATAGCTTTTTACCAGCGATTTCGTATAAAAAAAAGAACAAATTTGATTAACCATACGACGAAAATTAAACCATACCTTGAAATGGCGTCAGGAAGGTGGGTTTACTATTGCGTTTACTTTTGTAGTAAAAAAACTAGTAAATGGTGTTACAACAGTAGTCGTACTCTCAACGCAGAGCGCAGCGAGTTCTGATTAAGCTTTGTTTTGTGGCGGCTGGAAGCTTCGAGGAAAATGCTGGTGAAGCAGTGCTTGTGCCCCAGGCGACCATAAGTATGAATTTGCGAAAAGTGTGAGATGCTTTACTCCTGTATTTCACCGATTTTATTCACATGCCACAGACGCCGTCAGAGCTGCTATGTTCTGCATCACTCCATAGCTGGTTTTGCTAGGAATATTGGAGCAATAGATTTGAATGCATTTTCCAGGTATTGCGACATGGACTCAACGTATCCGCCTTGCATCGTTCGTTTTTGTTTTCATAATCTATGATAAGGTTACGTTTTTTTTCCATTTTGTAAATATATGTAGGAATGCAACCGTGGCAGAACAAACAAGAAACGGACGAGACCTTAAAATACAACACTGGGGAACTGGACAAAACAACGAAAAAACAAGAGTGTGAGTTGAACTAGCGGACGTGCGTGTCGTTATTTTTTTTGAATTAAATTTTAAGTTTGTAAATTGAATATGTTTAAGTTCTTTTATATTAAATAAACATTTTTAAATAAACATTAAAAAGAGAGTGTGTTAAAAACTACATATATAATTTATAAATATATAAGATCTCGGAAAGAACAGCGATTGTTTCGGAAATTAAGGTAACGGCAAATTCCTTAATTGGTGATGCGTCAATTGGTGTCGCACTTGTTAATGCAACAGTCGATTGAAATCCAAAGCCATTCCAATGGTCGATTGTCATTGTTTTTGTGTCGGTACTTTTGCTTCATCGGAAACGCATATTAAAATGGGCCAATGATCATTGACGCTTTCATCTATCGAGGAACACGAATCATTATGTTGACCAACGTTCGATGGTTGGCCGATAGTTGCCAACGCAAGACTTTCGAACCGAATCTAACCAGGTCTGTAATGGACACCCCCAAAATTAGCCTGTTCGAGCATTGATCCTGTACTTTCAAATAGTAAAACCGCATGCTTTGGTGATGTTACATGACGCTTACCATAAAATTACTCAAAGCTAGTTTATGAACTAGCTATGTGTTTGAAAGCTGAAAATAGTTTTAGTATTAAAAGTGAATAATACCAAAATTTTTTCAAAGCTAGTTTTTCAAAATATATTTCAAAAAGCTAGTTTTCACGAAAATTAGTTAGCTAGCTTTCAGAAAAGTGAATAATACGGCCGTCAGTCAATTTTTGTAACATTAAAGTCATGCATATTTAAACTGATTTTACAACAACAAATATAATAAAAAATAATCTATTTTCTCTACCTATGACATGACAGGCAGTTATGCTTGCGCCCTTGTGAGCAGCCACTAAGAGTATGTTTTTATATTTATGCAGAAGGTTGTATCTAAGTGTACTTAGGCGGTATGTAATAGGGGTCTGCATCCAATAACTTTTCATAAGATGTGTCACTTTTGTATTTAGGGTGCGAACAGAAATGATTGTTAGTTCTTTTAGACTTTAATTAAGAGAAATATTGCCAACCGACCCTCTGTTAAAAAATTTATAGTATGTACTTCTAAATATAAATTAGGATCATCTGAATATATAGTGCCGGTCATATCATTTGCAACCAAAATCACTTGTACTTTAAATGACTTCTTAAGTTCACTAAAATAATTTTTATCAAAAATCTTTTTTATTCAAAACAAAGTGTATTTATTGCCATTTATTATAAAAAAATAAAAGTACAAAATTATGTTGCAAATAAAGAAAGTCTGAATTGAGAGGTCAAAACATTTGCAACTAGAAAAAGTTAATGTGAAAGGGGAAAAATAATTTATCTCAAAAAAAATGTTGAAAAAATTTTCAATACACAAGTCGACGATTTCGCGAATCTTAACAACGGTATCGTTGATTTGTGTCATAGAGGTGGAAGACCTCGCAAAGAAACGTGTAGAAAAACTAACGAAATCACAAAAAAGATGAAAGCGAATCAGAAAGTGGAACCGAGTGAAATAAAAAAAGCGCTTCAGTTGGATATATCGTCATCGACCATGAAGCAATGCCGAACATTGCCGAAAAATCGTTTATTCGCTTAACTCATTTAAAATTCTTTCATACATAAATACAAAAACTAGACTTTTTAATAGTTGCAAAACGTTTTGTTGTTAGATGAGAGCAAAATTATCATGGGCGGTTCTGACAGAAAACAATTTGTTAGAAGGCCTCACGGTAAAAGAGTCTACCCTAGATATACACCGGGTACGGTAAAGCACCAAGGAGGTTGTATTGTGGTCTGGGGCTGCTTTTAGCTAATAGTATGGGTCCAACGCATTCAGAGAACTATGAAATACAACGATTATAAAAACATTTTAAGAGACATTATACTTCCGTAGGCTGCCTTGGAAATGCCACCTGATTGGACGTTCCCACAGGATCATTACCCAAAGAGTACGTCTAAATTGGTAAAAGCAAATGTTGCAAATGATATAACCGGCACTGTACATACAAAATTAAGCAAATGAAGGGACATTTTTGGGACATGAAAAAAAAACAAAAATGGCGTCAAATTAAAAAGTATCAGCATAGCACATTCAGATCAAAAAAGTGAAAACAAATTTTTGAAATCAGATAATCAGGTTCCAAAAGGACTTGAAAGTACTGAAATTTCGTAATAATTTCTCGCTTTTCAAAATTTTATGGCCAGAAATTTTTTCGAATTCCACAGCTTTTTTATTTCTTCTTGAGTACACTATAACGCAAAAATAATTTTTGAAATCGGATAATTTTTATAGGTGCCACAAGAGGGTCAAAGTTCTGAAGTTTGACCATAATTATACTATTTATACAATTTTTGCTGAATTTTTGAAAACCTACAAGCTTTGTACATCTTGCTTTCGGTATTTTCAAGACCCTTTTGCAACCTGAATTATCTAATTTCAAAAATTTGTTTCCACATTTGTTCATCTGGATCTAAAGAAACTTTACTATGCTATTTCTTTTTAGTTGGACTCCATTTTTGGGTTTTTTTATGTCACAAAAATGTCCCTTCATTTGCTCAATTTTGTTAAATACTTTATATTCAAAACAGTACTTATACTGTTTAATTTTGATTGCGTTTTCATTTTTAGCACTAATTTTTGCACTTTAAATTGTAAAAAGTACCGAATTTCGATACCAGCGTCAATGTACTCAATGAGAACAAGTACTCATAATAAAAGTATCGGGGTAAAAGTATTGAGTACCGATACCGTTTCCCTAGATGCGCCACAAGAAATGATTCCAGTAAATTATAATAACACTGTTCAGCAATATATGGGGTCATGTTCGGATCCAGCATAACGACTATGATAGCTGAAAAGTACTTGACATAACAATAAAAACCCTATATAGGATTTTGTCAAAAGTCTAGATTGGGCGTTCTGTACAGCCCGTTGAAGCTGGTCGGTTTTTGGTGCTCAATTGAATTGGCGTTTTCCGCCTTTTTACGTTTGAGAATCTATTATAGGAAAAGATGTAAGGAAAGTTTTTGCCTGCAAAGTCATATCTCTCCTTCTAATGGATTTTTTTTGGCCAAATTAGTAAATTTATAATTTAAAATCTCAAAAACTGACATTTGGAAAAAATGATCTTTCACGAGTCCAATAAGCAATTGCTATTACTTAGACATTTGGTTTTGATTAAATGTGTCAACAACTTCACGTCCCAATTGACTCCAAGTAACTCCAATTATGATTTTGGAGTCATAAGATTTATATTCCCATGATTTCAAAAAATTATTGCATTCCCTTGACTCCAAAAAAAGACTTTTCTAAGTGAATAACCAGTCAGCGACTCCAAAAAAAATTCTAAGTACATTTTTTATTCTGGAGTCAAATATGTTATTCAATAACTGCAATCAAAAATTATTATTCATTTGTGACTTATATAATCAATTGATTGCATTCTTTTACAGATCTGACCTACACAAAAACCTTAAGAGAACATGTCCATTGTTCGAGTCGAAAGAAATAAATTTTGATATTGTACAAAAAAGAAAATACAATAGATAGACTTGAAATTTTTTTTATTTTAAATTTTTTTTTCAATTTGGTTCAATAGTTAAAAATAAATTAAAATCTAAAAATATACATAATTTTCTGTAAGATATACTATTATGAAGCTATAATAATAAAAAACGAGCTTTTGTAAAGTTTTAATTAAAAAAAAAAACGAATTTTGCTCCCGAAATGGCCTATTCTAAGGGCTGTAAAAACAAAAATAAGCAACCTACGATCGTAATAATAGTCTAGCTTATAAAAAAAAATATTTCTGATCAAAATAAGCCTAGGTAAAACAAAACCTATCAAGTATTTCAAACGTTAGAGAACCTGCCAATTTGAAAAAGTATGCTTCGAGAAAAACGATTTTTAAACGCGTGCAACTGTCGCGCGACTATTAAATTACACTGTGCGACAATGCAGTAGTTCTGACCCATACAGTGGGGTTGGCCATAAAAAATGACTTTCCTCGTATACCAAATTTTTCCATCACATCGAATTTTTTGCTTAGGGCTACTTGAAGATTTTTCATACTTTGTGCGACTCTAGTGAATGTAACGTAACGTATAGGCGTCCGATTTTCAAAATCTGCTGCTTTACAAAAATGTTGAGTTTATGACAATTTAGAAAGAATTGACAAAGTTATAGACAATGATTTGAAAAATTTTTTTTTTTTAAATTTACCATTTTTAGGGGAGTTAAAATCATATAATATATAGACTTAATTTCCTTAAAGGGCATTACCGGGTTTCCATGTTAGAAATGCCCCAAACCCAATCAAGTTTCGCATAGACCCTTTTGAAGCACTTGATTCAAGAATGATTTGGCTAAATTTTCAGACCATTATCTGCAATTTTTAATTGAGTAATGGCGGATTTTGAAAATTTGATATGAAAAATCTGAAAAAATGCACAGTGATTTTTTGGTTTTGGAGACACATTTGGAGTTTTTTCGCGAATTAAGCTGAAAATAAATGATCAAACAAGTAATTACACTAGTTTACAAATTAAAAAAAAATTTCTGTGCTAAGGATGTTACTATTTTTCTTTTTGTACTTTGGGCTACTAAACTCGAAAATGGCATCAAAAAAATTTTTTATGGATAGGTTTTCGAGATATCATTTTTTGAAATTTTTTTTTGTTTTTTCCGAAGGTATTTTGACTGTTTTGACCATATCTCGAGAAGACAACAACCAATATGATTGTAAAAGGTGAAAGATAACTAATTTACGAATAAATAATTTACACAGCATTTTCCAATCTATCCAATTAAGTGTAATTGGTCAAAATATGAAACAAAAAACGTTTTTTTGGACAAAAATTTAAATCGAAAACTCACTTAAAAAATAATAAAGACTAGAAAACGTAAAAATATGCCCTATTTCTTAATTTATTTCTGGTATTTATGAACTAATTCTATGGATAAATACCGAAGCTATGACCTATTATGTACGAAGACCAAAATTCAACTTTTTCTCTATATTTGTATTTTCCCTCATTTATAACGTATATTATTGTTTTATTCTATCTGTCTCTCCTTATAGTAGGATATATAAGAGTATATGTGGGAATTATGTTTTCGCAATTGAAACTCTTTTTATTGAAAAAGTTATAAAAATATTTATTAATTTAGCGGACATAAATATATATGGGACATTCTCTGTCAACGGGAGACCGCCCCCTATACGTTATAAATGAGGGAAAATACAAATATAGAGAAAAAGTTGAATTTTGGTCGTCGTACATAATAGGTCATAGCCTCGGTATTTATCCATAGAATTAGTTCATAAATACCAGGTTTTCTACGTAAAAATGCAAACTTTATGTAAAAATTAAGAAATAGGGCATATTTTTACGTTTTCTAGTCTTTATTATTTTTTAAGTGAGTTTTCGATTTAAATTTTTGTCCAAAAAAACTTTTTTTTTCATATTTTGACCAATTACACTTAAAATACTGGGTGGATTGGAAAATGCTGTGAAAATTATTTATTGGTAAATTAGTTATCTTTCATTTGATACCTTTTACAATCATATTGGTTGTTGTCTTCTCGAGATATGGTCAAAACAGTCAAACTACCTTCGGAAAAAAAAAAAAATTTCAAAAAATGATATCTCGAAAACCTAGCTTAGTGGCCCAAAGTACAAAAAATAGTAACATCCTTAGCACAAATTGGCTGTAAACTAGTGTTATCAAAGAAAGAATTCAAAAGACTAAAAAAAATCAAAAGCACAAAAATAAAATGAGCTCGGAGAGTTTTTTAAATATTCCGCTATATATGCGGGGAGCATGGAGAGAAGATTTCGAGGGGTTGCAGAAGTTAGTTAAAGAAGCTGGTCTTTTAAATCAAATTGCCATCTCTAAATGTTAAATTATGTGCCTTGAAAAAGGAAATTGATAGCATATATAAAGAAACGTATTTTGCAGGAGCAGAAGAAAAAAGAATCTATTGGTGAGAAAAATAAGTAGGGAAATTTGGGAAATTGCTATGAAAATGAATGTTCCCATAACTTCTTAAAATAAAATTAGATCGAATTCTAGTTGGACATTGTACTTTAGATACCCGGGTACCTCATCAGCCTACAGAAGGTGTTTTTTTATCACCCACATAACGGTTAAAGTATCATTGAATATTATTAGGAACGCTGGAAAATTTATTTTGCCCTTCGTTGTATAAGTTTGTTATAGATTGGAGAATATACAGGCGGAATTAAAAGAACGCTGAACTTGGCGCAAAAACAAGAGAAAAATTCTCAAGTTTAGGGGATCGATCGATATTGTTGTTTATTTTCTTATATACCTTATGTAAGACCAAAATGTCCCTGGATTCTGTGAGAAATTTTGATAATCATAACACTGTTCCACAGCTAAAAATTAGCAGAGACGGGACAAGTGTCTTTAGGGTAATGGAGGGTCGCTGAGTCCGAGTCCGTGGTCCGTTTTACAATTTTATTGACATCAAAATTTTTAAAATAGAAAAAAAATATTAAAATGCATATTTTTTTCATCAAAACATCCATTTTTACAAAAAAAAATTTTAGATTTTTTTTATTTAACTTTAAAAATTTTTGTTTTTAATTAATTTATTTTTTCGTAATTTTCTTCATTCTCGTTATCATTTTTCAATTTTATTACTTTAAGATCCCCTTAAGAAGTCTCTGATGTGATTAGATTAGTGCTCCCGTCACGAATCATCATTACCACCACCTCCAGTATCGTCATCTCGCAACCAATATATTATCCTATTTACAATTGTATTATAATGAACTGTTATTCTATCTCTTCCTTTTTTGTTTGTAAATACCACTCGGGTATTTAGTCTAGTACAATACGTTATATATATGTACACTCTGTACATATTTACACTTTGTATTTGACTCATAGGAATTTATACCAGTTGCCATGCGGTATAAATTTCTATGGCTTGAGAACATTCTATGTCTTTATCGAGCAACTCTTGCTACGAAAATATTCGAAAACGGTAGTTCTCTAGCAACTCCTGCTAGAACAATATAAAACTCATATTCAATAAAATTCACATCTCGTGTGATTCTTTTGTAATTTTAAAAACAAATCTCGGGATTTATTTACTTTGGTTCCCGCTCGTTCTTAATGGGTTAAAGCAATGATGGACAAACATGTAAAATGAGCTTTAAACTCTTTATTCATATCGTATACGAATACGTATACTCATACGCTAAATCAATTCTCAGGCGACGATATGTATGTATGTAAGAATGTCATTGGCGTATTTGAATAAGATGCTCAGTACGTAGTTAGTGAAAGAAAGCAACAACAACAGCATAAGTTGCACCGTTTTTCGAATGTTTAAAAGCCACTGCGTTTGAAAAAAACGCAGGATAAAAAAAATTACGAAAAAATTTTTTTTTTTAAATTTAAAAAAATCGAAAATTTTTTTTTTTTTAAAATGGATGTTTTGATGAAAAAAAAAACTGCATTTTTAATTTTTTTTTTTCAATTTTAAAAATTTTGGTGTCAATAAAAATTGTGACATAGCAGAGCAAAACGGACCACGGATTCGGACTCAGCTACCCCCCCTTACCCTAAGTGCATTTGTCCCGTCTCTGCTCGTTTTCAAAAGTTTCCATTTGTAGAACAGTGTAATCATAATGGAAAAATTGGTTTAAATAGATCATTGACATTAAATGCAAAACACAAATTCAAAATTCGCACAAAACACAACGGACGAATATACACTTATTACGTTCAACAACAATGAAAGAATATAAGTGAGCAGAAAAACACGAACCTACATATAAAAGGCCTGCGGTCAAAACGTAGTATCCAACAATTTCAAAATTTTACAGCGGAGCAAAAAAACGATTTCAAATAATATTCTTAAAATCTGAAAGCGGCAAAATGCCGACGTGATTCTAGAGAACCAAAACCAGAATCCATTTGGGAAAAAGTATTGAATATCACTTTTTGACCGCAGGCCGTTCATATGCATTCTTCCTATTGGTTGCATACACGCGATACATATGCATTTTTTTATGCTAACGTCGATTGCTAAAATAAAAGAAAGCCGAGAAACTTTTCTTGACAAGAGCGCCTTCACTGACAGCGATTGCGACGTTGATATTTTTCATCAGTTCGGTTATTTGATGAAATTTATAATTCCTAAAAAAAAATGAGGAATGGAAACGAGGCAAAACACCATTTGGCATGCGCTGGGTGGAATACTTCAAATATTTTGTGACAAACAATGTGTCGTACAAACTTTAAGGAGATACTAAAAGACTGTTATAAGTCAAAAAACACGATTTTTGAGTTAATGATGCAGAATTATTCATTATGTCACGCTTCATATTGTGTAAAAATTTCATATTAATATCTTGTACAATGTATACATTGTACAATCTTGCGCGTGAGAACTATAAGATTTCTTCTTTTTTCTGCAAAGTAGGAGTCAATTGAAAACTTTAAACGCGTTTTCTGCTAAATCTTTCAGTAAATGAGCTATATGGTACAATATACCTATTGCTTACCCAGTACATCTGCCTGAGTCAAACGAGTCTTTTCGACCATCAATCGATTTTGGACGAAAGAAACGCCTTCAAATAAGTACTTTGAAAAGCGTCATGTTCGTGAAATGTAACATTAAGCTCAGTTGTATGGAATTTTTCGAAATGGTGAAAAAGATTGCTGGTAGCAATAAGTATCACCAACAAGCAAAAATAAGAATGAATAATTGGACAAAAATGAATCAGATCCAAGCCATCTATAATTTTTATTTTAAAGAATTTTAACTGTTTGTTTCGTTATATAAGTTCAAAAAGAAGTAAACTATATATATTTTTTACGTAAATTTTTGCAATTTTTTAAAGTTGTCCCCGAATTGACATTGTTATTTTTGGGCGCATTTTAAGATCTTGGAACGTAACTCCCGTGTTAAGCGAGGTCTACCTGTAATGAACACACAGTTGCATTTACTTAATATTGTAGGAGTAAAAACAAATTTCGTTTTTTTATACTTGTATAAAATTGTATAAAATTAGGAGAAAATAAAAAACGCCAAAAAAAAAGCAATTTGTTACGAAGTGTTAAATGTGGGAGGGGGTCATCAACTGCGTAACGTAACGTCAATTTTATACTATCAAATACAGATAACTTCAAAAATTCACTCGTTTATAAAATTAATTTTCTCACGCTGAATTCGAAAATCATGGTTAAAATTTTTTTATGGATCGTTTTGTGAGATATTGTAATTTTTTCAACTTTGAATAATATAAACTTATTACCGAAACTCAAATGGTTACGTAGTAGTTTACAAACTTTAACAGCAAGCCAGATTGATGAATTAACTAATTTAATAAAAGTGGTTTAACGCTAAATGCTTCAAGGTCAGCAAAAAGCTTCTCATTCAAACACAAAAGAAGATAAATTGAAATATTTAAGGGTAAATCAGGAATTTAGAAAACTGTGCAAAGAAACGAAAGCTAATTCCTACCAGTATCTAGATCTAAAAATAAACTCAGTAAAAAATAGTAAAAGCTGGTGGGCAATAGCTAAAGAAATTAGAAACAAAGAATCACATGTCGGGTGTACCGGCTCAAGAATTAAAGGAATATTTTCAGCAGTACCTAAATCCAGCACAGACTGCCTCAGAAATGCAATATGCACCTGCGCTAGTAGAGGATGAAGACCTAGACAAAATCATAACATTATGAATGTTTTAGACAAAGCTAAAATTAACAAAACACCTGGTGAAGACAGAATTACTAATTTTAATTTTCTCCCGCTGAATTCGGCATTATCAATTAACCGGTTATCGAATAATGCCATTATTATATTATAAAATTTATTTTTCCCGACGTACAGGCATGTTCAACGTAGATGCACATCTTTTTTGTAGGAAACTAAATGAGGCCAAAATTATTGCCTGAAGGTGAAAATCCAAATAATAAAAAAACTGACTTACACCACTTTTGCTCATGTATGCATTTGAATGACCGTAAAATGATTTCTGCAAATTGCAATGCTAAGCGGCGTTAAAACATGACAAAAAAATCGAAATTTTTTAGGATTTCATCAACTTTTCGGGCACCAAGTCAAAAGTTATAAACTTGAACGTAATTGTATGGTATATTACATGAATATACCTTTCAAACAAGGTCTAGATGTCCTAAATTGATCAATAAATAAAATAGCATAATAGTAAACTTGCTTTCAAATTTTATGTAAATTTTGACAAGTTTACATACTTAACGAGTTTACGAGGCTTCATAGGTCGGGTTTGCCCATCTTCACCTATTTTAAATTATTGCATTTAAAAAACTTAATAATTTTTAAAATTTGTTTTAACTAATCATTGATTAAAACTTTTTGGCATTAATTATTTTTACACAAAGTTATTGGTACTTTAACATTGAAACAACATTAATTTACATTTGACGAAACATTAATAAAGATAATAATATCCAGCTAGTTTAACATGTACGAATAAAACAACAAAGTTGTTAAGTCTTTCTTCACAATGGAACTGCTCAGCAGCTAGAGGTGAAACATTTTAATGGATCCCAGTCATTGTGGTTAATCGTGGGCATTGCTTTTAGTTTTTACTCTTTATAAGAAAATTTAACGATGATAACTCTTTTTCACCGGCAAACATTTCGAATTTTTATTTCTCTTTTTTCGTTTTCTGCTAAACTTTTACTTATGGCAGTTCACAATAGAATTTGTTGTAGTTAAACTACTTGTTAAGTATACATAACAGCTATAATTATACGTGTTATCTCGGCGGCTTTGTTGTCGTTTTCCTATACAATTATCGCTGCTAGTTATACATAACTAGAAGCAAGTTGCGAATAAAACGCAGCTAATAAATGAAAAAATGTTTAACTCCGCGTCCAACAATACATACAGCACCTCGCTAAGTCTTTCCGTTCTCGAGATAATGAGGGCATAGGCGGTACGTCCTTATAAGCCCAAAAGCCGGGCTTGCCAAAGAATTGTTAACTGAAAATTTGTGTACTTAGAAAATTACTACTTTTGTTTTAACTGAAAGAATTTTTTTTTTTTTAATTTTTGTTTGTATTACCCTGTTTTTCAATAGCTCGTATATGTACTAATAAAAAATTAAATGTGGATTATATAAAATACACACAAGCATTCAGACGACCTCGATAGCCTAGTGGATAGTGCACTAGACTTTCATCTGGGAGGTTCGGGTTCGATTCCCGTCTTCATCTGGTGGTTAATTTTCATTACTTTCTTATATTCACTATCAATATGAAGTGTATGAGAATTATAAGATAGTGTACAAGTACACACATTGGTTGGTAATGGCAAAACCACCAAGCCGATAAAAAAAAATTGCCACAGCGCCGTTCGGAATCGGCGTTAAACTGTAGGTCCAACTATGTGGTATCAAAATGGGCCGTTCAGGCCTAAGTGTGTCTCTCGACAGCCACTCCAACCTAACCTATTCATGCTATCGCAGTTCATCAAGTTGGCTTTTACGAGGCTTTTAAAATTTGAAAATGTATGTTAGCATAACATGCTATCTCGCTTATTTTAATAGGAAGTTCAATAGCTTTTTGAGTATGTGCGGTTCCAAAAAAAGTAGCATACCAATTTTCTACTAGATACTATGTATGATTTTATACAGAACTTAAAAGCTGGCTTTCAGTTTTTGTTTGCCATTTGGAAAGTATTTACCCCACTTTCTTTTACTATTATTTTTTTGCGCCATTAGTTTTTAGCAGAGTTTCGAACCTGTTAAATTTGGGTTCGTGTTCAGGTTCAGGTTCAAGCAAAAAATAACAGTGTGTTCCGGTTCAGGTTCAAATAAAAATGAAGCAAAACAAGGTTTTTCAAATAATAGTTTTACTTATTTACATCCATACATTTAGTTACTTTGCAATTTCGATTTTTTCATTCCGTTGACATTTTCTTATATTTGATAATTTGCAGTTTTATTAATAAGTTTTATATTAAGAGAAATTATCGTTTAGTTTAAAAAATAGTATATCACTCAATGATTTCTGTTTTAAATGATACCTTTGCGGAGCCTATATCAATTTAAGTCCAAAAATGCCCTTTCTACGTTCACCTCCTGAATTTATATGCTCATTTTGTATGACTCACTTTAATGTCAATATTTTAGCACGTCTAAAAACGTTGGTAAAGTCCAAAAAGAGCTCCCATATTCCTTCTTCAATGCTTCAATCGGGATCTAGAACATTCCATCCTTATTGTCAATTTTAGCCTTTTTGGTTTGATAAAAAAAAATGCACTGGGCTTGCCTCATCAGTAAATGCAAGGCACGCCACTGAATGAGGGGTGTCTGGTTCACCTCATCTTCCCCTATGCAGTGTGTGTATAATATCGTCAGGTGTGGTCGGCGAATAACGTATTGAATTAATTAATATTTTAGATTTTAATTATTCGAACATCTCGATTAATCGTACTGAAATAACCGGCTTTTGAATAGTTCGAATAATAAAGTTTTTGAAGATACCGGTTTGATTACATTTCAATTCTAACCGGTTACCCGAAGCCGGTTTTGATCACTCTGAAGAATTACATACAATTTTTTTAAAAATGCCCCAGATGAGTATCTCGTAAAGCTAACAAAATCGTACAACGAAAGTCCGTAGATGAAACTTGGTGGCGGTGTGTAGATAGAAGATTTAAATATCCGGTTGCTATTGTATGCAGACGATATTGTCATCTTGGCAAATGATATTAAAATAATGCAGAATATGATTGCTAGATTGGAGGAATATTTGAAATGTTGAAGTAAATATGTCTAAGTAAGAAATAATGTTATTTAGAAAAGGCGGAAGATTATCAGGACAGGAAAACTGGCTGTATAAAAAAACAATCAACATGAGTATCGATATATAGGAGTCGTACTAACACCAAAAATGGCATTTAGAAAGCACAAAAAAAAAATAGAAATTTACTGGCAAAAACTAGGATAAATAAAACGTGGAATAGGTTTCTTATGAAGACAAATATTTCATTGCAATCTAAATGGCAATTATTCCTAGCTTTCAGTAGGGCCATTCAGGCGTATGGAGCACAAACTTAGGTATTTTAATTTTCGGTGAGGTGGAGGGAGAAGATCAGAGCCTGCGGGGGGCCTTGCCCCTAGGCTCATACCTAATTACGCCAATGTAGGTTAGAGCGGCAGCCTTCTGTTTGAAAGTACATTTTAAAGGTAAACAGGTTTGGCTTACTTCTGATAATTTTATTAGCTACTGAAAGTCCTTTGTTAAAAAATCACGGATTTCAGTTTATAAGGTTATAAATTTGTGAGCTACTTCAATCGTAAAAATGGAAGAAGCAAACGGAGAAAATAACACAAAGAAACTGCAAATTTATTTATTTGTGTAAATAATTATAAATAAGAGATTTTCAATACTAATCGGCAAGAAACTTTGGCCATTTTTAGCCAAAATTACTTTTTTTAGACCGAAGAAACATGCCGAATATTCGGCCAGACCAGGGTTCCCAGGTCAACCGAATGAAATTATGTTGTCATGAGAGTAAAATTATAGTACACAGAAAAAACTTATAGTACATTATTCAATTTTGGTAAAAATTTTACATTAATAGGATATGAATTATGAGATATTAGTTACATTGTTTTTTAAGTAGATAACTTTTAAGAAACTCCAGAGAAAAAAAATTATTTAAAAAGCAAGTGAAAAGCTAAAATTTATTAACCTTTGGGAATTAGTTCAGTTTTATACTTTAAATAATTTCACTTTGGCATTAATTGCCATTAATTGAGTTCCATAGTTTTACTCTCACTTCTTCCATATGATTTTCTGCTGTACAATATAAACAGCTGCAATTACTCCGGGTTGTATTCACAAACGCCTAACTTTACGGTCGTTTAAGCATAGACCAGAGAATACAGAGGACAGGAAGTAAATAAAAAATAAATAAATTTGGTGAATAAAGTTAGCCATTTTTCTCACACGTACTACATACATGTGATTTAACCTAATTTGTTGCTTTTTATATATATGCTAGAAAGAGATGCAAGGTATATTTGACTGAGATAAGAAACAAATGTTGATACAATAGGTGAATATTAATATTAATGAATATTAATTCATTGTTACATTCTCAATAAAAAAATAATACTCTGTATCCTAATTTAGAATTGATTTAATAAAAGTTAAATTTTGTACATTTTTTAAAAAAATGTTTATTTCGTTTGAAAAATGTTGGGCATTTATTTATTCATTCATTTATAATAAAAAGTTTAAAAGGTTAAATAATATATTACATAGTATTAAAAAAATTAACTAAATTCGTTTTGTACACAGTTTCGCATTTATTCATTCATTTGTAATGAATAATCAAATATATCAAGTAATATAATTCATAGTATTAAAAGAAAGCAGCCATTCCAGATTGAACGTAACAAAAAAAAACAAATCTCGGCCTGATTATTTTAGATTTGCTTCAAACTTTGTCCATGGTTTCATTTTAGACCAAACCCAACAAAAAGGTATACAAAAAAATTCCGGTACGGTTTTCACCGGAATTGCTAGAGCGAACCAAATCTCCGAAATTGACTGTACCGAATCACAGAATCGTCCATAACTCACTTTTGCTAGCTACTATTTTTTACTTTGTATTTTCTTTTAGCCTGTCAAATGGTCTGCAGAAAATATCTTTTAGCCATTCTGACGCAATATTAGCGTCGGAAGTTTTTCAAAATTCGCTCATTGAATCATCGTTGTAATAATCATTGCTTAAGCGGGAGAAAATAACAAATGAGAGAGAGAGAGAACACATGAGTAACGGCATTTCTCAGAATTATCTAACGAATTATCTTCATACACAAATCAAACACCAACGAGTAGTTTGGTTCTCTTTTATTTTTTGTTTTTCATTAAGAGATTTCTTCTGCAAAAAAATTGCCCCAGTTACTGGGGCCTTACCGACTAGTATTGACTTATTTCAGATTTATGTAAGAGTTTAAAAATGCAATATCCGTGAATAATCTTAATTTATTTACATTTTATCTGTTCTTTAAGTTACCAATAATAATAATTTATTTTAAGCGATTTCATCAACAATATCAAAACTAGATTTCATAACAATCAAGCATTTTTCATAAAAAAGGAATATTTAAAAAAAAGATACTAAAAAAGCGGCAACTCAGCAGCACTATGCGATCAAAATCATGGTATATCTATATTTGGGCAGAGAAGCCAGCGTGGGGTTTTTATTTGGGCAGAGAACGCACACTACTAATAAAAATCCATGTGCGAGTAATCAGCTGATGAAAGACTTTCAATTCACTATATTCTCTGGCATAGACAATGAATACAAATGAATTACATACGAAATTTGACAGTTCTTCTGCGAACTTATAAACATTTTTCATTTCAAATAAATTCGATCTATTTTTTTTATGTTATGCCCAAGTGCTATTTTCCTAAAGTGCACTATTCTAAAAGTGTTACATACTTTCATAAATGTCCTTGCCATATTTTTTAAGCAAATCAGGCGTTTCTTTGCAAAATTAAGAATCATAAAAAAAAAATTAAAAAATTGTAGTACTTTTGCGTCACATAAATAGTTTCAGCTTGTACATACGCACACTCGACGACCTCGATAGTCTAGTGGATAGTGCACTAGACTTTCATCCAGAAGGTTGCGGGTTCGATTCCCGTCTTGGACTGGTGGTTAATTCTCATAAACTTCTTATATTCACTATCGATATGAAGTGGATGAGAATTATAAGAATGTGTACAAGTACACACCTTGGTTGGTAATGGCAAGACCACCGAGCTGATAAAAAATTGCCACATAGCCGTTCGGAATCGGCGTTAAACTGTAGGTCCTACCATCGCCACTGTGGTCTAGTGGAAGAGTGCCAGACTCTTGTTTCTGGAGACCCGAGTTCGATTCTCGGCTTGGGTATGTTTCTTATCTATCTTTCTTTCTCCCTTCCTTTCTTTCTTTCTTGGGGCTTTGGTACAAAAGATCTTATAGGTCGCAGTGCCTGACTTTCGTGTCGTCCTTCCTTCAAATAATAATAAAAATAATAAATAATACGCACACTCACATAAGTATACGTACGATTTTCTTTAAATTCGATTTTCTAACGTAATAATTCGAATTTAAAATTCAAGAAATTTACACATTTTAATTATTCCGTAAAAAAATCAAAAAATTGTATCGTATGTATACTTATGGGAGTGTGAGGGATGATTTATATGGCATTTACTATAATTATGTGGCGCCTGGGAACGCTGGGCCCAGTGATGTTAACTAAAATTTTAAAATTATTGTGCTAGCCCTTAAAAATTACCGTTTTTTACCCAAAATTACTGTAAGATGGAAACAAAAACGAAAAAAGTGGATGGTTGGATATATTTTACCTTAAATTACTGAGGTGTAAAAAAGCTTGCTGAGGCTGGTTCCTGTGGTATTGTAAAATTTATTTATAAAAAATTTAAAGTATCTAAATATTCCAAAAATGTATTGTTACTTTGTCTAGTGACATTTCAAAGTTTATTTCAAAAGACACGTAACAATTTATATAAAAAAACTAATAAATAATCAATTATGCTCACAATTTTGAATAATACTGTTTACTTCACGAAAAAATTGTGTTAGTACACCCCTGAAAAGGGTCTCGGTTTATTTTATGATGATTTTCAAGCTCTGGCGATTATCGTTCGTGAACTGGGTCATCTTAAAAAACCTCTAAAAATCGACTTTTGTACGGGAACATTTTTTGGTAAGTTACTTTTAGACAATTAAAAATTTTAGGGTTCAGCATACATTTCTTTTGAAATCTGCTAGCAAACTCGAGACAATGAGATTTTTAGAGGTTTTTTCAAGATGGTCCAGCTCACGAACGGTAATCACTAGAGCTGAAATATTTTGGAAATCATCATAAATTAGACCGATCTTTTTGTGTATGGGACTTCAAACACTTTACTGTATACTAATGTACGCTTTTTGAAATTACTGAATAATTTAACCCTGGAAGTACATGCTTATTTTTTTATACGTAAAGGCCATGCTTCGTCGAAACGCATAATCGACGACGGCATTATTCAAAGTGATCCTACACATGATCTACCCATAACGCTCGTATCTATACAGTTTTTCGCGGTAGTATACAGTTTTTTAGACTCCAAAACCGCATACCGCCTTTTTTTTACCAAAATACCGCGTTTATACAACACTAAAAAAAAAATAAAATTTTTAAATGTTTCGAAATTAAAATATTTCAATCGCAGTGCAAAACGTCAGAGGGAACAATGGCAACACGTAACGAGTATAAATACATGCAAATACATGCTTTCTTTGTAAATTTCTTTGAATAAAATTGATGCCGCGAAATATACAGTTTTTTCAAATCGATATACAGTTTTTGTCCCGAAAAAAGATACGAGCGTTAGGTATAGGTATATTTCTAACGAAAATGTTTAAAAAACAGTATATCGATTCATTTTATTTAAAACATGTTGTGAGCGTAATTGACTTAAAAAAGTCATATTTAATATTCCAAAATATTCAGTAATATTTTTGCATTGCCGAATCGGTCCTCGAACTTGATACACAATATTTTTCCCATGATTTTACACTTTGTACATACATTTTACGGTTCTTTTCTGTGCATAATGGATGTGATTAACGAAATAATTTTCGACTTTGTCTTTAACCCTTTCGCTATTTTGTTGCCAATTTAATAACCCCGTAAATGCGATTGGGTAAAACTTAAATTTTTTTATCTTTTTCCAAGCAGTCTAAACCAATAACATTACTTTTTGGATGGTTACATCGCGAGAAAACTCGGTTTTTGTAAACCTTACTGAGTCAACAGTTTTTTTTTTTTTTGCTAAAAGACCATTATTAATTTCCAATTTTTGACTAAAATTATATCTATTTTTATTAAATTGACTAATACAACATCTCAAGCAAAGATTAATTTATAAATAGGCGTAATTATTTACATAAAAAATTGTCCGTTAAGTCAGTGCCAAATTTTCAAACCTAATGTGATGCCATATGGCATCAATATTATTTAAAGGTATTTAAATATTCGGCAGCAAGCAAATTTTGTATTTACATTTAAAATGTTTGCTCAATTCATTTGGAAGCTGTTTCGCGGAAAGTAAACACGTTTAATATGGCAAAAAAGTATCAGGATTGCGAAATCGAAAAGATTTTGCATAATTTCGAGGATTCAGATGTTTCTGATTTGGAAGACTCGGATGATCCTGATCTCTTAGATGGTTTAATTGATGCCTTTGATAAAAATAATTCGATTCTTATAGAAGAGTTATCTCGAACTGATCAATATGACATAAATATTGGATATATTGAAAATTTGGATGAAGAGGAAATTGAACAGTTTAAAAAAATTGACAATTTCTTTTGGGAAAAGGCTTCATGGAACATTCCAGAAGCAAATTATACAGAATCATATCCTAAGAGCAGTAATTTATGGAGTATTTTACAGATGAGCTTGTTGAAAAAATTGTTTCAGCAACAAATCAAATATCGCTTATAACTACAGGAACATCAATTAAGTTGACCAAGGCAGAGCTGTTACAATATATTGCTCTAGAAGTAATGATAGGTATAGATTGTTATCCTCGTATGACAATGTATTGGTCAAAAATTACTGAAATTCCATCTTTTCGTCAATGTATGACTAGATCCAGATTTCATTCGTTGCGTAATAACGTAAAATTTTTTTTAGGCTCAATCACTGATGAGAAACTTCATAAAATTCGCACTCTTCTTGATATGTTTTCTAAACAGATGCACTCATTACCAAAAGATGAAAATCTTTGCGTTGATGAAATGATGGTTCCTTTCAAGGGGAAAACAGCACTGAGGCAATATATGCCCAAAAAACCCATTAAATGGGGTGTGAAGATATTTTGCCTTTGTGACTCAAAAAGTATCCTGTACGATTTTGAGATTTACCAAGGAAAGAATACAATTGTTGGTGGATCAAAATTAGGGTTTTATTCCGATATTGTAATTCATTTAGCAAAGACCATTCCGGAAAATAAAAATTTCAAGATATTTTTCGGCAATTATTTTACAACACAAAATTTGATAAGATACTTGAAACAAAAGGGAATATGGGAGACAGGGACAATTAGGAGTAATAGAATCGGAAAAGCGCCTCTTAAGCCTGAAAGAGATCTTAAAAAACTTGGACGAGGTACTTTTGACTTTTGCGTTGAAAGAAACGAAAATATTTTTATAGTTAGGTGGCTCGACGGAGGCATTGTTCAACTTGTTTCAACTATTTATGGTGCAGAAGATGTGAATCAAGTGCTACGGTATTGTGCCATACAAAACAAGAAAATTGAAATTCAACAACCTAGAATTGTTGCCATGTACAACCAAAATATGGGAGGGGTTGACAAAATGGATTTCCTCCTTTCGTTATACAGAATTTCAATTAGATCCAAAAAATGGACCCTAAAAATATTTAACCATTTCATTGACCTTAGCATATGCAACTCCTGGTTGGAATACAAGAGAGATTGCTAAAAAAAAACAATGTGAAATCGAAAGATTGCATGGATATATTGGCATTTCGAAATGACGTAGTAGATGGTCTTTTGGCATTATCAACCCAACCTTTTTCCGAAAACGTGGACGCCCAAGAACTGCACCAAATGAAGATAGTCCTACAACGGCGGAAGCAAGCAGCCTACTTCGGAAAAAAATGAGAAATGACCCCATCCGTTTCCATACGATATGATGGATTTCAACATTGGCCAGAGCATACGGTAGAAAAAACAAAATGCAAAAACATAGGATGCTTAGCATATTCGAGATATAAGTGCTCAAAATGCAATGTGCATTTATACATACCAAACGGAACATGAAATTGCTTTCAAGCATACCACAACAATTACAATTAAAAAATGGTGAACTCTTTACATATGTACTTATATATTCTACATTATTTCTAACTTTTCTTTACAGGGTTTTTTGTCTTTTTCTTTACAGGTTTTATTATTTTAGTATTTATTTTCATTTCAATTTATTTATTTATTTTAACTTAATTTATTTATTTATTTTAATTTTAAGTATTTTCTTATATGAATTGATTTTTATATTGTAATGAATAAAATTAAACTGAATAAAAATTTACCTCAGCATATTTTTTTATACCTTTTCAAAAATATGATGCCCATATGGCATCATTCAAAAAAACTCTTTTCCAGTAAAGTTTTTGACAACATTTTAATTGGTCGTTAATATTATTACTTTTAAGAGTCATTAATAATGAGAGCGGATTTTTACAGCCCGAAACTAAAAAGATGTACTGAAAGGGTTAATAATGATATACCTCTACATGGAGGCAAATCGTTTGTCTAAATCGGATGCCTCCATTGACAAACTTGCATCTTCCAAACTTTCATTTTTAACCTCCTCTGTCCGGTTGGTGGTCTTCGTCACTCATCAACAAGAAAATTTTCAGTTTCTTGATCATTCAATTTCTTTATCGTGCTCATTTCGCATTCCAACAACAAAAATTATAACAAGAACACCATCACAAATTGCAAAAGTTACACAAAGGTCATGCTTCGTCATTTCGACTATGCACATTTAAAATAATCGGCTCCACGAAATAACTTCTAAATGAAATAACTCCTAATTGAAAAAGGAAATAAGTCCTAACGCTAAATAAGTCCTAATGAAATAACTCCTAATATAAAACGAAATAACTTCTAATACCATGTTCCCATTGAACGAAACTGCAATCGTTCACATTGTTAAGCTGGTTTCGATTATGGTTTCGTTTGACAGTTCATTGTATATTTTTTGTTGTAAAATGCCGGCGGCTAATATAATTATTGTTGATATTGAATAAATTTGAATACGAAGAGAATCAAAATGATAAGCAAAATATTTAGCAACAAAAATAAAGTGTATAGGAGGAAGCGCCAATTCTTATATATCTTGTTTCACTTCAAACGCAGCTTCTCCTCCATTTGTTCATATGTATGACCGTTTTTCCCCCCCTACGCAGCTCCTCCACTTTTTCTGCCAATACTTGGGCTATGATCTCTTCCAGCGCAGTACTTTATATTATTATTTATTTTTTATATTTTCGTTTTTCCATATTAATCGAGTTGTAAGCAAAGCAAAATATAAATGTCAGAATAGAGCAAATTCACTTTTATATTCATTTCAGTGAACACATTCAGGGTTGCATTCGATTTTTGCGTGGTTTCGAATGCGGTTTCGTTGAAACTACCTCATTTCCGTGGTTTCGTTTGACACACTTTCATATGACGAAATCGAGCATTTCAGCGCAGTTTCAGCCGAAACCACGGAAATGGTCGAAACCACACAATTTCGGATCAGTGGGAACATAATATAATACAAAAATGAAATAAATCCTAATTTTTAGGTGTTATTTTGCAATTAGGAGTTATTTTATAATGAAATGAAATAATTCCTAATACGAAAATGAATTTACTCCTAATTCAAAAATGAAATAATTCCTAATTTAAGCAAAAATAAATGAAATTTATCCTGTAAACTTTCCAAAGGCACACCACGAGGTACTTAGGCTAAATATGGATATTATTAATTTTGATATTATTCCATCCTCTATAATAAATTTATTCTACAGTGACGGCAGCTAAACGTCTAATCACCACACTGTTTGGTTTTGCGAATGGAATAAATCCAAAGAAACTGTTTAGGTCCTGTAAAATTCGACCGAAATTAAAAAGGAATTCCAAACAAAAAAAAAAAAGAAGGAATTTAGGCCAAAATAAGTTTTTGGTCGAATTTCCTTCTTTTTTTTTTGAAATTCACCCAAGGGATTCGGGCCAAAACATTTTGGTTAGAATCCTTTTTTGGTTTTTTGATTTTGGTTGAAATGCACTTTAGAAAAGGAAGTTCAACCAAAAATTTTTTCGGCCCAAATTCCTATTTAAAACTAAATTATTATTATTTTTTTAAGTAAAAGAAATTTGAGCCAAATTTTAAATTTTTTATGACTTGAACAACAATCATATGAGGTACTACAAGTTACAAGTAGTTACAGAAAAGAAATTGTATTCTTTATTTGTATAGGTTTTTGAGAATTTAAAAGGATAATAGTAAGTAGAGATAATACTATTATCCTTTTAAATTCTCAACAACTTTGTGATTAAATTCTCAAAAACTACATATGTTTGAAACAAACTACTCATTAAAATTTTAATTGTTTATAAACGATAGAATGCGTAATAACCGTTTTATTTGTCTAGTTTATATTTTATGTAAATTTAACTAAAGCCCCAAAAAAACCCAAGAAAAATGAAGTGAAAATTCAAAATATTACAAGAAAAATATGAAATAAGGCCCCACAAAATTAAATGAAGCCTTAAAAACGAAATAAGACTAAATAAAAAATCAAAAATTTGGTCGAATTTCCAAATGATTTTTTGGCTTAAATTTCTTTTTAATAAAGGAAATTTAGCCAAAAAATTATGGAAGAAATTCCTTCTTTTTTTTGGTCGAAATTCCTTTGGTCAAATTTCCGTTCCCCGTTTTGAGATATCTGGATTTGAGATATTTGGATTTTTAGTACAAGGAATTAAATTTTGATGCCAAAATAGCAGTGTGTATTGTATTCAGAAAACAACATTACGAAATTGAAATAACTTCTAAATACTAGGACATATTTCATCTTTTCGTCAGGAGTTATTTCATTTCTTCATTAGGAGTTATTTCATCTCATTATGAAATAACTTAATACATAAAATGAAATAACTCCTAATGGAAATATGAAAATACTCCTAAATTTTTGCCGATTAGGAGTTATTTCACTGTAACTCCAAATAAAAAATGAAATATCTCCTAATTTTTTTTTTTTATATGAAGATTTTGGGAGTTATTTAATTTTTTTGATTGGTGCCAAAGAATCATACTTTTATAATGTATATTCAGTTGAATTTCTGCATACAGCAACAGCTTGCCCACGACTGGCGCTGTGTGTAAAACCATCCCAATACGAACACAATTTAGAAAGAAAAACTGTAAAACGTAACCATGCGTCGCCGATTCGACGAAGCATGCCCTTCCAGGTTTAAACCGACTACGGTATTTCTGTACAGACCTTAAAATATCATCGAATTACTGTAAAATACAGTAATTATTGCACAGTTAACATCATTGGTTACTAATATTCTCAGTTTTCCTCTCTTGCCGGGAAGACAACATGAAATGTGGAAAACGAAAATAAACAATTTGCACAGATTTCATTTCGCGAATATTTAGAATGGGGCCGATTACCTTATTACCACTTTCAACAAATGGATAAAAATTACTTTTTGTACATTCACACTAATCTGGCAACAGGACCGAATGCATAATCCCATACAGAAAAATTGTCTCTGAATTGGCTACTAAAAATCCAGTCACCCTATTCTAAATAGCCAGCAACAAAAATATCTATAATATTATCACTTACTTTATATTGGTACGTTGTACTTGTAATCTCCTTAAAATTCTCGTCACCTTCATAAATCGATTGTAAGGCCTCACGCTCTTCTGCCTGCTGCTGTTGAGTCATTTTAGTTGTTTGGTTCCAAGTTACTTCGTCGTTTTATTTGATAAAATACAATTATTCTATCTGATTGTTTTCTCAAAAATTTTTCGACAAGTAACAAGGTTGTATATTTTTAGGCACAATAGACTAAATTACCATAAGCCACTCAACAATGTTGATTAATTGGTCGACCAGCATTGTTAACGACTAATAAGAAAATAAAATTTATACCTAAATAATAGACAGTGTAAAATTTGTAAATTTGTATGGTTTTTGAGAACACATATTTCGATAAACGTGCAAAGACTCAACTATAATATGTATCCGGTCCGGATACATATACATGTTATGTTACAACCATAAATGTAAAATTTCTATATTGATAGTAACCTACTGGGGATGGACATTAGACAGCGTGACATTAGGCCGCCGCACATTTTGCATGGCAGTCTAAAGACATTTTTCGATCGCGGTCTAAAGTACTTTTCGATCGCGGTCTAAAGTACTTTTCGATCGCGGTCTAAAGTCATTCGATCGTATGACATTAGACCGCGCACTCTAATTTCATTTTTCGATAACGGACTAGTGATGATCCGATACAAGTAAATACTCGATGCTTTCCATTCGATTCAAGTACTTTTTTACTCGATGCTATACCATAAGTATTTTATTTATTATCGGGAAAAAAGGTCACTATTGGATATTCGATACTTTGGAAAATATTTATTTAAAAACTGAATTAATGCTATACAATATTTAAAATTATGGATCGTTTTACAATATTTTACAGCAATCAATAATATATTTTAAAATGCTACTGCAGAATTATTCAATATGCATATTCAAAATATTTCAGTCCATATTGCAATATTCCAATGTGAAATGTTTAATGAAACCTTTTTATTAAAATAAAATATTTTTAATAAGCTATAATCTATAACGAATTGCATTTAAGCATAATAAATATCATATTTTTAAGTTACAGTCATTTCTATATGATTCAATTGATTGCAGTAGAAATATCTTAAAACCATGACTTATAAACGAAAAACTCGTGTTGAGTAACGTAAACTGTAGGTTCAACCATGTGGTATCACAATAGGCTGTTCTGGCCAGAGTGTGTTCCCCGACAGCCACTTAAAAACAGGGTGTAATTTGTCTCTTTAAACGAGTATTTGAAACAAGTACATATTCGATATTTTGTTTTGAAATTTTCGGTAGCATCGATACTTTTATTCGATACAAGTAATGAGTAAAAGTATCGATACTATGTGGGTATCGAATCAACACTAACTTTAGTCCACGCGGACTAAAGTCATTTTTTGATCGCGGCGTGACATAAGGCCTAATGTCAGTGCACCGTAACCTACCTTCACAATGAATTTGAATTCCGTAATCAAAGATAGACACCCTATATCAAAATTGTTTATTTGTGTTGGTATATGTGAAGACACAAACAAACAATTGTCAAATCGTTGCAGGGGCGAAATGAAATTGGAAGAAACTAATTGAACTATTTTTATATACATAAATATCTGGTTTCTTCTATTTGTTAATAGTCCTCAGAGGTGAAGAGCGCTGAGTAACTAAAAATATTCCCTTACATTTTTTTTTTTTGCGGTTAAGTCTCAAATTGTTTGACATGTTTGAACCGCTCCTGAGATTTATGCTTTTGAAAAGTTATTTTGGGTACATTCGTTTATTGGTTTTCCCACTCAAATAGCAATATATCGATGGTCATACGTTGACCCCTCGTAAGTACTTTTTCACCACTTTTGGCAGACAAGACAATAACGCAATAAATTTCTATGACTAATATATAAAAATGAAATTAAAATAAAACAAATTAATTCCAAAAATATTTTTTTCTTATTTAAAATGATTTAAAACCCATTTTATGTATTCTTAATGTAATTTTTTTGCTTTTATGTCGTCTCTTCCAAAAATGGTGAAAAACTACATGCGAGGGGTCAACGTATGACCATCGATATCTGTACTCTAATGTTGGGGAATATACCTTATGTGTACTGCCAATATAGAAGTACTACATATGACTATATAAGATTAAAATTGGATGGAGGAAAGCTGATCTAGAAAATTTCATTGAGCCAAAACGAAGTTTCGTTCTGCTTTGCTTATTTAATTTTGTATGTGTGCGTTAGTTGCAACTCTTCGTGCGTACTCGGCTATATGGCTGTAGTCTGCAAGCAACAGCATTGTATGGTTGTAACCAGAGAATATACAGAGAATGGACACTTACAATGCATATGCAAAAATGTGCTGCATTAGTATGCGTAGGACTTAATTTTTCAAACACAATTTGCTGTGAAATGAAAAAGTTGCGTATGGTAGGAATGAATTTTATGTGTGGTAGGACTGAATTAATTGAAACTCATTTAGTAGGAGGACCGAAAATTAGTAGTAGGACCGAAAAATTTTGCATGTGAAAATTCATATGGGGTGGCTGATGTTATGAAATTTCTACTGCTTTGTATAAAAGTTAATATTTGTTACACCTTACTTCAATAGTACGAATTAAAATTAAACTTCTTACCAATAAATTTTTTTATTATTAAAATAGTTAAAGTATATGTTGTTTTACTTATTACGAAGCATTGTCAACACAATTCCAGTGGGATTACAAATTAATCTATTAATGAATATCAAATAAATACTTTTTTAAATAAAAAAGTATTAATGTAATATTCAACACAGTAATATATTTTCCGATTTTTGTCGGATATTGTCGACATTAATGAATCTTCATCGTAAGAGATTCCACGTGGCATTTCTAATATTATAGTTAAAAATGTTTCCAATGATTATTTAATTCAAGACCTATCTTGGCAAGATTTTCAAAACTTGCCAAGATCTCAGCAACCAATCGCTCTGAAAATTCCCTTTAAAGATAGCATTGATGAAAGCAGGTTCTTAAAAAAATGCTTGAACGTATGTACATATGTGATTATTTATATTTAGACCTATATAAATTGCATAATTGTGAACTCCTGCCCTACTTAGGTGATGAAGTCGTTTGCAAAGATTCTCTCCTTTCTTTTAAAAGACAATTTGTAAAATGAAGTCTTGTTTAGCCATCCGAAGAGTTTAGATTATATATTCAAAATTTAGATAAGTTATGTGAATATTTTAATTCATCCTGTCATAAAATTTGAGTTACTCAATAATTATATGAAAAAATGATATTGACCTTTTCACTTGCTAGTTTTGCTCTATTTTTTCCAACTAGATTTTTTTAATGTGTTATTTATCTTTGATTTTCAAATGAGCTTAGGAGTTAGTACTCTACTTAAGGCACACTAGTACAAAGTAACTAAATCCTGTATTAAAGCACTAGCTTCATATATTCATTTTATTGTAATTATTTGTTTTAAATATTAGTAGAACATGTATTTATCATCTTAATTCCAGTACAATTCGAGATAAAACTATTTCTAATACTAAAAAAAGACGCAAAAGCTTGACATATATTGCTCATTTCTGACTATACCATCAAAACTTAAAATCTATTTTTACATTTTATATGAAAGCAAAAACGATACAAATGCTCTCCAACAATGGCCGAAAAACCACATCCTAATGGTCCATTTTAAAAAAATACCTCAAAGTACAGATTTTGAGTTTGCGACTGTATAATCGCAAATGAATGTATACTTCAACAACGAAAAAGTTTGGAAGTCTAATTTTATAATCAATTTCATATTATTTTACATTTAAAACTTTTTATTTTGATGCATGGTTCAATGCAGCTTCACTTAATAACATTTCTCTTCCAGCAGTGTGAGTGATTAATCATTAACAGTTGAAATTCCTGTATCATTGCCATCAATAATTCCAATAGCAGCACGCGCGATACCCATAATTACAGCGTTCATAATAGCTTTCAAGTCTTTAGCAACGTGGACTATAATGGAAGACTACCCATTTTATATACAATTCACTAAATAAAAAGGATTGTTCTGAAACACTTAACTCATTTCAAACAATAATCTTACACCGGCAAATAGAATCATGGAAATTAACTACGTACTAGGGCGAATATCCAAACCCATATGTCGTTTGCATCCTAAGCAAATTTATCGCCTGAAGTGGAATTCACAGGCCCATGCAATTTAATAAGCTTATTTAAAGTAAATTGAATGTAAAATTCACAATTACATGAAATTTTAATTTATTAAGCAGCTGTTTAACATTTCACCACCCTTCGAAATTTTATAAGGCAAACAAAAACAACGATAGGTGAGTTCACACGTACAGTATGTGTGAACATAAAAATGAAAATTTGTTGACAGTTTTGACGTCTTAAAATAAGAGTCCATTCTCTGTATATTCTCTGTCTTCAGCGCGACAAAACAAAAAATGGTTATGTTCGAAAAACGCTCTGAGACATTGACGCGCTTGTGGGTGGCTGTTTATATAAAATAACGTGTTGCATTTTTGCAACTTCTGTTGCAGCGACAAAGTGGTGCCTGTGCGTGCATACCTTTAATTTACCGCGCGATGCTCTTTCAAAATCGTGTGCTTCGAGATGCTGAAATGTTTGTGAAATGAGTAAATGAAAATTCAACAATTAGAATGGAATTGGATGGAAAATAATTATAACGACAACATGAAATAATGTTTGTGGAAATAGCAACAAATTATACAAAAAATATTGCATTTATATATAAAAAAACTCATAAAAATAATCTTTAAAATTTGCGAACTATTAAAATAAGCTCCGCCACTTTGCTTGGCCATTGAATTACAGTGTTTTTAAAACAATTGTTAAGTAATTTTTTAAATAACACTCATTTTCACAAACATAAAAAAGCCAATCAACGCAAAAGGTCGCAAAGAAAAAAAAGTAAAAAGGTCTAGCATTTTTCATAAAATATTAGTATTTCCAATAAAATACAACAGTGTATCTTCGGCAACCCTATTTTCTTAGAAATGATGCAGGTTTTTTTCCGTCAGCAAAAAAATTTTAAGTGAAATGTGTTCATCCTCTCGTTTGCTCAGTGTTTTGCAAAGCAACAACAATTTCATTGTTTGACAGTAAAACAAAATTGGTTAAGGTATTTTAGGGCATGTTTGGGCTCAAATGAAAGCTTATTATCTCTAGTTTCGAATGCAATAGGGCCTTTTTTGATTTTACATCACGGCGAACCAATATGGCGGCTGCAAGTCTACCACCTCATTTTATAATTATAGTTTTATCAAGCGTACGTTTACCCAAGTCATCATAAAAAAACTGATAAAGCCTTTTTTCAAATATTTTTTTTTCGCTGAATATGAGTCTAATATTAATTTTCATGGAAAATGTCACGTGTTGTCTCTAACCTCAAAAAGTTCCAAAAAGGATGTTTTCGGTTCTTACGCTTACCCAAGTCAATATAAAACGACGGGGAAAGACCGTTTTGTTTAATTTCAGTAGATGAATGTTTCATGTCATCCGTATCCTAAAAAAATGAAAAATCCCAAAAAACTTTATTTCGTGTCTCACTTGTTCCAAGTGATCAGAAAACATTCACATCGAGATCAAAGAATAAAAAATTGTTTAAACTAGATACCCTCTGCGATCATTTAGTTTTGTTAAGAAATATCAGCATATCTACGATTACTTTCCAGTACCCCAATGGGTCACGATCCTCTGCTGCATTTGTTCTTTCAAGTTACTGCCATGCATCAATAACGGCATCTGCTCTATTTCACTTGATTTATTCTTCTATTTTTTTTATTAAGAAAATTAAAAAGAGTGTGTTGGTGTGACTTTTACTGCATTCGGGGTGATGCTGTCTTGTTAAGCTATTTCATTTTCTAAATTCTTTGATGCCAGATCAGCATGCAAGCTGAATCGGAAGCCTTTTTTGAATCTAGCGTCTAAGATAGTCGCCATCCTAGTAACCGTTAGATTTTCGTGAAATAGTCTGACTCTGAGCTGCTCAGTTAAGTATTTGCAAGTGCTCAAGCCCTCCGAAGTTTTCATTTAAGTTTTGAAGTAATTTTAATTTTAGCAACGTGAAATGGGGCAAAAAGTTCGACTAAGTTGTCCGCCGTAAATGTTGTGGGGCTTTTAAAGTACTAAGCAGCACTTTAGAGTAGAGATGTGCAAATCGATATCGACTTGAATCGAAATCGATTTTTAATCGACTTTTAGCACAAAATTTCAACTTTTTATGATCGCCTTTAAATTGCCAAATTTGATCAAAAGTCGACTTTTAGTGTAAGTTTTTTTTAAAACTATCAATTTAGTTCTCACATTTATTTTAAATTTTAAAAAAATTTTCCAACTGTGGATTTGTGCATATGCCCCTTTATGTACTAGTAATTTTTGACATTTTATTTTAAAATAGTTCTAAAATAGTCTTCGTTTTTAGCTTACTGTGTATTATTATACTTCACACATCCATAGGATATCCCATGGAAGAAAAATTAAGATGGTAGATGCATTTTGATAAGTAAGAGGAACTTTGACAATTGGGAAATCCTTTGTTTTGATACTCTTCTTCTTTTTACAACAGCGTTGTATTTTCATGGTTAAATTTTTAAGTGAGAATTTATAGGAAAATAATTTGCATAGTATTGCATGTACATAGGGAGAATTAGTTTCTGCCTTTTATATTATTTATTAACTCTTAACATGTTCAAGGTATGTGTTAATAAAGAAAACAAATTAAAGAAAATTATTAATATATTTTATTGTAAATAAAATTTATAATTTAGTACTAAGTAATAAAAGTAGTATTTATAATCTACTATGTCTACTATGTATCTTTTTTGTGCTGACTTCCAAAAAAGCACCTCTCTTACTTGTCAAAAATTCAAAAGGGCTACTGTTTGAAAAAATGCATCTACCTCTAAATGCTTCTACCATGGGCTATCACATTAACTCGCACAAAATTCACATACGAAGAAGAATAATTAATGTCAAATAATACCGCCGGAATAAGTAAAAATACGATGAACGGAACAATGGAAGGGGAGGGAGAGAGAATGGATCGGCTGGTTGCACTAAGATCATATAAACTGTATGCCATTTAAAACAAACCATTTACTTTAAATTACTTATTTTATATTCCATTCAATAAAAATAATAGTTTGAACATGTGCTCTATAAAGCTGCCTATAAATCTGGAAAATAAATTTTACAAGACTCATATTTTGAACAGCATTTCTTCAAAACTAATGTATTTCTAAAAATCTGATTTTGACTCGCACGCAACGGCTCATATATTGTAAATAATTACACATGCATAAATGATTCATATCAAAATTCTCTAGTTTCGTTTTTTTTTATTCCATGCAACAAAAATTCGAAAAAAGTCGATTAATCGATTTTCATAAACTTAAAATTCGATTAATTTACTTTGAATTTCTGATCAATTAAAAAGACGAAAATCGATTTTTTTCTTTCCAGTTGCACATCCCTACTTTAGAGATCGAGTCCTTCGTTATCGAAATTCTTTTGATCATAAGGTAAGGGCGATGATACACGAACAATATTTTGTTGTCAAACAATGAAATTGTTGTTGCTTTGAAAAATGAACACTGAGCAAAAGAGAAAATGAACACATTTCACTTCAATTTTTTTTACTGACGAAAAAAACTTACATCCCTTCAAATAAAATGGGGCTGCTGAAGATACACTGTTGCATTTTATTGGAAAATACTAATATTTTATGAAAAATACTAGAATTTTTACTAACTTTTAAGCAGAGAATATACAGAGAATGGACTCTTATTTTAAGACGTCAAAACTGTCAACAAATTTTCATTTTTATGTTCACACATACTGTACGTGTGAACTCACCTATCGTTGTTTTTGTTTGCCTTATAAAATTTCGAAGGGTGGTGAAATGTTAAACAGCTGCTTAATAAATTAAAATTTCATGTAATTGTGAATTTTACATTCAATTTACTTTAAATAAGCTTATTAAATTGCATGGGCCTGTGAATTCCACTTCAGGCGATAAATTTGCTAAGGATGCAAACGACATATGGGTTTGGATATTCGCCCTAGTACGTAGTTAATTTCCATGATTCTATTTGCCGGTGTAAGATTATTGTTTGAAATGAGTTAAGTGTTTCAGAACAATCCTTTTTATTTAGTGAATTGTATATAAAATGGGTAGTCTTCCATTATAGTCCACGTTGCTAAAGACTTGAAAGCTATTATGAACGCTGTAATTATGGGTATCGCGCGTGCTGCTATTGGAATTATTGATGGCAATGATACAGGAATTTCAACTGTTAATGATTAATCACTCACACTGCTGGAAGAGAAATGTTATTAAGTGAAGCTGCATTGAACCATGCATCAAAATAAAAAGTTTTAAATGTAAAATAATATGAAATTGATTATAAAATTAGACTTCCAAACTTTTTCGTTGTTGAAGTATACATTCATTTGCGATTATACAGTCGCAAACTCAAAATCTGTACTTTGAGGTATTTTTTTAAAATGGACCATTAGGATGTGGTTTTTCGGCCATTGTTGGAGAGCATTTGTATCGTTTTTGCTTTCATATAAAATGTAAAAATAGATTTTAAGTTTTGATGGTATAGTCAGAAATGAGCAATATATGTCAAGCTTTTGCGTCTTTTTTTAGTATTAGAAATAGTTTTATCTCGAATTGTACTGGAATTAAGATGATAAATACATGTTCTACTAATATTTAAAACAAATAATTACAATAAAATGAATATATGAAGCTAGTGCTTTAATACAGGATTTAGTTACTTTGTACTAGTGTGCCTTAAGTAGAGTACTAACTCCTAAGCTCATTTGAAAATCAAAGATAAATAACACATTAAAAAAATCTAGTTGGAAAAAATAGAGCAAAACTAGCAAGTGAAAAGGTCAATATCATTTTTTCATATAATTATTGAGTAACTCAAATTTTATGACAGGATGAATTAAAATATTCACATAACTTATCTAAATTTTGAATATATAATCTAAACTCTTCGGATGGCTAAACAAGACTTCATTTTACAAATTGTCTTTTAAAAGAAAGGAGAGAATCTTTGCAAACGACTTCATCACCTAAGTAGGGCAGGAGTTCACAATTATGCAATTTATATAGGTCTAAATATAAATAATCACATATGTACATACGTTCAAGCATTTTTTTAAGAACCTGCTTTCATCAATGCTATCTTTAAAGGGAATTTTCAGAGCGATTGGTTGCTGAGATCTTGGCAAGTTTTGAAAATCTTGCCAAGATAGGTCTTGAATTAAATAATCATTGGAAACATTTTTAACTATAATATTAGAAATGCCACGTGGAATCTCTTACGATGAAGATTCATTAATGTCGACAATATCCGACAAAAATCGGAAAATATATTACTGTGTTGAATATTACATTAATACTTTTTTATTTAAAAAAGTATTTATTTGATATTCATTAATAGATTAATTTGTAATCCCACTGGAATTGTGTTGACAATGCTTCGTAATAAGTAAAACAACATATACTTTAACTATTTTAATAATAAAAAAATTTATTGGTAAGAAGTTTAATTTTAATTCATACTATTGAAGTAAGGTGTAACAAATATTAACTTTTATACAAAGCAGTAGAAATTTCATAACATCAGCTACCCCATATGAATTTTCACATGCAAAATTTTTCGGTCCTACTACTAATTTTCGGTCCGTCTACTAAATGAGTTTCAATTAATTCAGTCCTACCACACATAAAATTCATTCCTACCATACGCAACTTTTTCATTTCACAGCAAATTGTGTTTGAAAAATTAAGTCCTACGCATACTAATGCAGCACATTTTTGCATATGCATTGTAAGTGTCCATTCTCTGTATATTCTCTGCTTTTAAGTACATTTTTTTCTTTGCCACTCTTTGCGTTGTTTGACTTTTATTTGTTTGTGGAAATGAGTGCTGTTTAAAAAATGCATCATCATTAGTTCCGTTTAACACCTAGTGGTGCATAGGGCCGCTACAAAGCATATTCACCGTGTTCGTTTGTTAGCTAGTGCCTTCACTTCTCTCCATGTTTTCCCTGTTTCCTCTATATCCTTCAGTAGACTGCGTTTCCACGTGATTTTTGGGCTTCCCCGCATCCTAGAGCCTTGCAAATTCCAGTCTAGAGCTTGTCGGCAAATTTCATTTTGATCTTTACTCAGTGTGTGACCATTCCATTTCCACTTTCTGCGTTTTATTTGAATGGATATCGGGTCCATGCCGCATCTTTGGTACAGTTTGGTAGCCGAACGTGATCGGCCACCAAATGCATAGTATTCGGGGTAGGCAGCAGTTGACAAAACATTGCAGGTTATGATTTAGCGCTTCGGTGGTAAGCTAAGTTTCGCAACCATAAAGCAGCACTGATATGACGATGGATTTGAAGTTTTTAATTTTTGTATTTGCAGATATTAAGTGTGAGCTCCAATTAGTGCGTAGCTGCGAGAAAGCACCGTTCGCTTTTCCAATTCTCACTTTAATATCTTGGTTAGCGCTGTCCTCGGATGAAATGATGCTTCCTAAGTAAGTGAAGAGGTCAACTGACTCGATCTTTGCTGTTCCCACCGAGAATGTGCTAATGGGATTTGCCTTTATCTTCATAGCTTTGGTTTTGTTGGCGTTGATTTTGAATCCGACTTTTGCTGATTCGGCGGATAAATCATCTAGCTTAGACTGCATATCTGAGTGCCTTACGGATAAAAAGCAGATGTCGTCGGCGTAGTCGAGATCTTCTAGGTGTTATGTGAAGGGGATGCCTCGGTTTTTCCCATGTAGTGTGTTGTGCAAAACTTTATCAAGGACCAGGAAGAAAAGGATCGGCGAAAACAAACAGCCTTGCCGGACCCCGGATTCTGGGCTAAAAGTTTCAGATAAATTACCATTGTGCAGCACCCTACAACGGAACCCATCGTATTGCGCCTTTATAAGAAGAATTAGCTTATTTGGGATGCCGCACTTGGCTAAAGCTTCCCAAATCCTTTTGCGAAAAATTGTGTCAAATGCTACAAGGTGTAGGGAAAACTGCCACTCGTTTACCTGTTCGACAATAAATCTCAAGCTATTAATTTTGTCAATACAGGATCTATTTTCGCGAACTTCAGCTTGTTGTTTTCTGATTGTCTTATCCAATGTTTTATCGATGCGGTTAAGCAGAACTCGTGTAAGGACTTTCGATGGAATTGATAGAAGCATTATGCCTCTATAATTTTTACACAGTGTGGTAAGTCACTTTTTTGGGAATTTTTATTAATGTTCCCTGTAGCCAATCGCTTGGTAAGGATTCTTGACTCCAGATTGCTTCGAGTACTGGCAGCAGCAGCTTTGCGGTGTTTATAGGGCTAGCTTTTAGTACTTCAGATGGAATATGATAGCCTGGAGATTTATGGTTTTTGAGCCTTTTTATTGTCACTATGATTTCGTTTAGCGAAGGTGGATTGGTGTTGATTCTTAGGCATGGATCGGGTGCATTGGTTAGAGTGGATTCATTTTTGGGTGCTTCTCTGCGAAAGGTATCCAAGAAATGTTCTCGCCAACGCGATAATTGGATGTGACAAGAACGCCTGATTAAGATGTTATAGGATATTCAGCACGACGTTTTTTACCTGATAGTTTTCGGCTTATGTCGTAGACTTCTATGGTGTTATTGTTGCTCTAGCTCTTTTTGCTGCTCTCCTCACTTCGATGAGATTCCAGTTGTTATCGCTTAACTATTTTTTTTTCCATGGGACGACGGCCGAGGATCTCCTCACTAGATTGAAGAAAAGCTGCTTCAACGTAGTTCCAATGGATTTCTGCGTTATCAGATGTTTTAAACTCGTAGGGTAGTTTGTGGGCGATTGCTGTATTAAACTTGTGGCGCATTAGAATGTTGCTGAGCTTATTGATATCGAACCTAGTTGTTGTGGCCTTTGCTACTTTGTTGTGCGTGGCAGCAACTTTTAGCTGCAGTACTGCTAGAACGAGATGGTGGTCTGACCCGATGTCCGCGCTACGTCTGACACGGTCATCGCACAAACTGTGCCTCCATTTTTTGCTTATGCATATGTGGTCAATTTGGTTTTTCGTTCTACCATCTGGGTAAGTCTATGTTGTTTTGTGACAATCTTTATGCTTAAAAAGAGTGCCTCCCACCAGTAGACCGAATGAGCTGCATGCTTCTAATAAAAGCTCACCATTTACGTTTCGAGAGCCAATTCCTTGTTTGCCCATGACATGTTCGTAGCAGGAGTTTTCAGCCCCCACTTTGGCATTGAAGTCGTCCATGCAGATAACGATGTCACCTTTAGGTATTTTTGTAAGCGTTTTTGTTAGACTGCTGTAGAAAGATGTTTTAATATCAATGTCTGTCTTCCGTTGGGGCATACACTTACACAATTGTGATGTTACGTATCTTAGAGTGGAAACGAGCAATAATTATGCGGTTGCTAATTGGTTTGCACGTCATAAGTGATTGGTACGCGCGTTTGGTCGGGAGTAATCCCCCACCGTCGCTGTGCACATCATGTATTTCTCTACCAGATTTTAGAAATTTTTCGCCATATCGAAGTGATATTTAGCCGAACCCATTCCATCGACATTCGCTTAAGCCCAAAATTTCAATTGCCACTTTTTAGCTTTCATTTGCGACTTGTAGTTGCCGCAATCGGACAGGGATCGTACGTTCCACGACCCAATTTTTGTGCTTTTTTTTAAAGGAGAAAACGGTGTTATTGTTTAAGTTAGGATTTGTATTTGTAGAGGTTTCAACTATAGAGTCGACTAAACATGAATTTACCCCTCCCAGAACCGTGAGGTTTGCCACGGGATCCTGGTAGGTTTACCTCCTTTTTAACGACCAGGCACGTTTTAATTCAGCCACTCCTAACATGGGAAACAGACACTGTTTGCAGCCGCCCACTATGGGTCAGACGCTGCTTTAATACTTTAGAGAGCCCTTAAACCGAATATTTCAGAGTGGCCTCCCCGAAGCGCCCTTTCTCGTTTGCCCTTATTATTATCAATGGCCAAGTAACAAAAAAATTTTTAGGTAGAATACCTCTTAATCAAAGAACCCGCGAAAATTTTAATTTTATCATATTTAATTTGTACAAAAAATTGGTTATTTACAAGTCATACAAAAATTTCGTGAAACGTAATTTTTTTACACTTGTAATCTACAAGTGCTCTCTTACAATTTTTGATGCATTTTATTACAACTTTGTGAATTTTAGAGTTGTAACTTATGAAACGAAAAATGGTTTTACACATTTGTTATTGTAATTCACAAGTACAAATTTGTAATTGTAAATTGTATTTGGTGAAATAGGGCACCGGTAGTATTCATTGGCTCGCTATGCCCAACAATCTGTGGCGGTCGTTTAAAATGACTTGCAATTTCTTTTTAACTTCATCGTATGTATTTCTTACAAAGTCATACTGCTTGGTAAAACGGAACGAGGATTTCATTTGATAAACTGGCGAAAGCCGGCATCTTCCACAATTCTGAAAGGAATAGTGCAATAATGCATTATCAATATCTCTCTTACGTACAGAAATGTTGTCATTTGTTCCGTCTTTGTTAAAATATGTATTAATTTTTCTTGCAGAATTTGGTGCTTCATTAAAATTCGGATATGCTCGCTTCAAGTTTTATTGCATGACCGATACTTCGCATACGAGCGATGTTACACGATCAATGTTTTGCTGTCAAACAATGAAGTTTTTATTGTTTTGAATAGTGAACACTGAGCAAAAGAGAAGATGAACACATTTCACTTAAATTTTTTTGCTGCCGAAAGAAAACAAGATACACTGTTGCCTTTTATTGGAAAGTATTAATAGTTAATGGAAAATACTGCACTTTTTACCAACTTATTAATACCAGGGGCGGATAGAAGGGGGAGAAAAAGGGGGAAATTTCCTTCCTCCACCCCAAAGATTTTCAAACACTTACAAATTTAATAACTTAAACAGGCAAAAAGGCGTACATAATTAGTTATTGTTGTTTTTAGTTATTACGATTTACTTTCAATTATAATAATAATGAATAATCTTGCTCATTAAACCACTTTGCTTCTCTATGGAAATGTGCTGAAATAATAATGATACCTAAATATACCTGAAAGCTCAGTGCCCTCATATAGACCTATAAGTTTTCTGGCAATATTCTCGAAAATATTAGAAGTAGTAGATTGCTAATAATACAAGAAAATAAGAATATAGTTCCGAATCACCAATCGTCATAAGCACGATACTCCTGAGCAATATCATCAAAATCGTCACTGACTTTCTGGAACGCAAAAAACATTGCTCTGTCATATTTTTTGACATTCAAGAAACGTTCGAAAACGTTTGGGATCATGGGCTGCTATACAAATTTAAAAATGTACTTAAATGATGAAACATCAGCCAAATGTCAAGTGAAAGCCGGAGTACCACAAGGCAGTGTTCTGGGTCCTGCTCTTTATTCAGTTTTTACCTGCGACTTGCCTGAAACTGATGGTGTTACTATAGCTTCTTATCCAGACGATACTTCCATTTTAGCGTCAAATTAATCTCCTATAGAAACTGCTAATCTAGTTTAGAAACAGCTCGACGAAATTCAACAATGGTTACTTCGTGGATGAGTACTTGACTGGAGTCCCATCTGCATCAGGTTCGATTCCCAGATGGGGTTAAATTCTTAAAAAATGTCCAAATGGATTGCTCTAATAAAATAATTAAGTACGTGGCTCAAGTACCAGTTCAACGGATTCTATTCTCAGGTTGAGAATTGAATCCACAAAAAAAAAAAAATTATAGGTTTCGGGTCGATATAAAGAAAATCCCAGATGGGAAAGAGAAATTTTAAATACAGGGTAGGAATCAGCCACCTTAAATTATTCTTCAAATTCTACTAATTCTCGATCCAATCTAAAACCGAAAACTGAATAAATGTATCCTATTGTTATATTTTCCACGATCCTTTACCTTGGAAATATATTAAAGAAATTGTGAAATGCTGTGCTACAAGAACAGCGTTTCCCCAAAATGCGTAACGTACCAGTAAGTTTTCAGATGTCCATACCTTTGAAATTGTTAGTCATCCAAATAAAGTTTATGAATAAGCAAAAAAAAAACTTCGTGTACGCTCTAGCCCGCGTTTGGAAAAGTTTGGGTAATACAAAAGTACAAATTAAAAATTTCCTTAGAGGGTGGCAACTCTAATCTAATTATTTAACTTTTTGAATATTTATTGCATTGAATAGAGCTTACACTTTACAATTTACACTTTAATATTAACTTTAAAATCAAAAGTGCCAAAAACCCTTTTTTATAAAATCAAATCATATTGCATAGTAAAAAAAATTTCACATTGTATATTAAAAAAATTTTCATATTACATATATGAAAACGTAGCAAACTCAAATTATATTTAAAAACAAAGTGTATATAATATGAGCATTTTTGTTCTATCAAACACCACCAACCCATCCATTCACTCTTTTTTGTCCGGTGGACCGGTTGCCAACCGTTGCGTTCGCTTCATCGGTATGGCACCTCATAAATGGTTTCTAGCTTTTTACTTTCCAGATTGGAAAAGAGCGAATTGCGACCTCTTTGCAATCTATACTCTTTGTATTTAGTTACATTCATGCAAATGATAAAGGATATAAAGCACAAAGCTCTCAAACTTTCACGCATTTTGTTCTATTTTGTGTTTGTGCAAAAACAAATGCAAGGGAAATGAAATTTTTATTATAAAATTGCATTTTCCAGACAAAGTATTAATTTTAGAGATATGCCGCCGCTAACTTTTATGTGGTAAACAATGAGATCTACAATCCTTTCATACATTATTTTAGTTCCTAAGTTATGCCGTTTCAAGCCTTTATTTTGTATGGGAGGTGCCACACCCAGTTGTTTTATTGAAAAAAAATATAGCCTATGTTCAAACGGGGAACACCACCACCACAATACTGCAAAAATTTTAAAATCGGGCCGGTAGTTCATGAGATTACCCCAATAACACATCTGAACTTTACCAAATTATTAATAGAATAGATTTTTTTCTTTCCCACGCTTTTGCGTTGTTTGGCTTTTGTTTATTTGTTTGAAAGTAAAAATTAATTAATAAAATTTACGAGTATAAAAACATGGTAATTCAATGACCGAAAAACAAAGTGCAAAGCTTATTTTAATAGTTCGTAAATTTTAAACAGTATTTTTCGGCATTTTCATACATAATTTAATATCATCTAAACCTGTAAGTCTTTGTAAACCTCGTAAAATGTGTAAAGTGAGTAAGTAGTACTATGAGATGGAGGCCCTTATTGCCATTATTTTCATTCACTCCAAAATAAAATTAAATACATTTTAGGTGGGAAAACATAGTTGGAGATAAAAATATTATAGAAACCATACAGCAAAAAACTGATGGTGTAACAGGCATCAAACAAAACATTGAAGAGAGACTGTAACAGAAAAACATTGACAGCAAAACATTGCCCATCCTTTTGCCATTTAAGGCTTAAAAATTTTCCACACTTCGGTCCATTTTTCATAATTTTTATGGACACGTTTTGTTGGTCACTATCGCTGGAAATACTTTCAGCATTTGAAGTATTTTTCGTGTTAAGATCTGTTCCAATACATAAAATATTGAAAATAAACATCCGCTATTGGGTGCGTATCCCGGATGCAAAATCAGAAAAGCTGTGCTAATCAGAAGCACTCAGCGGGTCGAAAAGCGGACAGCACATTTTTGTAATCATATTGTTTTTCTGATTTTTCAGGTCAGCATTCTTTCTTAAAAGTTTGAGAGTTGACAATCTCGACACAAGTTCGAAATCATTCAAAAATTATATAAAATTAAAACATTTCACAAAGTAGAATTTAATGATTTTCAAAATTTTTACAACTAATGCATCATTAAACACTGATTACTGTTTAATCACTTCAAATTTTCACCCGGGAAACGCACCCATTGGCTTCGAAATTAGTTTTCAAAATGGGCCTTATAGACGGGAAGGCAAAACAAGTAATAAAAAAGACTCTGACTTTCTATAGGCTAGTTTTGTAATATTTTGTTATACTAGTGAAATACATGAACATACTCTGGTCAATCAGGGCTTTTCTCGGATCAGTTAGGGTTAAGCTTATCCTTTCGTCTGCCTGACCACTGCAGCGTCCTCCAAGTTTAAGTATCTGCCCATGATATCTTCATTTTCAGCAACAGTCAACCTGCTATCAAAACTCTAGCCAGTATATCATTGACCTCCAAAGTGGCTATTGATAGTCGGCGATTACTCAATGAAGTAGCTGATGAACTCTACGTACACATTGTATGAGTTCCAGGTCACAGTGGCATACTTGGAAACAATAAGCTGATGAACTAGCTAGATTAGGCATACAAATGGCGCTACAACAATTCAAAAACTACCCGGGTATTCCACTGACAACCTGCAAGCTTAACGTTCAAACGGAGCTCTTACAGACAGGACGCACATGCACATGCAAAATTACCAAGCAGGTATGGCCGGAGTACAACCCCAAACGCTCTAAGAAGATACCATCTTTCAGTAAAAGACATATTTACAAAGCCGTGGCAGTAATAACTGGACATTGCTTCATAGGTGCACACGCAGCTAGATTGGGTGTACCCTCAAATGACTTTTGCAGAAGTTGCAGGGATGAAGAGGAGGAGGAATCCCTTTCACACTTCTTATGCTCTTGCCCAGCCTTCTCTATATGTAGGTAAAATGCCCTGGGTCAATATTTTCTAGACGACCTGTCCGACTTGGGGTCTACTGACCTAGAACCTACTTAATTTCATAACAACGTCTAATTGATTCTATTAATTTTCAGGTTCTAAAGGGGGTGTATTGAAAAACCCACGTGATAACACAACGCAGCGTATTTGGCCTAAGTGTGTCTTTTCAAACAGCCACTTAACCTAACCTAAATTCGAAATTTGAAGTCGCACTAGAAGCTTATTTAATTATCGGTGTTATTGCATCATCCTTTTTGTACATAATTGATAAGTGTAAATTTTATCAGCACTGAACGAACACATGTCGCATAACGACTTCGCCAAAGTACTAAAACTGGTCAAATCCTCACTAACTTTTGTACTTAAAAAGTGGATTCAACATAAAAAAAATTATTTTATTTCCTTGTTTTGTTTTAACGTCGAAATTATCGTTTCACTTGCTTCTACTTCAAAAGTTAAAAAGGATGGTTTACACACTCGGACATATCTTACAACCCGGCTCGCCTGCATCGATCATGCAATGATTGGATCAGCCGTGTAATCATAACTTTCTTTTTGATATTAGTTGTCGAGCGAGGAGCGAGATCATGCTCCCTCCTGTAAAAAATTTGCGCAATATGTGTAATGCGAGTTCTTAATTTGTAGCTGCACAAAAGGTAAACACAATTAGATAAGCGAAAAAAATAGCTAGGAGCTAAAACACAATATTTGTGGCCAAATGACAAAAAAAGAAGTTAAATCTGGCTACAAGATCGTTAAAATGGCAGCACTGGTCGCGCGACCTGCAACTTGGAGCATGTACGACCGCCCGGACAGAGAATATAGAGAACAGAAAGTAAATAAAAAAAATAAATTTGGTGAATAAAGCCAGCCATTTTTCTCACACGCACTACGTACATGTGATTTCACCTAATTTGTTGCTTTTTATGTATATGGTAGAAAGATATACAAAGTATATTTGACTGAGATAAAAGACAAATTTTGAAATAATAGGTGAACATGAATGTCAAATTCAGTGTTACATTCTCAATAAAAAAATAGTACTCTGTATACAAATTCTTTTTAGCATTTATTTAATAAAAGTTGAATTTTGTACGTTCTCTAAAAAAAAATGTTTTTTTGTTTGCGTTTGAAAAATGTTGGACATTTATTTATCCATTCATTTGTAATAAAAAATTTAATACGTCAAATAATGTATTACATAGTATTAAAAACAAATTAGCTGAATTTATTTTGTACACAATTTTGCATTAATTCATTTATTTGTAATAAAAAATCAAATAGATCAAATAATATAATTCATAGTATTAAAAGAAAATAAACTTAATTCGTTTTTTACACAAGTTTGCACTTTCCACACCACCTTTGAGGTCATTTGGCGTAAGCTTGCTACAAAACCTTCAAAAATAAACAGATTTTTATTTTGGATTAAATAAAATAACTAGGTTTTACTTATACGAAGACTTAAAATATTTGGAAGAATTCTGCACTATCTGGATCGTTTTTTCGACTTTTTTCAATATGTTTGGGTTGGCTTAGTTTTTACCGCAAGCTTTATAACATTCAAAGCAGTGCATTCCTTATACTAAGCCGAAATGTTTAACATTTTCAATATGTTTTTATGAGTAAATTATAATAATTGGAACAACCGTATTGAATTATTTAAGATTTATGTAGGATCCGTGATATATGCAAATTTTTATTCATTTTATCTGTTCTTTAAGTTATCAATAATAATTTATTTTAAGCAATTTCATCAATAATATCAAAACTAGATTTCATAACATTCAAGCATTTTTCATAAAAAAGGTACTAAAAAAGCGGCAACTCAGCAGCACTATGCGAACAAAATCGTCTTGTATCTTGGGTATTTACTTGGGCAGAGAAGCCAGCGTGGGGTTTTTATTTGGACAGAGAATGCACACTACTAAACAAAATCCATGTGTGAGTAATCAGCTGATGAAAGACTTTCAATTCTCTGTATTCTCTGCGCCCGGATGGCTCTTAACACACTGGCTGTAGGAATGTATCGATACCTCAAAGTATCGATAATTTTATTTGGAAGTGCCTTGTTATATTGGTGCTTGGTGATCGACGATCACAAACCATTTGCTTACGTGCTCGGTCATGGTGGTTAAATTCAGCTCGTTCAGAGTTGCTTTTTGTCAAAATATACTCGTTTGTTTAATACAATTTTGTATGTAATGATACTGTTTTGTAAAATAACTCATTGCCACCCTGAATACTCGACGTGCTCGGTGTACAATACACAGAGCATATCGTGTTCGCTGTCAGAGTGAACAAATACTCGTTGTCTTCGGTGCAACAACAATTTAATGGTGTACTCCTAATATAACCACAGCCGAAGTAGTCTTAAAATAATGCTCGATACCTACTCAGTATCGAGTAAGTACTCGTATCGAATATAAAATGCAGTTCAATTTCACAGTAAATTTTATTTATGTACCGGTTTCGATTTTTTGTAATGGTAGCAACCGTTTTAGAGAACAACCTCTCAGAAGGGGCTGAATATGCCACAGGAACTAAAAACAATCGAGCGCGCTTATACAAGAAGGAAATATTCCAAAGGATAGCCCTGATCTGTAAGATGTAATCTGGGCATTAGTAAAAGTTTTCCTACGCTTTTGGCGAACTATCAGTGCTGTCGTTTTGAAAATTTTAAGGGAAGGAATTTTCTCTTTCGGAGGGTTTTGCTTTACAGGGGGGAATATTTAAAAATGTCTTAAAACTATTCCAATAAGTATTACCTACTTAGATAATTGCAAACAGTTCCACTTATGTATAGACATATCTTAGAACAAAATACGATTTTTTATTCACAACTTTTTTGTTACAAATTCATTTTTTGTAGCACTTCCAACCATTACTGCATTAACAGTTGCAAGCAAGCTTTTTCATTTTTTGTCTTTTATTAGATTCAATTGAGAAATAGTTCTTTTTGCGTCTGCACTGCTATGTGGAAAACATAAAATAGACATAATAAATTTTTCCAGTTTAAAAAACATTTTTGCTTTTGATGCATTTTTTTACATATAAATTTTCATACCTCAATTCTTCCAGTTCCAAATCTCATAAACATAAAAATTAATTACTAATTTGTTGATATTTATTAAATGAGCAATCTCACTTTTACGCGGTTTTTCTGCTATTGATTCAATTGTCAAAAATTACAAAGATTAAAACAAAGACAAGCAAAAATTTTTGATAATGGAGCACGAAGTTTTGAATTTTGACAGAAACCCAGCGACAAATAAAACAGGTAGTCACAATAAGAAATATTTCACAGATAGAAAGGGAAATAACTTAACAGAAATCTTTTAGTTTGATTTCGATTTATTTTGCATACATACACCCCCCAAAAATTTAAGAATATCAAATAGGAGGATTTTTTTCGATTGGGGAGGACAAGAGGATTAAGATTTGAGCGGACCATGAATACTCTAATCGGAGTACTTTCGACAGCACTGCTAACTATTAAACCTGGTGGAGATCCCAGAAATCATAGCTTGAAGTCAAATGTTAGCCAACTGGAGAAACCTTTCTAGCATATAGTAAATCGAGTTCCAACTGGTACTGACGTCTAATATTTATTTATTTACAGATCTCTCTGGGACCCCATCGCGCGTTTGCAAATTTCCCAATTTATCAGATTTGATTACACTATTTTTAATACATTTTACACCATTTCTAAATTTAAAAATTATGCTTGAAGTTGCATTATAAATTAAGTTTAGTTTAGTTGAAGTTCTATTATAAATTTAGTGTGTGGAAAATATGGCAAATGATTTTTTTCTGAGACAATCAATGAGTGCGTTTCGTTGGTGCAAAATCTGAAAATTTGATTTCAAGGTGTATTAGAAACGCATCGCTGAGTGCTTCTGATTAGCAAACGCCATTTTTGTATTCATATTATTTTTCTGATTTTTCAGGTCAGCATGGTTTCTCAAAACAGTAACAGTTGACAAACTCGGCACAAGTTCGAAATCATCCATAATTATATTTTTAGAAGGAAATTAAAAAATTTCTCAAACTAGATTTAATGGTTTTCAAAAATTTTACAACCAATGCATCATGCTGTTTCTAAGACGCAAACACTGATTTGCACCCGCGGAACACACAGAATTTTCATCGTGAATGGGCTTGTTTATATTGTTCGATACGAGTACTTATTTTTACGGGTGTGAAGTTAACAACTCTGATTCAACAACCAAAACGAGCGGGAATGAAACAAAGGAATGAAACCAAGAAAATCTATTGTGACCCAAAAGTTGTTAAAAACTAAAATAATGTATGCATGTTAGACCATTTTATTATTAATTAATTTAATATTAACCAAATATTTTAATAAAACAAACTCAAAATAGTTTGAAAGTATAAAAATCAGTAAATCTTTTTCTGTGCCTGTTATTTCATCCAATACTATGTATGCCGGCTGTGGCGTAGATTTTTCAGCTGGTGGTCAGGACGAGATTCCTTGGAAACTACACTTGGGTTCGGCAAGTGGATATATAGAAGATGTAATCCCTATCATCCTCGTCATTTTCTCATTAATTATAGAAAAAGTTAAAGAAGAAATTTTGAAATATTTAACTAAAGAAATTGGAACACGACACATAACATTTTTATCCAAAATATTTTTAATAAACAAATAACTTTTAATTACATTCTGCTACTAAATTAAGAATTTATAAACATTATTGAGTTTTTTTCTGCAGTTGTCATTTATTTCACTACTACGTATGCTGGCTATAGCCTAGATTTTCCAGCTGGTGGTCAGGACGAGATTGCTTGGAAACTGGACTTGGGTTCGGCCAGTGGGTGTATGGAAGTGTTAGTCCCAGTCTTCATTTTTCCATTAGTTATAGAAAAAGTTAAAGAACAAATTTTAAAATATTTAACAAATGAAATTGGAACACGACACAACATTTTTAACCAAAATATTTTTAATAAATACGACTTAACAAATAACTTTTAATTACATTCTGCTACTAAATTAAGAATTTATAAACATTATTGAGTCTTTTTCTGCAGTTGTCATTTATTTCACTACTACGTGTGCTGGCTATAGCCTAAATTTTCCAGCTGGTAGCCAGGACGAGATTCCTTGGAAAATGGACTTGGGTTGGGCCAGTGGGTATATGGAAGTGTTAGTTCCAATCTTCCTCTTCATTTTGTCATCAACCATAGAAAAAGTTAAAGACGAAATTTCGACCAATTAGTCAAAAAAACAAATGCACAAAACCTTTGCTATAACTTCTAACAAATAGCAAAAAAATTTATGACATCTGTTAGAGTAACTTAATTAATTTATTGTTAATCATATTATTTAAAAAACTAAGTATGTTTGCTTAAATTTTATAGGCAATTATTGATTTAAATAAACATTTTAAGTTTGTTTACATTTTGCCCTTTCTTAGAATTTCATACGGGCGCAATGATGGAATATCACACATGCACAAACAAACAATTTCATCCAAAGTATTTTTAATAAATACGACATAAAAAATTACCTTTATTTAAACTCTGCCATTAAATTATGAATCTATAAACATTATTGAGTCTTTTTCTGTAGTTATCATTTATTCCAATACTACGTGTGCTGGCTATAGCCTAGATTTTCCAACTAGTGGTTAGGACAAGATTCCTTGGAAATTAGACTTGAGTTCGGCAAGTGAGTACATATAAGTTTTAGTCCCAATCTTTCTCATCACGTTGCCATCAAACATAGAAAAAGTTAAAGACGAAATATTGAGATATTTGACGGAACAAATTAGATTAAGTGAAATTTACAACTGATTTTTAGGTCGAGATTCCTTTGAAGCTAAAGTTGGGTTTTGTGGGTGAGTGTAGAGGTTTTAAGTAAATTCTGCCTCTAAACCAATAAATCCAAATAAATAAAAACTGTATTGAGTCTTTTTCTGTAGTTATCATTTATTTCAATACAACGTGTGCATTGATTTTCCAACTGGTGGTCAGGACGGGATTCTTGGGAAACTAGACTTGGGTTCGACAATTGGGTATATAGAAGTATTAGTCCCTATCTTTCTCGTCATTTTGCCATCAACCATAGAAAAAGTTAAAGACGAAATTTTAAGATATTTAACAAAAGAAATTGGAACACGACACATAACATTTTTAACCAAAATATTTTTAATAAATACGTCATAACAAATAATTCCTTGGAAACTAGACTTGGGTTAAGAAATTATATTAGAGAATTAATAATAAAATATCGTGGTGATGTTAGTAAATTTTGCTGTCATTGTGGTTTCATTAAAAAGGCTGATATTAGAAATTGGCAGGAATGTAAAGATTGCATATACTCGGTATGCACTATTTCAGTATTTGTAAAATTTGTTCTGAAAATATTTTAGGAGAATAATTTAATTTAATTCAAAATTCTAATTAATAGATTTATTGATTATTTTCATACATTCTTATTATCTAAATTTGTTTATAAAATAATGTTAATGTATTTTATTGTTTCATGTTCGACACTGGAATACAATTGGAGTCTATTGGAAAAGCAATTCGATCCAATACTTAACTAATTTTGTTTTCAACAAATTTGTGTATAGCTTTATTTACTATTTTGGTTTAAGAGTTTCTTGTTTGCTACGTTGAACCTATGGATATAAACAAAATGTCGTAATTGATATCTCTTATGAGTACCAAAACAACTTTTGTATGCTTTAAAAATTCGATTCAAATCACTTAACTTTAAATTAATTTTATTTTAAATTAATCGGCAATGTTTCAGAACCCTGATTTAAATATTTTTCAAAAGTGGAAATGCTATTTTTGTTATCTTATTTAAATCCCCAGTTAATTTTAAAAATAGTTATGGTCTGCCCCCTATTTTTCCATCTTGTTTGTAGACTTATTACACTGTACAACACATTTTTCTAACGGAGAATCGGCTAACACAGGTCGATAGTACCAGTATAGAGTAACAAAAACCTAAAAGGGTTTTGCAAAGTTAGCTAGCTTTTAAAATATATAGCCATTCAAAGTTTGCCTATTGCAGCTTATTTTTTAAAATGAAGTGCTAATTTTTTACTACTTTTTTCAGCGAAAAAAGAACAAAAACAATTTTAACATTATTGAGTTTTCCATATTAAGAAGTTTAAACTATCCATTACATGACTTTTGCAAAAAATAAGCAATAAATGTATAGAATTTAATATTGTTTGGGTTTTCAAATTTTTGTTTTTATTATAAACAGAAAATAGAATTGAAAAATACACTAAAACAGCTCAACTTTGAAAGGCTTTAACATTTAAAAGCGAGCTAACTTTTTAAAATCCTCTTAGGGTTTTATTACTCTGGACCAGTACTACCGACCTGTGTTGGTTACTTCTCCGTTAGATTCCATGCCCCTAAAATTGTTGCACAGTGTTATTTACTTGTTTTCGTTTTCTATTTTTCTATGTAATCATGCTTAATGTGTGGTGTCCGATGGAAAAAACGGAGGTCATAAAAACTCCGGGAAGTGGGAAACTTAATTGTGATCATCATTAAATTTCAAAGGATGTCTAGAAGTCAGGAAGAAACTATACATATATAATAAAATTGTGATAAATGTCACTTCTTTTAAAATAAATTTGTATGTAAATGAATAATAGGAATTTTTGGATGAACAGAAAATATAAAACAAAAAAAAAAAAAATTGTCAGTACTTTTTAAGTTAAATAAAGAATATATGAAAGCAAAAGCAAACTTTAAAAAAAAAAAACAAATTAAATAAAAAACAATAATAAAAAAATGTGATAATGATGTTGAAGAAAAAAATACAATGCACTTATGAATTAGTTTCTAGATCGCAATAAAACTTCAATTTCAGTGTGTTTGAAATCAAGAAGTCAGAATTTAACTTTTTACAAATATGCAAATAAAGTTCTTCGAAATATTCAAGGATTTAATATATATTTAATAAATAGCTCGTTAAGCTATTCGCTAACATGCTTATATTTTTTATAATCCTGATAGTTAGGATTCCACATGCTAGCTCTATAAGCTCTAAAACTTTTTTAATTGAAATATCCATACACTAAAAGTTAAATAAATTAAAGCAGAAAGTAACTATCGAAAAATTAACAAACAAGAAAAAAATAAACTAATTAAGTTTTTCAAAAGACGTCATAAATCTTTATTCTATCTAGGAGCTACAGCAATGATTTTGTTTTTAAACTAATTTCACAAATTTCGTCTTACACTTTTTCTATAATTAATGGCAAAATGATGAGGAAGATAGGGGCTAACACTTCTATATACTCACTTGCCGAACCCAAGTCCATTTTTCAAGGAATCTCATCCTGGCAACCAGTTGGAAAATCTAGGCTATAGCCAGCACACGTAGTAGTGAAATAAATGACAACTGCAGAAAAAGACTCAATAATGTTTATAAATTCTTAATTTAGTAGCAGAATGTAATTAAAAGTTATTTGTTATGTCGTATTTATTAAAAATATTTTGGTTAAAAGTGTTATGTGTCGTGTTCCAATTTTTTTGTTAAATATTTCAAAATTTCTTCTTTAACTTTTTCTATAATTAATGGGGAAATGACGAGGATGATAGGGACTACATCTTCTATATATCCACTTGCCGAACCCAAGTGCAGTTTCCAAGGAATCTCGTCCTGACCACCAGCTGAAAAATCTACGCCACAGTCGGCATACATAGTATTGGATGAAATGACAGAAAAAGATTTACTGATTTTTATACTTTCAAAATATTTTGAGTTTGCTTTATTAAAATATTTGGTTAATATTAAATTAATTAATAATAAAATGGTCTAACATGCATACATTATTTCAACATAACCTCACATTTCATCAACTTTTTAGTTATTAACACCTTTTCGGTCACAATAGATTTCCTCGGTTTCATTCTTTTGTTTCAATTCCGCCCGTTCTGGTTGTTGAATCAGAGTTGTTAACTTCACGCACATCTTATTTTTTATATCTACGTGGACTGGCGCCAAAAGTATCGATACCAAGTGATAAAAGTATCGAGTATTCGCTTGTATTTACTCGTATCGAAATTTTCTGTAACTGTGTGTCCTCTAAGTTGTGCGCCAAAAAATTAGCGGTTACAAATCTTGTGTTTAATTTTATTCGTGCATAATTTATTTAAGTTTAATAAAATACATTTTAAAGTGTAGTGTGAAAAAAAATCGAAAAATGGCAGCTGCGTGGATATTAGCGAATTGGTTTCACAAAACTGCAACAAATGATAAGCAAATACAGAAACAAATGCAAGAGGCCGCTGAAAAATTGCAAGAAAATAAGAATGTTCATAGACAAATCAAATGTAAGTAATTTGTATATAGATACGCAAAATCACAAGAAATGTTTTTTGAATTAAAAGTGGATACAAGAATTTATTAAATCTAGTAAACAATCGGCACGCCACGCTTTTACGGTTATGGTAGCCGTTCTTTTGTGTCAAGTAGTTTGAATTTGTGTAAAATTTGTCGGTTTGGTTTGAGAGCTAAGGTACTTACTAAGCATCTTCTACGGTCAATCTATTTTACTCCCAACTTTATTGAAAGACATGAATCTTAAGACGAACCAGAATTTCTTATTGCTAATTATTTATATGCTGATCGTAGATCAGTTTTTTTAATTTTTGTTTGTTTTGTTTGTTTAGTACATATATTTGGTATATGTTATGAAAAACAAATAAAACAATTATATAAAATAAGGGAATCCCAAGTGATGAGTAGCAATTGTGTGATTTCACACAATGTGGTTGTTACTCATCTACTTGTGTGGTTCCAATTTGAATATTTATTCAGGATGACTACATCCTGTTTCTTTTCTATTTTCTAAACTCTAAAGGCTCCTGTATTTCTTTAAAAAGCACCAAAAATCTCGAGTAAACGAAATTAAACTAAAGAAGAAAAATATAAAGGATAACAAATCCATACTATACATATATACATAAATATATAGAGCTTGATTGGAAAAAAGTAGATATTTCCACTTAACTGTAATCAAATTTTAGGTTTTTAAGAGTTTGAAGATAATAGAAAATTCGCGGGAATTTATAACTTTCTTATTTTTTTAACTAAAGAAATAACAAAAATATTTTTTTTTTGCTCAGTCTTGATTGTAGGTAACTATAAAAGTTAAAATACATACATTTTAGTCATAAATTTTCTAAGCTTTTTTCATTTTACAGGAAAGTCCCTAAAATACACATTTACCCTCTTGGAGCCACAATTGTAGCTAATGAGACTAGTCATATGAGACTAATTATGCTGCGCATAACTGGTTTTCTTAGGCGAGGAGGGGAAACGTGTGTGCAATATTTTATGCCAGGTAGATAATAAGGGTCGAATCGTTTGATCGGCAAACCTACAATTCGTCACGTAACAGTGAGTATTTTGTATGTATATTTATGAATTATGCGACAAGTAGTACGTTCTCGGAGCCAAAATGAATTTATCACAACTTTAGTATTTGATGTCCAATTTGTATAAATGATATATTTTTAAGGGCTCGACAAATACTTCAATTCTCGCATTTCACAAACTAGATTTAATGGTTTTCAAAAATTTTACAACCAATGCATCATGCTGTTTCTAAGACGCAAACACTGATTTGCACCCGCGGAACACACTGAATTTTCATCGTGAATGGGCTTGTTTACATTGTTCGATACGAGTACTTAATTTTTATATCTACTTGGACTGGCGCCAAAAGTATCGATACAAAGTGATAAAAGTATCGAGTATTCGCTTGTATTTACTCGTATCGAAATTTTCTGTAACTGTGTGTCCTCTAAGTTGTGCGCCAAAAAATTAGCGGTTACAAAACTTGTGTTTAATTTTATTCGTGCATAATTTATTTAAGTTTAATAAAATACATTTTAAAGTGTAGTGTGAAAAAAAAATCGAAAAATGGCAGCTGCGTGGATATTAGCGAATTGGTTTCACAAAACTGCAACAAATGATAAGCAAATACAGAAACAAATGCAAGAAGCCGCTGAAAAATTGCAAGAAAATAAGAATATGCATAGACAAATCAAATGTAAGTAATTTGTATATAGATACGCAAAATCACAAGAAATGTTTTTTTGAGTTAAAAGTGGATACAAGAATTTATTAAATCTAGTAAACAATCGGCACGCCAAGCTTTTACGGTTATGGTAGCCGTTCTTTTGTGTCAAGTAGTTTGAATTTGTGTAAAATTTGTCGGTTCGGTTTGAGAGCTAAGGTACTTACTAAGCATCTTCTACGGTCAATCGGTTGATGACTATTTTTCTCCCAACTTTATTGAAAGACATGAATCTTAAGACGAACCAGAATTTCTTATTGCTAATTATTTATATGCTGATCGCAGATCAGTTTTTTTTAATTTTTGTTTGTTTAGTACATATATTTGGTATATGTTATGAAAAACAAATAAAACAATTATATAAAATAAGGGAATCCCAAAAGATGAGTAGCAATTGCGTGATTTCACACAATGTGGTTGTTACTCATCTACTTGTGTGGTTCCAATTTGAATATTTATTCAGGATGACTACATCCTGTTTCTTTTCTATTTTCTAAACTCTAAAGGCTCCTGTATTTCTTTAAAAAGCACCAAAAATCTCGAGTAAACGAAATTAAACTAAAGGAGAAAAATATAAAGGATAACAAATCCATACTATACATATATACATAAATATATAGAGCTTGATTGGAAAAAAGTAGATATTTCCACTTAACTGTAATAAAATTTTAGGTTTTTAAGAGTTTGAAGATAATAGAAAATTCGCGGGAATTTATAACTTTCTTATTTTTTTAACTAAAGAAATAACAAAAATATTTTTTTTTTGCTCAGTCTTGATTGTAGGTAACTATAAAAGTTAAAATACATAAATTTTAGTCATAAATTTTCTAAGCTTTTTTCATTTTACAGGAAGTCCCTAAAATACACATTTACCCTCTTGGAGCCACAATTGTAGCTAATGAGACTAGTCATATGAGACTAATTATGCTGCGCATAACTGGTTTTCTTAGGCGAGGAGGGGAAACGTGTGTTCAATATTTTATGCCAGGTAGATAAGGGTCGAATCGTTTGATCGGCAAACCTACAATTCGTCACGTAACAGTGAGTATTTTGTATGTATATTTATGAATTATGCGACAAGTAGTACGTTCTCGGAGCCAAAATGAATTTATCACAACTTTAGTATTTGATGTCCAATTTGTATAAATGATATATTTTTAAGGGCTCGACAAATACTTCAATTCTCGCTTAGGTGTTGTTCGTCTTCAGAGTCATATTTTGTTAGTGAAGTCTTTACTCGACGTTGTACCCACCTAATTCTAAGTTTTTTTTCACCAAATTAAAGCCTTTAGAAAATCATTAAATTCTTGCCCAAGAAGTGTTCAATTAAGTTTATAAACGAACAAGTTATATCTACTTGAGATTTTGGGACAATTCTAATTTTGTATGTAGTTATAAACACTCTTTGTGAATCGTGGCATCGTGTGGAACAATCCTATTCTTGTAAAAAAATACATTTTGAAGATACACTTAAAGCCCTTATAGAACAACATTATTAGGCAATTCATTCATTTGGTGGCGTATACTCTCTTTTGTCCTAAATTCTCTCATTTTTCATACAAAATTATATGACTTTACAACTATACGATGCAGCATAGTGGAATAAGCTATGTATAATTTCCAAATTCATGTGATAATACGGTGATGATCTGATTATCGATGAAAAGTTTTCAAGCGAGTGAACAAATATGAAATGAACCTTCTGCATCATCGTCACTTGAGCAAGGAACATAGCCAGTAGAGCACTTGCATTTGGAAATTATAAAAATTTAATTATTGTTGGAGTAGTGCACTGCGACCTTTAAGATCTATTGCGCCCCTTAATATGGACTTATAGTATTTCTATGAGTCTAATATGAATTTTAGTATGAATCCAACTTCTATGGAATTGAAATTATTATTATTTTTTTTATGTTATTATTGACTTCTTTAACTGTACAAAAAAAAAAATATTTGGAGTTTATTTTACGTTTTTTAAGCCTAAAGTTGATACCTAAAAAAAAGGTGTGTAGCTGGCCCGAGTGATTGCGGTACTTGAAGTTTGATTGATTGATTTATATTATTTAAATAAAAAAAATAATGCTATTTAAAATATTAACAACTTTTATAAAAATTATTAAGATTAAAATTTAAGAAATATATAAAGTAATTTAACCCTGGAAGTACATGCTTATTTTTTATACGTAAAGGTCATGCTTCGTCGAAACGCATAATCGACGACGGCATTATTCAAAGTGGTCATACACATGACCTATACATAACGCTCGTATCTATACAGTTTTTCGCGGTAGTATACCGCTTTTTCAGCTCAAAACCGTATACCGCCTTTTTTTTTTTACCAAAATACCGCGTTTATACTAAGAAAAAAATATAAAATTTTACGAAATTCAAATTTATCAATCACAATGCAAAACGTGTCAGAGAACAAGGGCAAATCGTTGCAAGTATTCCTTTGAAAGAAGTAGAAACATTGAAGGCGATTCTTATCGTCAAAAGTAACTTGAAATATCCATGCGTTGATTTCTGTAAATACAAAGCCGGAATCGCTTCGTCAAATTTCTTCAAAGCACAAATTCAATACAACTACAAAAGGAGATATGAAAATGGAGAACGAAGACGATTTAGATGACGGATAAATTGCTTTCCTGGTTAATTTTCATTGAAAAAAGTTCATACCGCGAAATATACAGTTTTTTTCAAATCGACTTGCAGTTTTTTAAAAATTTTTGGTAGAAATATACAGTTTTTGGTCGGAAAAAAGATACGAGCGTTACCTATACATCAACAACTTTGAAAGTTGATTGTTTCCTATTATTTGGTTAATTAAGCAAAAAAAAAACAGCGGACATTTTTTGTTAAAAATATTTATTTATAAATTAAATTTTCACAGCTTTAGTCTATTAGGCTGGTTTTACAAAACACTGTTTATTTAATTACAAAAAAAGTAATTTAAAGCACATATAATTCATCAAATGTGTTTGCGTCTTAAAAGTAATATAGTGAACTATAAAGGAACGAGTTTTCATGATTATCAAGTTTCATTATATGCAAGAGGCACTTAGCTCTATTTTTTGTTTCTCGCACAAGCTTTAATAACATTTTGAACAGGACGATTTTGTCATTCTTCATTTGGAAGACGGCATTACATTTTTAATATTATTTCGCACCGACGCATAGTGGTTTGACTCCATACAAAGTGCGGAAAAAAATATAAGGAAACATCTCAGCATAATGATTTTTGGCATGAGTCTTAGGTCGTGGAAAAGAATTTTTTTTCCAAAAATAAAAAATTGTTCTCGTTTTTTTTATTTATCAAATACATTCTTCATATATAACACACCCGTAAAAAAAATTAATAAATAAAATAAAAATAAGATTATAACTATAGTTAAACAAAAAACTTCCGAAAAACGCTTCAAAATGCAGGCTAGCACTTTGTGTTTAGCATTCATCAACTTCGACAGCTTACCCACAATTATTTAATGAACTAATCCCTCCAATTTTTTTAATAGACTAATGAAATATTTATGAATAGAAATTAAGAATAAAATTTCTAATATCGACGCGTCAAAAAAAAGATTTTTTTCCGCAGTCAAGCCACTGTGCGACGTAGTCAAAGCTGATATTTTAAGCCTATCAGTTAATTGGCTTTCGACAGACAGAAACAAGCGCGATTAAGGGACTTTTGTTTTATTTAAAACATGTGAGCATAAATGACATAGCTATTTAGAAAAGTCATTTAACATTACAAAATATTCAGTAATTATTTTGCATTGCCGAGTTAGTCTTCGAACTTGATGCATATTTTTCCCATGATTTTGCTTATTGTATATACATTTTATGGTTGCCTTCAGTGCATAATGGTTATGATTAACAAAATTATTTTCGACTTAGCCCTTAATAATGACATACCCCTACATAGAGCCACATCGTTTTAGTCTAAATCGGATGCCTCCTCTGACAAACTTGCAAACTTTCATTTTGAATCTCTGTCCGGTAGGTGGTCTTTGTCACTCATTAACAAGAAATTTTTCTGTTTCCTGGTCATTCAATTCCTTTGTCGTGCTCATTTCGGAATCCAACAACAAAAACTATAACATAAAAAATACAATCTAAAAATGCAAAAGTTACACAAAGGTCATGCCTCGTCAAAATCATACTTCCAAAATGTTTATTCAGTTGAACTTCTACACACAGCAACAGGTTGCCCACGGCAGGCGCTGGATGAAAAAGTAGGAAAAAACAAACAAAATTTTAAAACTGTAAAACGTAAATATGCGTTGTCGATTCGACGAAGCATGTCCTTCCAGGGTTAAATGTTTTTCACATTGAGATTTTTATGAAATTTTCGGTTTTTTATTTAACACTGATACCGGTTATATTATGCTTTTAAATATTCTTCACTTTAAAATTTTTCGTTTTTTTTATTTTTTGTGTTGACTTTTCTGTGTGAAAGAAAATAAAATAAGTTATTATTGTATACTGAAGATCATTTAAGAATGATCTTTAGAACCCGGTCACGGAAGGATTGTGTTATCCTGTTCATCGTCTGCGTTTATTCTTGCGGGCAAATTACTAAGGCACAATTTGCTTCACGGCCCCCTGGGTAACCTTTTGTGATCTCCTGTGTTCCCATGGGTACAGAAGAAGATTCACTACCGTTCATACAGATTGAAAGGGACAGCAAACTGTTCACTATAGTGCCACGCTTTTACTGTGTTCTCATGGGTACAGCTGAACCGTTTACTACAGTGCCACGCTTTCACTATGTGTTTTTAGTGAACTTGACAAGGAGCCGAACCTTCATGACCGGGTATATCGCGGGGCATCCACCAAACTTATTAAGGATTTCATTTTATTATTTTATTATTTCACTTACACAGGAGGGTGCTCCCCATGGTGGGGAATCGCTGTGTATTTATTTTATTTGCGTTCTTAACGTTTTTTTATTTTATTGTTTTATTTTTGTTATTTTATATGTGCAGGAGGTGGTGAATCGCTGCACACTTTTATTTTTTATTCTATTATTCTTTTCGGTAGTGAACCCATCACAAGGACATATCCTTGAGGCTCTTTTAACCGTTCCCTGCTCGGGCGCCAGTTACGGACACACTCAAAAAAATATAATGTTAGTCGTCAACTGGCTATATTTTAAACACAGGTTATATTGTTTTAAGGCATTTTTATTTATTCACAAACTATTTTTTATTTATTCACAAAGCACATTCTTATAATATACCAAACTAAATATTATTTAACTGATTTTATATTTCTTTAACCGATCGCGGTGCGTGATAGCTAGAGGCCGACTTAAGACTAACTTACTCGCTACCCTTAACTTAAGTCCAAGACTCACCATTGGTGGTCAATATGCTGAGTCTGCGGTTCTCATGCTTGACAGTCAATGCTGATAAGGCGAATTCCACGATTCGTATAGGCGCAAGCTGATACGCTGCATTTGGTTATTGTTGTTAGATAACCTTGAATTCCCAGGATACCCACAGGTAGAAATTGATATGCAGCGTCAGCGTCTGGCTACACTTGTTGTTGCTGTCGTAGTTATGCAGGCAGATTGTTGTTGTTGCTATTATGCGATATGTGCATGTTTTCATTGCCCAATTTATCTAAAAAAAATTCCTGAAAAAACCTGTTTCTTCTATCTTTAAGTAGCCCAAGAACAAACTATTTAAGAATTCCGAGCGTCCACTGTATCTCATTTATGATTATTTGTTTGCCAAAATTAAAGTTATTTCATATATACATTACAATACAACGTTTAAAAATGAAGAAATTAACATTTTATTCAAAACTTTTTATTTTTATTCTGAAACAAAAACATTTCAGTTTAGGAAATCCTTAATAAAATATCACAAACTTCAGTATTTAACTAATTTAAAATTTTTACTTTCACATCATTATTATTATTATTATAGCTGGCGTTGGAATTCTTGCCCATTTTGAAAGTGGATGCCTTTGTTATTGAGAAAAGAATTGTTTATTAAGTGTTTTTAATTCATTGTTATTTTATATTATTATAATTTTGAATAAACTTATTTTGTGAGTATCTATTTTGCATTACACGTCAAAAGCCGATAAGAATAATTGCAACTGCAAGAATTCAGCATAACTACACTTTATATTTGTCAAACTGAACGTTGTACAACGTGAAGTTTTGCTGTCGCGAAATACTCGACATGATCGTTCTCGGTATGTTAGAATAAGAGAAAAAGAAGAACATGTATTCGTTGGCAGCAAGCACAGCTGAATAACAACTAGTACTTACTTACGATTTTGTTCTCTAAAATGTGTATCTATTTTTTGTGGTACTTCGAATAAATGAACATACTTCTAAAGTACACGTGCACTCTGGAAATACAAATGGATTTGTGCAGACCTCTAATAGTCCAGTCATTATAAAGATTCTAAACTGAGATTTTTCTTCAGTAATTGTTAGTGGGATATGATAGATTCAAAAACCAGAAAAATCAGTCCTGGGGTTGCAGAGCGACCCCCCAAAAAAATCCCCCCTTTGGTGAAAAAAGTCTTTTTTTACTAATAACTTGTTAACCGTTGGAGATATCAAAAAATTACATAAAACAAAAAAAAAAAGCTTGAGTGATATCCTAAAAAAAAGGTCTTAAGTAATTTTTTTTGTATATGTCATAGTCATATGCTGATAAAATTGCAAAATGAGAATTTTTTTATTTCTAACTTTTACAGGATTTTCGGAAGTAATGTCTTGAACTAAAAGATAATACATTTATAACGTATAGTGAAACCATTTATTTTTATTAGGCCTGCAAATAATAAAAGTAGTAAAAACCAACAGGCAACTATACTATATTGTTATTTTTGTATACAAAAAATTATGCGTTGTCAATGAAAATGGCACTTGTACTTTATATCCCCTTCAAAACGCTTTTTGATTTTTCTTCCTAGCTTGTTTGGTTTTCGAGTAATTCAATTTTTCCTATAGGCTCCGCACGCAAAAATTCAAATAAACAAAGATGCGCGCGCATCCACAGTACATCCAAAGAACTAAATTTCCAATTTTTAAATATTGAATATCTCGAAAACTATGACATATATAAAAAAATTACTTAAAACTTTTTTTTTAGGAAATCACTCAATCTTTTTTTGTGGCATGTAATTTTTTGATATCTCCAACGGTTAACAAGTTATTAGTAAAAAAAGGCCTTTTTCACCAAAGGGGTGGGTCGCTCTGCAACCCAGGACTGATTTTTGTGGTTTTTGAATCTATCATACCCCACTAACAATTACAATTACTGAAGAAAAATCTCAGTTTAGAATTTTTATGAACTTTTGGTGCATTTTTTACTCTACCGACTGGGCTATAGTAGGTATAGTCAAACGAAAAAGAACTGCATACTCAGAATTTTGAATTGACCCTCAAAAAGTGGACTTAGGGCCGAAAACTTTATTTTAGTTTATCCGATGAGTAAGCTTTTATATTTCATTTAAACGATATATAAATTCATAATATACACTACCGGTCAAAAGTTTGGGCTCATCTTATAACTTTCATAATATGCAAAAAATATTGTTTACTCCAACTACACCACTCAAAAAGATTTTCCACAACGAGCGGCGCACAGTGGGGTATTTGACCAATTTAGGCGACCAAAATTGTTATGTCAAGGAAATAGTATCGAATCATATCTGTTTGCTTTTTTTTTTTGCTATCCTTAATCCTGTACGGCCATTGGGCCATATATGACTGACCTGAACTTTTACTTTCCTGGGGATTTTTAAAAAATTTCTGACCAAACTGGTGCTCGCCGATGAAGAATATATTAAGCTTCTAAAATACAATGACCTATAGGGGTCTTACAGTTGGAGATTCATACAAATACATCTTAAAAATAAAATACGTTCTCTTTTTTGAAAGTTTTGAAAATTCGTTTTCTATATATATGTTGATGATATTTTCGGAAATGTTTATTTCTAGCTTCAGCTGCTTCTTCTGAAAGCTGTTTTATAGGTAGCAGGGCAATCTCAATAACAATTGCATTATGTATTAATATTTTATGCATGATTGGTGTCATCGGATAACATGGATATAAGCCAACGTATAACGTTACTGTGCTTGCTTTGAATTTTTTTTGTTTTATTTTTTAAAATCGCAACTTTTCGCAAAAAAAAACATTTTGCTATCTTAAAGAAAAATTTGTAATCTTTTCATTAAGCCCAAAATCAATGCGGGGAAACTTGGTGAAATATAACTTTTTAACTCAAACGAGAAAAAAAACAATTTTTTTTTTTTTTTTGAAGTGTGCTTTTTTGAGCCACAACTTTTACGTGTAAATAAAAGCGATACAATAAAAAGTCTTTGAAAAGTAAACACACTGACCTGCTTAATTAGAATTCATGGCTTGCCTTTAACACGATTCCTAATATTCGGAGTATGAATGCATAAACTCGTAATTGTGACTAACTTCATATCTATCATACGCGCCATTTTTTGACATTGACAGCTATTCTACCTCGAAGAGCGCCGAAAATACTATAAGGATTGATCTGTCAAATAATTTTCATAATTTTACAAAAGTGTTTTACTATAGCTGAAAATTTCGAATTTCGTGCCAACAAAACAACATTTGCGGGAAGTTTTAATTTGCTTCTTCCATTGAAAGAAAAACGCAACTGAAGCACTTCGTTTACTCACTGAAGTTTATCCTGACTGTGCTATAGACGTTAGAATGTGTCAGGTGTGGTATGCCCGTTTCAAAAGTGGTGATTTTGATGTTGAAGACAGGGAACGTTCAGGCGGCCCGAAAAAGTTCGAAGATGAAGAATTGAAGGCATTACTCGAAGAAGATTCATGTCAAACGCAACAAGAACTTGCAGAATCTTTAGGAGTTGCTAAATCAACCATTTCTAAACGATTAAAAGCATTGGGAATGATTCAAAAGCAAGGAAATTGGGTGCCGTACGAATTGAAGCCGAGAGACGTCGAACGACGATTTTTCCCATGTGAACTGGTGATTGAACGACAGAAAATAAAGGGTTTTCTGCATCGTATTGTGACTGACGGTGAAAAATGGATACGTTACGATAACCCAAAGCTTAAAATATCATGGGAACCGCCCGGACATGCATCAACATCAACAGCAAAGCCGAACATCCATGGATCCAAGCTCATGCTGTGTATTTGGTGGGATATGAAAAGTGTCGTCTATTATAAGCTGTTGAAACCGAATGAAACGATCACTGGCGACCGCTACAGACTACAATTGATGTGTTTGAGTCGAGCATTAAAGGATAAGAGGCCAGAATATGAGTATAGACACGACGAAGTTATTCTTCAGCACTACAATGCTCGGCCGCATGTTGCAAGGCAACATACATACTTGGAAACGCTGAAATGGGAAGTGCTATCCCACCCGCCGTATTCTCTAGACATTGCTCCTTCTGATTACCACTTGTTCCGATCGATGACACATGGCCTGGCTGAACAGCACTTCCGTTCTTTCGAAGAACTCAAAAAATTGGTCGATTCGTGGATAGCCTCAAAAGATGAGGAGTTCTTTCGACGCGGAATCCGTATGCTACCCGAAAGATGGGAAAAGGTTGTGGCTAACGATGGACAATAATCACTTTATAATCACTTTTTCATAATAAATGTCCAAATTACGAGTTTATACATTCTTACTCCCAATAAATAAAAAAAAATCATGCAACAAGAGTATATATTGCCACAAAATTTAAAAAGTTATTTTTTTTTTTACCAATAAGGAACATCAAGTTCTTATAGATTTTACAGTTTATTGGCTTGTGAGGGGAGCGGGGAGTGTAATACATGTTCATACAATATTTGTATTTGTAAAGCAAACTATTTTTTCTACCCTGCGTGAAGTTTTTGAAATTAACTTTTGGCTGCCTAGATCTTCGACATACCCCTCTGTGAGGTGATAACATTTTCTATAGTAAATTTTTCCGTAGAATCCGAAAATCCTAATGAATTTTTTCGATTGACAGTTTTCCATGTAAATGGCAATATTCAAAAAAGTGCACTGTTGAGAGCACATATATCACATACATGCTTGTCAAAACTACAATATTCAGCCAATGAATTTTTGTATATTTGAGATGAGTATCAGTCAAAAATTTTAAGGTATAAAAAGTTCCAATAGTATTATTACTGTTATGATCGAAAAAAGGTAAGAAAAATCACTTTTTTTCTTCTTTTTTTTCCAACAAATCTCAACTTTGAAGCCCTATATCTCAAAATAATTATATGGGTGATAAAAAGTTAGCCTTTTTATCTTATAGAAAATTTTATAACAAAAATTCTAAGCCCATGGAAAAGTCATAATTTACGATACTATAGAATTTTTTAACATCAATGGAAGAACTATTTTTTCTTTTAAAAAAGTTTTATTTTAATCAAATAAAAAAACACATTACAACAAAATTTTATTTCTTTGTTTTATAGTAATTTAGGGGGGTTGCTGATCACGACTGCGTAGTCAGTTTTTTCCACCACATCTTGTTCTCCCACAATATGAACCTGAAGTCGGAAAATGGAGTCTTCAGGGGTTATTAAGAAATTTCTTTATTTCAACAGATACGAGTTTGATGTCGAAAAAAATCACTAGGGTATTGGGATTTAACCGTGTGAAAATAGCCACGCGTGTAAAAATTTCTATTATTAACAGAAAAAATGTTAACCATAAAATGTTATGTTAAGCAGAACATAGAATATTCGTTCGGATCATGATGACCATTTGGAGAACTGACTGTGACCACCAGACATACCATTCGATAGGTATTGAACTGTTGTTTAACCATGCATACACAAATGTCACATTTATTTCAGATTATTTTTAATTAATTTATGAAAAATATCAATTTGAAAAGCGAGTTGGAGGAATCAGGTGGTCATATGGAGCACTTGTACATATTTGCCAGACATCACATGGGTATCAGTGGACAGGTACTGAAGAGTAGACAAAACAAACATCTAACAGAATTACCGGATTGTCTTTAATTATCATTTGAAAATTTTCATGTTGGGTGCAGTTAGATGGAGGAAATTGGTAAATATTTAAGTAGACTTTTTTTTTGGTTCATTTAGAGGAGAATTGAATGTTGAAAAAAAACTTTGGTTCAATTCAATAAGTTGTTTATTTTTTTTTTTTTTTTTTTTTTTTTTTTTAGCTATCACCCCCGTCAATTTAGAAAATTCGTCAAAATAAAAACTGGAGAAAACGACCTTCAAAATTTTCAATTGGACCAAGAATCTGAACAAAACTCACTTGATCCTTAGTATTTTTGAAAATATTTGGAATTGGCCTCTGTAACTTTGTAAATATATTCTTGAATAATATATATCGATTTAAGGCAATACAAAAAAATAAGTTTTTGGACCTTCTGATTTAGCACCTCCATTAAGGAGGTGACACCAAAATAACAAGAATTTATAGAACAAGCTGATCAGACAATCATTTCGGAACCCGCTACGGTTCCTCATAAGTGATCTTTAATTATCTACAGGTTGACCTCGCTTAACACATCGGTTATTTTCCTGGAAAATGCCGTGTTAAGGGAAATCATGTTAAACGATACAAGGAAGGATCTTCAAAGATATCGAAAACAAATTTTTTTTCTTTTGTTTTTCAGACATTTTTTAATTGAAATTACAGTTATGCATACATGAGAAAAAAAAACATAGATCAATCTCCAAAACTTGGGGATTTTTTCCTTTTTTCTCTTGTTTTTGCGACAAAAACTGGCAACACGTATAGTTAAGCGTTCTTTGACGTACGCCGCTCTCCAATCCAACGAATGATAAAACAAATTTCCCAGCGTTCTTGGTGCTTCTGAAAGAAATTTTTTTCTGGAACCGCTTGAAAATTGGTTTTCCAGGTAAAAAACGGGTTCTAGCGACCATTAAATTTCAATATTTTTTCGTGAAAATTTTAGGATGTCTAAATGAAGCTAAGTGACACTTTTCCGTGCACTCAAAAAATTTCCTCCCGAAACCGTGTTAAATGAAAATATTTCTCAAAAAATGAAACGTGTAAGAGGAAGGCCATACTATAAGAAGTACGTGTTAAGCGAGGTCTACCTGTATTATGTTTTGGGTTTTTAAATTAAAAATAAACTAGTAGGTAAGGCTCAGTAACTGGGGCTCTTTTTTTGCGGAAGAAATCACTTTAAAATCTCTTAAAAAAACAAATATCAAAAGAGAACCAAACTACTCGTTGGTGTGTGTTTTGTTATTTGTGTATGCAGATAATTCGTTAAATATTTCTGAGAGATGCTGTTACTCATGTCCTCTCTCTCTCTCATTTATTATTTACTCCCGCTTAAGCAATGATTTTTACAACGATGAATGCAATGCTTTGCTTAAGAGCGAATTTTAAAAATCTTCCGACGCTATTATTTTCGATGTTGTTTAACCTATTTTAAATCTGATAATTATTGGCTAACCCGCTCGTCAAGCTCTTTAAATTAATATATAATACGATAGTGTAGCACCTCTGGATAAAAAGGTAGTTACACTATTAAATACAGTAGCGGGCAAAAGTGTTCACAAAAATTCATAAAATATAATATTCATAAATTTTATTTGTTTTAAACAAAATTATGTAAAAACAAAGTATAAGGTTTTCATACCTAAAACTATCAGCATGAAAAACCAACCAAAAATTACTTCATTTTCTTATAAAAAACATTAAAAATTAAAAAAAATCAGAAAAAGTGGTGTGAACAGTTTTGACCGCACATGGAAAATCTATTTAAATCATCTTTAGTATTTCGTGTGGCCCCCGCGAGATATTATAATTGATTTTATATGACGCGTCATGGTTTTAACAAGGCTTTCCAGTGAGATACAAGTTATTTCCTGCCATGCTGATAAAGCTCTCTCCTATAATTCCTCAATAGTCCTTGGTGAATCCTTTTCGGCATATATTTTTCTTTTCAACATGGCCCACTAATTTTCTATAGGATTTATGTTAGGCCATTATGGCGGCGAGTCCAACAGTTATTCCCGTTGTCAATAAGTCACTTTTTGGTGGCAGCGGCAGCATGTTTGGGGTCGTTGTCATTTATAAAAACATCCTCCTTGCCCGGTTAGATTTCGAATATGACCAAATTTCGGTGTTGGGAATCTGAATTCTGCCAACCTATGCAAAACCCTCTTCAATAGATCTAAATGATCGAATATACATAGTTTTGCTAGCTAAAGTTATATCATCCATATAAATGACGACAGAACCCTCTCGAATAAATTCTGCCAGTACCCAATTCATAAATCGCTGAAAATTTCCAGGCCCTACCTTGAGACCAAAAGGCTTCTTAGTGTATTCGTAATGACCCATTGGCACCACAAAAGCTGTATACTGAATTGAATTCTCTGCCATTCTTATTTGATGAAACCCTTTTTTAAATCTAATGTTGTAAAATAACGTTTACCCTCCATTCGCTCCAAACAATCGTCAATAAGTGGTAACGGAAAACTATTAGGAATCATAATTTTATTCAATGGTTTATAGTCCACACAAATTCGTTTGGTTCCATCCTTTTTTGGCGAGGGCTGAAACTAATCGGAACCTCGGAAGTTATGCTATGTTCAAGTTACTCTTTATTGATTCACTGTTATTCTGAGTACATGATCTATATATATATAGTCTTCAAAGTATAATAGTTATCAATGTAGTATAATACTTATAGTAAATAATAGTTAATAGACATAAAGTGTTGTATTAGTTAGCATTAATTCATAAGTATAATATAATGATACAACATCTTCCTTTAATACATATTCAATTCAATTTTAATTTATTATTATTTACAGACACATTTTCAAATTTAGTTGTACTCTAACCTTGATGGAGGATTTGTTATTCTACCTCTTTAGTCACATATTGGTTTTGCTTATTTTCATTAACTTCAGTTTCGTTCGATAATTTTTTATTTTCCTCAATACATTCCTCCTCAATTTGTAATTTGCTTCTGTTGTTTTGAAAATCTACCTGTTCACCTGTTTCTGATTTTTCTAATATATGTTCTCTATTCCTTCTATAAGTTACGCCTTCCGTGTCTTGTACCAAATACGTGCGAGGCTCTTTACACTTTTCAACAATTACGCCTGGAAACCCCACTGAAGTTGGGGTTCTTATGAACATTACATTTTCACCATTACTAACCGGCTTCAATTTTTTTTTGTGCATATTGTAATTTTTGGATGATTTAAGAATTTGATTATCTCTAGTTTCTTTAAGTTTTTTCTGATCCACTACTTTTGGTTTAAAATTATTTGAAATGGATGGTATTTTAGTCCTCAGACTTCTAGACATTAGTAATTCAGCAGGACTACGCGCATTGTTTTTTGGTGTGATTCGATAATTAAGCAATGCTATGTATGGGTCTGTTTTACTCTCATAGCATTTTGTCAAAAAATTTTTTATAGTCTGAATTGACCTTTCCGTCAAACCACTTGATCTGGATAAATACGGGCCAGAAGTTTGATGCTTTATATTTCATTCTATGCAAAATTCTTAAAATTCCTTTGAATTGAACGGAGAACCGTTGTCTGATATAAATATCTGCGGGATACCATGCCTCGCGAAAATTGATTTTAATTTTTTCTTAATTTCCATGCTAGAAAACAAACCCATTATTTAATGATTCAATCTTAATATATTTAGAGTAATTATCAACTACTAATATATACTTTTTTTTATTAAATTCGAATATATCGCTGCTTACTTCGAACCATGGTATATCCACAATTCCATGTGGCATTAATTGCTGTTTGGGATTAGAGTTTTTATATTTCATACAAATTTCACAATTTGATACCACATTATAAATATCATTGTAAATATTTGGCCAGTAAATTGATTGCCTCGCAGGACCTTGAGTACGTTGTATACCCATGTGGCTTTCATGTAAACCCCTTAGAACATTTTGGCGAAAGGTGTTAGGAATTATAATTTGGTTATTCTTAAAAAATATACCATCAATTACACTTATTTCATATTTTATGTTGAAGTGTGGCGCTATTGACTTCTCTATTAACTTTTTATTTTGTGGCCAACCATCTTGTATGTATTTAAATATTGTTTGAAATGTTTCATCTGTTTTAGAACATTCTTTAATCTTTTCAATTTCAAAAGAATAAGCATCGATTTCAGTAAGTAAAAGATCGCAATGTAGTATTAAATCTTTGTCGAATTCCGTTAAAGCGTACTCTTGTAATGGTGCACGAGAAACAGTATCGGCTATGTAAAGAAATTTACCAGGTTTGTATTGGACTACTAAATCATAGCATTGTAGTCTAAGCATAAACCTTTGAAGTCGGGCAGGTATCTTATCCAAAGGTTTATCAAAGAGGGAGACGAGCGGTTTGTGATCAGTTTCTACTATCACTTTAAGTCCATGAACATACTGGTGAAAACCTGTACACCCAAATAAAATAGCAAAAAGCTCTTTCTCAATTTGAGCATAGTTGGATTGAGTCTCCGTTAAGGATGCTGATGCATATGCAATCGGGTTTTTACTATGTAATATTGCTGCTCCTACTGCATATTTAGACGCATCGACTGACAAAATTAGCTGCTTATTCGCATCAAAATATGTCAAAACAGGTGTTTTAGTTATTTCATTTTTTAAATTTCTAAATTCTCGCACATGTATTGAATCCCAATGCCATGGCACATCGTTTTTCATCAAATCGCACAAATGTTTATTTTTCAATGACAAATTTTGTATAAACTGATCTAAATAATTAATCATGCCGAGAAATATTTTTATTTCTGAAAAATTTTTGGGTGGTGGCATTTCCAAAATAGATCTTATCATTATCTGGTCTAATTCCTGTGTTATCGAACACATGACCAATAAATTTAATGTTTTTTTTGAAAAAATTTTGATTTTTCTTTGTTAAATTTTATGTATCAAAAAGTCATCTATGTATATGATTAAACCATTTATATCCCCGAAAAGTTTCATCATCTCAGCATGAAAAATTTCCGGTGCTGCACTTATACCAAAAGGCAATCTCAAAAATCGAAATCGACCAATGGTGTATTGAAAGTACACATTCTTGAAGATTCTTCATTTAAAGGAATCATCTAAAAACCGCAACTGGCATCTAGGGAACTAAAAAATGTTGAGTCACTTAATTTTGCTTTGCAGTCATCTATGTTAGGAAAAGGATAGTGTGGCCGTAAAATGGCTTTATTTAAATTTCGCGAATCTGAACATAGCCTTAGTTTGCCATTGGGCTTCTTAACAATCACGATAAAGCTTACCCACTCAGTTGGTTCAAGCACAGGTACAATAAGTTCTAAATCATTCTTTTCAATTCGCTAACGCTCTAAATTAGTTAACGCTCTATCTATGCAGCTTTTCGCTGTAGTATACCGCTTTTTCAACTCCAAAACCGCATACCGCCTTTTTTTTTACCAAAATACCGCGTTTATACTAAGAAAAAAATATAAAATTTTTGAACACTACGAAATTCAAATTTATCAATCACAATGCAAAAACGTGTCAGAGAACAAGGACAAATCGTTGCAAGTATACCTTTGAAAGAAATGGAAACATTGAATGCGATTCTTATCGTCAAATGTAACTTGAAATATCCATGCGTTGATTTCTATAAATACCTCATAGCAAAGCCGGAATCGCTTTGTTAAATTTCTTCAAAGCACAAATTCAATACAACTACAAAAGGAGATATAAAAATGGAGAACGAAGACGATTTAGATGATGGATAAACTACTTTCCTGGTTAGTTTTCATTGAAAAAAATTGAATTGAAAAATTTTTTTTTTTTAGACTAGACTTAACTGTTTAACGGGTCAAATCTGACACCATGTTATGTTATGTTCAAGTTACTCTTTATTGATTCACTGTTATTCTGAGTACATGATCTATATATATAGTCGCCAAAGTATAATAGTTATAAATGTAGTATAATACTTATAGTAGATAATAGTTAATAGACATTAAGTGTTGTATTAATAAGTATTAATTAATAAGTATAATATAATTATGCAACAAATATGTACCCTATAATCATGTTTAAAAGGCGGAATATTGTCCAAATCTAAATAGTCACTCTGATTTTTATTATGAATAGCTTCACGGTGGGAAATGTTCAGACTAGGGTTAATGTCAAATGAATCGGATGAAAATACACCCAAATCAATAGCAAAAATTTGAGAAATTACACGATCAATACCATCATCAAGTTTTTTATAACGATTAAGTTTTAGATTTTCTCAACTAGCAATACACGTATTAGGTAGACGTTGGCACAACTCACACTCCAAAAGAATGTCTGAATCCTCTTCACCAAATGGATTGCATATGCAATACAAATATTTATCTGAAATACGAATTTTCTCTCTCTCTCTCTAAACTAAACTAAAATCCAATTCAATTTTTGGTTTCAAAATTTTTTTGGAATCGATTTTTTCGGAACTGAATCTGAATAGAAATTTTGCCATAAGTATACCGTTTGAAATTTCCCAATCTATCATAACCGCAATATTTCATCGATCGTTGTTGTGTCAATTGATTAGGGATGGCGGAATACTTCATCAAGCAAATCGGACTGTGTTACGTTCATACGCTGTACTTTACGATAAGTTGATTATTTTTATCTACGAACTTTTTGTTCAGCATTTTATTAATAATTACACCTTCAGCAAATTACAAATATTTTTTAATTTTTTTTATACAATAACACTTTTTCACAAATTCACTTAACCTCTTGCGTCGGACTTGCTCAAAAATTACACAACAACAAGCAAAATTAGTTGAAGACAAATTCAATAGCTGTTAAAATAGCAGTAAATGACGAAGAACAATTACAAAGCAAAGTTTTTTTGTTTTTGTAAAACCACACAGCATACCGATCATTTAAAACTTCGAACTGGCGAATCTATAGATGTACTTGACACCATAGTATGCACTAGTTCAAGAAAAAAAGAAAATCGTTTTGTTTCAGCTGATGAATCTTTGCATTCAATTAGAAACTAACTACCGAACTAGTAAATTTATTCCAACCACAGAACTAGATCTTTTTGTATCTAGTTCGCTGTTTCACTGCAGAGTATTGTTAGAGGTAGTTGTGGGTGTCGTTGGTTCTTTAGTTTTGTATATATGTTTGTTTGTTTCTCTTTTTACCATATTATGCATGTTTTTTACACATATCTTTGTTTCAGTTTTGTCACAGTTTTTCTTACTCCTTTATGTCCCCATGTTTGGCATTGTGAAATTCTACTATTAATTTATATTTTATGAGTCATCTGACACTCTTTTTGGTGGTCGATAATCATTTTCAATTGAGGACTTTTGTTGTGTATTTTGATATTTGCTAATTCTTTCATATTTTCTCTTTCTAATTTGGATACTAGTTTTCTCAGAATAGAATCTAGTTTGGCCATTTTTTATATTGGTATCATTGACTTTAACACATCGGAATCGAGTTGAATCCTCGATAATGAATCAGCATTAGTATTCAAACTTCCTTTTTTATATATTATTTTAAAATCACAATCACTTAAATCTAACCGTATTCTTGTCATATTTGACCAAGGTTTTTGTGAGAGAAAAGTGTTATAGAGATTCGTTACCACGACGAATTTTCTACTATATAGATAAAATCGGATAAAGTTGTTTCCCCAGTGAATAGCTAAAAGCTCTTTTTCTATGACGAGTTTATACAAGCCATTTTTTTGCAGTGATATACTCGTATATGAAATAGGTAAATCTGTGCCTATCTCGCCTTGCGATAATGTTGCATAATTTTATGCAAAGATAGTGAGTATAACAGGTTTGTCGAAATTGGGGTATTGTAGGATTGGTGGTTTAATCAATTTATCTTCCAGAGTGTCAAAGGCGTATTGACATTCAGAGTTCCATTCAAATTTGGCATTTTTTTAGTAATACATTTAGGCTCTTTGCAATGCCTGCAAAATTAGAGATGAACCTTCTAACTTCGTCAATGGTTTTCGGTATTGGGTAGTTTTTAATTGTTTCAAATTTAGCAGGGTCTGTTTTAATACCTTCTTGTGTTATTAAGTGTCCTAGGTATACTATTTCTGATCGTAGGAAATCAGCGTTTAATTTTAAATTTTATTTTGGTGTCTGTATAATACTTGTAATAAATTTCTATTATTATTATATCATCGACATTCAGATTCAAAGCCTGATACTGCTATTGTTAACATTCGTTGGAAACTATTGAACGAAATCTTTAGTCCGAAAGGTAATCTTTTGAAGTGGTAGTTGCCATTTGGGTCAGTTGACTTCAAAAATTCACTAGTAAATTTTCTCTAGCTGAATTCGAAAATCATGGCTAACAATTTTTTCGTGGGATATTGTAATTTTTTCAACTTTTTTATAATTTAAAAATTATATCTCGGGCTAGAAATGTCCTGTTATTCTTGAAACTAAATGAAAGGTATTGTTTTATTATATTTTTAGTAGACTATGAAAATTAAATCTAAGCGTTAATTTTTCAAAGTCTTGACTACTGTCTCATGTTTTTAGTTAATTTAGATAATGTATAACAGGCTTAAGGGGTTATATACGTTTTGGTACGGGAAACTTAGGGCATATTTGTAATTTTTTTTGGTTATTTGAAATAATTTATTTGAAACTAGCATAACTGGTATACATAGTACATATTCTTACGAAAAAAAGGGTGGTAGAATATAAAAAAATATTGAAAATTGAAGAAGTTGTAGCTCTTGCCCTGATGCGCGTTTTTTCTGCAGAGTCTGGCGGTGACCACGATTGAATGCTAACAACTCAACTGTAATCAAGAAGACAAAAAATTTACAGCTGTGTACTACAGCGCCGAGTACTAGAACGAAAAATTTTGAAAAAAAAGGGGTCAAAAATTGCGATACGTAATATTTGGACGGCCCCTTAGCTACTTCGTCTGAAGTATCATTATAGAGTTTATCAAAGGTTTTATTCTATTCTTGTCATTGTTGCTGGTGTCGCTATATTTAACTCTAGGATGTGCACTTCTTTGAGAGGCGGTAACATAAACTGCTTGGCCTAATTAAGCCAACGTGAATAAAACGATAGTTATGGTCTATTACAGCTAGCTATTGCACTGACAGATGTGCTCTTAGTATCATACATGGATTCCTACATTTGGTATGTGTTTCTAGCATGTATATGTCTACAGTTAGGGCTTTGAAAAGACATATATAACGTAAGTGATGGTGATTCGGATCGATGTATATAAGTCGGATCGATTTTGTTTTGCTAATAACTTTTCTTTGGTATTTTTTCTAATGGGGTTTATTGGAAAATACTAATATTTCATGAAAAATACTAGACTTTTTACTAACTTACAAATACATTTTTTTCTTTGCCACCCTTTGAGTTGTTTGGCTTTTAAAAAATTACTTAATAATTTTTATAAAAACATGGTAATTCAATGGCCAAGTAACAAAGTGGCAGAGCTTATTTTAAAAGTTCGCAAATTTTAAGGATTATTTTTCTGCGTTTTTCATATATAAATGCAATATTTTTTGTATAATTTGTGGGTATTTCCACCAATATTATCTCATATTGTCATTATAATTATTTTCCATCCAATTCCATTCCAATTTTAATGCAATCCAAAATACTATTAAATACTTTTTAGTTGGAAAAATATAGTTGCAGATAAAAAAAACATTCAGCAAAAAACTGATAGTGTAAGGGCGATGTTACACGATCAATGTTTTGCTGTCAAACAATGAAATTGTTGTTACTTTGAAAAATGAACACTGAGCAAAAGAGAGGATGAACACATTTCACTTCAAATTTTTTTGCTGACGAAAAAAACCTGCATCACATCAAATAAAATGGGGTTGCTGAAGATACACTGTTGCATTTTATTGGAAATAGTAATATTTTATGAAAAATACTAGACTTTTTACTAACTTTTAAATAATTTTTTTTCTTTGCCACCCTTTGCGTTGTGTGGCTTTTGTTTGCTTGTGAAAATGAGTGCTGTTTAAAAAAATACTTAATAGTTTTATGAAAACATGGTAATTCAATGGCCAAGTAACAAAGTGGCGGAGTTTATTTTAATAGTTTGCAAATTTTAAAGATTATTTTTCTGCGTTTTTCATATGTAAATGCAATATTTTTTGTATAATTTGTAGCTATTTCCACCAACATTATTTCATATTGTCATTATAATTATTTTCTATCCAATTCCATTCCAATTGTTGAATGTGCATTCACTCCAAAATACAATTAAATACTGTTTAGTTGGAAAAACAAAGTATTCAAAAATAACATTCAGCAAAAAATTGATAGTGTAACAGGGCATCAAACAAAACGATAAAAAGAGAGTAAAAGCAAAAAACATTGACAGCAAAACATTGACCGTGTAACATCAGCCAAACAGGGCATCAAACAAAACGATGAAAAGAGAGTAAAAACAGAAAACATTGACAGCAAAACATTGACCGTGTAACATCAGCCTTAGCAAATGAAATAAGAAAACCACAAATTTTATAACATTTATAACTTTTGTGCTGGTATTTTTTATATAATTTATATAGGGTCTCGTTCACTAATTATTCTGCTATAGTTGGGTAAAAATAAGCTTCTCTTTAGAAATCATAGAAAGAAAAAAAATTTATATTTGCATATAAGTCGGATTGATGATTCGAATTACAGGAAAATAAGGTGTTTGCATAATTGTAAAATTTAGGAAAACTGTATAGTAGGGTGGCCCTTATATTTCTACTTTTTTAAAGTTTTGCTTCCAGACCCTTATCTTGTTTCAATCAATAAAGAAACAATCTGTGCAAAATTTAAGCTCAATCGGACAACTGCGAGGCGACCCTCATCGACCATGAAGTTGTTCATTGCCGCCCGGAAAGTAATTTTTTCAGATAAATCAATTTTTTGTTCTTGGATTTCTTGAACAACACCTTTCTATGAACAAACAACACCGAGATTATTATTGTTAGAGTTAAATATTATTTATGCGTTCAAGATAAACTTTTCTCAAGACCAGTTTCAGTTATCTCATAAGGGGAAGAACTCTTAAAAATAATTTCTATTTTTCTTGCTCGGGTGTACGTTCGAGTCTGGTTTCTGTAACTAGATGGAACTAAGACACCTTATCATTACATTTTGTTTATGCGTACATTGATAAATTATCAGGATATTGATCGAAAAATCAGAAAGGTGCTGTGGAGAGGTTTGTCACCCACCTCGAGCACTTAGCTCCCCAAACTGTGGCTCTATCATTATTTGATGAAAATGTTTCAACAGCGGTTAAGGCAAACAAAGCTTAAATTATATTGGGAGCAGGCTACAAAAAAAATAAATTTTCTTAGTTTATAAGCATCGAGTTTACGTTTTTTGTAACTCCTGGTGTTCGGGTTTATGCAGAGTAGCATGCCCCTTTTTAATGTTTTTAGAAATGTAGGAATAATTAAGCACAAATTAGTTGAGTTTACAAGTTTATTAAAAAGAAGGTGATATGGCGAAGTGCCAATATTTTAAAAGAATACAAGGAGGAAGTGCCAATCGGCGACTTCCTTGTTGAGAGTTGAAAAAATATCTGATTCTATTTTATATTACAAATGGATATAAAAATTAAGTAACGTTAAGCGCCCAGTGTTGCTACATAAAGCTAAAATATACAATATTCACATCAATAATACAAGAAATATCTAGCCAACATTGGGCGAACAATGTTGATGACAAAGTTGGGAAATTTAAAGATACAAATCTAATAAATACAATAAAATAAATATGACCAAATCAATAAATACAAGAAATGTTGCTGTGTCGAACTCAATGAGGTTCATGTCCTCAACACCTGGTACAAAAATTTTCTTCGCGAAGTTTTCTATCAGCACCGATTTCTTCAACAAGGAACCTTCAATATGGAAAGATGATCCAGGTTACAAAAATGGAATTGAAAAACTTGGGAAGAAAGTTGTAGTCGATGACGTTGCAGAAAAAAAGTGAAACTCATTCAGAAATACAATAACATTTTCAAAAAAATTAAGTTCAGAAACAATTTGTTTTACAAATCGTTGCCGAAGACAAAAAAAATACCCAACTACTATTAAATCCTCTCTTATAGTGCGGATACACGAAAGTCAATTTCGTTGAAATTTTGAATTTCAAATTTAGGTGGACACACGACAAAAAGGGAATTTCATTAAGAATCGGACGACCTCGATAGTCTAGTGGGTAGTGCACTAGACTTTCATCTGGGAGGTTCGGGTTCGATTCCCGTCTTCGTCTGGTGGTTAATTTTCATTACTTTCTTATATTCACTATCAATATGAAGTGTATGAGAATTATAAGATAGTGTACAAATACACACATTGGTTGGTAATGGCAAAACCACCAAGCCGATAAAAAATTGCCACACCGCCGTTCGGAATCGGCGTTAAACTGTAGGTCCAACTATGTGGTATCACAATGGGTCGTTCAGGCCTAAGTGTGTCTCTCGACAGCCACTCCAACCTAACCTAACCTAAGAATCGTATTTTGTTTTTAACTTTATAAGTTTCGAAAAGAAGAAGAATTTATGTGTGCTATAATTAGACGTGTTATTTCTGCGGCTTTGTTATGCATAACTAGAAGCAAGTGGCGAATAAAACGCAGCTATTGTTTCAAACAACTTTATCTTCAAATTAAAGATCATTCTAAAACGATATATTGTTCTAAAAATTATTTAAAAATTCGCATCAGTTAAATTTTTCTAGTCAAAAATATGTGATAAAATATTTTCCATTTTAACTCCAGTTATGCTGTTTTTAATTTTTACCACAGAAATATTGCAAGAGCAACTATTATGAAAACAAAATGCAAAATGCCAAAAAAATATATCATATGTATTTTCCCTTTTTTTTACAACCATGTGCTTGAGGGTTGCTGAGTTACTTTCTGCATTTTAAGTGAATTTCGTTGAAATTCTTATGAAATTTACAACTGATTCTATAGATATTATTGTTGTAAATAAAAGTACGTTTTTTGAAGTTATATACAATATAAGCAGGCTTAATGAACAAATGTAGTCATCACAACAACAATGTACATATATAGAGACGGGCAAATCAGACGGCCGTTTCGGAATCCGCCACAATTTTTTATTATCATGAACTTAATTCCTTATTAACATGAATTCTAGATTTAATTTTCAGTCTCCTAAAAACTATCAAAAATACGTTTCTTCTATAGAAATTGTGGGCGATTATTAGGAGTATGAATGTATAAACTCGTAATTGTGACTTCATATCTATCATACGCGCCATTTTTTTGACATTGACAGCTATTCTATCTCGAAGAGCGCCAAAAATACTATAAGAATTGATCTGTCAAATAATTTTCATAATTTTACAAAAGTGTTTTACTATAGCTGAAAATTTCGAATTTCGTGCCAACAAAACAACATTTGCGGGAAGTTTTAATTTGCTTCTTCCATTGAAAGAAAAACGCAACTGAAGCACATCGTTTACTCACTGAAGCTTATCCTGACTGTGCTATAGACGTTAGAATGTGTCAGCTGTGGTATGCCCATTTCAAAAGTGGTGATTTTGATGTTGAAGACAGGGAACGTTCAGGCGGCCCGAAAAAGTTCGAAGATGAAGAATTGAAGGCATTACTCGAAGAAGATTCATGTCAAACGCAACAAGAACTTGCAGAATCTTTAGGAGTTGATCAATCAACCATTTCTAAACGATTAAAAGCATTGGGAATGATTCAAAAGCAAGGAAATTGGGTGCCGTACGAATTGAAGCCGAGAGATGTCGAACGACGATTTTTCACATGTGAACTGCTGATTGAACGACAGGAAAGAAAGGGATTTCTTCATCGTATTGTGACTGGCGACGAAAAGTGGATACGTTACGATAACCCAAAGCTTAAAAAATCATGGGAACCGCCCGGACATGCATCAACATCAACGGCAAAACCGAACATCCATGGATCCAAGCTCATGCTGTGTATTTGGTGGGATATGAAAGGTGTCGTCTATTATGAGCTGTTGAAACCGAATGAAACGATCACTGGCGACCGCTACAGACTACAATTGATGCGTTTGAGCCGAGCATTAAAGGATAAGAGGCCAGAATATGAGAATAGACACGACGAAGTTATTCTTCAGCACGACAATGCTCGGCCGCATGTTGCAAGGCAAGTAAAAACATTCTTGGAAACGCTGAAATGGGAAGTGCTACCCCACCCGCCGTATTCTCCTTCTGATTACCACTTGTTCCGATCGATGACACATGGCTTGGCTGAACAGCACCTTCGTTCTTTCGAAGAACTCAAAAAATTGGTCGATTCGTGGATAGCCTCAAAAGATGAGGAGTTCTTTCGACGCGGAATCCGTATGCTACCCGAAAGATGGGAAAAGGTTGTGGCTAACGACGGTCGATACTTTAAAGATTAAATTTATGATCACTTTTTCACAATAAATGTCCAAATTAGGAAAAAAATACGAGTTTATACATTCATACTCCCAATATATTTTTCATGTTGTTTAAGGAGTTGTGCGAATTTACTTTTAAAAAATTTGATTCATAAGATTTTCACACAACTTCCTGTCCAAATAAATTTCTCTAAGAAAAAACAAGAGAATGGTTAAGATAGGGAAGACTATACCGATTTCTAACGCGTATACTATGCTTTAACTTTAAGGCGTTTGAAGATCGCATAGAAGTTGTCCGACAGAGCTGAAGTTTTGCACAGCCCGATTTTTTCTTGATTGGAACCTGATAAGTGCAAGGAAGTAGCATAATTTTTACTTTTGAAAAATTACCTATAGTTAAGGGCCACCCTAATGTTGGTGTTCTAAAATTTTTATTTTCCTTCCGTCTGTGTTTTTTTCAGGGTTTGCTTAAAAAATTGAGTCATTTTGATTTTTTTTACATCATTATGGGTAACCTAGAAAATGTACAAAAGAAAAAAACCTTAAAAATGTTTTTAGGACTAAAAAGACTAAAATTTCGGTTGTGATCATTCTAAAAAATTAAATGAATTTTTCATTATAACCGTTAAATCTTTGATTAATTGTACCTTTTGATATTCTTACTACCATTTAGTTTACGAGAGGGAAAATCTTCGCCTCGCAATGGACAACTACATTTTCGAGGAAATTAAAAAACTACATAAAGAAGATCAAACGTACATAAAAAAACTTAATGAGGCCACAATGGAGGAGTACAAAATTACAGTCGAACTTAAATATGAATTACAACAACTCGAATTCAAAAGAATGGTTGAATGCCGAATACAACAGGTGCAGGCTAAATATGCAACGGAATTTAAAGAAATGCAAGAAGAATTCGAGCGAAATCGGGAGATATATGATAAAATGGAGAACAGGAATATTGGTATGTGTTTGGATATTAGAGTGTAGCATTTTTCAAAAAAAAAAAAACATTGGCTATAGCCATAACCTTTGCGGAATGATCGCGTGATAACGAATTAGCTACAGAAACGGGTTTTAAATGACGGTAACCACTGTCGCCAGTATGACTAAAAAAAAACTGTTTGGTGGCAAGTATGAACAAAATTAGATTTGAATGCAATTTTCAAATCTATTGCGACAACCATTGAAAAAAAATTGGCATTAATCAACCATTCCCATCATCAGTTACAAAAGTATTATAAGCGAAATTTAAAAACTTCAAAATAAGTACAGGAAGGCAATCTTATTTTGTTGATAGAAAAATTTGAATTCAAAAATTGAAAAAAAAAATCAAAACTTTCAAAGTTTGAATGGGTGGGTTTGCGAGAGAACCATTTCTCCAATTTGGATGACTCATAATTTACGAAACTTTATTTACTTTTGAATTTTTATAAGGTACTTTTTATGTTTTCCTTATCAAATATTAGAAAATCGACGATTTGTTTATACTTGCCACCAAAAATCTTTTTTGTCATACTGGCAGTAGTTATACGATTTCTCTGGTTAATTCGTGATCACGGGATCATTCTGCAAAGGTTATAGCACTGAGCATATAAACACATAGATACCTCAACAGCCAAACAAGTTTTTTCACTTAAAACTTGCTTCCTGACTCCCATCTTGCTTCGTATGCACTTCGGTAGCATACCAAACACAACATTGTGCTTGTTTCATTTCAATGTTCCGCATAGTCGTCATTTGAGTTTAACATTCATTCTATTTTAGACTGCTGAAGTGTATGCACAGTGATATAGTATGCGGGTTGAAATGTGTTATTTGAATTGGAATACAGTGATTAAGATTTCTGGACGGTTTTTAAAATCAACTTTTTTTCAAGAAAAGTACATTTGTAATACAATGCTACATAGCCGTTGCATTTATTAATTATTTTTCTAAACTTCATAGTCATTTTAAATAATCATAGGCGTAAAATATTTAAGAAATACATGCATACATATGTATGTAACATATAGTAGCACTTTATTAAGTAAAAGTACTAAAAGCGAGAAGAGCAATCCAACAAAAGTTAATTCTAAAGCTACTTAGAAAACTTAAGTCAAATCTTAAGATTTTAGGAAGTTTCATACATGTCAAAAATTGCTTAAGTTTTCTGGACAATTAAAGTTTCCGAACTTAAGAATTCCGAGCATGCACTGTATATGTATTAGGCCGGAGTGAAAATGACAAAATATCTCAAATCAGGTTTGGGTAGTGAAATTATTGTATATTTTCATAAAAAACTCGGAAATTTTTTTTTTGATTTGCTCTCAAAACTCCTGTCTTCAGTTCAGCTAGAATATTATACACACATTTTCCAATTTTGCTGCATGTTACAAAATAATTCTTTCAGCTCTGGCAAACCAATCAAAAATTTATCTCAAAAATTCCAAAACATCCTGATAAAATGAAAAGTTTGAAATTAGCCTCCAAAAAGGGATTAAACAAACTTATTAACTTTGTTTTCAATTCAAAAACTCAAAAATACAATATTTTTATTGGAATATGAATTTTCATAACAACAAGTTTTACACTGTTATTTATTTTATAAATTTTATAATAATTTATTTATAAGTTTATGAAACATAAAATATGAAAAGTTCCAACGTTTTATCTAAATATATTCAACTAAAATATTTCAACATTTTATCTAAATATATTTATTTACATATATTTAAGTAAAATGTTGAAAATAGTAATAAAAATTTCTTCGCATTATGATTTCATGAAATCAGTAGAAAAATATTCCAAAGTAGTTATATGAAACATGCAAAACCGCAACCAGACGTTTACATATTTGTATATAAAGAATATATAAATACTCTAAATGTTGAATGTTATTTGCCAAAAGAAATGTAAAATATTTGTTTTAAGGAACACGTCAAACTCATCCATTCATACATTTTGGTCCGCTGGATGTGTCGACAACCGTTGCTGTCAAACCATCGGTATTGCACCTCGTTTGTGGTTTCTACGTTTCTTTGTTCCAATTTCAACAAGAGCGAATAGCGACCTCTTTACAATCTATACTCTTCAAAGAACGAAGCACACCAAAGCATTGTATTAATCGTTGTAAAAATCATTGCTTTAGCGGGAGTAGAATATATATGTGTATACATTAGTGATGGGTTTTTAGATACGATCGTAATTTTTTCAGTACACTTTGAGGTTCGCAATACGTCAGTACATAAGCAAGATTTTCGGTACACTTTCGTACAATTCTTTTTATGTGGTATTATTTCAAAGAAAAATATAACTGTGCTAATTTTCTTATGTTGTTATCGATTACACAGTACAACACGGAAAATTTATAAGGGCTTTGCCCTATATAGTTGTTGAATTGGCAGTAAAAAATTTTGTTGCTGCTGCAGAAAATGTTCAAGGACCTCGGTTTTCAAAATATGGATTGGCCTAGAAACTCTCCAGATTTGAATCCAATTGACCTTTTATTGCACGTGATGAAATGTGAAGTGGTTCAGCATAAACCGCAGAATAAACTGGACCCAAAAATATTTTTGGAAAAAGTTTGGGAAAAGGATATTTCAAACACTGTTTTACAAAATATGGTTGAGTCAATGCCTGCTTGAATCAAAGCTGTTATTGGATCCAAAGTCGGGTTGGCCTTTTATTAAATTTAAGATTAGAGTTGTTTTATCCAATATTCAAGAAAACAAAACTCAAATTTTTTTCAATTGTTTAAAAATTGAAAAATTTTGGAAAACGAAACAAATATATAAAAATCAATATTATCTCTATTTGTTATTTTATATGGACGAAAAGACGAATTTGCATATATTTGTTTATTAAATACACGTTTAGAAAATTATGAATGTGGTTCAAACATAAGCTGAAAAATTCTGCAAAAAATGAAGTGGTAAGATGTGCGTGGCCGCAGGTGTACATATATTCTAATTCAAATAACACATTGCTGCGCGCATACTCCATCACCGTGCATATACTTCAGCAGTCTAAAACAGAATGATTGATAAACTCAAATAACGACTATGCGGAACATTGAAATGAAACAAACACAATATTGTGTTTGGTATGCTACCGAACTGCAAACGAAAGATAATGGGAGTCAGGAAGCAAGTTTTAAGTGGAACACTTTTTTTTTTTACTGTTTGAGGTCTCTATGTGTTTATATGCTCAGCGGTTATAGCCTTAACCAATGCTCTTTTGTAATATTCCCATATTTTTGCTACACCCTATATTGTATATGTTCAATTTATACTTATTTTCTCTAAATTTTGAGTACAACAATTGCGTCAAGAACAACGAGAACTTTCCAAAGTAAAGGGCGGTTTGGAAGGTGTCCAACTAAATGCCAATATTTATATGGTTGAAGCTATGAACAAAGTTGGAATATTGACTGCGCAAAGAAACCAAGTAATTGTGAAGTTGATTGAAGGTGGCAAAGAATTGAAGGAGCTAGAAGAAAAGGTTAGTACAGTACATATCGTTACCTTAGTAATAAAATGATGGAGCACCTTTTTACAAATATTGCAATCGATTTTAAACTAACTTCCCGATGAGCTAAATACTTAAATTTTAAATATAGTACTGGAAGACAATGCAATATGAAATATCTAAAATATATATAAATGTAATAATATTTAAAATATTAGCATCGGAAGTTTTTCAATTTTTTCATAGATCAAAGCATTGCATTCATCGTTGTAAAAATCATTGCTTTGCGGGAGTAGAATATATATGTGTTTATATGCAAACATGCAAAAAGGTCGCAATTCGCTCTTGCTGGAATTGGAACAAAGAAACGTTGAAACCAGCAACGAGGTGCAATACCGATGGTGTGAAAGCGACGGTTGTCAACACATCCAGGGGACAAAACGTATGAATGGATGAGTTTGACGTGTTCGATAAAACAAATGTTTTCTCCCCACCCGAAAATAAGCCAAGCCATTACAGAATTTCAAAGTTAACATTTTCAATCGTTTTTACATTGCACCTTGTTGTGATTCTACATTTTGTAACGGAAATGAAATGAAATATGTAAACAAAATAAGAAAAAAGAGGAAAATATGCGGATTTCTGTTTTGTTTATCTTTTCTTTAATTACAAAATGGAAAATATATTGTTATTTGAAGAATTAAGTATTTTAAAATTCTTCTCGAAAAACTACATAACTATTCTTTCGTATTCAATACTAATGTTAACAAACAAAACGTTACAAATAAGAAAGAAATTTAACATTTTCATTAGTTTTTACATTGCACCTCGTTGTGATTCTACATTTTGTAACAGAAATGAAATAAAGGGATTTGCAAAATACATAGTAAGAAGGAGTTTTGTTATGAATGTAAAAATTTGTTTTATCAAACACCTCCAACTCATTCATTCAAACATTTTGTCCGCTGGATGTGTTGACAACCGTCGCTTTCATACCATTGGTATTGCACAACGTTTGTTTGTTCCAAAGAGCGAATTACGACCTACGCTTTTCGTTTTAAAGCATGCAAATATTTTCAGACCTACTAAAATTCGCAATAACATATGTTCAAGACAATCTGTATGGGGTTATGAATCTGTATGGGGTTATGAGCTTGTATAGGGCTAGGAGAAACTATTTTATACTTTTTAACACAATTATGCTGAAAGATAAATTCTCTATAAGTGTTCAATCTATTCACGCATGGTATGAGGTTATCTTCCAGAATGTGTACATGGTTTGCAACTTTCGTGGTGCTATCAAGAAACTGCAATTGCCCTTCGCCTTTTGCAGGCATGCCATACCGTTGGCATGAAACTTAACCATGCTTTTAAGACAATCAAGGTTATATGCTCTTTCGGATAAATAATTAATAAATAAATTTTGATATATTACCGAATATAATTGAGTTCCATTGTCTTTGTACCCAGAAACGTTTATTCTTCACCCAAGCAAGTCGAATTTCCTTTTCTTTATCGGTTTATATTGGCTTTTCTTTGGGCTAAAACATTTAAAAAAAAATATGGAAGAAAAATACAAACGTGATACCCTATCTTATACAGCACATAACCGATTTTTCGAAATTTTTCCTTGTTCACTTGTAAAGTAGAATAATCTACCATGATTGGCAGCATTGTTTGACGCTAAGTAACTTTTTTACTTTTTTTTTACTACAGATTATACTGTTTATTTTTCTAGTCTTAACTTTTTTGAAGTAGTAGGGGAGACTGGGGTATTGTGGATAGCATTTTAGTTTTTGCTGAAAACTGGCAAAAAATAACTTTTTCAGTTTGGTCAAATTGTATTAAATTATACAAGTTATATCAGTTGTGTTTTTGCGATCTTGAAAAATCTCGGAGAATTATGGATCACTTTGTAAATCTATTAAAAATAGTAAATGTGGTAAAAAAAAACTTTATTTTTTATTTAAAATGGCAGAAAATTCATTATTAAAGAGAAACAAAGTGAAATGAAGTAAAAAATAGCTGCAGATTATACTGCCTATCTTTCTTTCTAATCTTAACTCTTTTAAATTAGAGTTTAGAGTTGTGGGTGGGCTGGACTTAACCAAAGCACTCAGTCAACGAGAACCATTGTGCTATACCCAAGGATAGAACCAGTAGAAGAGAGTAGAGTGACAGGAAAGTTATGTGGGGATAAATGGGAAGAAGAAAGGTCTAAGGTCTCTCAATCTCGAACTTCTTTGTTTCACTGATGAACCTTAGAAGCTCAGGAAGAGGGAGAGTATGGACATTATTCATACTCAAGACATCACTACCCAACAGCCTTAATCTGATTCTCGCGAACGCCGGACAGCTCCATAGTATCGTCATCCTCAAGACACGATTGGTAAATTGGATCGGTGATGACGCCCATGTTAGTTATTTGCTGACCACATGTGTTGTGCCCTGTGATGACACCCACTTTAGTTTTGCCTTACACTCGCTGACCAATTTTGAGGAGCTGACAGTATTAGCAAGGGCCTTCAGTGCAGCTTAACTATCACTGCAGATACCTATGCACTTCCCATGCCACCTCTTCTCAATTATCCAGCTCACCACGTCTAGGAAAGCGAAAATCTCCGTTAGGAAGACTGACTCCATCTGCCTAGTGGAGTAAGAGTACTTGGTCTCATCTTCCAAGTACCAACCGGATCCAGTACCGTTTGAGGTTTTGGATCCGTCGGTATAGATCCCGGAGCACGACCTCTGGACTTAACCATTGATCACGTTTTCATATCTTCTTCCGAAGCGGATGCAAGACACATGATTGTCCACGGGCATCAAGAACAGTGGGCACTGTACTGACATCTGGTGGCATATCATACTGTGCCCTACATCCGGCTCGATATGCCAGACTCCATTTAACCGGAGTCTGTAGGCCGCTTTCATCGCTTCTTTACGGATTTGAAGATCTAGAGGAAGCAAGTCAAGCAAGGCATTGAGGGCATCACCAGTTGTAGTACACATTGCACCAGTGATACCTAGGCACACACTTCTCTGAAGCCTGGTCAAAGTTCGTATCCACCATACTACAGAGGCATACCCCAAGTCTTGTCCAAAGCTCGCCTGTACTGCCAGAAAATCTTTAGTGCACGCGAGACCTTCAGCTCGACGTGCGTCTTCCATAACAGTTTGCAATCTAAGGTTACCCCTAAATATTTAACTTCAGAAGACAACTGCAGTGTTACTCCCTTCATTTTTGGTAGTAACAGGCCATCCTTCTTGCGTTTCTTGAAGAGCACTAAGGTGCTTTTACCGGGATTGACTGAAAGACCCTGCAGATCGCACCAAACCTCGATCTTGTCCAAGACTTTTTGCATTTTGATGCACAACGTCTGTAAGGACCGTCCCGAGATTAGTACGCACACATCGTCAGCATACGCTTGGATGTGAAATTTTGCAAATCATTAAGAAGGGAGTCCACCACGAAGCACTATAGAAGAGGAGAGAGTACGCCCCCCTTGGGGGCATCCTTTCTCAACCTCGACCATAACACTGTCAACGTTTTCTCCCCCCGTGATAAGCAGCCGTTTGGATAGCATGGTATGAATCCATCGAATGACGATTTCTTCAACACCATATTGTCTGGCCGAAGAGCACATCGAGTCGAAAGTAGCGTTGTCAAAAGCCCCTTCGATATTGACAAACACTCCCAGGGTGTAGGTCCCTGCTTCCAGCCCTTGTTCAACTGTACTAACACAGTCGTGAAGAGCTGATTCACAGGATTTTCCACTCTGATAAGCATGTTGTCGAGAATTGAGAGGGTTTTGGCTTAGAACCTTCAGCCTGATGTGCTTCTCGACCATGCGTTCCAGACTTTTAAGCAAAAACGATGTCAAGCTTATCGTTCGGAAACTCTTCGGTAGAGTGTAGTTATCCCTTCCTGGTTTAGGAATAAATACAACTTTAACCGAGCGCCAAAGACGTGGAATATATAATTTCACCTTCTTATAGTCCTTTTGCAGCTGACGGTAGGCAGTCTAGTCCGCTTCCAACCGAGATTTAAGGGCTCGATTCAGAAGCTTCCTGGAGTTTTTCCGGAGTTTCGAAAGCTCAGCGTTCCACCAAGGGACCGCCTTACCTTGTCTACTCCTACGTTCCGGGCACACCATCTCATAGCAATCAACCAAGATTCGCCCTAATGTATTAGAGGCTTCCTCGATTGACTATATTGTCCGGAGTTTAGGAACGACGCGAATTCTTTCTTCGACAAGCTCACCGAATCGTGTCCAATCCGCTTTTCGAGGATTTCGGCCAGTAGGAACCAATTCTAGCTCAGCTGCATGCCGAAACTCTGTTTAACGGTGGTCCGAAAAGGAGTCATCTCTAAGAACTCGCCATCCGGTGATTTGATCAGCCACTATACTGTTTGATAGTGTCAGATCAATCAACTCCTGTCTCCTACTAGTAACAAAAGTCGGGCTGGTGCCAACATTTTGAATTACCAGTCGGAATGACAGAATGAAATCCAACAGCTTATTCCCCCTGAAGTTACACTTGGTGCTCCCCCAGATAGTGTTCTGAGCATTGGCGTCATAGCCCACTATTAGTCCTAAGCCATTTGATTCCGCGTATCGTTCGACTTCCATCAATTCCCACGTAGGAGGGGGCATAATAGAATCGTAAGGAAGGTAAGCCGAAACAACAATAGTCTCCACCACATCTCCCCATAACAGTACTTTATTTTAACTGCAACGAGGTCTTGACAGCAAAATTGTCTTAACGACGTGCAGTCAACCGCTTTCGGCACAATCATGCAAGAACGCGGACGAATCACTCCTTCACAGTAAAGGACGGAACCCCACTTAACTCCTCTCAATCCGCATACGCGTCTGTTAAACACCCATGGTTCTTGGATTAAAATTATGTGGGGATTTGTATGCAGTTTCGCATAGCTACTGCATAAGAGAGCAGTAGCCGATTTGCTATGCTGCAAGTTAATTTGTGAGAAAGTAATGCTGAACGACATAGAGTTGGTCATCATCACCTATTTCACCTTGCCTTCATCTGAATCCGGTAGCGTAACGAGTACGCGTCCCAAATTCAGATAAAGGCGCATGCCGTACCTAGATCGTATGACCTTCAAAGGCTCCGGATCGACAAAGTCTATCTGTTGGTGAGACAGTAGACATTGTCCGCCGTCGCCACGGATCTCAACCGTCAGCACGCTCGCGGCAGCTTGAGCATAGTCACGCTTGCGGAAACCAGTTGATTTCCGGGCGTCGTATCCGGTGCACTGCTTGTAGCCGCATTCTTAGCTCCCGTAGCAGGTGTTCCGCTGGAGCCTTTGGCAAATTGAGGTCTGCCCTTGAATCGTTTCTCCTGCCGATACCGCAGCTACGTTCTTAGTGGCCACCGCAGTCACCACGTTAGACCCAGTAATGGGCGTAAACCCACCAGTTACTTCAACAAAGCGACCCCCTGAGGCTCCTCGTCCTGTAGCAGCGACCGACTGTGTAGAGCTGACTACTAAGGATTCTTGCCTTTCAGCCTTCCTCCTTTCCGCCTTGCTCATTTTAGCCGGAGCAGACACCGACGCTTCCCCTGTCAAGTTGACCAGATCAGACGGGTCATCATCAAATCTGTTCCTCTTGTCAGTTTCAGCAACACGGGTAGTACAGAGTAGAGACGAAACGACAACTTTTGCAGATGCGTCTTCCGCAGTCTTGATTTGGGTTTCCACAATGGCATCCACCGGAGTTTCTTCCACTGCTTCATCCCGCATCCTTGAAAGCTTTCGCCCGTCTCTGCCTTATCCTTTTGATCTGTCTTTTGGACAGACCGACCCCTGAACCGGGCACTGCTTCTGTATCCATCGGCTCGATGGTACTGTCCGAGTTCCCGCTGGGATTAACCATCAGACCAATGGAAGGCATAAGCGGTGCCTGGAGAGGAGCCGTACTGGTTTCCTCCAAAACGGTACCAGGATTTGCATGGATTGCATGCACCTCACGGACCATATTAGATTCCACCTGTTCGGCCCCTAAACCAGGCGCAGCCTCAAAGCCTACGACATGCTGGTACTTTCCAAGTTTGCATAATACCGGCGGACATCGGAAGCTGCGTCGGAGCGTTGCTGCGGTAATGAGCCGTCCCAGTCTCCTCGAATCCAGCGTTAGGTTTTGCAATGGTTTTCTGCACCTCTTGAGCCTTTTCCGATTCCTATGCTCTTCCATCGTCATCGCACAGCAACAGGCTCTCCAGCGATTTGCTGATAGAACCAGGCGAGGGTACACCCCCCGAAAAGGGAATGTCCTCAACCAGTAGCTTGCTAACTCCGGGGCCCTGATTTTCAACCCCGGTCATATTTGTCCCCAACGAGTTTCGAGCCTTCTCATCCATTGCCCTGGTGAACCAGCGGGGGATTACCACCAGTGTGGCTGCCCCGTGCAGAGAAAATCTGGTTTGTACTCATTCTTGACGTTTTCGGTCCTATTTGATACTCTTTATGGGAGCCACAGTTGAAGAGGAACCAGTTTTCGACTGTTCGGATCTAGATCCGCAGTGTTCCGTTAAAGCAGGGTTACCTCGAGCAGGGTGTGGCTCTTCACCACGCACTGACGGTCCTGACTTAGTAGAGGCTAGTGAAGCTAAGCACAAGCTCCTATATTTGCATACCAAGCCCTGTAACCTATATCACACTTGCCAAAGAATTGGTTTGTGATATAGCATAACTTAACGCTCAACCCTCTTTTGAATTAGTAGGGGAGACTAGGGTATTGTGGACCGCATTTTAATTTTTGCTGAAAAGTCGCAAAAAATTACTTTTTCGGAAAATTTCAAAGCTTGTAGTGCGAGAAATAAACTCCCTTTGGGTCGCAGCAGTTTGGGCCAGTTGTATTAAATTATACAAGTTATATATATCAGTTGGCTCGGGGAATTTCTAACCCGAGATATAATTTTAAGATATTAAAAAAGTTGATAAAATGATCCTTAAAAAAAATTTAGCCATGATTTTTGAATTTAGCGGAAGAAAATTAATTTTATAAACTACTGAATTTTTGAAGTCATCTGTATTTGATAGTATAAAATCGGCATTACGTAACACAGTTGATTACCTGTCCCTTATATAACACTTCGTAACAATTTGTCAAACACCCCCTCCCCCCTCGCACGTTACGTAATATGTGAACGGCCCCTAAGGGTCGCTGATCACGACTGCGACTCAGTTTTTCTCCATCACATATAATATCAAACATCAAAATATGGACCTGAAGTCGGAAAAATGGGGTCTTCAGGGGCTATTAAGAAATTTTTTTATTTCAACAGATACGAATTTGATGTATGAAGCAAAGTTGTTAAGCACTAAGAAATAATTCTTGTATATACACTCTTTCTCCATTTCCTACCCTTCCTCTTAAAAATGGGGCTCTAAACCCTCTTTTTCGATAAATGACCGTTAAAAAGAAACCGTTAAGAAAACTATTATACTGTTTTTCGAGAAAATGTTTCTTGTTAAAAATTATGAGGGGCTTTAGAACATCGGAAGGACCTACGGAGGTACATATTTCCCAGAATAACTCAAAAACGCGTAAGTAAATAATGGAATCGTTTGTTGTTTGTAATTACATAAAGCTGTCATGTTGAAAAACAAAATTGTTTGGTTTACAAAAAAAAAAAAATGTGTTGTCTGTAGAAATACTTGTACTTGATTTTTCTAAAGTGATGGTACTGATATCAAACAAAAACTATGTTATCAGCTGTTCACTCAATAACAGAAAAAAGCAAAATTTAAAAATAAAGTAAGAGGTTTTTCAATTTTTTCGATTTTTTTTATCGTTGATACGGCTTAATTTAAACAGCTTAAATAAAAATTTTAAAAATCAATCTACATTTAATTCCCTATAAGGGGTCGTTCACATATTACGTAGGGGGGGGGGGGGGGGGGAAAGCGATTTGTTACGAAGTGTTACATGGGAAGAGGGAGGAGGGGGGAGTCATAAACTGCGTTACGTAACATTGATTTCATACGACAATAAATATAAATTTTCGAGAGGCTTTTATCAAGTTACAAAATAACAAGAGATTCGTTCAGAGCTTGTTGAAAATAAAGTATCATTTTTAACACTCTTAGATCATTCAAAAGCCTTTGATACTGTAAATCAAAACATTCTGGTCAAAAAGTTGTCGCATATGTGTGGGTTTTCACCTACTGCCACAAAACTAGTAGCTTCTTATCTTTGCAAAAGATCACAAACAGTTTGCAGCGGAGTTTCAGTATCTCATTCCTTAACTCTCAGTGGTTGCGTCAGTACTAAGACCAATTTTGTTCTCTGTTTATATCAATGATCTGTCAAATGTTCTAAGCGAATGTAATATTCACATGTACGCTGATGACGTCCAGTTATATACTTCCTGTTGCACTAGCTCAATTAACGAATGCGTTGATAAGGTCAATATGAATGTATTACGTATTAACGAATGGGCTAGCAGAAACGGTTTGAGTCTCAGTCCAAAAAGTCTTAATGTCTATTAATACATAAAAAATGGTTTGACACTGACACTTTACCTAAAATAATTTTAGATAACTCTGCCATAGATTATATTGACCTCGCGAAAAATTTTGGTGTTTATTTTAACAGAACTCTTTCGTGGAACCCACACATTAAAAACGTTGTTGGTAAAGTCTACGGTATGCTTCGTGCACTCTGGTCGACACAATATTTTACACCTAAAAGCATTAGAATGTTATTAGCAAAATCATACCTTGTACCTACCTTTACCTTCTACCTATCTTTATTTAAACTTTATAAAAAAAAACAATAAAAAATCCGTTCAAATCAATATCATAAATCTATAGATATCAATAAGTTTAAATAACATACGACTTTAACATATTATGTTGTCAGTCGGAAGATTGATTTTTCTTTTTTGTTTTACTTTTTCTTATATTTAATTGTAATTAAATTCTTCAATCAAGTGCTTTCTGTATTCTAGACTTTTTTTGATAAAGATAATTAGTATTTGCCAATTAACAAATGTTCCATTTAATAAGCTAATAATTTCATCTTCTCTAAGTAATGTATTACCTAGTAAATTATATCGTATTTCTTTCATGCCCCATAGCATGTGCCTAGGAAATGTTGAATATTTTCTTCTTCATTTCGATTACATAATGAGCAAAGTTTCGACATATTATCGTTAAACCTGTTGCCATTCAGTTCAATTAGATCGCCGCGTGCTTTGAATATCCACATTATGTCCCTTTGTTATTTTCATCTATCATATAAAGCTGGCCTACAGTGGGGCTCAATTTTTTGTAAAATCTTCACTTTTCTTATCCATTCAGTGTAATCTTTATTCTTCTCTCATTCCACTCTCTTTTATTACTGTTTACGTCAGTCCACCTTATATTATGTTCTCTTCCAATGTTGTTAATCTCCCTCACCCATAGAAGTTCATGCTGTAACAGTTTTTTTTTTGTCAATTGGTGTGGCAGTCGCTTTCCATCATAATCATACATAGTTTTCATTACGTACATTAAGTGTAGATCAAGTGTGTAAAGATGTCCTTTTTACTGCTACTGTCTCTACCATCAATATGTATGTAGGTGCGAAGCTAGGCAGTTTAAGTATTTTTTTAATAAAATAAAGTTGTAATTTATCAACCTGTTCAAATTGTGGAAACTCCCAAACTTGCGCCGCATAGTTTTGTATGGCTCTGCATACTGCCAGAAATAATTTCAACTTTGACCTTATCGATACATTTTGCCTCGTTAAAAAACTATTCCACGTCATATTTATACAATTCTTCGCAGATAAGTTTCGTACTTCAATATGTTTCTTGAACACTATTTTAGGTATTAATGTAGCACTAAGATAGCAATATTCGTTCGCAATATTTATTAGATTTCCATTGAAATACCATTTTTCATTATTCGCGATTCTTCCACCTTTTCTAAAAATCATAATTTCCGATTTATTTAGTTCAACATTCAACAATTTGCAGTAGTCCTCCAATTTATAAATCATTTGCTGCTGCCCCTCCACACAATCAGCTAGTATGACGATATCATCGGCATATAACAATAATCTTACATTTATTTCCTCTATGTACACACCACCATTTAGACACATTTAAGTACAGAGCAAACAATAATGGAGATATCAAGCATCCTTGTTTTACTCCTGATAGTGTTTCAAACTCGTCTGAAAGTTCACTTACTGTTCATACTACTGATCTAGAGTTACTATAAATACTTTCTATAACTTTTTTTCGTGTCTCACGTGTCCCAAGTCATCAGAAGACTTCCCAAATACTTATTTTTTAAAATTTCCATGAAATTAGATTCATGTTCATCAGCTGAAACTTCACAAAAATAAACTTTCCCGTCGTTTTATGATGACTTTGTTAAGCGTATGATCCGAAAAACAACCTTTTGGACCCGTGAAAAATAATATTAGATTCATATTCAGCGAAAAAAAATATACGAAAAAAGGTTTTTTTTATAATGACTTGGTAAACGTACGCTTGATAAAACTATTATTTTAAGGTGAGGTGGTACACTTGCCATATTGGTCCGCCATCATGTAAAATCAAAAAAGGCCTTGAAGCATTCGAAACTAGAGATAATAAGCTTTCGTTTGAGCACATACATGCCCTAAAATACCTTAACCAATTTTGGACAGGGTGGGGGTCTCCCATTGACAGAATGCCCCATACATTTTTACTGTTCTTGAGGCTCAGAAATTTATTTTTGATGTCCGTTTTATTCAAAAATATATGTTATTCTAATGATGTTATAAAGCATATTTTGTTATTTTCAGTACATTACTACTGTAAGAATATCTGATCTGACATTTTTAAAGAAAAAATTACTGTTTTATAAGAAGTATTTTTTTTTTTGTTTTAATTAAAAGAATCATATTTTTATAAGACATGTGGATAAGTGAAGTAAAATATCGAAATGGCTTTCGAACAACAACTACAGATTAAAAAATCATCAGTCGGTTATTCATTTAAAAACTTTAAAAGAGAATTTTGTATGTAAAATTGAGAATCGGATAAGACAAATAAGCCATGCAGGTTTTAAATTAAGTTTAAATAATGTAAAAATATTGTATTGAAAATTTAAAAATAAGTTAAAACAGTTTGAAATATATTTAAAAAGCACTGGAAACTGATAATAATAATACAGTCAAACCTGCTAATTGGGACACCCCTCGGGACCAAGCAAAAACGGTCCGATTACGTGGTGGTCCGATTTTAAATGCTTTATTTTTTTAGTAAAAAAATGGAAGACGCGATATGTGTTATGTAAGCACTTATACATGTGACTTTAATAAATGAATATATTTTTGGGATACGTCAAATAGCCAAGAATGGCATCAAATCGAAAAATTTTTACACATCGGAACTAACACAAGAGGAAAACAAGGGGTTCAAATATTCCGAAATTTTGAGATTCTCCTATTAAAAATGTGAAGACGATGTTATGCCTGGTTTTAAATGCTTTTAGCCAACCGTTCGATGTCAAATAGGAATTTTTTTTTATTTTGATTTTCTGCATGAATCATGCAATTTTAAGAGTCTTGGATGATTTTTATAGATCCGTGATTACCGGCAGAAAAATTAGGGCCGTCTCAGATACTATTTTAAATTCTCATTTTGTTGTACAGTGATATTTTAAAATATTTTTGACAACTTAAAAACCAGTGAATCAATGTCAGCAAATGATGCACACGATTTTATACGTTGCACAATCTTTAATTTTTTCTTTTTTTTTTGGCAAAATTCTATGAACTTGATTTTTGTTTATTTTAAAGATTTCCGCCCATTTCCTACACCTCTCCTCAATGGCATTATTCACTTACATTTTTTTTTTCTATAAAAAATAACACTTTGGCCCAAATATAAAAGGTTCTGTAATATTGTCAAAAGCGCGGTTAGAAGGTGACCCAAATAAGAAGGGGAATTTCTTCTAAATCCAAAATAAAAATTAATAGTGCGGTTCGATTAGGAAGTGTCCCAATTACAGAGTGTCCCAATTAGCAGGTTTGGCTGTAAAATTAAAAAGTGATTATGGAGATCCACCCAATTCAAAAAGACAAAAAATTTAGTTTTTCAAGTTCATTTAATTTTTTATAATTTTTTTGTTTGAATTTTTGTAATTTAAAACACAATTGAATACGCATTTGAAAATAAAAATACATATGATATTTTAATTAAAAAAAATCTAAAAAAATTTTTATTTTTCTAACAAAAATGTAATTTTTACTTTAATTTTTCTCATAATTTTTTTTTTTTAAATTTAAATAAAATTACTTGTTTTCTCATAAAAAAAAAAATGATTCTTTTAATTAAAAAAGACATTTTTCTTACATTAGTAATGTACTGAAAATAACAAAATACGCTTTATAACAGTCTTAGGTATATATTTTTGAATAAAACGGACATCAAAAATAAATTTCTGAGCCTCAAAAACAGTAAAAATATATATATGGAACATTCTCTGTCAATGGGAGACCCCCCACCCTGTCCGAAATTGGTTAAGGTATTTTAGGGCATGTTTGTGCTCAAACGAAAGCTTATTATCTCTAGTTTCGAATGCTTGAAGGCCTTTTTTGATTTTACATGATGGCGGACCAATATGGCGGCTGCAAGTCTACCACCTCACCTTAAAATAATAGTTTTATCAAGCGTACGTTTACCAAGTCATTATAAAAAAACCTCTTTTCGTATATTTTTTTTCGCTGAATATGAATCTAATATTATTTTTCACGGGAAATGTTACATGTCGTCCCTAACTTCAAAAAATAAAAAATCCTAAAAAACTTTTTCGTTCTCACGTGTCCCAAATCACCAGAAAACTTCCCATAAAACTTATTCGTGTTGTCCCTTACCTCAAAAAAGTCCAAAAAGGCTGTTTTTCGGGTCTCACGCCTACCCAAGTCATCATAAAACGACGGAAAATGCTTATTTTTGTGAAATTTCAGTTGATAAACATGAATCTAATAATCTTTTCCACGGGAAATGTTACGTGTCGTCCCTAACCTCAAAAATTAAAAATCCCATAAAACTTTTTCGTATCTCACGTGTCCCAAGTCATCAGAAAACTTCCCAAATGACTTATTCTTCAATTTTCATTCCTTAACTTGGCTGTAACATACTTTTAGCGTAACCCAGCTTTTTTGGCATGATTTTTTATAATCGGTGTTGATTTGTCCAGGTTTTTCCCGATTTTTATTTTTGTATATCAACTCTCTTTCATGGTTGCTTTATTCTGCCCATAATTTAATTTTTTGTGTACCGATTTTAATGGTTAAATGTTCGTAGGAAAGATAACAGTGGAACAGCTTTTTTGCACCAGAGCAACTCTCAAAAAACATGAAGGACGACGTTCCCCTGAGCACAGGATGGTTTTTGGTTTGGCCGTAAGTGGTCATAATTTTGAGATATGACCTTGAGAATATGGTAATTTAACATATGCAGATATTTTTTATTAAGGACAGGAAATGAGGTACAAAGTAGGTATCCGGGGGTTATCGGGGTCGAGAAATCCATTTTTGATATTTTTTTCTGCGATTGCCGCTGGAGGTCGCCACTGAACATGTTTTTTTTTTTTGGGTTTTTCATCCATTTTTGGTTTAAAGTTTGATTAAATTTAGTTAGGTATTAGGGGGTTTTGGGGCCAAGAAATGCATTTTTGATATTTATTTTGCTACGACTACCGCTAAGCGGCACCACAGAACTTATATTTTTTTTAATTTAAAGAAAATGATTTAAGGCAATTCCAGTTGAAGTTGTTACATAAATATTGAAGTAAGATGCTGAAAGCTACGTTTACAAAATACTGTGAAACCAATCAAACAAAAGAAAACCATCTACTGTTCTTTGAACTAAAAAAACAATTAATTTTATTTTTTTTTTTAATCGCTGATACATATGGGGCAAATCCTGTCAAATCACCACCGGAAAAATAATCATTTCGATTTTGTTAAAACCAGGCATACTTGTACTAGTGAATCACATTTTTATGTGAAAGGAGGGTATGTAATATCAGCTGTTTCCCTAGATACAGGGCGTAAAGTTCGGACTTTTTTTCTTTATGACGATTTTCAAAAATTCATATGTGTTATCACATTAAACTATTACAAAAATTCTTTGAAGTTTCTCAAAGGGTTTTGTCATACATACTTCAATATTTATGTAACAACTTCAACTGGAATTGCTTTAAACCATTTTCTTTAAATTAATAAAAAAATTAATTTCTTGGCCCCAAAACCCCCTAATACCTAACTTAATTTAATCTAACTTTAAACCAAAAATGGATGCAAAAACATTAAAAAAATAATATGTTCAGTGGCGACCTCTAGCGGCAATCGCAGAAAAAAATAAATATCAAAAATGGATTTCTCGACCTCGGAAACCCCCGGATACCTACTTTTTACCTCATTTCCTGTACCTTATATAAGTTGACCAAAAAAATATGTTCAGTCGCGACCTCTAGCGGCAGTCGTAGAAAATAAAAAATATCAAAAATGTATTTCTCCACCCCAAAGATCCCTGGATACCTACTTTGTACCTCATTTCCTGTACTTAATAAAAAATATCTGCAGATGCTAAATTACCATATTCTCAAGGTCATATCTCAAAATTGTGACCACTTACGGCCAAACCAAACACCATCCTGTGCTAAGGGGATCTCCTTTCAGTTTTTTTGGGAATTGCTCTGGTGCAAGATCGGATCCCTCAAAATGTTCCACAGTGTAATAAGTGACAGATTGGTAATAAGTATATAATTGTCTAATCTAATCAAATTCAAAAACAGTAAAAAAATCACCTTTTTCCAAACTTTAGGCTCGATGAGCTAGTTCTAAATTTTTCCGGATTAATCTAAAACTGCATAACTAGTACTTTTCGAGTATTCGCATAGTTTCGAGGGCGCCAACCTAAAAAAAACGCACTTTCGCTTACTATGGCCACCTTAATGTAACACTTATATTATTCGAAATAAACTATTCTAATATAAATACGGTTTAGGAATCAGAATGGTTTTATTTATTGCCTATTTTACAAATTTTAAGGTGCGTTTACGATAATAAAGTAAAGAACGCCTTAAAACATGCTTATAATTTTAGTTCCAAAACATTGAGCAACTAGACTCCGAACTGAAAAACGCTGAACAAAAGCAAATAGAATCACAACATCAATTGAAAAGTGCATTAACGAAGGTAAACCTTTTTAAGTTTTTACGTAAAATAAACAGAAACAAAATGCTATTTTCATTGTAGCCTTCATCAAATCTCAATACTGCTTTAGTAAAACCAATAATTATCGAAAGCAATGACGAACACATTTATTCAAAAGTAGTCTTTGATCCATTGAATGCAATGAAATTTCTTAAAAGTATTCCTGAACTAAACATATCCACTGATTTCGAATTTTACAAGCCTAAACAAAAATCGTCAGAGAAGCAATTACATTCTATTTTACGTAAGCCAAGCTCAGATTTAGATCGTTTAACCTCAGAAAAACGAGTTTCGTTCATGCTAAGTGAGAGTAGTAGTGTTGATAGTGAGTATACTGTATTACCTGCTGCTGCTCACAATGATTTACATGAACATAATAAAGCTGTAGTGGATACCGAAATGTGTAACGACGACGATAATAGTGATCAAGAAGAATTCATTGAACTTATTCTTAATGAACATCCAAATATTGAACAAATGTATCTGAATAAAACAAAAACTGAAGCTGATCTGATTTTCGGGAATTTATTACCGGAAAATAAATCAACAGTGCAGCATGCAGAAAAGTGGAAAGTTACAAGCGTTAAAAAACAAATAAATAAAGATGAAGTTAAAACTGCCGCATATGAAACGCTAAAACAGAATATTGAAATAAAGGAAAATCGTGTAGTGAAACCCGCAGGGAAACCTATACCAAAAGTATGTAAGAACATATCTAACATATAATAGATAGAACTACTATATGTCTTGGATGCACTAAGTCATTATTTTTTATTTCATTTCTGAAAGATGCTATCATTAGATTTAGCTGTTGAAACTGCTGCTACCAGCGATGAAGGTAGAGTACAATCATTATCCTCACCAGTAAAAGAGACTTTTAATAAACCTGTAATTATTTCGAAACAACATTTGCAACACTATTTTGATGAGTTTTTAAATTATGCCGATTCTGAAGAAGCACAAAGCAACATGAACAAACAGCAGAAATCCAATGCGTCATCGATATTAAAAGCTGAAGACTTAGACAAGAATATGTTTCTTATGAGCGATGACAATGATAACAATGAAGAGAATAACAAAGCGTCGTTGCTCAATTTTGATTTGGAAACGGTTAATTTTCGAGCTGAAGACAAAAATTCCTTTGCGATTGACTTTAGTGATGCTGGAATAAATGGCACCGATTTTCTTTAAATAATTGCATCTCGTTTGGAATTAAGTCTCTGTTTTTAAATAAATTATAAAGTTTCAAGCTTATTTTACTTAATATTTGTGTTTAACACTCAACCATTTTTTATGTTAAATTTCTTTCAGTTATTTTTTATAGTTTCAGTGTTTAATTCTTATTCTTCCTGAGCTTCCTGAGATATTAACATATCGCTCGTTTTCTGCAGGACTGAAATGGCAAATTATTCTTATGTCTAAAAGCTCGGTATATTAACTAAAAAAGCATGCTTTACCTTAGAAAAGCAATTGCAATGCTCAAGTGCTTTGGCTGTTCATTTTTTCAATTATTTATTTAAAAATAATAATGCCAGAAGTCATAGAACTAACAGATCAGACGATCGTTTCGAAACCTAAAGCTAAATAGTTGCAGCACATCAATTTTTGTGTTGTGAACATGCAGTTACTTTATAGCGCTAACTATGCTATTGTGAATAGTTTTTTGATATTTTTCCTCTTTAACGAAAACAAAACTTAAATTATGAATATGAAAAATTTAATGTTTTTGCAGAGTATGTTTGACAATGACATTGATATAAATAAGCTTTGTCAAATGTGACAGCCATAACAAATAGATAAATATATATAGAAAAAATTTATAAACATAAGCCGCTGTACAAAAATTAACCTATGAAAAGTATCACACAAATTTTTCGCTACCAAAAATGGCGATTGCTCATAAAAATGGTGCCATTCATAATAGAATTTTACAACATTTTAGAAATTGATGAGTTTCGTGAATGCAGCCATTGAAAATTACAAAAAAGTTATTTTCACTGAATAGTTTTATTGAAAGTTACGTCCACCAACGTTCTAAATACTTTTTGATATTCTTCTAATAGAGATTGCTGAACCGAGGGAACTATTACAAAGCTCACTGATGAGCGGGTTCACAGGCGATTGTTTGATCTGCTAGTTCTATGACTTTTTGATATTTTTCTGGTATTATTGTTCAAATTAAAAAAGCGGCCCCATCAAGACCAAACGATAACACACAGGAGTAAGGAGAAGAAACAAAAATAGTTTGATAATGAGTGTATGAAAGCTAGAGACAAATCTTTTGCGTATTTAAAACTTAGAAAGTTGTACAACACCAACACTTTCAAAAGTCTCTACGCATCTGCAAATAAGGAGTATAAATACCTATGCCATGTAAAAAAGACAAATTATGTGCAGCAACAAATTAATGTCTTGAATCATGCTAAATCCTCAGCAGATTTTTGAAAAGCAGTTAAACTCATTAACGGAAGAACGAATTACATTGCGCCGCGCCTACGTGCTCAACAGTTGGGAGATTACTTTAAAATTTTACTTAACAGCGAATATTCTTAGTACACCAATACGCAGCATCATTCGTCGAAGATGAATATTTAGATGCACCATTTACCTTAAGTGAGGTACAACGCGTAATAATGAATTAAAAAAAAAAAATAAGGCACCTGAAGAAGACCGTATCCCCTTAGAATTCTATAAAAATTGTACAACAGAATTTTCAATAGCCCTTACAGCAGAATTTAACAGAATATTTGAAACTCCAACTATCCCACAAAACTTCAGAAAATCTGTCATATTTCCGTTACACAAAAAAGGTGTTTATGATATCCCAAGCAACTACAGAGGCATATCCTTCCTAAACACCTCAGCTAAATTATTCGGAGCATTATTGTTCAATAGGTTAACACAATGGGTTAAAAATAATAAAGTTCTACATGAATTTCAGAGCGACTTTAGAGAACACTACTTAACTGTGGACAAAGTTTTTGCACTTGTTAATATAGCCGATATGTTCAAGAGAAGAAAGAAACTATATGCATTATTTATTGGCTTTAGTGCTGCATTTGACTCTATAGATAGATAAGCACTATTCTACATGCTCTACAGAATCGGAATTTCGGGAAAATTTATCAATACTCTGAAAGCTATGTACGAGACCAATATAGCAAGTGTCTCGGATGGAAGCAGTGTATCTGAAGAGTTAGCTACAACAATGGGAGTTAAACAAGGTTGTATTCTAAGTGCACTATTGTTCATTCTGTTTATCAACGAAATAACAGAAAATATTGGTGGAGGAATTGAAATCAGTCGGATATATCTACCTGCGCTCATGTACGCAGATGATATTGTTTTCTTAGCCGACACAGTGAATAGCATGCAACTTATGCTGACTGAAAAATTGTTGTAATAAATGGAACCTGTCTGTAAACCTGGAAACACCTTGAAACTAAAAAAAAAAAAAAAAAGAAGCCAAACGAGCAGTTTGTTCAGTCAGGGGGAAAAGTATTGAAAATAAATATATCGAACATAATTCGAAGCAAAAAGTCATTCGTGCTACTGCGACTGCTATTATGCTATATGGAGCTCAAGTATGGGGTTACCGCACATATGCGGCTGTCGAAAAATTCATACGGTACTGCATTAAAAGAGTTTTTAAGTTACCGAATAGCAAACCGAATTACATGATCAACTAATTTAATAATTCAAACCACGGAAAAGGTAAGTATTCAAATATTTTATACTTATGAAAATTTTGTTTTGCTTTTCAAAATTGGCTGACTAATACTCAAGAATTTTTTTTAACTTAAACTCAATAAACATTCGAGGTACTATCGATAAATCGAAGATTGAAATTAATGTAAACACCAAAAAATAAAATTTTCAGGAGTAATTAAATATGAATAATTGAAAAGTTGCAAACCGATTTTCATTAGAATCGTTTATAATGGTCGCATTTCGCAGACGCAAGTGCTCTACCACAGTTCCCCGAATCTGAGCTGAGTATAAGTTTTAATTTAAATTAAACACTCCTTTTTATATTTCCTACTATGCAGGATTGTTCTATATTTAGTCGGGCAGCCTATTTATTTGGCGCCAATCAAAAGATTAACTTAACAGAACATAATTATCCATTACATAAACTAAAAAGTCAAGCTACCTCTGCTGACGATGTTATTTATATGCTGATCGTAGATCAGATTTCTTAATTCGAGTTTGTTTGTTTATTGGTATATATATATATATATATTTGGTATATGTTATGACAAACAAACAAAAGATAACTATATAAAATAAGGAAATTCCATGTGATGAGTAGCAATTGTGTGATTTCACACCAATTTGAATATTTATATTCAGGATGACTACATCCTGTTTCTTTTCTATTTTCTAAATTCTAAAGGCTCCTGTATTTCGTTAAAAAGTAAACACCAAAAATCTCGGGCAAACGAAATGAAACTAAAGAAGAAAAATATAAAGGAAAACAATAGAAATGTAGATGAATGTGGGATGTCGGGTTAAGTTTGGGAACGTAACTAACTGCTCCCCTTTTTGAATAATGACAGTCCTGAATCGTTTTATTTCCGATATTAAGGTGTTTGCATTTCGTTTGAATTCAGTGCCATGGTTATTGTTTCATGAATCGAACAGAAATTAAAACTCATGCATACTTCTTTCATACGTTTGATCGAATGATATCAAGAATTGATATTAGCGTAAAACGCTAAACTTATATATATATGCGGGTGAATAATTTTACATGACCTTCCTTTTATTAACGTGTAATCGAATAATCGTGCCATAAAATCTACCCCTTTTTGCAGAAATTTGAATATCAACAAGTACTACTTCTCAAAAAATATATATTAAATTTTCTGTATTTCGAACGAACAACAAATTTTCGTATTTTTTTTGCAAGTGAGCACATGGACTTGTTGATTTCAATTTAAATTAATTACTTCTGTTTTTCTTTGTTTTAGCCGTTACTCCTTTATCCGTCGTCCAGGACAACAGCAACAACAACATCAACTATAACCATCATCTTCATCTTCATCAATTAACTCAACATCGAATAATAATCAACAACAAAAACAACATTTAGACAATCATCGTAATTCCTCGACGTCATCACAATATTCAACTTCAACAAATACCACAACAACTTCAGCTTATTCATCATCACAATCAACAATGTCCCGCGAACCGCAAACACAACATAATGAACTGATTCGATACATCAGAGAAACATGGACAAAGGTGAGTACATAATAACAACAAAAAATATACAGTCCCTTGCAGAGAGTCTCAGAGAAAGAGAGTAAGAGATGGACAGATAACAATTAGAGCAACAATTATAGAGAGTTTTAGGGTAGTGAAGCAGCATAATTGAAAATCTGTAATTTGATGGCAAAAGAAAAGAGATAGTCGTTTGTTGATATTGACCAGAAAATACACAAATTGTATTATAATATTCACTGACTTCTTCTTATACTTTTTATAAAGAAACCCAAACTCACCTCAAAATACGCCATTATCATTGAGGAATGCTGCCTTCCAATATCATAATTTGCCGTCAATCTGTCAGTCTGCTACTTGTCTGTCAGTTTGTTAGTATGTTGTCAGGCTGTCAGTCTGCTATCAGGCTGTCAGTCTGCTATCAGGCTGATGCAAGTCTACTGTCAGTCTGCTGTCGGTCTGTATTTCTGCTGACAATCTGCTATCGGTTTGCTATCAGTCTGCTGTTAGTATGGTGTAAGGGCGTCAGTCTGTTTTCAATCTGTCTGCTTGGGGTTCGTCTGGCAGTCTGCTTTCACTTTGCTTTCACTCTGCTGCCAGTCTATAGGTCTGCTGAAAGTCAGTCAGTCTGCTGTAAGTCTCTGACAGTCTGCTGCCAGTTTGTAGGTCTGCTTACAGTTTGTTCGTCTGCTGTCAGGTTGTCCGTCTGCTGTCAGTTTTTCAGCCTGCTGGGTCTTCAGTCAGTCTTGTCTCAGTTTGCTCTTAATCTTCTGACAGTTAGTCAGTCTGCTCTCAGTCGGAAAGTCTGCTCTCAGTTTGACGTCGAGCTGCTGTTAGTCTGCTGTGAGTCAGTCTGCTGTCACTCTGCTCTCAGTCTGTTAGCATGCTGTCAGTCCGCTGTGAGTCGACTGTCTGTCTGCTGTCACTCGGCTGTCAGTCTGCTTATAGTATGTTGGTCTGCTGTCCGTCTGTCCGTTTGCTGTCAGTCTACTGCCAGTCAGGTGTCAGTCTGCCACTCCGCTGTAAGTCTGTCAGTTTGCTGGCGGTCTTCAGTCAGTCTGCTGGCGGTCTTCAATCACTCTGCTTTCAGTCTGTTAGCATGCTGTCGAGCTGTCCGTCTGCTGTCATTCTGTCAGTCTGCTTTCTGTTTTGTCTCAGTTTGCTCTCACTCTTCTGACAGTCAGTCAGTCTGCTCTCAGTCGGAAAGTCTGTTCTCAGTTTGACTTCGAGTTGTTGTTAGTCTGCTATGAGTCTGTCAGTCTTTTGGCAGTCTTGTGACATTCAGTCTGTTTGCTGTCAGTCTTTTGGCAGTCTTGTGACATTCAGTCTGTCTCTTCTGTCAGGCTGCTGTCAAACTATCAGTCTGATGTTTGCCTGCAATTCTGCTTTCAGTCTGCTGACAGTCAGGCAGTCTTTTGTCAGTCTGCTCTCAGTCCTGTGACAGTCAGTCGGTCTGCTGCCAGTCTACTGTCAGTCTGCTATGAGTCTGTCAGTCTTGTCACATTCAGTCAGTCTGCTGTCAGACGTTCTGCCTGGTGTTTGTCTTTCAGTCTGCTGTCAGTTTGTAGGTCAGCTGACAGTCAGTCAGTCTGATCTTAGTCTTCTGTCAGTCTGCTGTCAATCTCCTGCCTGCTGTCAGTTTGTCTGTCTACTGCCAGTCTACTTTCAATATGTTAGTCTGCTTTCAAGCTGTTAGTCTGTGGTTATTCTGCTATCGGTTTGTCAGTCTCCTGTCAGTTCATCCGTCTGCTGTCAGTTTATCCGTCAGCTGTCAGTTTATCCGTCTGCTGTCAGTTTGCGCTCTCTCTGGTATGAGACTATCAGTCTGCTATCAGTTTTCTGTCAGTCTTGTGAGAGTCAGTGAGTTTGGTGCCAGTCTGTCAATTTGCTAGTATGTTGTCAGTTTGTCGGCTATCAGTCTGCTGTCAGTCTGTAGGTCTGCTGACAGTCAGTCAGTCTGATCTTAGTCTTCTGTCAGTCTGCTGTCATTCTCCTGCCTGCTGTCTGGTTTTCCGTCTGCTGTCAGTTTGTCTACTGCCAGTCTGCTTTCAATCTGCTAGTCTGCGGTTATTCTACTATCAGTCTGCTATCGGTTTGTCAGTCTCCTGTCAGTTTGTCCGTCTGCTGTCAGTTTACCCATCAGCTGTCAGTTTATCCGTCTGCTGTCAGTTTGCTCTCTCTCTGGTATGAGTCTATCAGTCTTCTCTCAGTTTTCTGTCAGTCTTGTGAGAGTCAGTCAGTTTGCTGTCAGTCTGTCAATTTGGTAGTATGTTGTCAGTTTGTCCGCTTTCAGTCTGCTGTCAGTCTGAAGGTCTGCTGACAGTCAGTCAGTCTGCTGACAGTCAGTCAGTCTGCTGACAGTCAGTCAGTCTGATCTTAGTCTTCTGTCAGTCTGCTGTCATTCTCCTGCCTGCTGTCAGTTTGTTTGTCTACTGCCAGTCTGCTTTCAATCTGTTAGTCTGCGTTTATTCTACTGCCAGTCTGCTATCGGTTTGTCAGTCTCCTGTCAGTTTGTCCGTCTGCTGTCAGTTTATCCATCAGCTGTCAGTTTATCCGTCTGCTGTCAGTTTGCTCTTTGTCTGGTATGAGTATCAGTCTGCTATCAGTCTTCTCTCAGTTTTCTGTTAGACTTGTGAGAGTCAGTCAGTTTGCTGTCAGTCTGTCAATTTGCTAGTATGTTGTCAGTCTGTCGGCTATCAGTCTCCTGTCAGCCTGTAGGTCTGCTGACAGTCAGTCTGATCTTAGTCTTCTGTCAGTCTGCTGTCAATCTCCTGCCTGCTGTCAGTTTGTCTGTCTACTGCCAGTCTACTTTCAATATGTTAGTCTGCTTTCAAGCTGTTAGTCTGTGGTTATTCTGCTATCGGTTTGTCAGTCTCCTGTCAGTTCATCCGTCTGCTGTCAGTTTATCCGTCAGCTGTCAGTTTACCCGTCTGATCTCAGTTTGCTCTCTGTCTGTTTTCTGTCAGTTTGCTGTCAGTCTGTCAATTTGGTAGTAAGTTGTCAGTCTGTCGGCTATCAGTCTGCTGTCAACCTGTAAGTCTGCTGTCAGTCTGCTATCAGTCAGCTGCCAGTCTTGTTTCAGTCTGGTGTTAGTCTGTCAGTTTGCTGGCTGTCCGCTGTCTGTCTGTTTGTGTGATGTCAGTCTGCTGTCGGTACGGTACAAAATACGATTTTTGAAATTTTTATTTTAAATCTGCCATTTTGTTTTTTTTTTTGATAAAAATGTTTAAATCTACTACCTGGCAGAATCACAAGTCTACAGAACAATATTCTATTTAAACTTTTTGTCTCAAATGACTTTGAGTGCCGTAATCACCCGGCCCAGCAAGTATTTACATATTAAGGATGTAGTCTGGTGTTCGAGTTTCAAAAAATCAATTTTTTTTATTATGTATTTCGAAAGTATTATATATTGAGAGTATACTGTAAAAATTTCAGACCAAATTCAAAATATTAACGAAGTTATAACACCTGAAAAAATTCTATTGAGCAGATTGAGCTGAAATTTTAATAGGTTTTCCTACACACCCCTGGCTCTCGAATGTATTAGAATTGTTTATTTTCAACAAAAAGAAAGTACGCTTTTTGAAATTTGTTTTTTAAATCTGCCATTTTGTTTTTTTTTTTAATAAAAATGTTTAAATCTACTACCTAGCAGAATCACAAGTCTACAGAACAATATTCTATTTAAACTTTTTGTCTCAAATGACTTTGAGTGCCGTAATCACCCGGTCCAGCCACACATCTTTTTTTTTGTAGGTGCCCACTTTGGACGTAAAAAACAATAAAAACATATCGTGTAAAATAAACTCCAACATTTGTTTTTGTACAGTTAAAGAAAAAATTCCCGAAATAACATTGAAAATTAGTCGCGGAATACCAGACTGGATCCTTAAATGATTGTTTTATTTATAAAATTGATTTATCTATTATTTAAAAATTTCGTTGTTGTTTCCCGTATAAAGTACGAAAATGTTCGTTGTTTTTTATTTTACATGGGAAACAACCACAAATTTTTAATTTCATGTAATGAAATATTGCTCGTGGAGTCGGGTTGTTATCAGCTAGCAAAAATACCAGAAATTTGTTGATCCCATCATGCATGCACGCCCTTCCATAATTTTCGGAGTTTTTTTTTCGATGCATCTGGTAACACTAATCATTCAATAAAATATTAAATCAGATATGGCATCGTTGTTTGTGAAATGAGTTGCGCGCTTTTGAAAGGTGACTGACGCCAATATAATTGTATCGGTGAAATGTTCTTGCATTATGTTCGCGATGATGTTAATTTTTCTTTCGGTTTTCAACAACTTTGTAGCAATGCGAAAGTGTTCGTGCAATGCTTCTGTTGAGGATATTTGAGGTATGTCAGTGTACAAAATATTTAAGCTGTTAATGCAATAAACTCAAATAAGCTCCAAATAGTTTCAAGGTTTAATAAAGATATATCTATGTATGCAACTATTTTGATAGATATCGTAATTACTGGACTAATTCATAATTGATTTTTTTTATCAAAGCAGCTCGTTCGCGTTAACTCGAGACTGGCGCGAAGGATGATCAAACAGAATTAACACAAGTCCTTAGTCACATTGGTGTTTGCTTTTCGACGAGCACATCACATTTTCTTTGTGTGTGGTGCAACAACAATTTCATAGTGTTTGCTAGCAAAACTTGTGTATAACTACGCTCTTACCAAATTATTAGACGCCCATAAATTTGAAGGATTGAATAAGGTAGAAGATTTACATAAAAAGTTGTCTGTAAACAGTAACCCTTTTATAAACAAAGACAGTGTTCAGATCAGTCGTCCTAATGCTGGCCGCATATTGTCAATTGAGGATAATTTAATATTTCAAACCAAGGAAAAGGTAAGTATTCAAATATTTTATACTTATGGAAATTTTGTTTTGCTTTTCAAAATTGGTTGACTAGTATTCAAGATTTTTTTTTTAACTTAATCTCAATAAACATTCGATTAAATATGAGTAATTGAAAAGTTGCTAACCGATTTTCGTTAGAATCGTTTACAATGGTCGCATTTCACAGACGCAAGTGCTCTACCACAGTTCCCCGAGTCTCTAGGAAATGCGATTTGATAATTTTTACGAACGTATTGTTTTCTGGTACTTTAAGCTGAGTATAAGTTTTAATTTAAATTAAACACACGCTTTTTATATTTCCTACTATGCAGGATTATTCTATATTTAGTCGGGCAGCCGATTTAATTGGCGCGAATCAAAAGACTAACTTAACAGAACATAATTATCCATTACCTAAACTAAAAAGTCAAGCTAACTCTGCTGAGGTTGTTATTGTTGTGGTTGTCAAGCGACTTATACTTTTAAAAGGGGCTTAAGCCTCTTAAAAAACAAAATCTTAATTTTACTTCCAACTTTATTGAAAGACATAAATCTTAAGACTAACAAGAATTTCTTATTGCTACTTATTTATATGCTGATCGTAGATCAGATTTCTTAATTCGAGTTTGTTTTGTTTGTTTGTTTAGTACACATATTTGGTAGATGTTATTCCAAGTGATGAGTAGCAATTGTGTGATTTCACACCATGTGGCCGTTACTCATCTACTTGTGTGGTTCCAATTTAAATATTTAGTCAGGATGACTACATCCTGTTTCTTTTCTATTTTCTAAATTCTAAAGGCTCCTGTATTTCGTTAAAAAGTAAACACCAAAAATTTCGAGTAAACGAAATGAAACTAAAGAAGAAAAATATAAAGGATAGCATTTCGTTTGAATTCAGTGCCATGGTTATATGAAACACAATAACCATCGAACAGAAATTAGAATTCATGCATACTTCTTTCAAGAATTGATATTAGCGTCAAACGCTAAACTTATATATATATGAAGGTGAATAATTTTACATGACCTTCCTTTTATTAACGTGTAATCAAATAATCGTTACATAAAATCAACTTCTTTTTGCAGAAATTTGAATATCAACTAGTACTACTTCTCAAAAAAAATCTGTATTCAATTTTCTGTATTTCGAACGAAGCAATACTTAACATGCAAAACGACAACAAATTTTCGTATTTTCTTTTGCAAGTTAGCACATGGACCTGTTTATTTCAATTTTAATTAATTACTTCTGTTTTTTTTTCTTTGTTTTAGCCGTTACACCTTTATCCGTCGTCCAGGACAACAGCATCAACAACAGGATCAACAACATCAGCAATCACCATCATCTTCATCAACTAACTCAACAACGAATAATAATCAACAAAAACAACATTTAGACAATCATCGTAATTCCTCGGCGTCATCATCGACGTCTTCACAATATTCAACTTCAACAAATACCACAACTTCAGCTTATTCATCATCACAATCAACAATGTCCCGCGAACCGCAGACACAACATGATGAATTGATTCTATACATCAGAGAAGCATGGACAAAGGTGAGTACATAATAAGAAAAAAAAAATATACAGTCCCTTGCAGAGAGTCTCACAGAAAGAGAGTAAGAGATGGACAGATAAAAACTAGAGCAACAATTAGAGAGAGTTTCAGGGTTGTGAAGTAACATAATTGAAAATCTGAAATTTGATGGCAAAAGAAAAGAGAAAGTCGTTTATAGATATTGACCAGAAAATGCACAAATTTTATTATAATATTCACTGACTTCTTATACTTTTTATAAAGAAACCCAAACTCACTTCAAAATACGCCATTATCATTGAGGAATGCTTCCTTCCAATATCATAATTGACCAGAAAATACACAAATTTTATTATAATTTTCACTTCTTCTTCTTATACTTTTTATAAGGAAACCCAAACTCACTTCAAAATACGCCATTATCATTGAGGAATGCTGCCTTCCAATATCATAATTTGCCGTCAATCTATCAGTCTATTTGTCTGCTACCTGTCTGTTCTCAGTCAACTGTCAGTCTCCTGTCTGTCTCCTATTTGTCAACTATCAGTCTCCTATCTGTCAACTGTCAGTCCGTTAGTCTGCTGTCAATCTGTCAGCCTGGTATCAGTCTGCTCTCAGGCTGTTAGTTTGTTAGTATGCTCTCTGTCTAGTATGAGTCTGAAATGTGTTGTAAATTTCTTAACAAATATCTGATTTTAGGGATCCCTAATAATATTCAGTTAAATTAAAGGACATCTCCCTCCAGGAAGTTTTAATTCCAACATTAAGACCATCGTTATAATTGTACTGTTTTTATAGTTATTCCCTTTACGCTGAAGTCACCCCAAATGTTTTCCGTAGTCCATTTTTAATCGCCTATCTATTAATAAGATCTAAATCTAAATCAGCATTTAATCTTGCAACAGATAAATTGATTTCATCCATATTCGCAAAAGTGTATAACTGCACGTCATCAGCATACATATGTATTTTACAATCCTTTAACTCTCCGTGCAGAAGATAAATCAGTTGGTTATTTGGCTGGTTAGGGGTGGTGACCGAGTCTAAAACAGTGAAGACTCGGTCCAATTAGCACTTTAGTGCCATTTTGATACCACGAAACCCTGGTACATCGGATGTTTAATTTCGGGTAAGGATTAGCCACCGGGGTTAAATTCATTTGGTTTGGTTTAGGAATATGATTAGTTTGCTAAAGTCTACTGTGGAAAAATCTTTCAAGTCATTGAAAAACGGTTTTCCCCAGCACACAGAGTCTGGTTTTTGCAAGCGCCGGACACTTACAGAGTAGGTGTTCGACTGTCTCTTTCTCACTGGTTTCGTTGCAGTTGCGACAGTGGTCGTTGAAGGTGATCCCCATTTTTGATGCATTCACGGCAGTTAGTCTTACCACATCATTTCGGGTTCTGGTGAGTAGGTTGTCTGCTCTTACAGCACCGTAAAAAAGCCAGAATTTTTTTGTTTGTTATTTTACATGCCTTCCCATCTGAGGTTGGTTTGGTGTAGGAAATGTTCTCGTTTTTTGCTGAGAGGAACCCTGCTTAGCAAGTGCGTCGGCTTTAACATTTCCCTCAATGTTCCTATGGCCAGGAACCCAAATTAGGGATATGTCGGATATGTTTGCTAGTCTTGTGAGATGCTTCTTGCACTGCCAGACCAGTTTGGATTTGGGGCCGACACGAATTCACACGCCCAAGTATGTCTTCGAGCCATTGACATAAATAAAAATTTTTTGAGTTTCTTTGAGCATGCTTGATGACCGCCGTTTTGTGTAACTTCGAGCATGCTCGGTCGTCTGAACAACGTTTAAGGTCCAATTATAAAAACTTAACGTAACTTAACAATGCATAGAGAACTGTCACATAGAATTCTCTTTATGGAGATTAAAATCAAGTATTTATAAAAATTTCAGACCAAATTTAAAATATTAACGAATTTATAACACCTGAAAAATTTCTATTGAGCCGATTGAGCTTAAATTTTAATAGGTTTTTCTACACACCACTGTCTCTCGAATGTAGTAGAATTGTTTATTTTCAACAAAAACAAAGTACGATTTTTGAAATTTTTATTTTAAATCTGCCATTTTGTTTTTTTTTTTTTTAATAAAAATGTTTAAATCTACTACTTGGCAGAATCACAAGTCTACAGAACAATATTCTATTTAAACTTTTTGTCTCAAATGACTTTGAGTGCCGTAATCACCCGGCCCAGCAAGTATTTATATATTAAGGATGTAGTCTGGTGTTCGAGTTTCAAAAAATCAATTTTTTTTATTATGTATTTCGAAAGTATTATATATTGAGAGTATACTGTAAAAATTTCAGACCAAATTCAAAATATTAACGAAGTTATAACACCTGAAAAAATTCTATTGAGCAGATTGAGCTGAAATTTTAATAGGTTTTTCTACACACCCCTGGCTCTCGAATGTATTAGAATTGTTTATTTTCAACAAAAAGAAAGTACGCTTTTTGAAATTTGTTTTTTAAATCTGCCATTTTGTTTTTTTTTTTTAATAAAAATGTTTAAATCTACTACCTAGTAGAATCACAAGTCTACAGAACAATATTCTATTTAAACTTTTTGTCTCAAATGACTTTGAGTGCCGTAATCACCCGGTCCAGCCACACATCTTTTTTTTTGTAGGTGCCCACTTTGGACGTAAAAAACAATAAAAACATATCGTGTAAAATAAACTCCAACATTTTTTTTTGTACAGTTAAAGAAAAAATTCCCGAAATAACATTGAAAATTAGTCGCGGAATACCAGACTGGATCCTTAAATGATTGTTTTATTTATAAAATTGATTTATCTATTATTTAAAAATTTCGTTGTTGTTTCCCGTATAAAGTACGAAAATGTTCGTTGTTTTTTATTTTAGATGGGAAACAACCACAAATTTTTAATTTCATGTAATGAAATATTGCTCGTGGAGTCGGGTTGTTATCAGCTAGCAAAAATACCAGAAATTTGTTGATCCCATCATGCATGCACGCCCTTCCATAATTTTCGGAGTTTTTTTTTCGATGCATCTGGTAACACTAATCATTCAATAAAATATTATATCAGATATGGCATCGTTGTTTGTGAAATGAATTGCGCGCTTTTGAAAGGTGACTGACGCCAATATAATTGTATCGGTGAAATGTTCTTGCATTATGTTCGCGATGATGTTAATTTTTCTTTCGGTTTTCAACAACTTTGTAGCAATGCGAAAGTGTTCGTGCAATGCTTCTGTTGAGGATATTTGAGGTATGTCAGTGTACAAAATATTTTAGCTGTTAATGCAATAAACTCAAATAAGCTCCAAATAGTTTCAAGGTTTAATAAAGATATATCTATGTATGCAACTATTTTGATAGATATCGTAATTACTGGACTAATTCATAATTGATTTTTTTTATCAAAGCAGCCCGTTCGCCTTAACTCGAGACTGGCGCGAAGGATGGTCAAACAGAATTAACACAAGTCCTTAGTGCATGGTCACATTGGTGTTTGCTTTTCGACGAGCACATCACATTTTCTTTGTGTGTGGTGCAACAACGATTTCATAGTGTTTGCTAGCAAAACTTGTGTATAACTACGCTCTTACCAAATTATTAGACGCCCATAAATTTGATGGATTGAATAAGGTAGAAGATTTACATAAAAAGCTGTCTGTAAACAGTAACCCTTTTATAAGCAAAGACAGTGTTCAGATCAGTCGTCCTAATGCTGGCCGCATATTGTCAATTGAGGATAATTTAATATTTCAAACCAAGGAAAAGGTAAGTATTCAAATATTTTATACTTATGGAAATTTTGTTTTGCTTTTCAAAATTGGTTGACTAACATTTAAGAATTTTTTTTTAACTTAATCTCAATAAACATTCGATTAAATATGAGTAATTGAAAAGTTGCAAACCGATTTTCGTTAGAATCGTTTACAATGGTCGCATTTCCCAGACGCAAGTGCTCTACCACAGTTCCCCGAGTCTCTAGGAAATGCGATTTGATAATTTTTACGAACGTATTGTTTTCTGGTACTTTAAGCTGAGTATAAGTTTTAATTTAAATTAAAAACACGCTTTTTATATTTCCTACTAAACAGGATTATTCTATATTTAGTCGGGCAGCCGATTTAATTGGCGCGAATCAAAAGACTAACTTAACAGAACATAATTATCCATTACCTAAACTAAAAAATCAAGCTAACTCTGCTGAGGTTGTTATTGTTGTGGTTGTCAAGCGACTTATACTTTTAAAAGGGGCTTAAGCCTCTTAAAAAACAAAATCTAAATTTTACTTCCAACTTTATTGAAAGACATAAATCTTAAGACTAACAAGAATTTCTTATTGCTACTTATTTATATGCTGATCGTAGATCAGATTTCTTAATTCGAGTTTGTTTTGTTTGTTTGTTTAGTACACATATTTGGTAGATGTTATTCCAAGTGATGAGTAGCAATTGTGTGATTTCACACCATGTGGTCGTTACTCATCTACTTGTGTGGTTCCAATTTAAATATTTAGTCAGGGTGACTACATCCAGTTCCTTTTCTATTTTCTAAATTCTAAAGGCTCCTGTATTTCGTTAAAAAGTAAACACCAAAAATCTCGAGTAAACGAAATGAAACTAAAGAAGAAAAACATAAAGGATAGCATTTCGTTTGAATTCAGTGCCATGGTTATATGAAACACAATAACCATCGAACAGAAATTAGAATTCATGCATACTTTCATACGTTTGATCGAATGATATCAAGAATTGATATTAGCGTAAAACGCTAAACTTATATTTATATGAAGGTGAATAATTTTACATGACCTTCCTTTTATTAACGTGTAATCAAATAATCGTAACATAAAATCAACCTCTTTTTGCAGAAATTTGAATATCAACTAGTACTACTTCTCAAAAAAAATCTGTATTCAATTTTCTGTATTTCGAACGAAGCAATCGTTCGTATACTTAACATGCAAAACGGCAACAAATTTTCGTATTTTGTTTCGCAAGTTAGCACATGGACCTGTTTATTTCAATTTTAATTAATTACTTCTGTTTTTTTTTCTTTGTTTTAGCCGTTACACCTTTATCCGTCGTCCAGGACAACAGCAACAACAACAGGATCAACAACATCATCAACAACATCAGCAATCACCATCATCTTCATCAACTAACTCAACAACGAATAATAATCAACAAAAACAACATTTAGACAATCATCGTAATTCCTCGGCGTCATCATCGACGTCATCATCGACGTCATCACAATATTCAACTTCAACAAATACCACAACTTCAGCTTATTCATCATCACAATCAACAATGTCCCGCGAACCGCAGACACAACATGATGAATTGATTCTATACATCAGAGAAGCATGGACAAAGGTGAGTACATAATAAGAACAAAAAATATACAGTCCCTTGCAGAGAGTCTCACAGAAAGAGAGTAAGAGACGGACAGATAAAAACTAGAGCAACAATTATAGAGAGTTTCAGGGTTGTGAAGTAACATAATTGAAAATCTGTAATTTGATGGCAAAAGAAAAGAGAAAGTCGTTTATAGATATTGACCAGAAAATGCACAAATTTTATTATAATATTCACTGACTTCTTATACTTTTTATAAAGAAACCCAAACTCACTTCAAAATACGCCATTATCATTGAGGAATGCTTCCTTCCAATATCATAATTGACCAGAAAATGCACAAATTTTATTATAATTTTCACTTACTTCTTCTTATACTTTTTATAAGGAAACCCAAACTCACTTCAAAATACGCCATTATCATTGAGGAATGCTGCCTTCCAATATCATAATTTGCCGTCAATCTATCAGTCTATTTGTCTGCTACCTGTCTGTTCTCAGTCAACTGTCAGTCTCCTGTCTGTCTCCTGTTTGTCAACTATCAGTCTCGTATCTGTCAACTGTCAGTCCGTTAGTCTGCTGTCAATCTGTCAGCCTGGTATCAGTCTGCTCTCAGGCTGTTAGTTTGTGTTGTAAATTTCTTAACAAATATCTGATTTTAGGGATCCCTAATAATATTCTGTTAAATTAAAGGATATCTCCCTCCAGGAAGTTTTAATTCCAACATTAAGACCATCGTTATAATTGTACTGTTTTTATAGTTATTCCCTTTACGCTGAAGTCACCCCAAATGTTTTCCGTAGTCCATTTTTAATCGCCTATCTATTAATAAGATCTAAATCTAAATCAGCATTTAATCTTGCAACAGATAAATTGATTTCATCCATATTCGCAAAAGTGTATAACTGCACGTCATCAGCATACATATGTATTTTAAAATCCTTTAACTCTCCGTGCAGAAGATAAACGCTAAACTTATATTTATATGAAGGTGAATAATTTTACATGACCTTCCTTTTATTAACGTGTAATCAAATAATCGTAACAGAAAATCAACCTCTTTTTGCAGAAATTTGAATATCAACTAGTACTACTTCTCAAAAAAAATCTGTATTCAATTTTCTGTATTTCGAACGAAGCAATCGTTCGTATACTTAACATGCAAAACGACAACAAATTTTCGTATTTTGTTTTGTAATTTAGCACATGGACCTGTTTATTTAAATTTTAATTAATTACTTCTGTTTTTTTTCTTTGTTTTAGCCGTTACATCTTTATCCGTCGTCCAGGACAACAGCAACAACAACAGGATCAACAACATCAGCAATAATAATCGAATAATAATCAACAAAAACAACATTTAGACAATCATCGTAATTCCTTGACGTCATCACAATATTCAACTTCAACAAATACCACAACTTCAGCTTATTCATCATCACAATCAACAATGTCCCGCGAACCGCAGACACAACATGATGAATTGATTCTATACATCAGAGAAGCATGGACAAAGTTGAGTACATAATAAGAACAAAAAATATACAGTCCCTTGCAGAGAGTCTCACAGAAAGAGAGTAAGAGATGGACAGATAAAAACTAGAGCAACAATTATAGAGAGTTTCAGGGTTGTGAAGTAACATAATTGAAAATCTGTAATTTGATGGCAAAAGAAAAGAGAAAGTCGTTTATAGATATTGACCAGAAAATGCACAAATTTTATAATAATATTCACTGACTTCTTATACTTTTTATAAAGAAACCCAAACTGACTTCAAAATACGCCATTATCATTGAGGAATGCTTCCTTCCAATATCATAATTGACCAGAAAATGCACAAATTTTATTATAATTTTCACTTACTTCTTCTTATACTTTTTATAAGGAAACCCAAACTCACATCAAAATACGCCATTATCATTGAGGAATGCTGCCTTCCAATATCATAATTTGCCGTCAATCTATCAGTCTATTTGTCTGCTACCTGTCTGTTCTCAGTCAACTGTCAGTCTCCTGTCTGTCTCCTGTTTGCCAACAATCAGTCTCCTATCTGTCAACTGTCAGTCCGTTAGTCTGCTGTCAATCTGTCAGCCTGGTATCAGTCTGCTCTCAGGCTGTTAGTTTGTTAGTATGCTCTCTGTCTAGTATGAGTCTGAAATGTGTTGTAAATTTCTTAACAAATATCTGATTTTAGGGATCCCTAATAATATTCAGTTAAATTAAAGGATATCTCCCTTCAGGAAGTTTTAATTCCAACATTAAGACCATCGTTATAATTGTACTGTTTTTATAGTTATTCCCTTTACGCTGAAGTCACCCCAAATGTTTTCCGTAGTCCATTTTTAATCGCCTATCTATTAATAAGATCTAAATCTAAATCAGCATTTAATCTTGCAACAGATAAATTGATTTCATCCATATTCGCAAAAGTGTATAACTGCACGTCATCAGCATACATATGTATTTTACAATCCTTTAACTCTCCGTGCAGAAGATAAACGCTAAACTTATATTTATATGAAGGTGAATAATTTTACATGACCTTCCTTTTATTAACGTGTAATCAAATAATCGTAACATAAAATCAACCTCTTTTTGCAGAAATTTGAATATCAACTAGTACTACTTCTCAAAAAAAATCTGTATTCAATTTTCTGTATTTCGAACGAAGCAATCGTTCGTATACTTAACATGCAAAACGACAACAAATTTTCGTATTTTGTTTTGCAAGTTAGCACATGGACCTGTTTATTTCAATTTTAATTAATTACTTCTGTTTTTTTTCTTTGTTTTAGCCGTTACACTTTTATCCGTCGTTCAGGACAACAGCAACAACAACAGGATCAACAACATCATCAACAACATCAGCAATCACCATCATCTTCATCAACTAACTCAACATCGAATAATAGTCAACATAAAAAAACATTTAGACAATCATCGTAATTCCTCGGCGTCATCATCGACGTCATCACAATATTCAACTTCAACAAATACCACAACTTCAGCTTATTCATCATCACAATCAACAATGTCCCGCGAACCGCAGACACAACATGATGAATTGATTCTATACATCAGAGAAGCATGGACAAAGGTGAGTACATAATAAGAACAAAAAATATACAGTCCCTTGCAGAGAGTCTCACAGAAAGAGAGTAAGAGACGGACAGATAAAAACTAGAGCAACAATTATAGAGAGTTTCAGGGTTGTGAAGTAACATAATTGAAAATCTGTAATTTGATGGCAAAATAAAAGAGAAAGTCGTTTATAGATATTGACCAGAAAATGCACAAATTTTATTATAATATTCACTGACTTCTTATACTTTTTATAAAGAAACCCAAACTCACTTCAAAATACGCCATTATCATTGAGGAATGCTTCCTTCCAATATCATAATTGACCAGAAAATGCACAAATTTTATTATAATTTTCACTTCTTCTTATACTTTTTATAAGGAAACCCAAACTCACTTCAAAATACGCCATTATCATTGAGGAATGCTGCCTTCCAATATCATAATTTGCCGTCAATCTATCAGTCTATTTGTCTGCTACCTGTCTGTTCTCAGTCAACTGTCAGTCTCCTGTCTGTCTCCTGTTTGTCAACTATCAGTCTCCTATCTGTCAACTGTCAGTCCGTCAGTCTGCTGTCAATCTGTCAGCCTGGTATCAGTCTGCTCTCAGGCTGTTAGTTTGTTAGTATGCTCTCTGTCTAGTATGAGTCTGAAATGTGTTGTAAATTTCTTAACAAATATCTGATTTTAGGGATCCCTAATAATATTCAGTTAAATTAAAGGATATCTCCCTTCAGGAAGTTTTAATTCCAACATTAAGACCATCGTTATAATTGTACTGTTTTTATAGTTATTCCCTTTACGCTGAAGTCACCCCAAATGTTTTCCGTAGTCCATTTTTAATCGCCTATATCTATTAATAAGATCTAAATCTAAATCAGCATTTAATCTTGCAACAGATAAATTGATTTCATCCATATTCGCAAAAGTGTATAACTGCACGTCATCAGCATACATATGTATTTTACAATCCTTTAACTCTCCGTGCAGAAGATAAATCAGTTGGTTATTTGGCTGGTCCAATTAGCACTTTAGTGCCATTTTGATACCACAAAACCCTGGTACATCGGATGTTTAATTTCGGGTAAGGATTAACCACCGGGGTTAAATTCATTTGGTTTGGTTTAGGAATATGATTAGTTTGCTAAAGTCTACTGTGGAAAAATCTTTCAAGTCATTGAAAAACGGTTTTCCCCAGCACACAGAGTCTGGTTTTTGCAAGCGCCGGACACTTACAGAGTAGGTGTTCGACTGTCTCTTTCTCACTGGTTTCGTTGTAGTTGCGACAGTGGTCGTTGAAGGGGATCCCCATTTTTGATGCATTCACGGCAGTTAGTCTTACCACATCATTTCGGGTTCTGGTGAGTAGGTTGTCTGCTCTTACAGCACCGTAAAAAGGCCAGAATTTTTGTTGTTGTTATTTTACATGCCTGTATGCCTTCCCATCTGAGGTTGGTTGGTGTAGGAAATGTTCTCGTTTTTTCCCTGAATAAGAGCTTGTTCCACTAGCGAAGATTGCTGAGAGGAACCTTGCTTAGCAAGTGCGTCGGCTTTAACATTTCCCTCAATGTTCCTATGGCCAGGAACCCAAATTAGGGATATGTCGGATATGTTTGCTAGTCTTGTGAGATGCTTCTTGCACTGCCAGACCAGTTTGGATTTGGGGCCGACACGAATTCACACGCCCAAGTATGTCTTCGACCCATTGACATAAATAAAAATTTTTTGAGTTTCTTTGAGCATGCTTGATGACCGCCGTTTTGTGTAACTTCGAGCATGCTCGGTCGTCTGAACAACGTTTAAGGTCCAATTATAAAAACTTAACGTAACTTAACAATGCATAGAGAACTGTCACATAGAATTCTCTTTATGGAGATTAAAATCAAGTATTTATAAAAATTTCAGACCAAATTTAAAATATTAACGAATTTATAACACCTGAAAAATTTCTATTGAGCCGATTGAGCTTAAATTTTAATAGGTTTTTCTACACACCACTGTCTCTCGAATGTAGTAGAATTGTTTATTTTCAACAAAAACAAAGTACGATTTTTGAAATTTTTATTTTAAATCTGCCATTTTGTTTTTTTTTTTTAATAAAAATGTTTAAATCTACTACCTGGCAGAATCACAAGTCTACAAAACAATATTCTATTTAAACTTTTTGTCTCAAATGACTTTGAGTGCCGTAATCACCCGGTCCAGCAAGTATTTACATATTAAGGATGTAGTCTGGTGTTCGAGTTTCAAAAAATCAAATTTTTTTATTATGTATTTCGAAAGTATTATATATTGAGAGTATACTGTAAAAATTTCAGACCAAATTCAAAATATTAACGAATTTATAACACCTGAAAAAATTCTATTGAGCAGATTGAGCTGAAATTTTAATAGGTTTTTCTACACACCCCTGGCTCTCGAATGTATTAGAATTGTTTATTTTCAACAAAAAGAAAGTACGCTTTTTGAAATTTGTTTTTTAAATCTGCCATTTTGTTTTTTTTTTAATAAAAATGTTTAAATCTACTACCTAGTAGAATCACAAGTCTACAGAACAATATTCTATTTAAACTTTTTGTCTCAAATGACTTTGAGTGCCGTAATCACCCGGTCCAGCCACACATCTTTTTTTTGTAGGTGCCCACTTTGGACGTAAAAAACAAATCGTGTAAAATAAACTCCAACATTTTTTTTTGTACAGTTAAAGAAAAAATTCCCGAAATAACATTGAAAATTAGTCGCGGAATACCAGACTGGATCCTTAAATGATTGTTTTATTTATAAAATTGATTTATCTATTATTTAAAAATTTCGTTGTTGTTTCCCGTATAAAGTACGAAAATGTTCGTTGTTTTTTATTTTACATGGGAAACAACCACAAATTTTTAATTTCATGTAATGAAATATTGTTATCAGCTAGCAAAAATACCAGAAATTTGTTGATCCCATCATGCATGCACGCCGTTCCATAATTTTCGGAGTTTTTTTTTCGATGCATCTGGTAATACTAATCATTCAATAAAATATTATATCAGATATGGCATCGTTGTTTGTGAAATGAATTGCGCGCTTTTGAAAGGTGACTGACGCCAATATAATTGTATCGGTGAAATGTTCTTGCATTATGTTCGCGATGATGTTAATTTTTCTTTCGGTTTTCAACAACTTTGTAGCAATGCGAAAGTGTTCGTGCAATGCTTCTGTTGAGGATATTTGAGGTATGTCAGTGTACAAAATATTTTAGCTGTTAATGCAATAAACTCAAATAAGCTCCAAATAGTTTCAAGGTTTAATAAAGATATATCTATGTATGCAACTATTTTGATAGATATCGTAATTACTGGACTAATTCATAATTGATTTTTTTTTATCAAAGCAGCCCGTTCGCCTTAACTCGAGACTGGCGCGAAGGATGGTCAAACAGAATTAACACAAGTCCTTAGTGCATGGTCACATTGGTGTTTGCTTTTCGACGAGCACATCACATTTTCTTTGTGTGTGGTGCAACAACGATTTCATAGTGTTTGCGAGCAAAACTTGTGTATAACTACGCTCTTACCAAATTATTAGACGCCCATAAATTTGATGGATTGAATAAGGTAGAAGATTTACATAAAAAGCTGTCTGTAAACAGTAACCCTTTTATAAGCAAAGACAGTGTTCAGATCAGTCGTCCTAATGCTGGCCGCATATTGTCAATTGAGGATAATTTAATATTTCAAACCAAGGAAAAGGTAAGTATTCAAATATTTTATACTTATGGAAATTTTGTTTTGCTTTTCAAAATTGGTTGACTAATATTCAAGAATTTTTTTTTAACTTAATCTCAATAAACATTCGATTAAATATGAGTAATTGAAAAGTTGCAAACCGATTTTCGTTAGAATCGTTTACAATAATCGCATTTCACAGACGCAAGTGCTCTACCACAGTTCCCCGAGTCTCTAGGAAATGCGATTTGATAATTTTTACGAACGTATTGTTTTCTGGTACTTTAAGCTGAGTATAAGTTTTAATTTAAATTAATCACACGCTTTTTATATTTCCTACTATGCAGGATTATTCTATATTAAGTCGGGCATCCGATTTAATTGGCGCGCATCAAAAGACTAACTTAACAGAACATAATTATCCATTACCTAAACTAAAAAATCAAGCTAACTTTGCTGAGGTTGTTATTGTTGTGGTTGTCAAGCGACTTATACTTTTAAAAGGGGCTTAAGCCTCTTAAAAAACAAAATCTAAATTTTACTTCCAACTTTATTGAAAGACATAAATCTTAAGACTAACAAGAATTTCTTATTGCTACTTATTTATATGCTGATCGTAGATCAGATTTCTTAATTCGAGTTTGTTTTGTTTGTTTGTTTAGTACACATATTTGGTAGATGTTATTCCAAGTGATGAGTAGCAATTGTGTGACTTCACACCATGTGGTCGTTACTCATCTACTTGTGAGGTTCCAATTTAAATATTTAGTCAGGATGACTACATCCAGTTCCTTTTCTATTTTCTAAATTCTAAAGGCTCCTGTATTTCGTTAAATAGTAAACACCAAAAATCTCGAGTAAACGAAATGAAACTAAAGAAGAAAAACATAAAGGATAGCATTTCGTTTGAATTCAGTGCCATGGTTATATGAAACACAATAACCATCGAACAGAAATTAGAATTCATGCATACTTCTTTCATACGTTTGATCGAATGATATCAAGAATTGATATTAGCGTAAAACGCTAAACTTATATTTATATGAAGGTGAATAATTTTACATGACCTTCCTTTTATTAACGTGTAATCAAATAATCGTAACATAAAATCAACCTCTTTTTGCAGAAATTTGAATATCAACTAGTACTACTTCTCAAAAAAAATCTGTATTCAATTTTCTGTATTTCGAACGAAGCAATCGTTCGTATACTTAACATGCAAAACGACAACAAATTTTCGTATTTTGTTTTGCAAGTTAGCACATGGACCTGTTTATTTCAATTTTAATTAATTACTTCTGTTTTTTTTCTTTGTTTTAGCCGTTACACCTTTATCCGTCGTCCAGGACAACAACAACAGGATCAACAACATCATCAACAACATCAGCAATCACCATCATCTTCATCAACTAACTCAACAACGAATAATAATCAACAAAAACAACATTTAGACAATCATCGTAATTCCTCGGCGTCATCATCGACGTCATCACAATATTCAACTTCAACAAATACCACAACTTCAGCTTATTCATCATCACAATCAACAATGTCCCGCGAACCGCAGACACAACATGATGAATTGATTCTATACATCAGAGAAGCATGGACAAAGGTGAGTACATAATAAGAACAAAAAATATACAGTCCCTTGCAGAGAGTCTCACAGAAAGAGAGTAAGAGACGGACAGATAAAAACTAGAGCAACAATTATAGAGAGTTTCAGGGTTGTGAAGTAACATAATTGAAAATCTGTAATTTGATGGCAAAAGAAAAGAGAAAGTCGTTTATAGATATTGACCAGAAAATGCACAAATTTTATTATAATATTCACTGACTTCTTATACTTTTTATAAAGAAACCCAAACTCACTTCAAAATACGCCATTATCATTGAGGAATGCTTCCTTCCAATATCATAATTGACCAGAAAATGCACAAATTTTATTATAATTTTCACTTACTTCTTCTTATACTTTTTATAAGGAAACCCAAACTCACTTCAAAATACGCCATTATCATTGAGGAATGCTGCCTTCCAATATCATAATTTGCCGTCAATCTATCAGTCTATTTGTCTGCTACCTGTCTGTTCTCAGTCAACTGTCAGTCTCCTGTCTGTCTCCTGTTTGTCAACTATCAGTCTCGTATCTGTCAACTGTCAGTCCGTTAGTCTGCTGTCAATCTGTCAGCCTGGTATCAGTCTGCTCTCAGGCTGTTAGTTTGTGTTGTAAATTTCTTAACAAATATCTGATTTAAGGGATCCCTAATAATATTCTGTTAAATTAAAGGATATCTCCCTCCAGGAAGTTTTAATTCCAACATTAAGACCATCGTTATAATTGTACTGTTTTTATAGTTATTCCCTTTACGCTGAAGTCACCCCAAATGTTTTCCGTAGTCCATTTTTAATCGCCTATCTATTAATAAGATCTAAATCTAAATCAGCATTTAATCTTGCAACAGATAAATTGATTTCATCCATATTCGCAAAAGTGTATAACTGCACGTCATCAGCATACATATGTATTTTACAATCCTTTAACTCTCCGTGCAGAAGATAAACGCTAAACTTATATTTATATGAAGGTGAATAATTTTACATGACCTTCCTTTTATTAACGTGTAATCAAATAATCGTAACAGAAAATCAACCTCTTTTTGCAGAAATTTGAATATCAACTAGTACTACTTCTCAAAAAAAATCTGTATTCAATTTTCTGTATTTCGAACGAAGCAATCGTTCGTATACTTAACATGCAAAACGACAACAAATTTTCGTATTTTGTTTTGCAAGTTAGCACATGGACCTGTTTATTTCAATTTTAATTAATTACTTCTGTTTTTTTTCTTTGTTTTAGCCGTTACATCTTTATCCGTCGTCCAGGACAACAGCAACAACAACAGGATCAACAACATCAGCAATAATAATCGAATAATAATCAACAAAAACAACATTTAGACAATCATCGTAATTCCTCGGCGTCATCATCGACGTCATCACAATATTCAACTTCAACAAATACCACAACTTCAGCTTATTCATCATCACAATCAACAATGTCCCGCGAACCGCAGACACAACATGATGAATTGATTCTATACATCAGAGAAGCATGGACAAAGTTGAGTACATAATAAGAACAAAAAATATACAGTCCCTTGCAGAGAGTCTCACAGAAAGAGAGTAAGAGATGGACAGATAAAAACTAGAGCAACAATTATAGAGAGTTTCAGGGTTGTGAAGTAACATAATTGAAAATCTGTAATTTGATGGCAAAAGAAAAGAGAAAGTCGTTTATAGATATTGACCAGAAAATGCACAAATTTTATAATAATATTCACTGACTTCTTATACTTTTTATAAAGAAACCCAAACTGACTTCAAAATACGCCATTATCATTGAGGAATGCTTCCTTCCAATATCATAATTGACCAGAAAATGCACAAATTTTATTATAATTTTCACTTACTTCTTCTTATACTTTTTATAAGGAAACCCAAACTCACTTCAAAATACGCCATTATCATTGAGGAATGCTGCCTTCCAATATCATAATTTGCCGTCAATCTATCAGTCTATTTGTCTGCTACCTGTCTGTTCTCAGTCAACTGTCAGTCTCCTGTCTGTCTCCTGTCTGTCTCCTGTTTGTCAACTATCAGTCTCCTATCTGTCAACTGTCAGTCCGTTAGTCTGCTGTCAATCTGTCAGCCTGGTATCAGTCTGCTCTCAGGCTGTTAGTTTGTTAGTATGCTCTCTGTCTAGTATGAGTCTGAAATGTGTTGTAAATTTCTTAACAAATATCTGATTTTAGGGATCCCTAATAATATTCAGTTAAATTAAAGGATATCTCCCTCCAGGAAGTTTTAATTCCAACATTAAGACCATCGTTATAATTGTACTGTTTTTATAGTTATTCCCTTTACGCTGAAGTCACCCCAAATGTTTTCCGTAGTCCATTTTTAATCGCCTATCTATTAATAAGATCTAAATCTAAATCAGCATTTAATCTTGCAACAGATAAATTGATTTCATCCATATTCGCAAAAGTGTATAACTGCACGTCATCAGCATACATATGTATTTTACAATCCTTTAACTCTCCGTGCAGAAGATAAACGCTAAACTTATATTTATATGAAGGTGAATAATTTTACATGACCTTCCTTTTATTAACGTGTAATCAAATAATCGTAACATAAAATCAACCTCTTTTTGCAGAAATTTGAATATCAACTAGTACTACTTCTCAAAAAAAATCTGTATTCAATTTTCTGTATTTCGAACGAAGCAATCGTTCGTATACTTAACATGCAAAACGACAACAAATTTTCGTTTTTTGTTTTGCAAGTTAGCACATGGACCTGTTTATTTCAATTTTAATTAATTACTTCTGTTTTTTTTTCTTTGTTTTAGCCGTTACACTTTTATCCGTCGTCCAGGACAACAGCAACAACAACAGGATCAACAACATCAGCAATCGCCATCATCTTCATCAACTAACTCAACATCGAATAATAGTCAACATAAAAAAACATTTAGACAATCATCGTAATTCCTCGGCGTCATCATCGACGTCATCACAATATTCAACTTCAACAAATACCACAACTTCAGCTTATTCATCATCACAATCAACAATGTCCCGCGAACCGCAGACACAACATGATGAATTGATTCTATACATCAGAGAAGCATGGACAAAGGTGAGTACATAATAAGAACAAAAAATATACAGTCCCTTGCAGAGAGTCTCACAGAAAGAGAGTAAGAGACGGACAGATAAAAACTAGAGCAACAATTATAGAGAGTTTCAGGGTTGTGAAGTAACATAATTGAAAATCTGTAATTTGATGGCAAAAGAAAAGAGAAAGTCGTTTATAGATATTGACCAGAAAATGCACAAATTTTATTATAATATTCACTGACTTCTTATACTTTTTATAAAGAAACCCAAACTCACTTCAAAATACGCCATTATCATTGAGGAATGCTTCCTTCCAATATCATAATTGACCAGAAAATGCACAAATTTTATTATAATTTTCACTTACTTCTTCTTATACTTTTTATAAGGAAACCCAAACTCACTTCAAAATACGCCATTATCATTGAGGAATGCTGCCTTCCAATATCATAATTTGCCGTCAATCTATCAGTCTATTTGTCTGCTACCTGTCTGTTCTCAGTCAACTGTCAGTCTCCTGTCTGTCTCCTGTTTGTCAACTATCAGTCTCCTATCTGTCAACTGTCAGTCCGTTAGTCTGCTGTCAATCTGTCAGCCTGGTATCAGTCTGCTCTCAGGCTGTTAGTTTGTGTTGTAAATTTCTTAACAAATATCTGATTTTAGGGATCCCTAATAATATTCAGTTAAATTAAAGGATATCTCCCTCCAGGAAGTTTTAATTCCAACATTAAGACCATCGTTATAATTGTACTGTTTTTATAGTTATTCCCTTTACGCTGAAGTCACCCCAAATGTTTTCCGTAGTCCATTTTTAATCGCCTATCTATTAATAAGATCTAAATCTAAATCAGCATTTAATCTTGCAACAGATAAATTGATTTCATCCATATTCGCAAAAGTGTATAACTGCACGTCATCAGCATACATATGTATTTTACAATCCTTTAACTCTCCGTGCAGAAGATAAACGCTAAACTTATATTTATATGAAGGTGAATAATTTTACATGACCTTCCTTTTATTAACGTGTAATCAAATAATCGTAACATAAAATCAACCTCTTTTTGCAGAAATTTGAATATCAACTAGTACTACTTCTCAAAAAAAATCTGTATTCAATTTTCTGTATTTCGAACGAAGCAATCGTTCGTATACTTAACATGCAAAACGACAACAAATTTTCGTATTTTGTTTTGCAAGTTAGCACATGGACCTGTTTATTTCAATTTTAATTAATTACTTCTGTTTTTTTTCTTTGTTTTAGCCGTTACACCTTTATCCGTCGTCCAGGACAACAGCAACAACAACAGGATCAACAACATCAGCAATAATAATCGAATAATAATCAACAAAAACAACATTTAGACAATCATCGTAATTCCTCGACGTCATCACAATATTCAACTTCAACAAATACCACAACTTCAGCTTATTCATCATCACAATCAACAATGTCCCGTGAACCGCAGACACAACATGATGAATTGATTCTATACATCAGAGAAGCATGGACAAAGGTGAGTACATAATAAGAACAAAAACTATACAGTCCCTTGCAGAGAGTCTCACAGAAAGAGAGTAAGAGATGGACAGATAAAAACTAGAGCAACAATTATAGAGAGTTTCAGGGTTGTGAAGTAACATAATTGAAAATCTGTAATTTGATGGCAAAAGAAAAGAGAAAGTCGTTTATAGATATTGACCAGAAAATGCACAAATTTTATTATAATATTCACTGACTTCTTATACTTTTTATAAAGAAACCCAAACTCACTTCAAAATACGCCATTATCATTGAGGAATGCTTCCTTCCAATATCATAATTGACCAGAAAATGCACAAATTTTATTATAATTTTCACTTACTTCTTCTTATACTTTTTATAAGGAAACCCAAACTCACTTCAAAATACGCCATTATCATTGAGGAATGCTGCCTTCCAATATCATAATTTGCCGTCAATCTATCAGTCTATTTGTCTGCTACCTGTCTGTTCTCAGTCAACTGTCAGTCTCCTGTCTGTCTCCTGTTTGTCAACTATCAGTCTCCTATCTGTCAACTGTCAGTCCGTCAGTCTGCTGTCAATCTGTCAGCCTGGTATCAGTCTGCTCTCAGGCTGTTAGTTTGTTAGTATGCTCTCTGTCTAGTATGAGTCTGAAATGTGTTGTAAATTTCTTAACAAATATCTGATTTTAGGGATCCCTAATAATATTCAGTTAAATTAAAGGATATCTCCCTCCAGGAAGTTTTAATTCCAACATTAAGACCATCGTTACAATTGTACTGTTTTTATAGTTATTCCCTTTACGCTGAAGTCACCCCAAATGTTTTCCGTAGTCCATTTTTAATCGCCTATCTATTAATAAGATCTAAATCTAAATCAGCATTTAATCTTGCAACAGATAAATTGATTTCATCCATATTCGCAAAAGTGTATAACTGCATGTCATCAGCATACATATGTATTTTACAATCCTTTAACTCTCCGTGCAGAAGATATATCAGTTGGTTATTTGGCTGGTTAGGGGTGGTGACCGAGTCTAAAACAGTGAAGACTCGGTCCAATTAGCACTTTAGTGCCATTTTGATACCACAAAACCCTGGTACATCGGATGTTTAATTTCGGGTAAGGATTAGCCACCGGGGTTAAATTCATTTGGTTTGGTTTAGGAATATGATTAGTTTGCTAAAGTCTACTGTGGAAAAATCTTTCAAGTCATTGAAAAACGGTTTTCCCCAGCACACAGAGTCTGGTTTTTGCAAGCGCCGGACACTTACAGAGTAGGTGTTCGACTGTCTCTTTCTCACTGGTTTCGTTGCAGTTGCGACAGTGGTCGTTGAAGGGGATCCCCATTTTTGATGCATTCACGGCAGTTAGTCTTACCACATCAGTTCGGGTTCTGGTCAGTTCGTTGTCTGCTCTTACAGCACCGTAAAAAGGCCAGAATTTTTTTTTGTTATTTTACATGCCTGTATGCCTTCCCATCTGAGGTAGGTTTGGTGTAGGAAATGTTCTCGTTTTTCCCCTGAGCCTGTTTCAGCGGAATAAGAGCTTGTTCCACTAGCGAAGATTGCTGAGAGGAACCTTGCTTAGCAAGTGCGTCGGATTTAACATTTCCCTCAATGTTCCTATGGCCAGGAACCCAAATTAGGGATATGTCGGATATGTTTGCTAGTCTTGTGAGATGCTTCTTGCACTGCCAGACCAGTTTGGATTTGGGGCCGACACGAATTCACACGCCCAAGTATGTCTTCGACCCATTGACATAAATAAAAATTTTTTGAGTTTCTTTGAGCATGCTTGATGACCGCCGTTTTGTGTAACTTCGAGCATGCTCGGTCGTCTGAACAACGTTTAAGGTCCAATTATAAAAACTTAACGTAACTTAACAATGCATAGAGAACTGTCACATCGAATTCTCTTTATGGAGATTAAAATCAAGTATTTATAAAAATTTCAGACCAAATTTAAAATATTAATGAATTTATAACACCTGAAAAATTTCTATTGAGCCGATTGAGCTTAAATTTTAATAGGTTTTTCTACACACCACTGTCTCTCGAATGTAGTAGAATTGTTTATTTTCAACAAAAACAAAGTACGATTTTTGAAATTTTTATTTTAAATCTGCCATTTTGCTTCTTTTTTTTTTAATAAAAATGTTTAAATCTACTACCTGGCAGAATCACAAGTCTACAGAACAATATTCTATTTAAACTTTTTGTCTCAAATGACTTTGAGTGCCGTAATCACCCGGTCCAGCAAGTATTTACATATTAAGGATGTAGTCTGGTGTTCGAGTTTCAAAAAATCAATTTTTTTTATTATGTATTTCGAAAGTATTATATATTGAGAGTATACTTGATGACCGCCGTTTTGTGTAACTTCGAGCATGCTCGGTCGTCTGAACAACGTTTAAGGTCCAATTATAAAAACTTAACGTAACTTAACAATGCATAGAGAACTGTCACATAGAATTCTCTTTATGGAGATTAAAATCAAGTATTTATAAAAATTTCAGACCAAATTTAAAATATTAACGAATTTATAACACCTGAAAAATTTCTATTGAGCCGATTGAGCTTAAATTTTAATAGGTTTTTCTACACACCACTGTCTCTCGAATGTAGTAGAATTGTTTATTTTCAACAAAAACAAAGTACGATTTTTGAAATTTTTATTTTAAATCTGCCATTTTGTTTTTTTTTTTTAATAAAAATGTTTAAATCTACTACCTGGCAGAATCACAAGTCTACAGAACAATATTCTATTTAAACTTTTTGTCTCAAATGACTTTGAGTGCCGTAATCACCCGGTCCAGCAAGTATTTACATATTAAGGATGTAGTCTGGTGTTCGAGTTTCAAAAAATCAATTTTTTTTTATTATGTATTTCGAAAGTATTATATATTGAGAGTATACTGTAAAAATTTCAGACCAAATTCAAAATATTAACGAATTTATAACACCTGAAAAAATTCTATTGAGCAGATTGAGCTGAAATTTTAATAGGTTTTTCTACACACCCCTGGCTCTCGAATGTATTAGAATTGTTTATTTTCAACAAAAAGAAAGTACGCTTTTTGAAATTTGTTTTTTAAATCTGCCATTTTGTTTTTTTTTTAATAAAAATGTTTAAATCTACTACCTAGTAGAATCACAAGTCTACAGAACAATATTCTATTTAAACTTTTTGTCTCAAATGACTTTGAGTGCCGTAATCACCCGGTCCAGCCATACATCTTTTTTTTGTAGGTGCCCACTTTGGACGTAAAAAACAAATCGTGTAAAATAAACTCCAACATTTTTTTTTGTACAGTTAAAGAAAAAATTCCCGAAATAACATTGAAAATTAGTCGCGGAATACCAGACTGGATCCTTAAATGATTGTTTTATTTATAAAATTGATTTATCTATTATTTAAAAATTTCGTTGTTGTTTCCCGTATAAAGTACGAAAATGTTCGTTGTTTTTTATTTTACATGGGAAACAACCACAAATTTTTAATTTCATGTAATGAAATATTGTTATCAGCTAGCAAAAATACCAGAAATTTGTTGATCCCATCATGCATGCACGCCGTTCCATAATTTTCGGAGTTTTTTTTTCGATGCATCTGGTAATACTAATCATTCAATAAAATATTATATCAGATATGGCATCGTTGTTTGTGAAATGAATTGCGCGCTTTTGAAAGGTGACTGACGCCAATATAATTGTATCGGTGAAATGTTCTTGCATTATGTTCGCGATGATGTTAATTTTTCTTTCGGTTTTCAACAACTTTGTAGCAATGCGAAAGTGTTCGTGCAATGCTTCTGTTGAGGATATTTGAGGTATGTCAGTGTACAAAATATTTTAGCTGTTAATGCAATAAACTCAAATAAGCTCCAAATAGTTTCAAGGTTTAATAAAGATATATCTATGTATGCAACTATTTTGATAGATATCGTAATTACTGGACTAATTCATAATTGATTTTTTTTTATCAAAGCAGCCCGTTCGCCTTAACTCGAGACTGGCGCGAAGGATGGTCAAACAGAATTAACACAAGTCCTTAGTGCATGGTCACATTGGTGTTTGCTTTTCGACGAGCACATCACATTTTCTTTGTGTGTGGTGCAACAACGATTTCATAGTGTTTGCGAGCAAAACTTGTGTATAACTACGCTCTTACCAAATTATTAGACGCCCATAAATTTGATGGATTGAATAAGGTAGAAGATTTACATAAAAAGCTGTCTGTAAACAGTAACCCTTTTATAAGCAAAGACAGTGTTCAGATCAGTCGTCCTAATGCTGGCCGCATATTGTCAATTGAGGATAATTTAATATTTCAAACCAAGGAAAAGGTAAGTATTCAAATATTTTATACTTATGGAAATTTTGTTTTGCTTTTCAAAATTGGTTGACTAATATTCAAGAATTTTTTTTTAACTTAATCTCAATAAACATTCGATTAAATATGAGTAATTGAAAAGTTGCAAACCGATTTTCGTTAGAATCGTTTACAATAATCGCATTTCACAGACGCAAGTGCTCTACCACAGTTCCCCGAGTCTCTAGGAAATGCGATTTGATAATTTTTACGAACGTATTGTTTTCTGGTACTTTAAGCTGAGTATAAGTTTTAATTTAAATTAATCACACGCTTTTTATATTTCCTACTATGCAGGATTATTCTATATTTAGTCGGGCAGCCGATTTAATTGGCGCGCATCAAAAGACTAACTTAACAGAACATAATTATCCATTACCTAAACTAAAAAATCAAGCTAACTTTGCTGAGGTTGTTATTGTTGTGGTTGTCAAGCGACTTATACTTTTAAAAGGGGCTTAAGCCTCTTAAAAAACAAAATCTAAATTTTACTTCCAACTTTATTGAAAGACATAAATCTTAAGACTAACAAGAATTTCTTATTGCTACTTATTTATATGCTGATCGTAGATCAGATTTCTTAATTCGAGTTTGTTTTGTTTGTTTGTTTAGTACACATATTTGGTAGATGTTATTCCAAGTGATGAGTAGCAATTGTGTGACTTCACACCATGTGGTCGTTACTCATCTACTTGTGAGGTTCCAATTTAAATATTTAGTCAGGATGACTACATCCAGTTCCTTTTCTATTTTCTAAATTCTAAAGGCTCCTGTATTTCGTTAAATAGTAAACACCAAAAATCTCGAGTAAACGAAATGAAACTAAAGAAGAAAAACATAAAGGATAGCATTTCGTTTGAATTCAGTGCCATGGTTATATGAAACACAATAACCATCGAACAGAAATTAGAATTCATGCATACTTCTTTCATACGTTTGATCGAATGATATCAAGAATTGATATTAGCGTAAAACGCTAAACTTATATTTATATGAAGGTGAATAATTTTACATGACCTTCCTTTTATTAACGTGTAATCAAATAATCGTAACATAAAATCAACCTCTTTTTGCAGAAATTTGAATATCAACTAGTACTACTTCTCAAAAAAAATCTGTATTCAATTTTCTGTATTTCGAACGAAGCAATCGTTCGTATACTTAACATGCAAAACGACAACAAATTTTCGTATTTTGTTTTGCAAGTTAGCACATGGACCTGTTTATTTCAATTTTAATTAATTACTTCTGTTTTTTTTCTTTGTTTTAGCCGTTACACCTTTATCCGTCGTCCAGGACAACAGCAACAACAACAGGATCAACAACATCAGCAATAATAATCGAATAATAATCAACAAAAACAACATTTAGACAATCATCGTAATTCCTCGACGTCATCACAATATTCAACTTCAACAAATACCACAACTTCAGCTTATTCATCATCACAATCAACAATGTCCCGTGAACCGCAGACACAACATGATGAATTGATTCTATACATCAGAGAAGCATGGACAAAGGTGAGTACATAATAAGAACAAAAACTATACAGTCCCTTGCAGAGAGTCTCACAGAAAGAGAGTAAGAGATGGACAGATAAAAACTAGAGCAACAATTATAGAGAGTTTCAGGGTTGTGAAGTAACATAATTGAAAATCTGTAATTTGATGGCAAAAGAAAAGAGAAAGTCGTTTATAGATATTGACCAGAAAATGCACAAATTTTATTATAATATTCACTGACTTCTTATACTTTTTATAAAGAAACCCAAACTCACTTCAAAATACGCCATTATCATTGAGGAATGCTTCCTTCCAATATCATAATTGACCAGAAAATGCACAAATTTTATTATAATTTTCACTTACTTCTTCTTATACTTTTTATAAGGAAACCCAAACTCACTTCAAAATACGCCATTATCATTGAGGAATGCTGCCTTCCAATATCATAATTTGCCGTCAATCTATCAGTCTATTTGTCTGCTACCTGTCTGTTCTCAGTCAACTGTCAGTCTCCTGTCTGTCTCCTGTTTGTCAACTATCAGTCTCCTATCTGTCAACTGTCAGTCCGTCAGTCTGCTGTCAATCTGTCAGCCTGGTATCAGTCTGCTCTCAGGCTGTTAGTTTGTTAGTATGCTCTCTGTCTAGTATGAGTCTGAAATGTGTTGTAAATTTCTTAACAAATATCTGATTTTAGGGATCCCTAATAATATTCAGTTAAATTAAAGGATATCTCCCTCCAGGAAGTTTTAATTCCAACATTAAGACCATCGTTACAATTGTACTGTTTTTATAGTTATTCCCTTTACGCTGAAGTCACCCCAAATGTTTTCCGTAGTCCATTTTTAATCGCCTATCTATTAATAAGATCTAAATCTAAATCAGCATTTAATCTTGCAACAGATAAATTGATTTCATCCATATTCGCAAAAGTGTATAACTGCATGTCATCAGCATACATATGTATTTTACAATCCTTTAACTCTCCGTGCAGAAGATATATCAGTTGGTTATTTGGCTGGTTAGGGGTGGTGACCGAGTCTAAAACAGTGAAGACTCGGTCCAATTAGCACTTTAGTGCCATTTTGATACCACAAAACCCTGGTACATCGGATGTTTAATTTCGGGTAAGGATTAGCCACCGGGGTTAAATTCATTTGGTTTGGTTTAGGAATATGATTAGTTTGCTAAAGTCTACTGTGGAAAAATCTTTCAAGTCATTGAAAAACGGTTTTCCCCAGCACACAGAGTCTGGTTTTTGCAAGCGCCGGACACTTACAGAGTAGGTGTTCGACTGTCTCTTTCTCACTGGTTTCGTTGCAGTTGCGACAGTGGTCGTTGAAGGGGATCCCCATTTTTGATGCATTCACGGCAGTTAGTCTTACCACATCAGTTCGGGTTCTGGTCAGTTCGTTGTCTGCTCTTACAGCACCGTAAAAAGGCCAGAATTTTTTTTTGTTATTTTACATGCCTGTATGCCTTCCCATCTGAGGTAGGTTTGGTGTAGGAAATGTTCTCGTTTTTCCCCTGAGCCTGTTTCAGCGGAATAAGAGCTTGTTCCACTAGCGAAGATTGCTGAGAGGAACCTTGCTTAGCAAGTGCGTCGGATTTAACATTTCCCTCAATGTTCCTATGGCCAGGAACCCAAATTAGGGATATGTCGGATATGTTTGCTAGTCTTGTGAGATGCTTCTTGCACTGCCAGACCAGTTTGGATTTGGGGCCGACACGAATTCACACGCCCAAGTATGTCTTCGACCCATT